>CM045732.1:42312497-42584997 GCA_024760905.1 Plotosus lineatus | reverse complement strand
TTGACTAACTATTGGTCTGTAACCTGAACTGAAAAAACTAAGGTCTAATTTTCCTACAGATCACAAACCTGTGGTGATGCCACAGAAAGAAAAGACTCAAAAAGGGCGTGTATTAGTCAGCATTAGTTACTGTGTACAGCTTGTGAGAATCTCTAAATATACTTTACTACTTAATGGCTTCCTATTGATATAACAGCAAAGACTCTAAAGCAAGCTCGAATGGTTGTGCCTGCGTTGCCCTGCGGACGAGCTGTTCAGGGTATACACCGCCTTCGCCCAGTGTCGGCTGAGATAAGGATGCAACATTCTTGTGAGTGATTTAAGGGGGTCATTGGGTGATTGAGTGAGTGGCAGTGGTATAGCTGTCAGCATGTTTCTGCCCCTTGCTAAAGGGTTGAGTCAGGAAGGGCATCTGACGTAAAAACCTATGCAAATCAAACATGCGAATCAGATGATTGACTGTGGCAACCCCTGAAAAAAGGGAAAAAGCCAAAAGAAAAATAAGAAGACGAATGGGTGAATGAGTGAGTGAGTAAAGTTGTTAGTGAATAAGTGAATGAATGAGTGAAAAAGGGATTAAGTGAATGAGTGAGTGAGTGAGCGAGTGAGTCAGTTAATGAATTAGTGAATGAATTAGTGAATTAGTGAGTGAGTGAATGAGTGAGTGAATGAATCAATGATTGAGTGAATGAATGAGTGAGTGAGACAGTGAGTGAATCAATGATTGAGTGAGTGAGTGAGTGAGTGAGTGAGTGAGTGAGTGAGTGAGTGAGTGAGTGAGTGAGCGAACGAGCGAATCAATGACTCAGTGAATGAAATAGTGAATCAATGAATGAATGAGTGAGTGAGTGAGCGAATTAATGAGTTAGTGAATGAATGACTAAGTGAGGGAACGAGTGACTCAGAGAATGAGTGGGTGATTGAATGAGTGAATGAGTGAGAGATTCTTTCACATTTGATTTACTTGAAACGCTCCATGTCAGCTTCAGTTTGTTATGGGAACTTGATTTTGTTACTTATTGAACTTTTAACTTTAAACTGAAGCTGAGAAACTGACGTGTTTTTCAAGCCTTACCTTTGCCTCCTCATTGATGTCCCATGTGAAGGAGATGGCGTTGTACGATATCTCCTCAATGTTGCTGATAGTATTAAAACTTTCTTTGTAGTCAGCTGTGAACACAAATGCTGAGGTTAGCGGTAAAGACCCTATGCTTCATGGGTTCCTGAGTTTTTTTCTACTGACTGCAGGATATTTACTGACCAACAACCACTAAATGTCACTTACTGTATATTTATTTATGTATATTATTCATTTACCAAGTCACTGATCATTAATTATTCATTTTTGTAGCCACATCAATCTTTATTAGGGTCTCAGGGAGGCTGGAGCCAATCTCAGCTGACTCTGAGAAAAAAATACCAAAATGCAGGGCTGGCACACGCAGACAACCATTTACACTCACACCTAGGGGTAACTTGAAACAGCCAGTTAGCCTACTGTGAATGTCTTTGGACTGTGGGAGGAAATCAGAGTACCCGGAAGAAGCCCATACAGAACATGAAAAGTCCATACAGAAACGCCCTCGCTGAGCCTGGGACTCAAACCCAGGACCTCCGTGCAGCCGAATTAATAAATCATAAAATATAAAATATGTCCAATCAAGTTTAACATTCACTGGTGGTTGGATGCTAGGGGTTTTATTTTGGACATCAACAGACTGTCATTTATATTTAGCGACGTTAAAGTTGGCGACGCCCTTATACAGAATGACTTACATCTCTATGTTATTTTCTTTCTTTCTTTCCTTTCGGCTTTTTCCCTTTCTCGGGAGTCACCACAGCAAATTATCTGTCACAACCCCTTTAGCAAGGGACAGAAACACGCTGACGGCTTTGCAGCCTACTCTTTACGAAAGTCAGCAATGGTTCTTTGACATGTCTCTCACTATAGACAGTGAGGGACATGGCCCGCCTTTGATAACCCAGTTAGCTGCAATGGGGGGACAGTGACAATCTAGTGGGCACTCGAACCCCCAACCTTAGGATCAGCGATCCTGGCCCTAACCACTAGACCACCACCGCCCCATCTCTATGTTATTTATACAAGTGATTTATACAAATGGTATAAATGGTGTAATGGTAGGGGGCTGGAATCATGATTAATAAGTCATGAGTTTGAATCCCTGTTGGACCCCCACTGTGCTAAGACCCCTGGACAAGGTGTGAACCACAAGTGTACCTCTGTCCACCCAGCAGTATAAATGTGAACCAGTAAAAAAAATACTGGGCAGGTGACCTGCCGTAGACCAGCATACCATCCAGGAAGGGCTGAACTCCTAGTCGTTACATGCTACAGAAACCAGGGATAAGCTCCTATCCCTGCTTAGTCAGTAGGCTCAGGTCTAAAAAAGCCCAACAGGTGCATCTGACCTATACAGCTGAATAATTTTCAATATTTGCTCCAATAGTGGCAGTTTCTGGACTTGAACCACCAACCTTCTGATCAGTAACCCAGAGTATTAACTAATGAACCACCACTATCGACTTTGTTGTGTGTTGGATTAATTTAGCCGACTAATTCCAAGCTCTCCTTTCCAGGTCATTTCCTCCCGTTCCTCATGCTGCACTGTTTACCTGCTGCCCCCATTCATCAGAGCACAGTTTGTAGACGGTAAACAAACAGGATCATTAAGCTCTTTCTACTGCCACCCCCTTTTTCCTCCGCCCATTTCCACTATAATATGGCTCACTTTGATTCACTTTGATCTATAGAGCATTCTCCCAGGCTGTAAGGTGGAACCACACACAGACACACACACATATTTTATATATATATATATATATATATATATATATATATATATATATATATATATATATATATATATATATATATATATATATATATATATAAACATAATAAATTTAATATAATTAGCTTTATATGTTTCATTACATTATTTGGATATAATGTATTGAATATTACTAATGTATTTATTATTATATTATGTAAGTATTATTAATGTATTTATAGATTATGAAAATAGAAATAGTGAAAAGGTTTCTTGGCCCACCCAAATGAAACAGTTTGCCCCTGAAGGGATTATGGACTCTAAGAGTATCTGAAACGTCTCACCGATGTCGATGCATCTTTGTTTAGCTGTGTGTTGTCTGGAGTGCCAATACTTCCAGTGCTTGAGCTGGTCGTCTCTGCATTTCTCCTCACCGAACACTACCATCACAACACTCTGTAAAAACAAAAGTTGGTGTAAGGTTACATATGTTCATCTCAAGTCTAAAATATTGCGCGCACACACACACACACACACACACACACACACACATACACACACACACACACACACACACACAGTCCACATACCCTGACTTTGCAGATGGGGTGGTGCAGGACTTTGCTGTTGTCTGTTTCCCTAAGAGTGATAGGGTAGAACTGGCCCTTATTGAGATATGTCATTGTGCCATCACCTGATTTCTGCCGGAGGGACTTTGAGGCTTCCAGAGTGTACTCAAAATTATTCCTGATAAACACAAGTCATTACCATTATTTTTATAAAATTCAGCAGCAATGAAACTCCACTTACATTCAGAGCAGTTTACTTTTGGTTTCATACAGAGATATTAAAATGACAATGACCTTTTATCTGTATACTTCACTCATAACACTTTATTATTTTGGAAAGTATGTTAACATAAACTCTTTACTCCCAAAGGGGCTTCTCGGAAGTGGGCAAGGAGCATGGCTTACCCCGACACGGTGTCGAAGGCAGGATAGTCCTCTTGTCCGATGGAGGCCATCCGTAACTGGAGATCCCCTGGGAACGGGAACACCTATGGAACACAAAAGAGTGTCCGAGAGGGCCCGGCTTCAGCGCAAACAGCCACGCCGAGGCCTTGCTTGCATCCAGCCAAAGCATGCAACCACAGGGTAAACAAAAGGTGAGCTTCCCCCCTATGCTATCTGTGTGTGCACGGTTTTGTTGGGCATTCTAAAATAATCCCCCGCCCCTCCATATTCTAGGTTTTAATACAGACTCAGAGAGAGGTAAAAAGAGAGCAAGAGAAAAAGAGAGTCAGAGAGAGAAGGCCTAAGCTTTTGTGCAGCTGGAAAACACTGCAGTTTATTGTACCAGCGAGACAATGGTATAATGACATGCTAGCCGCTCTTCTGGCTATGTTCAAATAGCATTACAATCAGAACACCGCCAGGCTCTACTAGGGTTTGCTGTAAAGGTGATATTATACGTACATATGGGGACTGAGAGAGTGGGCTCAGAGTGAGAACAGAAGAACCCAGTTGAAGTAATTAGTGACATTATATTAGTGACTCAAGCTCTAATGGGAACATCAACCTACCTCGTGACCCCCATCCTTGAAGGTCTCAGGGAAGGTGGAGTCTGGTGTACGGGGCTGTGTGTTAGGGCTGAATTGACTTTGCGCGAGCTGGCGATCGAAAGCCACTGCATGACCCTCATGCTCAGAGCAGTGAGGGTTCGGCACAGTGACGGAGAAAGAATGCGAGGGTTCCTCAGTCTTTACGGGGTAAGAGGGCATAGTAGCAATGGACACAGTGACTGTGGTGTCGGGTGAGGGGAACAGCGCTCTCTTGTCCTGTACCAGCTGGTTCCCAGGTAGCACAATGTTAAGCGGGACTCCCTTCAGAACCTGGATCCTGCCTTCAGGCGATGTCATTGAGGTCTCCGCATGATGAGCCATGAGGTTCCTGCTGAAGAGGAACGCAGACGTTACGCAACAGAAAAGATAACAAAAGGGTCATCCATAACCACTGCTTTGAACAAGAATACGTCACCTTTTGTTGGGATCCACATCAGAGCCTAGGATGTCGGCCTTTGGCTGGGATATTGTCCTCTTTTCCCGTGGCACCTGGGGAAGGCAAACACAGCCTCTGTCAACCTAAACTACACACAGTTTTACCTTTATAGATGACCTGTTATTTAATCCAGTGGACATACAGAGCATTCAGTGCACTAGTTTCAGTATTAGTGAGAAGGCATTTAAAATATCAGTATCGAATGCCAGATTAAATTACTCAATCCTAATAAATATTATTATTTTTAAACAAATAAACTAATAGATTGATAAATAGACAGATAGATAACGAGCCTCCTACCTTATAATAGTCATAAAGAAGGCCAAGCGCAGCAGCACTGTCCTCATCACCATTAATGCTCATCATGGCTTTGGTGGCGGCTGTAAGAGGATTCTCCAAGAACGATTTCCATGCTTCATCTTCACTGGTGAAGGCACGACGTTGGTTGTAGGTTGGATCATTCTGTAGAACCAGCACCGCCCGCTTACTGTGAGAGATACAGTGATGAATGACAAACAATACTAGCCAGTCGTAGAAATACGTAAAAACACAAACACTGGTGTAAAAATGGCCTGAAAAGAAGCCAATCAGAAGCCTCACATGAATGTATAAGGAAATTACACAAAAACCTGTTTTAACTGAAGAAGTACTACTGGCATGGTTGTGCAACGGTGAGGTGACAGTGACAAAAGTCGGTACATCTTCTACATAAAGCTGTCTTCAGTTTCGAAACTTGTTTAAATGTCTTCTTTGTAATAATGAGTTAAAGTAAAACCTGTCTAAATCTCAGTCGCTTCCTGCCTGACAAGATGTCCTACTGGCTTTTCCAGTAAGACAAAAATCGCAGTTCCTCATTGGGTGGCTGTTAAGAATCTTGACAGAATGATGTTCCCTGACATCACAGAGCATTTTACCATCGTCCATTTGAAAGGCCCATTGTTTTAAGTTTATTTTAGCTTCTTCTTGTGTTAAAGACGTTATTCGGCAAACGTTTTCCACAGTCGACAGACATTTTATTTTGTATATTATAGTATATTATTACTAAACTACAGTAAAATGTCGTGTACGCTTTAACTGGGTGTAATGAGTTCAACATGATCAAGGAAGAAAATGACAAGCAACACCTTTGAACAGACAGTCCACATCCTACAGCTTGGCTTTTTTCTCTACTTTCAAATAAACATGGATAGAAAGAAACACCAGAAATAGTTTTATTAGATTAATAATTATTAGATTATTATTAATAATAATTAGATTAATAGATTAATAATATAGTACCTATCACGCAAATATTTTTTTAAATATTCCTGAAAGGCTTCACCAATGGCATTCTGAAGGGTCAAGGTTTTTGATTCACAAAAGCAATATTATAATGCCTCACTATGGAAACCCCAGCGCGTCCTTATAGGATAATTGTTGACATAATGTGGATTAGCTGTAATTCGATAACTAATCGTACCATTCTTTAACCCTTTACTGCTCCATCCTTAGTTGTTTTTTTTAAACACTGCAACCTGATAGATCCGTTATCCCAGGACAATAAAACCCTTAGTGGGAACGCAATCCTGCTGCTAAAAACAAGAAGACTGATCATGTGCGAAATGGGTAATGATAGCCTTTGCACCATATCCTGGCTGTATCCCAGTGGAGAAATAAAAAAAAAAAAGAAAAATGTTTCTGGTAGGATTTCAAGGCAACGGATTCAAACTTTATTTTTGCATTTATGACAATTCAAAATAGTCCTCAAACAAACGCGAAGTGGGTCTAGTGCCAACAACAATTCTTATTTGACTATAAAGGTACCATAATTGCTGTAAGTGTAGAAGTCACTTTTTTTTACCAAACGTCCACACAAACGTAGAAGGTCTTGGAACTAGACGGAGGCCGGGATTAATTTTACAGAGAGAGCAAAACCAAATTTGAACTGACATTATTAGGTCTGACGATTTGGACAAATTATTCACTATTTGTTAGTGTTTGGATCCTGAATCTTATCAACAGCCTGCATTTATTTAAGATCTATGATTCACTCACTCATGGAGTTTATCTCAGCCAACACAATGTAAAGGCAGACTACTGCAGGACCAAAACACACACACACACACACACACACACACACACACACACACACACTCGCACCTCAGGGCAATTTGAAGCAGTCAATTTGCCTAATGTGCACGTCTTTGGAGTTTAGAAGAAAACCAGAGTACCCTCTGGAAAGCCATGCAGGCACAGAGGAGGCACATGCAAACTCCACACACAAATTCTCTTGTCAAGATGGGACTCAAACCCAGAACATTCTTGCTCTAAGTTGAATGTCCTAACCACTTTTAAACAAAAAGAATGTAGAGAAGAGAAACTGTTGTGTGTAACTTTTTAAAAGGTCTACAGACTGATAAACCCCAACAACCAAACAATGTACAAAAGGGCTTAAACACAATTTACAGTCGGGGGCGAAAAAACAGCCAACGCCTTAAAGGTGTACAATTTCACTCGAGTCAACACTCCGACATTAAACAGAAAAAACACAAGGAAAAGGAAAAAGGACAAGAAAAAGCCACCAAGGGCAAAGACTAAAGAAAGACGAAGAAAAAGAAGGAGAACGAGAAGGTTGGTCATTTCATTCAAATGATTTTTGAAGGAGTTTAAAGCTGCTGAATGACATGAAGCGACAAACCCCTTTAATTCTGTCAAAACATGTCAGAGAAGTGAGAAGAAATATTTTAATACCTGCATCCAGGTACAGCACTTCTAATCACTTTAACCTGGAAGGATAGCTTTATTTCGAGTTGTAGTTCGCTTATTATTTCCTTTATGTTCCTATTTGTTTAATTTTATAAGCTTAAAATCGAGCACACACGCACGGACAGCTCGCGCGGCAGGTGCAGTACACCTGTGTGTGTGTGTGTGTGTGTAAAACAGCGCGGGTCTGAACACGACAGGTGGAACTGAGCCGAGCGCGCGGCGATACCACACATTCTCACCACGTTTAATACACCTGATAATAATAATAATAATAATAATAATAATAATAATAATAATAATAATAACAAAAACCCGAAACGAGTAACAGAACTGACCTTTCAGGTAAAAAAGAGCTTTGAGCCTATTTAAATATTAAAGAATTCTCTGGTGCCGGACGTCGTGTTTGTCTCCACAGCGACTCCAAATGTGTCCTGTAACGGACCTCAGCTCTTCACACACACACACACACACACACTTACTTGTCATTCTCCTGTGACATCTCGTTTTGGTCGGACTGGACTTTCTAGTTGGTTCTGTATATCCGACCCGTCTTCTTCCAGCAGAGGAAAGACAGAATGAGGGTGACACCGCTGCGGCTGTCAGCGAGAGAACGGGTTTTGTTCGCTTTTCTTGCTTTTTGGGATATACTCAAAATTTAGGGCCGGTTTTACCTGTGAGAAGGGATCAGATTGGGTTACACCTGAAGGGCGGGGCCTAATATGCAATTGCACTTGTGAACAACTTCTAATTGGCTCATCTGCTCAGGGCGCATAGAACCAATCAGTGAGCAGGAGGAATTAGCGGAAAGTGATGGTGCCTGACAATCTCTGATCACCTGTAAGACAATAGTAGTACATTATTATATTATAGATATATTTAAAATGGACAGAATTCATCTAAATGTTCATCTGTTATCATAAACATAACTGCTGCATTATTACTATAACTGGCTGTTCCAGACTACACCTAGGGCTCTTGTCCTAAAGTGCATGTCTTTGCACTATAGGAGGACACCCGGAACACATAGATGAAGCCCATGTAAGCATGGCGAGAACATGCAAACCGCACACTGAAATGCCATCAGTGAGCTAGGGACTCACACCCAGAACCTTCTTGCTGTAAGATTGATGTGCTGACAATGACACCACTGTCTGTCTTCCTTTCGGCTTTTTCCCTTTTACTCGGGAGTCGCCACAGCGAATCATCTGATTCGCACGTTTGATTTGGCAGAAGTTTTTACGTCGGCTGCCCTTCCTGTCACAACCCTTTTAGCAAGGGACAGAAACACGCTGACGACTTTGCAGCTACTCTTTACGAAAGTCAACAATGGTTCTTTTACATGCCTCTCACCATAGACAGTGAGAGACATGGCCTGCCTTTGATAACCCAGTTAGCTGCACTGGGGGGGACAGTGACAACCTTGTGGAGAGTGGGACTCGAACCCCCAACCTTTGGATCAGCGATCCAGCGCCCCATACCACTAAACCACCACTGCCCCCTGACCATGACACCACTGTGTTACCCATAAAGACCGCCAAAAGGAAAACATTTCTGTAACCGGATCAGCCCCTTATATTAGTTTTATAGACACCGTCAGGACACATTAACATCGTTTAAAGTTAGAGTATGGATAATGGGTTTTCTATATATTGAGCCTATTACTCTAATATATAGCATGTTAGAGTTTCTGTAGTTCTATCGTTAAGGTTTTAATTAAGCAATTTAAATTCAGAGAACCAGTCAAACAAGCTTCGAGTAATTGAAACCCAATGATAATTTTCATAATAGGTTTATCTATAGGTCTCATGGATATGTAGGTGAACCCCAGGCCCAGATGGTACTTTAAGAGCTACTATAATACTTATTTTTTTTGTAATACAGTGATGGGGAGGCTGAAGCCTATCTGAGTCGATTCTGGACAAAAGCAAAGTACACCTTGTACAGCTCAACAGTACACACACACACACGCACGCACGCACGCACGCGCACGCATGCACGCAAACCCTGAACAAGCCCCACATGCACACAACTATTCACACTCACACCTAGGGACAGATAGGAACAGTCAGATAGCCTAGAGTGCCTGGTTTGGATTGTGAAAGGAAACCAGAGTACCTGTAGGAAACACATGCAAGAATAAAGCAATCATGCAACCTCCACACAGAAACACTCCGCCGAGCCTGGGAATCAAACCCAGGACCTTCTGGTTGTGAGGAATTGTTAACCTCTACACCACTGTTCTGCATTTTTTTATGTAAAGTAAGCACATATATATAACTTGGTAATATGAAGTGCTGGCCAAAAGTTTGAGAACACCCCGATTTTTCCTCTTTTTTTTTTTTTTTTTTTTTTTTTTTGGAGTTGAATGTCTCAGTGATTCTAAAATTAAAGCACAGAAGAAAAAAAACAACTAGAAATAAAGAAAAATAAGTCATGGAACTGTTCTGTTTAAGACTCATTCACTTATCTGCCAAAGCTATTAGTCCTACTAGGGTGGTATGACTAAAGCCTTTGTCAGCCAACACTGGGCAAAGATGATGGTGTACACCCTAAACAGCTCTTCAGACCATCACAGAGCAACCCAAAAACAGCCATTTGCACTCTCACAACTGGGGCAACCAGGATCAACCAATTCGCTTAACCTGCATGTCTTTAGACTCCTTATTCTTCTTTTCCTTTTGGCTATTCCCTTTTTCTCAGGGGTTGCCACAGCGAATCTATGATTTACATGCTTGATTTGGCATAGGTTTTTACATCGGATGCCTTTCCTGACACAACCCTTTAGCAAGGGACAGAAACACGCTGACGGCTATGCAGCTACTCTTCATGAAAAGTCAGCAATGGTTCTTTTACATGAATCGCTCACCATAGACAGTGAGAGACATGGCCGGCCTTTGATAAGCCAGTTAGCTGCACTGGGGGGATAGTGACAATTACCGATTAGCTTGTATTCTTCCGCGTGTATTCCTCCGTGCTTCAAGAATGCCTTGTGCAGTGCTTCTCAATTATTTTCTGTGAAGACCCCTATCGGAAGAAAAAAAACAATTTCACGCTTCCCTAGCACCCCGCATGCGACTATAAATAGTTTTTACTGCACTTCATATTGTTTGCTCAGTGCTTTTTTTCTACACCACAGGGAACACAGTGAGAGCACCACTGCCACCTACTATAGAGGATGCGCAATTACACTTAATTCTTTTACAGTGTGGCAAAAAAGCATGTTCCCCAGGGTCATATGCGCCCCACTATTTGAGAAGCACTGGCCTTGTGAAAGCTCACCACAAGCCTGTCCTCGCTAGTATTTGTACTGTGCACATGCACAAAATTCTCCTCCTCCCCCTTCTCTGTTACGCACTCTGTTTTCTGTGTGGAGGCTCCATGTTGTCCTCATGCTTGCATGGGTTTCCTCCGGGTACTCTGGCTTCCTCCCACAGTTCAAAGATATGCACATTCGGCTAACTCTTCTTCTTCTATCCTTTCGACTTTTTCCCTTTCTTAGGGGACGCCACAGCGAATCAACTGATTCGCACATTTGATTTGGCAGAGGTTTTTATGTCAGATGCCCTTCCTGACACAACCTTTTTAACAAGGGACTGAAACACGCTGACGGTTTTGCAACCTACTCTTTACGAAAGTCAGCAATGGTTCTTTTACATGCCTCTCACCATAGACAGTGAGAGACATGGCTGGCCTTTGATAACCCAGTTAGCTGCACTGGGGGGACAGTGGCAACCTTGTGGCGACTTGAACCCCCGACCTTAGGATCAGCGATCCTGCACCCTAACCACTAGACCACCATTGCCCTGCACATTAGGCTAACTATCAGTTTCAAATTGCCCCAAGGTGTAAGTGTTAAGGTAAACAGTTGCGTGTCTATATTGACCTGTGATGGTCTGGCAAGCTACTCATGGTGTATCACACCTTTACCCAGCATGGGCTGAGATAGGCTCCTGCCTCTCTGGGAGCCTGGTAGGATTAATTGGCTTGTAAATGCTTGAGTGTGTGATGAGTGATATCCCTCACTTGATCTTAAGGTCACAAAATATATGAAAATAGAAAAGTTGATTATTTACAGGATTTGGCAGATGCTCTTATCCAGAGCAACTTATGAATATTATTTTTTATACATATACAATGGAGCAATTAAAGGTTAAGGGCCTTCCTCAAGGGACCAACAGTCATGATGGGTGAGGGGTGAACCGCTGACCTTCGGCTCAGTAACCCATCACCTTATCCACTATGTCACCACCACCTTTTACGGAACCGTGTAGTCTTGTTAGAGACACATGGATGATGGAGCCTATCTCAGCCGACTTGTGGCAAAGCTAGGGCACACCCTGAAGACTTTGAAGCTAACACAACCATCTATACTCATACATACTCTGGCAATTTGGAACAGCCATTTAGTCTTATGTGTCTATTTCAACCACAGAAGGAAACCGGAGTACCTGGAGGAAACCCTCACACACACCGGGAGAATATGCAAACTCCACACAGAACCACCTGGGACTCAACCCCTTACGGTGAGGAGAACGTGGTAACCACTACACTACCGTGCTACCTTTTGCTCTTACTAGTATATGTTGAACTAATTGATCCTACCGATCATATGTGTGGTCTGGAGCTACATGTGAAATAAATCAAGTAAATAATTAATAGAGCCATTTTTAAGCTTCTACTAAAAAGCAGAAGGTGGTTAATTTGATCGCTGTCAAGATGCACCTCAGGGATTCATTTGCATATGCTTTGCCTTGAAAAACGCTAAAGGTTTAAAGGGGGCAGATGTGTAAATTTTTGACAGTTAATAACATGCAGGACATTTAGGGCCTCACAGCATTTTAAGCAGTAAGTAAATTCTGCTCTACTAAAGGTTTTAAAGTTCTTTTAACCTCACTGCGGAACTGTATTGACACACTTTGCCTAATCGGCGTATAGGAAAAGTATATCGTGCAACAAAACATAAGAGAGTAATTCGTTTTATGATACTGTATACATAATGAGAGAAAATACACAGAACTGGCCTTTTACATGGATCAAGAGGTGTTAATTACCCCAGGTAACCCCCATCCACCTCCCACCCCTCAAACCACACACACAACTTATATATAAGACCATTAACTTAAGGTATTTTAAAGGTACAGTCTGTTGGGCTTTTTACACCCGAGCCTAATGGCTCATCAGGCCAGTGCTTCCTGGTTTCTGTAGCGTGAAGCAACCAAGAGTTCAACTCCTCTTGGATGGGATGCGAGTCCATTGCAGGTTACCTTCCCAGTATTTTTATTTATTTATTTATTTATTTTTACTGGTACCATTTATACTGCTGGGTGAACAGAGGCACATTTGTGGTTAAGACCTTGCCCAGCGGTCTTAGCACAGTGGGGGTCTAACTGGGATTTGAACACACGACATCCTGATCATGAACACAGCACCCTAACCACTATGCCACCAGCACCACAAACCACACACAACTTATATATAAGACCATTAACTGAAGCTATTTTAAGATCTACTGTATATATTTAGTTGATGGTGGAGTTCTAGCTGCAGAAAATAAGATGAAATGACATAATTTTCTGTGGTGCATTTTTATCTTATTCTCAGTGAAATTAACTTCTGCAACTTCCGTATGGCTGATATTCAGCTGCTCCTTCAAGTGTAAACTGGTTTGCATAGTAAACTAGGGGCAGCCGTAGTCTAACGGTAAGTAAAGCGGGTTTTGACCGAAAGGTCACTGATTCCCAAACCAGTTAGAAAAATGTCTGGCATTGGGGGAGTCAGTTCGATTTTCCCTTCCTCTCCATTCATGATGGCACTTAACCCCCAACTGCTCCCTGGGCAGTTAATTGCAGGGGTAATCATTTCCCTTCTGGAATTAATACACTATCGCAAAAAACAAACAAACAAACAACAAAAATAAAACAAGGTGATTCTGTACAGGAGTTACCAAGAGAATCTGATTAAACCAAGGATTTGTACCATTTGCTACTTGACCAACCCCAGACCACGCCCGCCACCGTGTGTTTTCTCACAGACAAAATGGCAGCTGGATCTGAGGTTGAATCTCCGCCAATTCTTATGAAGAACCACACACAACAATGTACAGTGCATAAAAAACTTTGTCAGCTTTAATTCATTTGTTTTTAGAAACATTAACCACCCCACGCCCTTGAAGTACACCCTGCAAAATTATGCACGTACACACACACACACACACGCACACACACACACACACACACACACACACACACACACACACACACACACACACACACACACACATACACATACACACACCTACACCTTATAACGCCTGAGGCAGAGCGATGGTTAAACCCAATCAAGTAAAGTTTCACCATTCAAGATCACATTTCAAAACATATTCAAACAGACCCACTGACTGTCCTTCCATGTCACAGGGAAGCATCTCAAGATGACCTCTCTAATTTTATTCATTCATTCATTTTCAAAGATGCTGGCGTGCATCTCAGCCAACTCTGGGTGAGTACACCCCGAACAGCTCATCAGACCATTGCAGGGCCAACACGCACAATCATTCACACACACCCTTACATCCCAGCGATTTGGAACAACCAATCAGCCTACTGCACATGTTTTTTGGACTGTGGGAGGAAACCGGAGTAGCCAGAGGAAACTCTTACAAGCTTCTTCTTCTTCTTCTTCTTCTTTTCTTTTTGGCTGTTCCCTTCAGGGGTTGCCACAGCAAATCATCTGCCTCCATCTCACCCTACCCTATCTTCTGCATCTTCTTCTCTTACGACAACTACCTTCATGTCCTCCTTAAGCACGTCCATAAATATCCTCTTTGGTCTTCCTCTAGGCATTCTGCCTGGTAGGTCCAACCTCAGCATCCTACTACCAATATATTCACTATCCCTCCTCTGTACATCTCCATCTAGCCTCTCTGACTTTGTCTCCAAAACATCTTCCTCAGCGCTACTATTTCTAAACCATACAACATTGCTGGCCTCATCATCGTCTTACACACTTTTCTTTTCATTCTTGCCAATACCGTCCTATCACACATCACACCGGACACTTTTCTCCAACTATTCCAACCTGCCTGCATATGCTTCTTTACCTCTTTTCCACACTCTCCATTGCTCTGGACTGTTGAGACTAAGTATTTAAAATCCTCCACCTTTCTTAGCTCTGCTCCCTGTAACCTCACCGTTCCTCTTGGGTCCTTGTCGTTCACACACATGCATTCAGTCTTACTGAGGCTAACCTTCATTCCTCTCCTTTCCAGGGCATACCTACACCTGTCTAGATTTTCCTCCACTTGTTCTCTGCTCTCACTACAGATCACAATGTCATCTGCAAACATCACAGTCAATGGAGATTCTTGTCTAGCCTCTTCTGTCAGACTGTCCATCACCATAGCAAACAAGAAAGGGCTCAAAGCTGACCCTTGATGCAATCCCACATCCACATCGACCTCTTGTCATGCCGACAGCACACCTCATGCATGTCTTGCATCTCTCATACATGTCCTGTACCACTCGAACATACTTCTCTGCCACTTCAGACTTCCTCATGCAATACCACAGTTCCTCTCTCAGCACCCTGTCATATGCTTTTTCCAGATCCACAAAGGCACAATGCAGCTCCTTCTGACCTTCTCTGTATTTCTCTATTAACATCTTTAAAGCAAACACTGCATCTGTGGTGCTCTTTCTTGGCATGAAACCAAACTGTTGTTCACAGATGTTGACCTCTGTCCTTAGTCTAGCTTCCACTGTTCTTTCCCATAACTTCATCGTATGGCTCATCAACTCTATCCCTCTGTAGTTGCCACAACTCTGCGCGTCTCCCTTGTTCTTAAAAATGGGCACCAGCACACTTTTCATCCATTCCTCCGGCATCCTCTCACGCTCTAAAACCTTGTTGAATGTTCTTGTCAGAAAATCTACTGCTACCTCTCCTAGACACTTCCATACCTCCACTGGTATGTCATGAGAACCAACTGCCTTCCCACTCTTCATCCTCTTCCTGGTCCTGGACTCCCTGGTCCTCAACAGCCACCTCTTCTACTCTTTTTTCTCTCTCATGTTCCTCATTCATCAGCTCTTCAAAGTACTCTTTCCATCTTCCCAACACACTTCTGTCATCAGTCAATACATTTCCCTCTCTGTCCTTAATCACTCTAACTTGCTGCATGTCTTTCCAATCTCTATTTCTTTGCTGTGCCAACCTGTATAGATCATTTTCTCCCTCCTTACCATTCAAGCTAGCATACAAGTCATGATACACCTGTTTGGCCTTTGACATCGCTACCTTCGCCTTACGTTGTGTATTCCTGTACTCCTGTTTACTGTCTTCAGTCCTCTTGATGTCCCACTTCTTCTTAGCTAACCTCTTCCGTTGTACACACTCCTGCACTTCCTCATTCCACTACCAAGTCTTCTTATCTACTTTCCTTCCAGAGGACACACCAAGTACTCTCCTACCTGTCTCCCTGATCACATTAGCTGTAGTTGTCCAGTCATCTGGAAGCACTTCCTGACCACCCAAAGCCTGTTTGAACTCCTCCTTGAAGACAACACGACACTCTTCCTTTTTCAGCTTCCACCATTTTGTCTTCTGCTCTGCCTTTGATTTCTTCACCTTCCTCACCATCAGCATCATCCTGCACACCACCATCCTATGCTGTTTCGCAACACTCTCACCCGCTACTACTTTGCAGTCACTGACTTCCTTCAAATTATATCATCTACACAAGATGCAGTCTACCTGTGTGCTCCTACCTCTGCTTTTATAAGTAACCCTATGCTCCTGTCTCTTCTGGAAGAAAGTATTTACCACAGCCATTTCCATCCTTTTCACAAAATCTATCAACACCTGTCCTTCTGTGTTCCTGTCCTGGATACCAAACCTGCCCATCACTTCCTCGTCCCTTCTGTTGCCTGCACCAACATGTCCACTGAAGTCTGAGGAAACTCTCACAAGCACGGAGCGAATATGCAAACTCCACATAGAAAGGTCATGAGATCGACCCCAGGATGTCCTTAGTGTGAGGCAGATATGTGCATATAATCTCACTCACTTATTCACTCATTTGCCAAACTGTTTAATCCTATGAGTGTTGCAGGGGAACTGGAGCTTCTGTCAGCTGACACTTGGCAAAGGCAGGGTACACCCAAAACAGCTTGATATAAGATGGCACACTCACACCTAGGTGGCAATTTGAAACAGCCAATTAGTCGAATGTGCATGTCTTTGGACCGCTGGAGTAAACTTATACAAGCGATGGGAAAACATGTAAACTCCACATAGTGATCCGAGGACCTTGCAAGGCGGATGTGTTATCCCTTACTCCACAATCCCACTCCAGGTTTTCTTGATGATTCAAATACAATACAACACTGACTACAAGCACAGCCTCAACAATGGCCAACCATGATTGACATGTTCATACATTTTATTTACAGTCACTTGCATGCTAAACCTGACAAGACAAGACTTTTGCTGCTTAAAAACAGCATAAGAATAAAGACCACAGATTGAAAATTGAACAGATAAGTAAAGACCAGGCCTTTTGGGAAAACATGTTCTGAACGGAGGAATCAAAGATAGAAATGTTTTATCAACTTAATGACAACTGTGAATCATGGTGGTGGAAATGTGGTATGGGGTTGCTTCACTGCCTCAGGAAGTGTAGTTATGAGTTGTTTTTAAATACTGGATCATATAAAGGGGTTATTGAAGATCCTGTGAGGTCATCCACCAGAAAATTGAAGCTGAACCAATCAAAGCCCAGATTTCAAGCTAAGTGAAATATTGTGGGGCTTTTCAAAAGAGTTATGTATGCAAGAAAACACTCCAACTGCTTGCATCTGAAGAAAAAGTCGGCAAGCAGTTCATTCATTCTTAACTTTATAAGACAGTTAATCTTAATTAGGGTCAAGGAGATTCTGGTGCCAATCTCAGCCAACTCTGGGAGAGGGCTGGGTATTCCCTGGACAGCTCACCAGGCCATCGCAGGGCCAAAACACACACAACCATTCATACTCACACCTAGGGGTGAGTTGGAACAGTCAGTTAGCCAACTGTGCATGTTTTTGAATTGAGGGAGGAAACTGGAGTACATGGAGGAAACCCATGCAAGCACAGGGAGAACCTGCAAACTCTTCACAGAAATGTCCGGGCCCGGGAATCAAACCCAGGACCTTCTTGCTGCGAAGTGACGTGCTAACTACTGCACCACTGTGCCGCCCAAGTCAATATCAGACATTTGAAAATATAAGATGTCTACCACGTTGTGCTAACAAGGGTAATGCTAGCATCCGAACCTAAAGGTGTCTTTACCTTCTGCAGAGCAATGATAGTACATACTGGCTCAAACCTCCAACAGAAACAAAAAAAATTATAGCAAATGTGAACTTTTCATGTTTGATGATAATAATATAAATTCAGGTTACTCTGTGTAATTAGTTTCGTTTGCCTTTATTGTGACAGAGCTTTGTTGTGCTTGATTGCACGCTAAGATAAATTTAGCCATTTTTCAAATCCTTCTGAAATTTGCTCATGGAGAAGCTCCCATTATGTGTATGTGTATGTGTGTGTGTGTGTGTGTGTGTGTGTGTGTGTGTGTGTGTGTTGGTCTGTGTTCTCACTTTGGATGAGTTAAAATTAGAGACTAATTTCACTTGTGAGATTACAGTGATCCTTCGCTACTTCATGATTCAGTTTCTGTGACTTCAGTGCATCGTGGGTTCTTCAAAAATATTAATCGAAAAACAAAAAATAAGGAAATTAAGGAAAAATAGGTAAACAGTTCATTTAAATGTAGCAAAATAAAGCCAATTATGCAAAAAAAAACAACACAAAAAACCAACCCAACAAAACTACTTACATTTTTATGTGAGGTGCGCATCTGTGTGTGTGTTTGTATTTATGTTTTATTTACATCTTGTGCATTATTTTTGAATGTTTATTTGTTATTATAAGCCTTTATAGCGTTAAATATGTATTGATTGATATTATATACACATATTCAGTGGTATGAAAAAGTATCTGAACCTTTTGGAATTTCTTACATTTCTGCATAAAATCACCATCAAATGTGATCTGATTTTTGTGAAAATCACACAGATGAAAAAACAGTGTCTGCTTTAACTAAAACTACCCAAACATTTATAGGTTTTCATATTTTAATGAGGATAGCATGCAAACAATGACAGAATGGGGAAGAATAAGTAACTGAACCATCACATTTAATATTTTGTGGCCCCCCTTTGGCAGCAATAACTTCAACCAGACGCTTCCTCTAGCTGCAGCTCAGTCTGGCACATCGATCAGGACTAATCTTGGCCCATTCTTTTTTATAAAACTGCTGTAGTTCAGTCAGATTCCTGGGATGTCTGGCATGAATCGCTGTCTTGCGGTCATGCCACAGCATCTCAATGGGGTTCAAGTCTGGATTTTGACTTAGCCACTCCAGAACATGTATTTTGTTCTTCTGAAACCATTCTGAAGTTGATTTACTTCTGTGTTTTGGATCATTGTCTTCTTGCAGCATCCATCCTCTTTTTAGCTTCAACTGTCTGACAGACGGCCTCAGGTTTTCCTGCAAAACATCCTGATAAACTTTTGAATTCATTTTCCATTAATGATTGCAAATTTTCCAGGCCCCGAGGCAGCAAAACAGCCCCAAACCATGATGCACCCTCCACCATGCTTCACGGTGGGGATGAGGTGTTGATGTTTGTGAGCTATTCGATTTTTCCTCCACACATGACGATGTATGTTCCTCCAAAACAATTCAACTTTGGTTTCATCAGTCCACAAAATATTTTGCCAAAACTTCTGTGGAGTGTCCAATTGCCTTTTTGCGAACATTGAACGAGCCACAATGTATTTTTTAGACAGCAGTGGCTTCCTCCTTGGAGTCCTCCCATGAACACCATTCTTGGCCATTGTTTTACATATAGTTGATGTGTGCACAGAGATATTGGACTGTGCCGGTGATTTCTGTAAGTCTTTAGCAGACACTCTAGGGTTTTTTTTTTACCTCTCTGAGTATTCTGCGCTGAACTCTTGGTGTCATCTTTGGTGGACGGCCACTCCTTGGAAGAGAAGCAACAGTGCCAAACTCTCTCCATTTGTAGACAACTTCTCTGACTGTCGATTGATGAACATCCAGACTTTTAGAGACGGTTTTGTATCCTTTCCCAGCTTTATACAAATCTACAATTCTTGATCGCAGGTCTTCAGACAGCTCTTTTGAGTGAGCCATGGTGCACGTCAGACAATGCTTCTCATCAAGACAATTCTTACCAGGTGTGTGTTTTATAGTGGGCAGGGCAGCTTTAAGCCACTCATCAATGATTGGGCACACACCTGACTTAAATTGTTTGATAAAAATTGGTTTCAATTGCTCTTTAAGTCTCCTTAGGCAGAAGGTTCAGTTACTTATTCATCCCCCTTCTGTCATTGTTTGCATGCTATCCTCATTAAAATATGAAAACCTATAAATGTTTGGGTGGTTTTAGTTAAAGCAGACACTGTTTTTTCATTTGTGTGATTTTGACAAAGATCAGATCACATTTGATGGTGATTTTATGCAGAAATGTGAGAAATTCCAAAAGGTTCAGATACTTTTTCATACCACTGTGCATATATGTTTACATCAGCCGGTGGGGGGGGTTTGATCCTATTTCACGGAAATCGGCGGTCGCAGGGGGGGGGTCTCGGTCCCCATTAACCACGGTAAGTGAGGGATCCCTGTAATACAATAAATCATAATGAACATAAATTAGAACAAGCCATTATAATGATGGTTTGCGGAATGTCACAGAGGCCAATCAGAGGGATTTTATATTACAATGTTTTGACTATTTGAAGGCTGTAAAGGCAGCACAATGACACAGGCAGCACCACTGACCAATCAGGTGTCACCACCCCACAACAGGAACACCATATACTCCAAAACCTTCACAATCGCATAATCAACAGTTACGTCTGCATGGACCAGTTGTCATCACCAGAGCAGAATCAACAGTCCAACTGTCAGTAAGAGGGTACAGCTAGTAGTTTTTCTTGTTTGCAACCCAATGTCTGAGTCATGAACTGGTGCTGATACCTGCTCGCCAGTGTGTGAGTCTGTACTGGGCATGAGCCCACACAGGCTGGAATACTCTGACATGGATCTGTTTTCAGACAAATCAAGTTGACAGTAATGAGTGAATGGTAACACAAGTAATCCTTTCCAAACATGTTAGGCACAAACGCTTTCACAACAAGCATCATGACTAAAAGTTGAAAGGAAGGAGATACGTATTGAGATTGTTTTCCTTATTATTTAAGCTTCTACAACAGTCATTCTCCTTAGTCACCATTGTACTATTACTATTGTACTATTACTATTGTACTATTACTAGGTACCCAAATAGATTTTTGTGTTATATAATAATCTCTCGTATAACAGAAAGAACAGGATGCAGATGACATTGTGATCTGAAGTGAGAGCAGAGAACAGGTGGAGGAAAATCTAGAGAGGTGGAGGTATGCCCTGGAAAGGAGAGGAATGAAGGTTAGCCTCAGAAAATCAGAATACATGTGTGTGAATGAGAAGGACCCAAGAGGAACGGTGATGTTACAGGGAGCAGAGATAACGAAGGTGGAGGATTTTAAGTACTTAGGCTCAACAGTCTAGAGCAATGGAGAGTGTGGAAAACAGGTGAAGAAGCGTGTGCAGGCAGGCTGG
Source organism: Plotosus lineatus (assembly GCA_024760905.1). Lineage (NCBI taxonomy): Eukaryota > Metazoa > Chordata > Actinopteri > Siluriformes > Plotosidae > Plotosus > Plotosus lineatus. The sequence continues at coordinate 42,563,677 of CM045732.1, read as the reverse complement.
AATGGTTGGAGAAAAGTGTCCGGTGTGATGTGCGATAGGAGAGTGTTAGCAAGAATGAAAGGAAATGTGTACAAGATGGTGGTGAGGCCAGCGATGTTGTATGGATTAGAAACAGTGGCGCTGAGGAAAAGGCAGGCGGCAGAGCTGGAGGTAGCAGAGATGCAAATGTTGAGGTTCTCTCTGGGAGTAACGAGGATGGATAGGATTAGAAATGAGTACATCAGCGGGACAGCCCATGTAAGATGTTTTGGAGACAAAGTCAGAGAGGCTAGATTGAGATGGTTTGGACATGTACAGAGGAGGAATAGTGAGTATATTGGTAGTAGGATGCTGAGGTTGGAACTACCAGGCAGAAGGCCTCGAGGAAGACCAAAAAAGAGATTTATGGATGTGGTGAAGGAGGACATGAAGGTTATTGGAGTAAGAGAAGCAGATGCAGAGGACAGGGTGAGATGGAGGCGGATGGTTTGCTGTGGCGACCCCTGAAGGGAACAGCCGAAAGAAAAAGAAGAAGGTAACAGAAAGAACAGGAAGAAGCAAAGCAAATTATCCTCATTTATTAAAATCCCATTATTATTTCAAAAGTTATATTATTTTAAACATTTTCAGGATGAAACCGTTTTATGGTCCATTTTACACCAAAATACAGTGATACCTCACCAAACGTAATTAATCCGGTCCCAAAGTGATTTCGTAACCTGATTTTTTCATAAATTAAGTAGCATTTTACATGTAAAAGGCCTGTTTCGTTCCAATACCCCCAATACTACCCCTTACACCTTTAAAAATGATAAAAGTATACCTTTTAAGGCCTCCTTCTGCTTCAATATCGTACCGATGGTAGATGGGTTTCGGCCATATTCCTTTGTGATATCACTCAACCGCATGCCACGAGCCCGCTTCTTCTTTTTACTTGCACCGGGAATCACTTTCATCGGGAATCACCCTTGCCCCCGTGTGTGTGTGTGTGTGTGTGTGTGTGTGTGTGTGTGTGTGTGTGTGTGTGTGTGTGTGTGTGTGTGTGCATGTGCGCATGCGTGTGTATGTGTGTGTGTGTGCATGCGCGTGTGTGTGTGCATGCACGTGTGTGTGCACGTATGTGTGTTTGCGCGCACATGTGTGTTGACCATGTCTTCTTAACAGAGTTATAAGCTTACAAATGTTTATGCAAAGTTAAAAGCCTGAGTCAAAAAATAAAGTTGCAATGAGCCCACTCGAAAAACTCAGGGAACAACAGTAACTCAGTCCTTTACGCATGTTAGAACTCCATGACGAACAATGGGTCAAAGGCACACGAAAAGCATCATGGGTATTATGGAGATACAGCTCAATAATAGCCAATGTGAAGGAGCTGCATCTCCATGACGAACAGTGGGTTGAAGGCACATGAAAAGCATCATGGGTATTATGGAGATGCAGCTCCATAATAGTCAATGGGAGGCCAGCGGGGTGGGGTGTTGGGAGATAGCCAATGGGAGAGCAACCCGCGTATTGTTTGAATTTTTTTTTAGATGGTGCGTTTTGTAACGTGAATTTTTTTCGTATCCAGAGATTGAAATTTTAGGTAAATGCGATTTGTAACTTGGATTTTTCGTTTGTTTGGTCTTTTGTAAGGTGAGGTACCAATGTAGTCAAAATACCAAAATTAGTTTTTCAGACATTAGTTAAACAAATCGGACACACACACACACACACACACACACACACACACACACACACACACACACACACACACACACACACACACACACTCCTCCCTATCAGAATGGCTGGTTTGGCAAATAAGGTTGGATTTTGAAAGTAAATCAGCCACAATTTCCTGACTATTGGTGCCATTAGCATCAGCTCTGAGCTGTTATACAGTTTAAAACATTCACGTTTTTTATCAATTACATTTAATCCATTAATTATAAATTTATTTCATGGCTTCTACTAATGAAAAAGCAAAGATTTCACAACCAAAAGGATAAATAAAGTTTGTTTCAGTTCTTAATTCAACTGTTTAAATAAAATGTTTATGTTTTGAGTTTAAAATTATTTTTTTAAGCATATTTAAAAAGGAATCAATCATTAGGAGGTAAAACACTTTGTGAATTACAGTGATTCGTTGACTTACTACCGATGCGAGTTACGTCTGATCCACTTTACGACCGCAAAAGTTGTGAAGCATGATTCATGGCAGTGCAGTGCGAGTGTTGCATACGACAGTTGTTTGCGCTGCTGGCAGCGCTGGCACCTTAAAAGGCCAAGCAGAAGATCATGCAGCTTCACTTTCTAACTGCTCAGAGCAAATCTATTCAACTACTTTCAATGCCATGTCACTGTGGTGCAAAACGGGGAGCCAATCCTTTCTGTGTGCGTGGGGCCGATACCTTGAAACTCTAATTTTATTGGACTCACACGCTGCAGTGTTTATGTGACAGGAAGCGTGTCCCAAGTTTTGGCAATCAGCTGGACTGCAGGTTGAAGTTTTCCTTGTCTGTCCATTTGTGTTTGTTTGCCAGCTGTGCTTGGCTTCGTGGAAATAAGCTGATCAAAACGAGGGAAATTTATCTCTTTACTCAAACAACATGCGCAGTCTGTGGCTGTTGTTATAATCCAATAAAATTGGAGTTTGAAACTATCAGACCCGCCCACACAGTGGAGTACAGAAAGGATTGGCTCTCCGCTGCGTGTCATAGTGACGTGGAATTGAAAATAGATGTATAGATTTTAATGTGCGAGATTTATTCATCTGTTTTTGTTTGGCGGGAGTGTATTTGGATGGAAAGTCGACATACGACCAGATCAATTTCTGTTGGAACCAAAAGTGGTCGGAAGTTGACGACTGTCTGTATGTTAAAATGGGAAACCGGCCAATTTTTTTGCAATGGAACGTGTTTTGTTTCAGTCACAGCATGGACAATCAGCACCATCAAAACTGAAAGGTCTCCAGTAACGATCCCAAAATAAGATATCCCATAATTATGTTTATTCATTCATTCATTCATTCATTTTTCTGAACCGTTTAATCCTAATTAGGTGCGCAGGGAGGCTTGTGCCCATCTCAGCCAACCCTGGGCGAAGGCAGAGTACACCCTGAACAGCTCGCCAGGCCTTCACGTTGTAGAAGCACGCTGATGGCTTTTGTTGAAAGTCAGCAATGGTTCTTTTACATGAACCTCTCACCATAGGCAGTGAGAGACATGGCTGGCCTTTGATAAGCCAGTTAGCTGCACTGGGGGACACCTAGGGGTGTGAGTGTGAACTCACAGTCAATTAACCTATTGTACATGTTTTTGGACTGTGGGAGGAAACCAGAGTACCATGAGGAAACCCACACAAGAACAGGGAGAACATGCAAACTATAGACAAAAACACCCAAAGTGGGAACCGAACCCAGGACCTTCTTGCTGTGAGGCGGACGTAACCACTATGCCACCAAAACTATAATATACAAATTATAAAATAAAAATCCCGCCTTTGATAACCCAGTTAGCTACACTGGGGGAACAGTGACAACTTGTTGAGTGTGGGGTTTGAACCCCCAACCTTGGGATCAGTGATACAGCACCTTACCCCAGGCAGCCACTGCCCACATAATAATGTACAGTTGGCCCCCTACTTACGAAACCCCCTGGGTACGAAAACTCTGGGTTACGAAAAACATTTTCCTAAGTTTTCATTCTCTGTATACGAACCAACCCCCCCCCCTTACTCAAAGCGCCAAACGTGCCATTCAAAATTCAAACGCGCCAATCAAAATTTCACACGATGCGCGAGTTGCTCTCTCATTGGCTGTCTCCCAACATCCTGCCCCGCTGGCCTCCCATTGGCCAAGAGGGAGCTGACGTGTACCCATTACTATACCCATACCTTTTGTCCGCCACATGCGTGAGGAGAGTTGAAGAGGCTATCCTGGCTTGTGGATATGAAGTATCTTGGCTTGTTTTGAGATCATTGCAGCATTATATTTCGTTATCACCAAAATCCCCTTTACAATTGTGCGGAGCCCGTATTCAGCAGAGCACCACAAAACACATTTAATGTGTATTGTGTGTGTGTGTGTGTGTGTGTGTGTGTGTGTGTGTGTGTGTGTGTGTGTGTGTGTGTGTGTTAATAAAAAATGTTTAATAATGGTTTAATTAATAAATATGTTAATAAAATGGTTTAATATGTTAATAAAATGTTTAAATGGTTTAATACTTTTCTTTTAGTTTTAACACATATTTCATACAAAATTGGTGTACTTTTATCATTTTTAAACGGTTTATGGGGTCGTCTTGGGAGCCTTGGAACGAATCAGGCGTTTTACATGTAAAACGCACCTCTACTTACGAAACATCCGCATTACGAAAAGGGCTCTGGAACGGATTAATTTCGTAAGTAGGGGGCCGACTGTACTTCATAATAATATCCATATTCATGCAACATTAGGCTATAAGATTAATTCAATGAAAGAATTAAGTTATATTTAACATATCCATACAGAATTTTTTGCATATTTGGTCATGAACTTCTTTCGGTGTTTGTGGCGCATCTGGGCTCAGCGGATCCGCGATATTGCTTTCTCCAAATCGGGCGAGTAGGGCGGGCGAATAGACTTGGACTAAACATCTGCTTCGCACAGTTTCACATCAAATTATTTTTTCTTATGGAAATATTTTAAAAATAGACAATATAATTTCAGTATAGTTTTAATTTTATATGAAAATGATATGATTTCACATTTATTTATCCATTCTATTGCACAAATGAAAAATTTTAAACAGTATTTTAGCGACTTCTGGCAGGGTAATATGCATAATTTTTATGAAAATGCAGTTCTAGAAACAATCTCAGCGTCTGTCAGTGTTTCAGAGTCAATCTGATCAATGCGAAACTGGGTGAGGCGTCAGAAACCACCACGATTTTCAAGTCAATTGGGCCGATATGCTGTCAGAAGGCGGGTACAGCCTGTTTTTAATTGCTGATAATTGATTGATATGCCAGTTACACACATAAAACATGGACAGACGGTATGTTAAACACTCAACTTTTGATTTCACACAAAAATAATTGTAATACAGGGATCCCTCGCTACTTCAGGCTTCAGTTCTTGCAGCTTTAGTGAATCGCGTTTTTTTTTTTTTTTTTAATTAATCTAATTTTTAAAAAATAAGGAAATTAAGGAAGAATAAGGGGAAAAGTTAAGGAAAATGCCACAAAACAAGGCCAATTACGCAAAAAACCCCAAACAAACAAAAAAAGAAACCAAACCCCTCATCATAACTACTTACATTTTTATGTGAGATGCGCATCTGTGTGTGTGTGTGTGTGTGTGTGTGTGTGTGTGTGTGTGTGTGTGTGTGTGTGTGTGTGTGTGTGTGTGTGTGCACGTGTCTTTATATGTGTGTGTATTTATATTTTATTTACATCTTATGCATTATTTTTGAATGTTTAATTGTTATTTTAAGCATTTATAGCATTGAATAAATATTTATTGATATTATATACACATATACATTATACATCAGTCGGGGGTTGATCCGACTTAAGCGGAATTCGGCAGTCAAGGGGGGGGGGATCGCGGTCCCAATTAACCGCGGAAAGTGAGGGATCCCTGTACTACATTTACCGTGTTTACAATAACTTAATAAAAAACTCTTAGCAGTGCTGGTCCACACTTGTACATATCTGCGACGGCCACCATTGGGGTACTTACTATTGTGCTATTACTGCTAGTATTATTATACTATTATGGTAAGGGGCTGGATTACCGATCCCAAAGTCGCCGGTTCAAGCCCCACTATCAATGTGTTGTCACTGCAGTTGCGTCCCCCCCAGTGCAGCTTACTGGGTTATCAAAGGACAGCCATGTCTCTCACTGTCTGTGGTGAGAGGTTCATGTAAAAGAACCATTGCTGAGTACCCTGTGCACATTTACTATGTACTAAAGAGCAAACATCAAATTCTGTGTGAAACTCTGGAAATTGGAAACAGATACCCATGAAATGCTTCAGCAAGTCTACAGCAATAAAGCAACAAGCATTTCAGGGGCAGGATGTCACTGATCCATGATTTTCTGTCTCACTTCACACACAAATCACTCAAAACACCTCATTGCTTTATTGCCGTAAACTTGATGAAGTATTTCACGGGTCTCTGCTTCCAGTTTTCCAAAGTTCGACAAATAATGTGATGTTCACTCTTTGGTAAATAGGAAAATCCTGCATGTTGCACAGGTCCCTAGGTGTCACATGGCATACTAATTCAGGGGAGTTACACGCTGCTCTGGTTGCTCGCAAATTACTACTCTACACAAATCACGTACAGGCTAAATGTGAACCAAGATTTTGTGGTAAACATTTACAAAGTTCAGGGGCAATTAAAAAAACAATTTTTTTTTTTCTCGTTTTCTGTAGTAATTTTTTGTGGTCTGATTGTAGGGTGGCATGGTGCCATAGTGGTGAACACATCCGCTTCACAGTAAGAAGACCTGGGATTGATTCCCAGTCCGGGCATTTCTGTGTGCTTGTTCTCCCTGTGCTTGTGTGGGTTTCCTCCAGGTTATTTCGGTTTCATCCCACAGTCCCAAAACATGCACAGTGGGTTAATTGGTTAATTGGCTGTTCTAAATTTCTCATAGGTGTGAGTGTGAGTATGACATGTTGTGTGAGTGTTGGCCTTGCGATGACCTAGCATACTGTCTAGGGTGTACCCCGCCCTTGCCCACAGTCGGCTGAGATGGGCGCCAGCCTCCATGCGACCCTAATTAGGATTAAGCAATTTAGAAAATGAATGAATGCATGGTCTGCTTTTACTTATAAAGTCAGTTGCCATTTCGTAGAGTGACATTCTGAACTGATACACAAAAAGTAATTAACTGTGGCTCAGTGTCGGTGACATGGTGCTGTACTGGTTAGCACGTTCGCCTTACACAAAGTCAGTTTGCATGGGTTTCCGCTGAGTGCTCCAGTTTCCTTCCAAAATTCAAAAACATGCACATTAGTTTAATTGTGAACTGTAAATGTTGTGTGTGTTGCCCTGTGATAGACTGGTGAGCATGTCAGGGTGTACCACACCTTCACCCTCAAATAGGCACCAGCTTTTCTGTGACCCTAAAATTAAGCGGTTCAGCAAATGCATGAATGAAAAAGCTTACTCACTGACTCGTCTCAGACAACACCGAGGGCGAGGTACACCCTGAACAGTTTACCAGACCATCACAGGGCCTACACACATATACAACAATTCACACGCACCCTCACACCTAGGGGTAATTTGAAACAAACATGTCAACAAGCATGTTGGCGGAAACTGGTGCACCCAGAGTAAACCCACGCAAACGCTGGGAGAGCATGTACACCCCACACACAAACCTCGTTGCTTTGCTGTGAGGCAGAAGTGCTACACCACCGCGACGTCCCTCTGAACTTTATTGAAACAAACAAAAAAAAGTTTATTTGTGAAGTTCAGAATGTATTGTGTTTGAGAGCAGTGGTGGCCTGGTGCTAAAGGGCGCTATATCGCTGATTCTAAGGTTGGGGGTTCAAGTCCCACTTTCCACAAGGTTCTCAATCCCCCCAGTGCAGTTAACTGGGTTATCAAGGGCCGGTCATGTCTCTCAACTGTCTATGTTGAGAGGTTCATGTAAAAGAACCATTGCTGACTTTCGACAGGAGGAGCTGCATAGCCGTCAGTGTGTTTCTGTCCCTTACTAAAGGGTTGTGTCAGGAAGAGCATCTGACGTAAAAACCTATGCCAAATTAAACATGCGAATCAGATGATTCGCTATGGCGACCCCTGAGAAAGGGAAAAAGCCGAAAGAATGTACAGTAAGTAGTCAACTTACGACCTATGCGAGTTACGTCTGATCGACTTTACGACCGCAAAAGTGGTGAAGCATGATTCATGGCAGTGCAGTACGAGTGTTGCGTACGACAGTTGTTTGTGCTGCCGGCAGCGTCAGCATCTTAAAAGGCCAAGCAGGAGATGATGCAGCTTCACTTTATAACTGCTCAGAGCTCAGAGCAAATCTACTCAACTACTTTCAATGCCCACGTCACTGTGGAGCAAAGCGGAGAGCCAATCCTTTCTGTGTGTGGGCGGGTCCGATACCTTGAAACTCTAATTTTATTGGACTCACACGCTGCAGTGTTTATGTGACAGGAAACGTGTCCCAAGTTTTGGCAATCAGCTGGTCTGCGGGTTGAAGGTTTTCCATGTCTGTCCATTTGTGTTTGCTTGCCAGCTGTGCTTGGCTTTGTGGAAATGAGCTGATCAAAACGAGGGAAATTTATCTCTTTACTCAAAAACAACACACGCAGTCTGTGGCTGTTGTTATAATCCAATAAAATTAGAGTTTGAAGTTAGAGTATCAGACCAGCCCACAACTGGAATACAGAAAGGATTGGCTCTCCGCTGCGCGCCACAGTGACGTAGAATTGAAAATAGATGTATAGATTTAAATGCGTGAGATTTATTCATATGTTTTTGTTTGGCATGAGTGTATTTGGATGGAAAGTCGACATACGACCAGATCGCTTTACGACCGAACTGCCAGAACCAAAAGCGGTCATAAGTTGACGACTCACTGTATTGTGGTTCTTGGAAATATGGCTGGCTTGAAAGCAACATACTTATTCTATTTAGAAAACATACAGAATGTGAGGGGAAATTTTGGTTGGTAAAAAAATTGGAAGAATAAAGACTCATGGTACGAGTATGGACTACAAGCATCTGTTTCTTCTGAATGATTCCCTGGCAGTTAACAGTTCTCCAAAGATGTGCAATTCCTGTCTTGTTTATTTGGTGTGTTCATCTATTTACTCATTAGAGAAGAAAGTTTTTCATCTCTCTCTCTCTCTCTCTCTCTCGCTCTCTCTCTCTCTCTCTCTCTCTCTGTCTCTCTCTCTCTCTCTCTGGATTGTTATGGGTAGTTACCTCCTCAACACCAGGATGTCAGGGAAATAAGATGCAAATGCAGACTTCTTCAGGCTTGTCTAGGCTTACTGTGTCTGCCTCTGAGGGTGGGCCTCACCTTCGCTTTAAGCCCAGTGTATATCAACAGGCCCCGACCAATGGTCTCTCTCTGTAGCACAACTCATCAACCACACCGCATCCTATTTGCACTGTGTAACGGTGATGTGACTCCTGCACGCTATTTGACCAGTTATGCCCTCAAGACAAAAGAGCCAGTATATGTGGGCTAAACACAGAAAGACAACTGAGTCGTGATAACTCAATGCAAATATCAATAGAGTACCCCCCCCCCCGCTTTGTTGTGTATATGGTGTTTTTCCCCCTCTCTCTCTCTCTCTCTCTCTCTCTCTCTCTCTCGCTCGCTCGCTCTCGCGCTGTGTGTGTGTGTGTGTGTGTGTGTGTGTGTGTGTGTGTGTGTGTGTGTGTGTGTGTGTGTGTGTGTGTGAGAGAGAGAGAGAGAGAGAGAGACAGAGAGAGAGAGAGAGAGAGAGATCCAGCCTATAGGCGAAACCCATCCATAAATACTCAGGATGAGGACTCTAGTGTTTTTGGAGACACTTTCCTGGGAAGATTTTATCACTCCGTGTCACATTGCTTATACTGCAAACACTGCAACATACCCGCATGCTCACATGCCCCTCTCGTCCTCCTGCCTCTAACCATACTCTCCACTCCGCACCAAGGCGTTCTGGGATTCTAAAAGCCATGACACAAGGTTTGTTGTGAATTAACACATACAGATTAAGTATCACACACATATCAAAAGGAAGAAGAAGACAATGTAGGAGGAAAGGATACATAGATAGATACAGAATGAATTATGGGTAAAGAAGCATGTATTATTATGAAAAGGGGGGAACATGCAGAGAAAGAAGGAAATAGCTGGAGAGAAACTGAGAAAGCACACAGACAATCTGTTTAAGAGTCCGCTGTAAAGACAATGAATATGCTCCGAGTCTGTATGATGTTGTGTGTGAGGTGACAGCAGCTCCTGCCAAATGGAAACTGGCAAATATTGACACTATTAATAAAGATCATTGGCTTCACTTTTGCTTCCTTTTTTTCCCTTCAAGCTGTTCAGCATATCGTGAGCCAATTTTTTTTTCTTTTTTTTTTTTTTTGCTAAAAACCTCACAGGTTGAAACGTGTTTTAAACACAAAGTGTTTAAACACTCTCAAGCTGAAGTGTAAAAATAGGCCAACAGGTCATTTTATAAGTTGTTGGGATTTTTAAAAATATTAATAATAAATTAAAAGATAAATTCCAAAATTAACAGAGATTTGTTTTGTGAAAACAATTGTTTGGATTTGTGTTCAGTGTGATCATCTGGATAAATAAAAGTGACGAGTGTTTTAAGGTTTATCACCAATATAATTTTAGCAGTGTGTTCAGTATTGTGCACTTGAATGCGTATGAAGTGGTATTACACAAGATGGAAACTGCTACAGGCTCATATTTCCATGTTCAAATGCTGAACTTGCAAAAAAAAACATATCCAAATAAGCAAACCACTTCTGTTTCTCTCTCTCTCTCTCTCTCTCTCTCTCTCTCTCTCTCTCTCGCTCTCTCTCTCTCTCTCTTTCACACTCTCTCTCTCACACACACACAGACACACACACACACAAACACACACAGAGAAAGAGCGAGAGAGAGAGAGAAAGAGAGAGAGAGAGCTGTATATACACACGCATACACACATATACAGAGAGAGAGACAGAGAGAGAGAGACAGAGAGAGAGAGAGAGAGAGAGAGAGAGAGAGAGAGAGAGATGTATACACACACACACACACACACACACACACACACACACACACACAGAGACATATGTACACACACAAACACAGTACCATACACATGAATTCCAAAGTTTGTCTATGAATGTCTTCCGTTAAATAAATAAATAAATTAATTAATTAATTAATTAATAATTAGAAAATATAAAGGTACAGGAATGCGGGCATTAAAAAACAGACTTCGTGCCAGTATTGGTAGAAGCTCCAGGTATAATAATTAAAGGGTCAAAAGAACATCAACCAAAAATATCCGGAAAAATTGCAGCAGATTGACTTTTTGGGATCTTCATAAATCCAATGTATTAATAAGCCTTATGGGTTAGGATCAAATGCATTCAATACTAACACTATAAACAAAGATAATAATAACAACATTATTATTATTATTATTATTATTATTATTATTATTATTATTATTATTATTATAGGACAGTGGTAGCCCGATGGTAAGGTGCTGGATTACTGATCCCAAGGCAGGGGGTTCAAGCCCCACATGAATGAGTTGCACCCCATCCAGTGCAGCTGACTAGGCTGTCAAAGGCTGGCCATGTCTTTCATTGTCTGTGGTGAGAGGTTCATGTAAAACTTTTGTAAAGAGCAGCTGTCAGCGTGTTTGTATTCTGCAATGGCCTGGCGAGCTGTCCAGTACGTACTCTACCCTTGCCCAAAGTCAGCTGAGATGGCGTTAGTCTCCCTGTGACCCTAATTAGGATTAAGCAGATCAGAAAAAATAATAAATGAAGGAATTATTATTATTATCATCATCATCATCATCATCATCATCATCATAAAGAAAAACATGTCTACTTGAAATAGTCAACATATTAATGATGCGTTCCACTGAAGTAAAGAAGAAGAGTACTTAAATAAAATCTAAGCAACTTCTTATCATCGTGTGTATGTGCATTTTAAAATTCTGCTTACTAAGATTGTGCAAGCAAATGCCACAAAAAGAAAGTTCATGGAATGTGGAGTAACAGAATTCCTTAAATATCCCCTGAACTGAGTTTGTGCTATAGACCAACAGCAAGAGGCGTGAAAAGAAGTACAAGACACCAGATGCACTCTCGAGCTGCACATTTATATGAACTGAAAATCAGATAAAAATGTGCAGTTATTCCCAGATGTGTTGATTAAGATACAGTCAGTGGATCTAAAAGCTCTGCATTAATAAAACAGTTTGTTGGATCCATCTCCAGACAAAACACACACAATCTGGAACAGCCAATTAATCTAATGTGCATGTATTTGGATTGTTGGAGGAAACTGGGGTACCCATAGGAAACCTAGCAAGCCACAGGGAGGACATGCAAACTTCGCACATAAACGCTCGAGCCCGGGACTCGAACCATAAACCCTCTTGCTATGAGGTGGATGTTCCATATTGCCCTTAGGTCTGAGTGCGAATGAGTTTTGTGTGTGTTGCCCTACTATGGTCTGGTCAGCTGTTCAAGTTATACCTCATCTTTGTCTAGTGTTGGCTGAAATAGGCTTATCTTCGTTTGCCCAGTGTTGGCCTCCCCGCCACCCTGATGATTAGCGGTTCAGAAAATGTTATGCCACAGTCAGTGTAGTTTATACATGATCATGTGAGTAAAGTAGGCAGATGCTCCTTATATCTTCCTGTAAATATTTACCCATGTAAGCTTCGTGAAACATACATATTCACATACATACATGTACAACCTCCCTTCGAGTTGAATCAGCCTCCATGTTCCTCATAGGACAATCGGTCAACTAGAAACTGTTTTACTTTCTGTCTCACTCCCAACCTTCGCTAAGTGACACAAGACACTTAATGATTTGTGACTTGATATCAACACGCCAGAACGAATTACCAGAACAAGTCATTACATGTTTAGGACACACCTTAACCCTTGACTCTGAAGATCTTGACAACCAAACTGAAGCAACTGTAACCCGACAAAAAACCTCATTCAGGCTAAAAGAAAGGGACTGGCAGATTGAGATTGGGGCCTGAAGAACAAGAACTAGCAATAGCCTTGTGTACCGGCGGGAACGTGTTCCTCTGCCTAGCCCGGTTAGGCCTCTTTTACAGCCCAATCAAGTTCTGAGCAACCAGTGATTTATAAAACACACACAAACACACACACACACACACACACACACACACACACACACACACACACACACACACACACACACACTTTTCATGGAGGGAAGATAATGTATCAAGTGGCTATACTGGTTTGAGGCACAGTTCCTGTTCTCTGTGTTGCTATGTGCTCATTCTGACCCGCTCATGTTCAGTACTCTACCTGTGTAAATAAGTTTATTGTTCTTTTCACAGCCTTGATGATTGTGGTGACAGATGAATGATCCCATTGTTTTTATTGCATTTATCATTATCTTAGCTCATTAGTGCCTCTAGCTCATAAAATATGGAATATTCTAAGGATCACTTGCTGATTCTCACTTATTTGCCGACCCACTGATTAGCCAATCTCAGCCGACAGGCGAAGGCAAGGCAAGGCCAACACACACACACACACACAAAACCATACCCACTCACACCCACACTCCATTCATTCATTCATTCATTTTCTGAACCGATTAATCCTAATTAGGGTCGCGGAGAGGCTGGCGCCCATCCCAGCTAACTTTGAGCAAGGGCAGGGTGCACCCTGGACAGCTCGCCAGGCCATCGCAGGGCAGTAACACGCTGATGGCTATGCAGCTCCTCTTGCCGAAAGTCCACAATGGTTCTTTTACATGAACCTCTCACCACAGACAGTGAGACACATGGCCGGCCTTTGATAACCCAGTTAGCTGTCCTGGGGAGACAGTGACAACCTGTTGAGATTGAGGCTTGAACCCCCAACCTTGGGATCAGTGATCCAGCACCTTTACCACCAGGCCACCACTGCCCTTATACCCTCACATACTTGCTAATTTTTCAGAATATCTTAACCCTATTAGGGACACAGGGCGGCTGGAGCCTATCCCAGCTGACACTAGGTGAAAGTAGAGTACACCCTGAGCAGCCTGCCAGACCATCTCAGAGTCAACACACACAACCATTCATCCTCACAGTCACTCATTTGTGTCATTTGTGAATCAAATAATCCTATGCGGGTCGTGGAGAGGACCTCAATCTCAAGCAGCACTGGGCAATGGCGGGGTACATCCTGAACAGCTCACCAGAACATCTCAGAGCCAACACACATAACCACCCACACTCACACTCAATTTGGAAGAGTCAATTAGCCTAATGTGCACGTCTTTGGATTGTGGGAGGAAACCAGAGTACTTGGAGAAAACCCATGCAAGCACAGGGAGAACATGCAAAGTCTACACACAAACACCCTTGTTGAGCCCAGGACTGGAACCCAGGACTTCTTGCTGTGAGTAGGACGTGTTAACCACTACACTTCCAGGCCACATTTTAGGCTGTGATGTTTCCCTGAATTATGTCCACCTGCCAATAGAATCATTAGACACTTGAAAGGAGTTTTTATTTTTACTCGTAGGTTTCCATTATTTACATTTACAGTATTCGGCAGACGCTCTCATCCAGACCGACTTACAATTATCATTTTTATATGACTGGGCAACTGAGGGTTAAGGGCCTTGCTGAAGAGCCCAGCGGTGATGATGGTGGGAATTGAACTTGCAGACTTTCAGATCGCTTTATCCATTAAGCCACCACTGCCCTTATTATGGAGTAATTATGGAGTACGTTGCACAGATAAATAAGAAGCTGTTTTCAGCTGTGCTGCTGGACCCCAGAGACAAAAATGATTGGAGCAGCAGTTGGGGATGCATGCAAATCCACTTGGAACTGTTAAAACTTTATTTGAATTCTATTTATATCTATAACACCAGGGATGTGCAGTCATGAATACCACGATGAAATAACCTATGCAAATATACAACATACATGGCTGACATGCTTTCATATGGGCAATAAAAACTGATCGAGACATTCTTAAAATATCATTGCCAGAAACTGTGTGGGGGTGTGTATGTGTGTGTGTGTGTGTGTGTGTGTAACACATATCACACACTCAATGCACATCTCCATTTCTTTTTTTTTTTTACAGATGCACAACAAGGACTGATATTACGAACTTCTCAAGCTACAGAATGACCCCCTGACCCACACAGTGAGACTACAGAGGGAAGCAAGTCAGGATACAGATCACCAAAGTTGACTTAAAGCCAAAGTGACACTTAAGCACAGGTATGAAGTCAGTGAGAAAAATGAGAGACAGCCAAAGAGCAAGTGAAGGAGGGAGAAGAAACTCGGCGTGTTATATGCCGGATCATTACAAGCAGGAACATGTAGGAACCAGTATCTGTTGTACTCAAGCCAAAGATTTTGCACTGGGCTGATCATCGGAAGAGAGATACAAGAGCCTTATTAGTGTTCTGTCTCTCTCTCTCTCTCTCTCGCTCTCTCTCTCTCTCTCTCTCGCTCTCTCTCTCTCTTGCTCTCTCTCTCTCACACACACACACACAAACACTCTCTCTGTCTCTCACACACACACACACACACACACACACACACACACACACACACACACACACACTCTCTCTCTCTCTCTCGCTCACTTACTCTCTCCCTCCCTCTCTCTCTCTCTCTCTCTCTCTCTCTCTCTCTCTCTCTCACACACACATACACACACACACACACACACACTTTGCACACAAAGACATACCCATATTTAAGTGCCATTTTGGCTTATAGTCAACTGGTGATCTATATCTATTGTCTTACAGTGTGGGTCAGGGGGTCATTCTGTAGCCTGAGAAGTTCTTAATGTCAGTCTTTTTTGTGCTTCTGTTAAAAAAAAGAAATAGAGATTTAAAAAAAAAAACAAAGAAATGGAGATGTTGCTTTGGGTGGAGGCAGTGGTGGCCTGGTGGTAAAAGGTGCAGGATCGTTGATCCTAAGGTTGGGGTTTCGAGTCCCACTCTGCACAGGGTTGTCATAAAATATGACCCCCCCCAGTGTAACTAACTGGGCTATCAAAGGCCAGCCATGTCTCTCACTGTCTATAGTGAGTGGTTCATGTAAAATAACCATTGCTGACTTTCGTAAAGAGGAGCTGCACAGCCGTCAGCATGTTTTTGTCCCTTGATAAAAGGTTGTGTCAGGAAGAGCATCCGACTTAAAAACCTATGCCAAATCAAACATGAATCAGATGATTTGCAGTGATGACCCCTGAGAAAGGGAAAAAGCCAAAAGGAAAATAAGAAGATGTTGCATTGGGTGTATGACATGTATTACACACACACACACACACACAAAACCACACACACACACATACCTATCTCTGGCTTACCTTCAAGATGTGCACCACCCATATGGGTGTAATAATACAAAAGAAATAAGATGTCGTTTTGGCTCTTTAAAATAAACAAGTTGTTCTAGCAGAAGTTTTAGAAAAGTCTTCTAACAGCTTATCACTAATCACTCTGAGCCCTCTGGTAGGAGGAGACAGGAAGATTCTTGGCTTCGTGTGTCATTTGAAAGATCAAGTACAGTTTTCTCTGTTATTTTGCAGAATGTTACAGTCACAGACATTTACGGCCGCCACATACAGGGACACTCGTCCTGACAAGTTCCCCTCAGCTAGTATAAAAGGCCACAAGGTTCAGCATTAAGGTTATAAATGTGAAAGCATTAGGGACTGAGTGATAATTTTACTTTAATAAACAAATCCTGAACAATATTTCAGTTTATTCTCCTATTTTTTCTATTTATATCTTTGTCATCCTATATTGATAAATATATAGTATAATATGGGTGGAACAGTGGTAGCACATCTACCTCACAGCAAGAAGGTCCTGAGTTCAATTCCCGCGATTGAGTGTTTCTATGTGCAGTTTTCTGTTCTCCCGATGCTTGTGTTGGTTTCCTCCAGGTACTTTTTTTCTCCTACAGTTAACATATATGTGTATTACACACACACACACACAGACACACATATATATATGAACATATATATATATATATATTCAGGGATCCCTCGCTACTTCGTGCTTCAATTAATGCGGCTTCAGTGCATCGCGGTTTTTTTGAAAAATAAATAAAAAAATATTCATCTAATTAAATAATAAAGAAATTAAGGAAGACTAGGTGGAAAAGTTAAGGGAAATGTCACTGCCTAAGTTAATGTTTAGAATGTTTAGAAGCCATGGAGCAGCTCAGCCACGCCCCTCAGCCGGAGCTCAGTGTTAGAGAACACAGCCGTCAAAATCAAAGTCCCACAAAACACAGACCATAACAAAAAGAACATAAAAGAACATGAAATGTAATGAATTGGATAAACAAAACAAAATGATAAACATGCTACACCACAGTACATAAAATCACAAACACAAACATTCTAAAAATTAACTTAGGTACTGTACTGGAATAATGATTGAAAAAGACTATAATACTAGAGTGATTTCAGATGATTATTTCTCTTCAGGCACTTCAGAGGAAACTGTCGTTTCTTCAGAAGAAAGTCTTATTTCTTCAGAAGAGTCATGACCTTTTCTAGCGCTTAGCCAGAGAAGACGCACAGTGTTTGAGTGGCATAATACAGCTTAACTGGTAATTAAAACACACTAAAAAAGTGGCTCATTGAAAACTTGTGCACGAATGAGGAAAAAGGGGCGTTACATCATCTCAACCAATCAGCAGGAAGGAGAACAGCCATTGGCTGAATTTGAGTGATGTGTCTGTTGCTCGGCAGTCCGCGAATACTCAAACCGTGATTGCAAAACCGTGAATAGTCAAGGGCCTACTGTACCTGTACGTATACATCAGTCGGGGATTGAGGGTGGGTGGGAGATGTGTGTGAGGGGGTGATCGGACTTCGCGGATTTCGATGGTCGCATGGGGATCTCGGTCCCAATTATCCGCAGAAAGTGAGGGATCCCTGTATACAGTATATATATATATATATATATATATATATATATGATTGTGTAAGTCCAGTAGGGGGGCCGACTACGTATATGTGTGTGTATATATATATATATATATACACACACACTACTCCTCAAAAAATTAGCATATTGTGAGAAAGTTAATTATTTTCTGTAATGTACTGATAAAAATTAAACTTTCATATATTTTAGATTCATTGCACACCAACTGAAATATTTCAGGTCTTTAATTGTTTTAATACTGATGATTTATCATACAGCTCAAGAAAACCCAAAATTCCTATCTCAAAAAATTAGCATATCATGAAAAGGTACTCTAAACGAGCTATTAACCGAATCATTGGAATCAACCAATTAACTCTAAACACATGCAAAAGATTCCTGAGGCTTTTAAAAACTCCCAGCCTGGTTCATTGCTCAAAACCGCAATCATGGGTAAGACTGCCGACCTGACTGCTGTCCAGAAGGCCATCATTGACACCCTCAAGCAAGAGGGTAAGACACAGAAATAAATCTCTGAGCAAATAGGCTGTTCCCTGAGTGCTGTATCAAGGCACCTCAGTGGGACGTCTGTGGGAAGGAAAAAGTGTGGCTGAAAACGCTGCACAACCAGAAGAGGTGACCGGACCCTGAGGAAGATTGTGGAGAAGGGCCGATTCCAGACCTTGGGGGACCTGTGGAAGCAGTGGACTGAGCTACAGGTGCCGCATTCCCCAGGTGAAGCCACTTTTGAACCAGAAACAGCGGCAGAAGCACCTGACTTGGGCTGCAGAGAAGCAGCACTGGACTGTTGCTCAGTGGTCCAAAGTACTTTTTCAGATGAAAGAAAATTTTGCATGTCATTCGGAAATCAAGGTGCCAGAGTCTGGAGGAAGACTGGGGAGAAGGAAATGCCAAAATGCCTGAAGTCCAGTGTCAAGTACCCACAGTCAGTGATGGTCTGGGGTGCCATGTCAGCTGCTGGTGTTAGTCCACTGTGTTTTATCAAGGGCAGGGTCAATGCAGCTAGCTATCAGGAGATTTTGGAGCACTTCATGCTTCCATCTGCTGAAAAGCTTTATGGAGATAGAAATTTCATTTTTCAGCACGACCTGGCACCTGCTCACAGTGCCAAAACCACTGGTAAATGGTTTACTGACCATGGTATTACTGTGCTCAATTGGCCTGCCAACTCTCCTGACCAGAACCCCATAGAGAATCTGTGGGATATTGTGAAGAGAAAGTTGAGAGACACCAGACCCAACACTGTATATGAGCTTAAGGCCGCTATCGAAGCATCCTGGGCCTCCGTAACACCTCAGCAGTGCCACAGGCTGATTGCCTCCATGCCACGCCGCATCGAAGCAGTCATTTCTACAAAAGGATTCCTGACCAAGTATTGCGTGTATAACTGAACATAATTATTTGAAGGTTGACTTTTTTTTGTATTAAAAACACTTTTTTTTTAATTGGTCAGATGAAATATGCTAATTTTTTGAGATAGGAATTTTGGGTTTTCATGAGCTGCATGCCAAAATCTTCTTCTTCTTCTTTTCCTTTCGGCTGTTCCCTTCAGGGGTCGCCACAGCAAATGATCTGCCTCCATCTCTCCCTATCCTCTGCATCTTCTACTCTTACTCCAACGACCTTCATGTCCGCCTTCACTGCATCCATAAATCTTCTCTTTGGTCTTCCTCTGGGCCTTTTGCCTGGTAGTTCCAACCTCAGCATCCTACGACCAATATACTCACTATCCCTCCTCTGTACATGTCCAAACCATCTCAATCTAGCCTCTCTGACTTTGTCTCCAAAACATCTAACATGTGCTGTCCCTCTGATGTACTCATTTCTGATCCTATCCATCCTCGTTACTCCCAAAGAGAACCTCAACATTTTCATCTCTGCTACCTCCAACTCTGACTCCTGTCTTTTCCCCAGGGCCACTGTCTCTAAACCATACAACATTGCTGGCCTCATCACCGTCTTGTACACTTTTCCCTTCATTCTTGCCGATACTCTCCTATCACACATCACACTGGACACTTTTCTCCATCCATTCCAACCTGCCTGCACGCGCTTCTTCACCTCTTTTCCACACTCTCCATTGCTCTGGATTGTTGAGCCTAAGTACTTAAAATCCTCCACCTTCTTTATCTCTGCCCCCTGTAACCTCAAAGTTCCTCTTGGGTCCTTGTCGTTCACACACATGTATTCTGTCTTACTAAGACTAACCTTCAATCCCCTCCTTTCCAGGGCATACCTCCACCTCTCTAGATTTTCCTCCACTTGGTCTCTGCTCTCACTACAGATCACAATGTCATCTGCAAACATCATAGTCCATGGAGATTCTTGTCTAACCTCATCTGTTAGCCTGTCCATCACCATAGCAAACAAGAAGGGGCTGAGAGCTGACCCTTGATGCAGTCCCACCTCCACCTTGAACTCTTCTGTCACACCGACGGCACACCTCACCACTGTCTTACATCTATCATACATGTCCTGCACCACTCTAACATACTTCTCTGTCACTCCAGACTTCCTCATACAATACCACAGTTCTTCTCTCGGCACCCTGTCATATGCTTTCTCCAGATCCACAAAGGCACAATGCAGCTCCTTCTGACCTTCTCTGTACTTCTCTATTAACATCCTCAAAGCAAACACTGCATCTGTGGTGCTCTTTCTTGGCATGAAACCAAACTGTTGTTCACAAATGCTGACCTCTGCCCTTAGTCTTGCTTCCACTATTCTTTCCCATAGCTTCATTGTATGGCTCATCAACTTTATCCCTCTGTAGTTGCCACAACTCTGTGCATCGCCCTTGTTCTTAAAAATGGGCACAAGCACACTTCTCCTCCATTCCTCTGGCATCTGCTCACTTTCTAAGACCTTGTTGAATATTCTTGTCAGAAAATCTACTGCTACCTCCCTAGACACTTCCATACCTCAACTGGTATGTCATCAGGGCCAACTGCCTTTCCACTCTTCATCCTCTTCAATGCCCTCCTCACTTCTCCCTTACTAATCTTTGCTACTTCCTGCTCCTCAACGGTCACCCCTTCTACTCTTTTTTCTCTCTCATTTTCCTCATTCATCAGCTCTTCAAAGTACTCTTTCCATCTTCCCAGCACACTTCTGTCATCAGTCAATACATTTCCCTCTCTGTCCTTTATCACTCTAACTTGCTGCATGTCTTTCCCATCTCTATTTCTCTGCTGTGCTAACCTGTATAGATCATTTTCTCCCTCCTTACTGTTCAACCTATCATACAAGTCATCATACGCCCTCTGTTTGGCCTTTGACACTGCTACCTTCGCCTTATGCTGTGTCTCCCTGTACTCCTGTTTACTCTCTTCGGTCCTCTCAATGTCCCACTTCTTCTTGGCTAACCTCTTCTTTTGTACACACTCCTGCACTTCCTCATTCCACCACCAAGTTTCCTTATCTACTTTCCTTCCAGAGGACACACCAAATACTCTCCTACCGGTCTCCCTGATCACATTGGCTGTGGTTGTCCAGTCCTCTGGAAGCACTTCCTGACTACCCAAAGCCTGTTTCAACTCCTCCTTGAAGACAACACGACACTCTTCCTTTTTCAGCTTCCACCACTTTGTCTTCTGCTCTACCTTTGCCTTTTCACCTTTCTCACCATCAGTGTCATCCTGCACACCACCATCCTATGCTGTTTGGCAACACTCTCACCCACTACTACTTTGCAGTCACTGACTTCCTTCAAATTACATCGCCTACACAAGATGTAGTCTACCTGTGTGCTCTTACCTCCGCTTTCATAAGTCACCCTATGCTTCTGTTTCTTCTGGAAGAAAGTATTCACCACAGCCATTTCCATCCTTTTGCAAAATCGATCAACATCTGTCCTTCTGTGTTCCTGTCCTGGATACCAAACCTGCCCATCACTTCCTCGTCCCTCTGTTGCCTGCACCAACATGTCCATTGAAGTCTGCTCCAATGACCACTCTTTCACCTCTGGGGTACTCTGCATCACTTCATCTAACTCACTCCAGAATCTCTCCTTCTCTTCTAGCTTACATCCTGCCTGTGGGGCATAAGCACTAACAACATTGACTATCACGCCTTCAATTTCTAACTTGAGACTCATCACTCTGTCTGACACTCTTTTCACTTCTAGAACATTCCTGACAAACCCCTCCTTCAAGATGACTCCTACTCCATTTCTCTTCCCATCCACACCATTATAAAACAGTTTAAACCCTGCTCCTAAGCTTTTAGCCTTTCTACCTTTCCACCTTGTCTCCTGAACACACAGTATGTCCACCTTCCTCCTCTGCATCATGTCAGCCAGCTCCCTATCTTTTCCTTGCATAGTTCCAACATTCAAAGTCCCTACTCTCAGTCCGAGGCTCACGCATTTCCTCTTCTCTCTCTGCCTACGGACACGCCTCCCGCCTCTCCTTCTTCGACGTCTTCAACCAACAGTAGTCCAATTTCCATCAGCACCCTGTTGGTTGACAGCACTGATGGCGGTCGTTGTTAACCCGGGCCTCGACCGATCCGGTATGAATTTTGTTTTGATCATTTGCATTTTTAAATGTGGCAGAAGTTTTACGCCGGATGCCCTTCCTGTCGCAACCCTCTGCATTTATCCGGGCTTGGGACCGGCATAAGGGGGAGAGACACTGGTTAGTGCCCCCCCCCCCCGCCTCATGGCTGCATTTAGTATTAAAACAATAAAAGACCTGAAATATTTCAGTTGGTGTGCAATGAATCTAAAATATTTGAAAGTTTAATTTTTATCAGTACATTACAGAAAATAATGAACTTTATCACAATATGCTAATTATTTGAGAAGGACTAGTAGTTCCGAAATAATCGCCTCCATCACTGTATTTCCGCTTTTAAGGTCTCCTTCTGCTTCAATATCATCCCGATTGTAGAGGGGTTTCGGCCATACCCCTTTGTGATTTCGCTCAATCGCATCCCACTTTAGTATTTTTTTTTATTATCTCCTGCTTCACTTCGATTGGTAACGGAGCCCACTTCTTCTTTTCTGTGTCACCGGGAATCACTATCTTGGGGTCCATGATGGATAATGAAATATAATGCTGCAATGATCAATCTCAAAAAAACTCATGAGCCCACAGTCCTGCTCAAATGTCCTTCACACGTGTGACAAACAGGAAGTATGGGTCCACGAAGTATGGGTACAGTTCAGCTCCCTCCTGGCTACTGGGTGGCCAGCGGGGCGGGATGTTGGGAGAGAGCAACTCGCACATTGTTTGAATTTTTGAATGGCGCGTTTGGAGTTTTTCGTAAAAAGAGGTTGTTTTCGTAAAAAGAGGACGAAAATTTAGGAAAATGTTTTTCGTAACCTGGATTTTTCATTCGGAGAGGCTTTCGTAAGTAGAGGGCCGACTGTAATGGTTCTTTTACATGCCTCACACCATATACAGTGACAGACATGGTCAGCCTTCAATAACCCAGTTAGCTGCACTGGAGGTATTCCTTCTTTTGCTTGCAAGAAAAAGACAACTGGACTACTGTTGGTCAAAGAAGGAGAGGCAAGAGGCGTGTCTGGAGGCAGAGAGAGAAAAGGAAAAGCATGAGTCTAGGACTGAGAATAGGGACTTTGAATGTTGGAACTATGAAATGAAAAGATTGAGAGCTGGCTGACATGATGCAGAGGAGGAAGGTGGACATACTCTGTGCTCAGGAGACCAGGTGGAAAGGTAGCAAGGTGAGAAGTTTAGGAGCAGGGTTTAAGCTGTTTTTTCAGGGTGTGGATGGGAAGAGAAATGGAGTAGGAGTCATCTTGAAGGAGGGGTTTGTCAGGAATGTTCTAGAAGTGAAAAGAGTGTCAGACAGAGTGATGAGTTTCAAGTTAGAAATTGAAGATGTAATGTTCAATGTTGTTAGTGCTTATGCCCCACAGGCAGGATGTGAACTAGAAGAGAAGGAGAGATTCTGGAGTGAGTTAGATGAAGTGATGCAGAGTACCTCAGAGGTGAAAGAGTGGTCATAGGTGCAGACTTCAATGGACATGTTGGTGCAGGCAACAGAGGGGACGAGGAAATAATGGGCAGGTTTGGTATCCAGGACAGGAACACAGAAGGACAGATCTTCTTCTTTTTCTTTTGGCTGTTCCCTTCAGGGGTCGCCACAGCAAATGATCTGCCTCCATCTCTCCCTATCCTCTGCATCTTCTACTCTTACTCCAATGACCTTCATGTCCGCCTTCACCACATCCATAAATATTCTCTTAGGTCTTCCTCTGGGCCTTCTGCCTGGTAGTTCCAACCTCAGCATCCTACTACCAATATACTCACTATCCCTCCTCTGTACATGTCCAAACCATCTCAATCTAGCCTCTCTGACTTTGTCTCCAAAACATCTAACATGTGCTGTCCCTCTGATGTACTCGTTTCTGATCCTATCCATCCTCGTTACTCCCAAAGAGAACCTCAACATTTTCATCTCTGCTACCTCCAACTCTGACTCCTGTCTTTTCCCCAGTGCCACTGTCTCTAAACCATACAACATCACTGGCCTCATCACCGTCTTGTACACTTTTCCCTTCATTCTTGCCGATACTCTCCTATCACACATCACACCAGACACTTTTCTCCATCCATTCCAACCTGCCTGCACGCGCTTCTTCACCTCTTTTCCACACTCTCCATTGCTCTGGATTGTTGAGCCTAAGTACTTAAAATCCCCCACCTTCTTTATCTCTACCCCCTGTAACCTCACCGTTCCTCTTGGGTCCTTGTCGTTCACATACATGTATTCTGTCTTATTGAGACTAACCTTCATTCCCCTCCTTTCCAGGGCATACCTCCACCTCTCTAGATTTTCCTCCACTTGTTCTCTGCTCTCACTATAGATCACAATGTCATCTGCAAACATCATAGTCCATGGAGATTCTTGTCTAACCTCGTCTGTCAGCCTGTCCATCACCATAGCAAACAAGAATGGGCTGAGAGCTGACCCTTGATGCAGTCCCACCTCCACCTTGAACTCTTTTGTCACACCGACAGCGCACCTCACCACTGTTTTACATCTCTCAGACATGTCCTGCACTACTCGAACATACTTCTCCACTCCAGATTTCCTCATACAATACCACAGTTCTTCTTTCGGCACCCTGTCATATGCTTTCTCCAGATCCACAAAGGCACAATGCAGCTCCTTCTGACCTTCTCTGTACTTCTCTATTAACATCCTCAAAGCAAACACTGCATCTGTGGTGCTCTTTCTTGGCATGAAACCAAACTGTTGTTCACAAATGCTGACCTCTGCCCTTAGTCTAGCTTTCACTATTCTTTCCCATAACTTCATTGTACGGCTCATCAACTTTATCCCTCTGTAGTTGCCACAACTCTGTACATCTCCCTTGTTCTTAAAAATGGGCACAAGCACACTTCTCCTCCATTCCTCTGGCATCTGCTCACTTTCTAAGACCTTGTTGAATATTCTTGTCAGAAAATCTACTGCTACCTCCCCTAGACACTTCCATACCTCAACTGGTATGTCATCAGGGCCAACTGCCTTTCCCCTCTTCATCCTCTTCAATGCCCTCCTCACTTCTCACTTACTAATCCTTGCTATTTCCTGGTCCTCAACGGTCACCCCTTCTACTCTTTTTTCTCTCTCATTTTCCTCATTCATCAGCTCTTCAAAGTACTCTTTCCATCTTCCCAGCACACTTCTGTCATCAGTCAATACATTTCCCTCTCTGTCCTTTATCACTCAAACTTGCTGCACATCTTTCCCATCTATATTTCTCTGCTGTGCTAACCTGTATAAATCATTTTCTCCCTGCTTACTGTCCAACCTATCATACAAGTCATCATACGCTCTCTGTTTGGCCTTTGACACTGCTACCTTCACCTTACGCTGTGTCTCCCTGTACTCCTGTTTATGCTCTTCGGTCCTCTCTGTGTCCCACTTCTTCTTCGCTAACCTCTTCTTTTGTACACACTCCTGCACTTCCTCATTCCACCACCAAGTTTTCTTATCTACTTTCCTTCCAGAGGACACACCAAGTACTCTCCTACCGGTCTCCCTGATCACATTGGCTGTGGTTGTCCAGTCATCTGGAAGCACTTCCTGACCACTCAAAGCCTGTTTCAACTCCTCCTTGAAGACAACACGACACTCTTCCTTTTTCAGCTTCCACCACTTTGTCTTCTGCTCTGCCTTTGCCTTTTTCACCTTTCTCACCATCAGAGTCATCCTGCACACCACCATCCTATGCTGTTTGGCAACACTCTCACCCACTACTATTTTGCAGTCACTGACTTCCTTCAAATTACATTGCCTACACAAGATGTAGTCTACCTGTGTGCTCTTACCTCCGCTTTCATAAGTCACCCTATGCTCCTGTTTCTTCTTGAAGAAAGTATTCACCACAGCCATTTCCATCCTTTTTGCAAAATGGATCAACATCTGTCCTTCTGTGTTCCTGTCCTGGATACCAAACCTGCCTATCACTTCCTCGTCCCCTCTGTTGCCTGCACCAACATGTCCATTGAAGTCTGCCCCAATGACCACTCTTTCACCTCTGGGGGTACGCTGCATCACTTCATCTAAGTCACTCCAGAATCTCTCCTTCTCTTCTAGCTTACATCCTGCCTGTGGGGCATAAGCACTAACAACATTGACCATCACGCCTTCAATTTCTAACTTGAGACTCATCACTCTGTCTGACACGCTTTTCACTTCTAGAACATTCCTGACAAACTCCTCCTTCAAGATGACTCCTACTCCATTTCTCATCCCATCCACACTGTGATAAAACAGCTTAAACCCTGCTCCTAAGCTTTTAGCTTTGCTACCTTTCCACCTGGTCTCCTGAACACACAGTATGTCCACCTTCCTCCCCCGCATCATGTCAG
Organism: Plotosus lineatus; assembly: GCA_024760905.1. Lineage (NCBI taxonomy): Eukaryota > Metazoa > Chordata > Actinopteri > Siluriformes > Plotosidae > Plotosus > Plotosus lineatus. Next base: position 42,537,178 of record CM045732.1, on the reverse strand, counting down.
CCAGCTCTCTACCTTTTCTTTGCATAGTTCCAACATTCAAAGTCCCTACTCTCAGTCCTAGGCTCACGACTTTCCTCTTCTCTCTCTGCCTACGGACATGCCTCCCGCCTCTCCTTTTTCGATGTCTTCGACCAACAGTAGTCCAATTTCCATCAGCACCCTGTTGGTTGACAGCACTGATGGTGGTCGTTGTTAACCCGGGCCTCGACCGGTCCGGTATGAGTTTTGTTTTGCCCATTTGCATTTTTAATGTGGCAGAAGTTTTATGCCGGATGCCCTTCCTGTCGCAACCCTCTGCATTTATCCGGGCTTGGGATCGGCATAAGCGGGAGAGACACTGGTTAGTGCCCCCCCCCCCCCGCCTCATGGATGCATTGCAAGTTAGAAATTGAAGATGTAATGTTCAATGCTGTTAGTGCTTATGCCCCACAGGCAGGATGTGAACTTGAAGAGAAGGAGAGATTCTGGAGTGAGTTAGATGAAGTGATGCAGAGTACCTCAGAGGTGAAAGAGTGGTCATAGGTGTAGACTTCAATGGAAATGCTGGTGCAGGCAACAGAGGGTACGAGGAAGTGATGGGCAGGTTTGGTATCCTGGACAGGAACACAGAAGGACAGATGTTGATCGATTTTACAAAAAGGATGGAAATGGCTGTGGTGAATACTTTTTTCCAAAAGAGACAGGAGCATAGGGTGACTTATAAAAGCGGACGCAGGAGCACACAGGTAGACTATATCTTGTGTAGACGATGCGGTTTTCAGGAAGTCAGTGACTGCAAAGTAGTCGTGGGTGAGAGTGCTTCCAGACAGCATAGGATGGTGGTGTGCAGGATGATGCTGATGGTGGGGAAGGTGAAGAAGGCAAAGGCAGAGCAGAAGACAAAGTGGTGGAAGCTAAAAAAAAAAGAGTATTGTGCTGTCTTCAAGGAGGAGATGAAACAGACTTTGGGTGGCCAGGAAGTACTTCCAGATGACTGGACAATCACAGCAAATGTGATCAGGGACACAGGTAGGCGAGTACTTAGTGTGTCCTCTGGAAGGAAAGTAGATAAGGAGACTTGGTGGTGGAATGAGGAAGTGCAGGAGTGTGTACAAAGGAAGAGGTTAGCTAAGAAGAAGTGGGACAGTGCGAGGACCGAAGAGAGTAAACAGGAGTACAGGGAGACAGCGTAAGGCGAAAGTCGCGGTGTCAAAGGCCAAATAGAGAGCATATGATGACGTGTATGCTAGGTTGGACAGTCAGGAGGGATAAAATGATTTATACAGGTTGGCACAGCAGAGAAATAGAGATGGGAAGGACATGCAGCAAGTTAGAGTAATAAAGGACAGAGAGGAAAATGTATTGACTGATGACAGAAGTGTGCTGGGAAGATGGAAAGAATACTTTGAAGAGCTGATGAATGAGGAAAATGAGAGAGAAAAAAGAGTAGAAGGGGTGACCGTTGAGGACCAGGAAGTAGCAAAGATTAGTAAGGGTGAAGTGAGGAGGGCACTGAAGAGGATGAAGAGTGGAAGTATGGAAGTGTCTACGTGAGGTAGCAGTAGATTTTCTGACAAGAACATTCAACAAGGTCTTGGAGAGTGAGCAGATGCCGGAGGCATGGAAGAGAAGTGTGCTGGTGCCCATTTTTAAGAACACGGGAGACGTGCAGAGTTGTGGCAAATACAGAGGGATACAGTTGATGAGCCATAGGGTGAAGTTATGGGAAAGAATAGTGGAAGCGAGACTAAGGGCAGAGATCAGGATTTGTGAACAACAGTTTGGTTTCATGCCAAGAAAGAGCATCACAGATGCAGTGTTTGCTTTGAGAATGTTAGTAGAGAAGTACAGAGAAGGTCAGAAGAAGTTGCATTGTGCCTTTGTGGATCTGCAGAAAGCATATGACAGGGTGCCAAGAGAGGAACTGTGCTATTGCATGAGGAAGTCTGGAGTGGCAGAGAAGTATGTTAGAGTGGTGCAGGACATGTCTGAGAAATGTAGGACAGTGGTGAGGCGTGCTGTCGGTGTGACAGAAAAGTTCAAGGTGGTTGGAGAAAAGTGTCCGGTGTGATGTGTGATAGGAAAGTATCAGCAAGAACGAAAAGAAAAGTGTACAAGACGGTGGTGAGGCCAGCGATGTTGTATGGTTTAGAAACAGTGGCACTGAGGAAAAGACAGGAGGCAAAGCTGGAGGTAGCGGAGATGAAAATGTTGAGGTTCTCTCTGGGAGTAACAAGGATAGATAGGATCAGATGGAAAGCCCATGGAAGATGTTTTGGAGACAAAGTCAGAGAGGCTAGATTGAGATGGTTTGGACATGTACAGAGGAGGGATAGTGAATATATTGGTAGTAGGATGCTGAGGTTGGAACTACCAGGCAGAAGGCCTAGAGGAAGACCAAAAAAGAGATTTATGGATGTGGTGAAGGAAGATATGAAGGTCGTTGGCGTAAGAAGAAGATGCAGAGGACAGGGTGAGATGGAGGCAGATGATATGCTGTGGCAACCCCTGAAGGGAATAGCCGAAAGGAAAAGAAGAAGAAGCTGCACTGGAGGCATTCCTTCTCTTGTTTGCAAGAAAAAGTGACAAGTTGGAAACTTCCACTGTCAAAGTTTGAGACTTACTTGCAGTTTGTATTTGTTTGTGCTGATAATGCTGTCATGCTGTGCAGCTGTAATGCTTGTTTATACCACATGGTGTCTCATTCTTTTATAGTATGTCATGCTGTATTGGTGTCTTGAACCGCTTAATTCTAATTAGGGTCGCGGGGAATCTGGAACCCATCTAAGCCAACTCCAGGCTAGAGCAGAGTAGACTCTGAACAGCTCACCAGGTCATCACAGGGCGGAACCATGCTGACGGCTATGCAGCTACTCTTGTCAAAAGTCACAATGGTTCTTTTAAATGAACCTCACACCATAGATAGTGAGAGACATGGCCGGCCTTTGATAACCCAGTTAGCTGCACAGGGTGGGTGGGGAAGGGGAGGCGACAACCAGTTGACAGTGGCGCTTGAACCCCCAACCTTTGGATCAGTGATCCAGCACCTTCCCACCAGGCCATCACTGCCCACTGTAGCTTCGTGCTCCTCTTAATAAGTTACACATCTGACCTTCATTTGATGCTACAAATAACGAGTCCATGCAGGAGGCTCCTCCCCTTTTCTTTTGTTATTTATGTGTGAACAGTATCTGTAGTGCTGTAAAACCTGGTTTTATATGGCTGACAATGTGACCTGCTTAATAAAGCTGCAGCATGGAAATCCCTCTACTTTTATCAGTCGTCTGTTTCTGATGCTCCGGAGCTCAGTGAGGTACACTGCTGCTATACCGACTGTACTATACATCAGAAATGTATTATCTATTAAATTCTATCAGATTAAAATAAGGGCTTCATTTGAATTTTGGTTTCAGAGTAAGCTATTTTTTTTATGTTTTTTAGTTATAAGGATTTTTTATGTTTTGTTTTGTATTGTTTTTTAAATGAAAGCATAAAAAAACGAGTTTCAGTTGAACCTGATCCAGCTCTTTTTACCCGAGGCAACGAGCACAGGGATGATGAGTTAGGAGCTCTGCAAACATTGGTGAACATGTTATGAGTCACCTGCACAAAAGCTCTTAGCTTTTATGGTGTTGAAACCAAATGATCAGACACTTAAATGTAAGTGAAAAATATAATCACATCTTCATATTTCTGGTCTTTAGAGAAGTTGTACAGAAATCTTGCACAGAGTTTGATTTTATGGTTATAATATGAATGTTTCCCTCTGTTTTATTGCAGTGCTTTTGAATCAACTATTCTGATTGGTTAGAAGCTGTTGCTGAATTTTCAGCGACAGTTATGGTTTAGTTTCTCTTGTAACATTCCCATATCAGTCATTTACCAAACAGCTTATGCATTCCAGGGTCCCGGGAAGGCTGGTACCTATCTCAGCCCACACTGCGCATGGGCAGTGTATACCCTGAACTGCTTGCAAGACCAACGCAGAGATACACACACAACCATTAACACTCATCAATTATTTGGCCATCCATTCAATCCTACTAGGGTTGCAGGGAAGCTGGAGACTCGCACAGCTAACACTGGTAAAAGACAGAGTATGTCAGATCATGGCAGGGCAACACAGAAGCAAAACAGACAACCACTTGTACTCACTCACACTAGGGGTAATTTAGAGCAGCCAATTGGTATAATGTACATGTTTTTGTACTGTTGAAGGAACCTGTAATTTCCAGAGGAAACCCTGCAAGCATGGGGAGAGAGGGAAGAACATGCAAACTTCATGTCTAAAGGTAAAGAAGAAAGAAAGAAGAAGGACCATTTTAAACCACTAAATCCAAAAATGTCCATTTTTTTCTCAATCAGGTTGGGTTTTTCTGTTCATTTTATTTTGAAAAAGCCTATTTTCTGACCAAATTTATTACATTTCTCTGACATTATCAGTTGATTTTCGTTACTATTTCTCATCCAAAAATGTTTTAGGAGAATTAAAAATCATTTTTTAACAGAATGTAATTATTAAATGTTACAAACTGCAAGTTGTGCAAATTGAACAATAGACATTGATAAAGGTAAGTACAGGTAAATTCAACGTTACATTGTCATCGTGCAAAACCCAGGGCAGGAAATTTCGTTTCTTCGAACCCCTTGAATGCTAAGTGGCAGGGATGTCTCTCTCTTATGAATCCAGCAGTAATCAGCCATCATCACTGCATCCTAGCGTTTCTGATACCTGGTCTCCATCTCATTTATTTCCTGATGGAATATCCAGATTCTCAGGAAACCGATCCATATGTGAGAATAAGTAACGCATATTGATTCTCATGTGCCTAGGATTCTGAAAGCAGTCGGCATATTGCTGACAAGTTCTGCATAGTTCCTGGCCTTGTTACTGCCAAGAAACTTCTTCATGACTAAAACAAAAGCCTTCCATGCTTCCAGTTCGACTTTGTTCGTTGAGTTTTCAAACTCAGAATCTCTGATGAGCTGACGGATTTGAGGACAATCAAGGATGCCAGCTTTCAACTTCTCTATGGTTAATTCTGGAAAAGCAGGGCACAAGTAAGTGAAGCAGCCACTATCCTTGTCTAGAGCTTTGACGAACTGTTTAATCAAACCGAGCTTGATGTGAAGCGGAGGGAAGAGTATCTTGTCTCTGTCTTCCAGCGGATTGTTGATTACGTTCCTTGCTCTGCACCAATTCCTCCTGCACAGGCCAGTCCTTTACGTAATGCTGAGCAGTGTCCCTACTATCCCACATGCACAGAAGTCAGGGGTAATTGGTGAAGCTGGACTGTTGTCCCAACAAAGAAAATTACCATCTTCAGGTCAACAAATATAAGCCACTCATGCTGATCATAACAAATTTTCTCTAGTCCAGCACATACTTCTCCGCTTCATACTTCACCTTAGGGGTTCAGAGGCAAACTGGTTGCCAATGTGAAGCAGAACACATTTCAACAATCGCTTTCTGCTGTCAATGAACAGTCTCCAATCTTTGGGTTCATATTGTGGCACTCCAAGCTTGTGCAGAAGCTGAGTAATATCTGTACAGTACACCAAGTTCTTCTTTTCAAAGAAAAAGGAACTCTTGATGTCTGTCGCAGTAAAAGGTGATATGAGCACTGTGAGAGTGGATGTTCTTTTTCTTCAATCTGAATGACAATAGCTCACCAGAGGACTTTGACAAGCTGAAATCACGAACTAGATCATTTAACTTCTTTGGGAAAAAGAATGTGGAGCATCATTGTGAAGAACCATTTCTTCATCTTTTGGAACACTGAAGGAATCGTCATCACTGATGTAATGAAGTACTGTACTCCAAAGACAGGAACTGGAATTTCATCACAGGGCGATGTGGTGATTCAAAATCAGGATACTTGAGGTTACTTCAGTTCTTTATATTGATCCCAGTCACATCAATATTGCAGAAGTAACAGCCAGTGACATGGTTTGTCTCCACACCAGATGAATTCCAAACTTCAGACAAGTCTTCTTGCGGGGCAGTGGTGGCCTGGTGGTAAAGTCTTCTTTCATTTGGTCCACTGACACAGATACTTGGTGCATGACTTGCATATCACGTGTGGAGCCCAAACTTTATCCTGGTCGCCAGGTTTAATACCAAAATAAGAATGGTAAGCACTCTTTATGAATCTTGTGAATTATTCCTGTTGGGTACAGTGGTGTAATCACTGCAGACGTAGATGTAGCAGAATACGTCAGGCTTAGTTTTGCAAGATCTTCTAGTCGAAGCCATTTCATTCATCTGTAATATAAAAAAATCAATTAGTCATAAGTTGGCGCATGCAAAATCTTCAGAGTTTATTGATTACAAGAAACATGAAAGAATTTTGCATCATAAGATGTGAAAATACCCGTAAATGTAAACAAAAAAAAGTAAAAAAACAAACAAACATGTAGTTTAGTTAAGAAAGTTGACTTTATTGAGTAAAACCAAATGATTTTTGGATTCAGCACATCAAAATGATCAAAATCAGCTAAAAAAAGAAAGAAAAAAAATTTTGGTGTTGTCCAGTGATATGAATAATTGTGCATCTGCTTCACAGCAAGAAGGTCCTGGGTTTATGTTTCAGGCTCAGCAAATGTGCTTCTGTGTCTAGATTGTATTTTTTTCTCTGCCTACATGATTTCCTCCAGGTTCTTCAGTTTCCTCCTAAAGTCCAAAGTAATGTACATTAGGCTGATCTGCTGTTCCAAATTGGCCCTAGTTCTGAGTGTGAGTGGTTGTGCATGTGTTGGACCTGCAATGCTCTCAGCTCCATGATCAAGCTGTTCAGGGTTTACTCTGCCCTCGCCCTATGTTTGCTGGAATAGGCTCCAGCTTACTTGTGACCCTAGTATTAAGACTGACTGAGTGAGTCTGGTGTAAAATGTCTACTTTCTGACTGCGCACTCACTCATTTGCCAAATCACTTAATTCTTCTTAATACTAGTGTCCAAAGTAGGCTGGACCCTATCTCAGCCAACATTGGATGAAGGCAGGTAACTCTTCTTTAGACTATAAGAGGAAATTGGAGTAACATGAGGAAACCCACACAAGCACATGGAGAACTTGCAAACTCCATATAGAAATGCCTGAGCCAGGCCCAGAACTTGAATGCAGGAGCTTCTTGCTGCGGGGCAAATATGCTAACCACTACACCTCTGTGCCACCCAGTATCTAGGCACTAAAGTTAAAATAAAATCTGTAATCAAGTATTGTTATACTAAGGGAAATAGTAACACACCTGCAATTTACAGTAATGGCATCTGCAGTGACAATATGTTACTACCAAGTTGTTAATAAACATTTAATAAATTCCAACGTTAAAGAAAAGCAGAAAAAAAAGCATGTACAGCAAGACCCTACATCACATTAGACGAATTTAGGTCATTTTATTCCAGTTCCATATTGATCAATCACAGTGTAACGTTGTGAAGCCTGATATGAACAAATTCATTAATTGAAATCAACAGGAAAATCATAAAACCCGCTTGACGTGCTCTGGGTGTTGACAGGATTGTCACTGAAGCAATCACAGGAGTCTCAGAGTCTATTATCACTGAGACCAAACAAGTCTGACTTGTCATGCATAATCCTCTGCCCCAAGATTATATCAGGCTTTCGTCACCTACGGTGATGATAGACAGAGGTGAGAGAAGGAAGTAAAATCTTATAAATATCTGAAGACTTTGAATGCAGGGTTGTTCTCCTCTGTGTGGAAATCAACCTGCTGCTGATAACTCAGACGTTATACACTGATTCCGCTTTTTCCCCCAGAAGTTATATTTGGGTCACCTATTTTTGTTGGACACCAGTGTCTGTGATAACAGTGACATTCATTCACTCACTCACTGCTAAATCGAACAATCCTATTTGGGTCGTGGGGAGGTTGGAGCCTATCTCAACCATCATTGGGTGAAGGTGGGGTACTTCCTGAACAGTTCACTAGACCATTTCAGAGCCAACACACTCACAAAACCATTCACACTCACACCTAGGTGCAATTCCAAACAGCCAAAAAGCTTAATGTGCATGTATTTTGACTGTGGAAGGTAACCAAATTATCTGAAAGAAACCCCTGCAATCACAGGTGTTGGACATGAGACTGTGTGTGTGTGTGTGTGTGTGTGCGTGTGTGTGTGTGTGTGTGTGTGTGTGTGTGTGTGTGTGTGTGTGTGTGTGAGAGAGAGAGAGAGAGAGAGAGAGAGAGAGAGCACACCCGCGCACACACATGTGTGCTGATCCAATACTGGTCTGGCAAACTGTTTTGGGGTACACCCCACCTCTACTCAGTGACGGCTGAGATAGGCTCCAGCTGGTTTAGCAAATGAGAGTGAATGAGTCACGACTTGCTTAATCTGGGAAACTTGTGTTGCTGTTACTCGACAGCTAGAGGTCAGTATTTACTTTCATCACATCTACACTAAATCATTACTGTACTGTATTGGCATTTTATAGAAAAATTCTGTACTTCCAACTGATTGTATGAACTAAAAATGAAATAAAACGTTTTTATTAAAAACATCTATATCTATATTTTCAAAATTCACAATCATAAACAATGCTTAAATTATGCTTAAATTATAGCACTTTCTTTTTTGACTTCGTCAGCATGTTTCTGTCCCTTGCTAAAAGGGTTGTGACAGGAAGGGCATCCGACGTAAAAAACCTCTGCCAAAATCAAGCGTGCGAATCACGATGATTCGCTGTGGTGACTCCCGAGTAAAAGGGAAAAAGCCGAAAGGAAGACAGACAGACAGGAATATTTAAAATAAATTCAACTTTTTAAGCTGTTATCAGTATCCAGAATTTTTGTTGAAACTATGCCTACACAATTATGCCATATGATGCCATACACACAACTGTACATGGTGCAGGATGAACGTGCAGTGTAGCATGTAGTGTTGGGTTCTATTCCCAGGCTCAGTGAGCACATTTGCGTGGAGTTTTCAGGACATTGACATTAGATTTACTGGCTGTTTCTAATTGACCCTAGGTGTGTGTGTGTGTGTGTGTGTGTGTGGGTGGGTGGGTGTGTTGGCCCCAAGATGATTTGCCGAGGTGTTCAGAGAGAATCCTGTCTTCACCCTGCATTGACTGAGATAGGCTCCAAAAGCAAATGAGCTGTATAGGATGTCTTTGTTCAGTGTGCTATAACTTTTACATCTTCACTGGGTCAAAGGAGTCCAAACATGTTACAGCACAACAGTGCAGCTGTGCACAAAGCAAGTTCAGTTGGGACGTAGCTTGCCTAGTTTAGAGTGGAAAGTTTTGAGAGGCCTACTCAGAGGCCTGATCTCAACTTCACTGAAAATCTATGGGATTAGCTGAGAAGCAGACCGTACACCAAATCTACTCAGTCAACATCAGTCGCCAACCTAATGTTCTGGTGGATGTGCAGTATTGCTAGCTACATAGCATTTTTAAAACTAAATTTAACTAAACGCTGAGATGAGGTTGCAGTTCCAATATTTGTCCACTAGGTGCAATAATAACTCTATGTCGCTAAGTGACGTAGTGCTCCCTGGACGTGCAAGAAAGACCAAATGAGTGGAAACCTGTTTCCTAATACTAGAGCAATACTTGGTCACAGAAAAACAATAATAGCAGTAAAATGAGCCAGGAATTGTGATTTGATGTTTTCTACCTTTTTCAGGCGAAGGTAACTTGCACTTCTGTGGTTGTGACACTAAAGGGGTTGATTCACTTCCCAGGTATATTAAACGAAGATGAAATGCAATGCAATCAGCCACAATGTCTTTCTAAAACTATTTGTTTACTCCTGCACATAAGTGTCAATGACTCCTGCATATAGTGCCATAATATTAGTAAACATTGTTTTATTATGTTTTTACATTTTTTTTTTTTTGTATCCATTCTTCTGTTTCTTAACACTTGATATCAGACTTTTAGACTTTCTAAGAATTGGTGTAACGCTGCTGAATTATCACACATGTGCAAGATAAATTATCTCACCACACCATCATCATTTTATGAACCGCTTAATTTTGATGAGGGTCATGGGGAAGCCGGCGCTCATCTCAGCTGACTCTGGGTGAGGGCAGAGTACACCCTGGACAGCTCGCCAGGCCATCACAGCATCTTATGATTGTTATTGCTGCTGTAAACAGATACAAAACCTGGAAAATGGAGCATTTCAATATTTGCTAGTATTGAACAAACAAAGCAAGCTCTGTGACCTTGAAAAGTAAGTCAAGGTCACTCACACACAAACTCATTCTAGCACTCAATGTAGTCTGATCCAATCCAATTCACCATTATTTATTAAGCAATTAAAAAAAAAAGCAAAGTGCTGTACAAAGGACTAAAACATAAAAGCTTGAATGAAGTGATAATGGAAGATGAAGCACGCTGGATATTCACCCAGTGGTAGGCCACTGGATTACTGATCCCAGGAGCTACCTGATACCTACATAGCTGTCAGAGTGTTTCTGCCCTGCAATGGCCTGGCAAGTTGTCCAGGGTGTACTCTGCTCTCTCGCAGAGTCGGTTGAGATGGGCACCAGCCTCCCTTTGACCCTAATTAGGATATTTATGAATGAATATTCCGTTTTGTGGAGAAAAGTACACAGAGATTTTGAAGCAAGGGTGTGCGCATATATACTTTAACAAGAGATTCGAGTCCATCATGGTTTTGAAGGATATTTTAATGTTGCTCAATGGGGCAAGGAAGCAGAATCACCAAAATGCACCAAGAGAAAAAACAAATACAGTACAGAGTTTAAAAATAACTGTAGAGCAGGTCACAAGGGGGCACCATAATCCTACATCATCTGCGACTATAACCAGATCACACAATGGGAGAGTAGGGCAGTGCCACCACTTCCCTACTCTCCCATTGTGTGATCTGGTGGTAAAGGTGCTGGATCACTGGTTGGGGGCTGTCCCCCTCGTGCAGCTAACTGGGTTATCAAAGGCCAGCCATGTCTCTCACTGTCCATGGTGTGAGTTTCATGTAAAAGAACCATTGCTGACTTTCGACAAGCCGTCAGCTTTTTTGCCCTGTGATGGCCTGGTGAGCTGTTCAGGGTGTACTCTGCCCTCACCCGGTGTCAGCTGGGATGGGCGCCAGCCTCTCCGTGACCCTAATTAGGATAAGCGGTTACAGAAAATGAACTGATGATGACCAGTGGGAAAGTGGTTGTCACATCCTTCACTGCAAGAAGAAGGTCCTGGTTTCACGTGATGGGCTCAAGTGTTTCTTTGTGGAGTTTGCATGATCGCCACGTGTTTACGTGAGTTTCCTCTGGGTACTCCAGTTTCCAGCCCCCTCTTCTAACCACTATGCCACTCAGGTGTCCATCAGATACTCCGGTTTCCTTCCACAGTTCAAAGACATGCACATTGGGCTAATTGGTTGTTTCACCTCCCCTTAGGTGTGAGCGTTAATGATTGTGCAAATGCTGGCCCTGCAATGGAGTGACGAGCTGTTCAGGGTGTTCTCCGCATTCGTCCAGTCCCCCCCAACCATAATAGGATTAGGCAGTTCAGTGTAATGAATGAATTAATGATTCTAATGGTAATGTCTAAACAATAAAGTAAATTCTACAGTATGCTTTGAAAATTCTCAAACTTATTAAACCATTTATCATTTATGTAATCATGCAGTAAAACGATCTTTTAAATACTTTTAGCCATAATACAGATTGGGTAGCACGGTTGTACAGTGGTTAGCATGTCTGCTTCACAGCAAGAAGGTCCCAAGCTCAGTAAGGAGGGTCCTGTGTGGAGTTTGCATGTTCCCCCTGTACTTGCATGGCTTTTATCAAGAGCCCTGTGACCTCCTCAAACAGTTTAAATACATCCACAAGCTCCAAATTTCCCCTAGGTGTGAGTGTGAAAGCGAATGGTGGTGTTTGTTGGTCCTGCAATTGTCTGGCAAGGTGTTCAGGATGTACCCCACCTTTGCCTACAGTCGGCTGAGATAGGCTTCAGCCTTCAAGAGATCCTAGTCTAAAATATTATTATACAAAAAGTTTTAATATAATATCACGTTTGACATTCAGGTTACAGTGCACTGTCATGTAAGTCAGTCAATCAATCAATCAGTCAGTAGCTCCCATTGATGGTTCTGGGTTCATCGCCTGTCTTGACCAGGATAAAGTTGTTTTAATGGATTGCTCTTCTCTCTCTGATTTTGGAATCAATCAGAAGGGAGGATGTCTGTCAAATTGTTTTGCTTGCATCCATTTGTTTGCCTTCTTTGAGTTACTTAATCTAATCCTCTCTGCTCCGAATTAGGTGAGGGTGTAGGGGTGGGTGGTTAAGGTGAAAGCATCCACGAATAGATCTCAAATTTGCTGTGTTTGAAAATGTTTGACGTTGTACACTGGAGCCCTGTTTGTATCATCAAAATATTTTTGTAAATACACATTACAATTAAACTCATAAACAGTGGTGGCTTGGTGGTAAAGGTGCTGGATCACTGATCTCAAGGTTGGGCGTTCAAGCCCCGCTTTCAACAGGTTGTTACTGTCCCCCCCAGTGCAGCTAACTGGGTTATCAAAGGCCGAACATGTCTCTCACTGTCCATGGTGTGAGGTTCATGTAAAAGAACCATTGCTGACGTTCAACAAGAGGAGCTGCATAGCCTGCGGTGACCTGGCAAGCTGTCCAGGGTGTACTCTGCCCTTGCTTGGAGTCAGCTGGAATGGGTGCCAGCCTCCCTGCACCCCTAATTAGGTTTAAGCAGTTACAGAAAATGAATGAATGAGTTAAACTCATATTATTACCCATTCTTGTTTTTAAATCATTAGGTTTTAGATTGAGACCTAAATCCGTCAGTGTGAACAGCAGGCAGTGCTGTTTAGAACCTGGCTGTAAATCGCTGAACCCTGAGCTCAGAAACTCCACCTTGAACACCACAGTTTAAAAGCCAAACTGGATGACTAGTCAAAGTATATTAGCTATTGCAGATCACTGAACTGCTCTACACACTTCACAGACCAAAAAGTGGTTTCTGTTACCCATTATAAGAACACAGGGTTATACATTTGCAGACTCTTAAAAGTGATGGAATAGAATGGAAGACGGTGTGAGTGCTAATGGATGGATTTGCACTAAATTTTAATCAAACGTGGGTCATGAACCAACAAAGAACTGAATAAATTTGGGGCTTGATCCAGATCTGGATGCGGAGCCAGGAGGGTCTAAGTTTTTTCATTCCACATTTAAAAATATCATATTACATAGTGGAATGTTGATTCCAAGGTCATGAGTTCAATTCCCACTCTCAACAAGTTGTCACTGCTGTCCACCAGTGCAGCTAACTGCGTTATTAAAGGTCGGCCATGTCTCTCATAGCCTGTGGTGCGAGGGTTCATGTAAAAGAACCATTAGTGACTTTCGGAAAGATTAGGCTGCATTTTCATCAGCGTATTTCTGCCCTGCGATGGCCTGGCAAGCTGTCCAGGGTGTACTCTGCCCTTGCCCAGCATCAGCTGAGATGGGTGGCAACCTCTCTGCAACCCTTATTAGGGTTAAGCGGTTTTTTTAAAAATGAATGAATGAACTTTACAAATAGGGGTGGATTGGTGGCCTTGTGGTTAGCACTTTCGCCTCACAGCAAGAAGGTCATGGGTTCAAGCCCCACCTTGGCAAAAGCATGTCTATGTCAAATTTGCTTGTTCTCTATGTGCTCGCAAGGGTTTTCTCAGGGTACTCGCAGTTGCCTCCCACAGTTCAAAAATATACACATGAGGTTAACTGGCTGTTCCACATCTCCTCTCTGTCTAAGTATGAATTTGAATGGCTGTCTGTATTTTACCCTGCAACGATCTGTTCATGTTGTACCTATCTTTGTCCAGTTTGGTTGAGATAGACTCCAACCTCCTGTCAACATTAATAGGCACTTCAGCTAATGAGTCAATGACTGACCTCTCCAATTACGTATCTGATTGAAAATAAAGTCTGTATTTAAAAGATTGGAGGCTGCAGTACCTTGGTGGAGGTCTGCACTCTCAGAGTGCATTTTTAGTTTTGTATATACTGTATTATTATTATTCTACCTCTTGAGGAAAATACAGATAAACATTGAAAATAATCACACATATGAATTTGCATCAGTCAAATGCATAGTAGCTGATCAGTGTTTTCAACATGATTACAAACAAACAAACTGTAAATATCACATACAGTAAAGCATATGTAAAAGATAAGAGTAAAAGGGATTTGAACATATAGTATTCTTCCTTGTTTTGTGCATTGTAAAAAAAAAAAAAAAAAAACTTGCCACTGTAACTGTTACCTGTTTTTTGTTGTGGATGTTGCATCTCAGTACCCTATACAAGTGACTTATATATAATTCGCCCAGAGAAGATGAATACAGTGAAATATGTATGGAAGACCTACATGCAGTAGTTTTGTTCCTGTACTCATAACTTTGTATGGTTGTCATTTGAGTGGAATTGCCCTAGAGTTCTCAGTCACACCCTAAAACGTGTATAAGCCACAGTGAAGTCAGTGCTTGTTTCAGCTGTTGTACTAAAGAATGGTTCCTCAATAACCAGGCTGGGCTTGCCCAGAGCCCCACTGACTCACTCCCTGCAGACTACACCCAAAGAGCTGTCAACAACAAAACACGCCCAAAATGCACCTCACTTCCTTTAAACAAAATGTCGAAATCTTCATTTTGAAAGTATGAGAGTCAGCCAACAGAATAAGAGTCTACTGTAAAAACAAAAAGGCATCATGGATCTCATGGTTTATGCACTGACAAAAATTAGATCACATTTTAGGTCTGTTATATAAGGGACCATGCTGCTGTCAGTGAGCTTCAGATTGACAGCAAAGCCCTGGTTGTTTAGAGGAAGTCAAAACAATTCATGAACGCAAATGAGGTTGTGACACAATGAAACCATTTCGTTCATCCATGCTCTCATTTGCTGAACAGCTTAATTCTACTTGGAGTAAGACTCCTTGCAAGAAGACAATGGATGAAGACAGGGTAGCTCACCTGAACAGCTCACCAGACCAACATACACACACAACCACATCTAGGGGCAAACTGGAACAACCAATTAGCCTAATGTTCACGTCTTTGGATTGTGGGTGGAAACAGGAGTACCTGCAGGAAACCCACATAGGGACAGCATGCAAACGTCACACAGAAACGCCCAAACCTGGAACTCAAACCCAGAACCTTGTTGCTATGAGGCAAAAGTGCTAACCACTATGCCACAGTTCTATGTAACTATTACATTTCCTTTCATTTTTTTTTTCTCTTAGGCTCTTATTAGGCACCAGCCGGAGATAAGGTACAGCATGATCAATTAGCAGACCACTACAAGGCCAACACACACACACACACACACACACACACACACACACACACACACACACACACACATGCGCACACACAAACCATTCATACTCACTTCCACACCTAAGGGAAATCGATAACATCCATTTTGACTAATATGGACTGTGGGATGAAACCAGAGAAACCAGAGGAATTCTACCCAGCACAGGGAGATAATGATGCTGCCACTATCCATATATGTATCTATTTTTTGTACCTACTTTTTTAATCTTTTATTAAACCTGAAGTGTGCATAACACTGGACCCAGAGGTGCCAACACTTTCGGGTGTCTATGAATTCTGTCCCAGCTTTATATTCTGTTAACCTTTCTGACCATCTTTTAAAAGTCCTATTCATATCTCTATTTATATCAGTTTACACATTATCTGTTCATTCCAGGTAGCGTACTGTATTCATTTTCATTTACATCTATACTTTTTTCTTCTCATATTTCCTGTTGTTATGCATTGCAGAGCAGACGTGCTGCTTCAGATTTAGTGATGCAGTGTGAGCTCACATTGCATAAGGTAAGAAAAAAATCTAATTCTAGACCTCAATGGCGGCTGGTGGTCTGTCAAACAGAGGAAGCACTATATCATCACTCACTCACACGTTTGCTGAACCACTTTATCCTACTATTAGAGTTGCAAGAAGGCTGGAAGCCTATCACCCAGCACTGGGTGAAAGTGGGGGCTAGATCTCAACAGGGCAAAACACACCATTCACACTCAAATCCACTCCAAGGGGAAATTTAGAACATCCAATTTAGACCACTACTGTGCATGTCTTTGTCTCTCTCTCTCTCTCTCTCGCTCTCTCTCTCTCTCTCTCTCTCTCTCTCTCTCTCTCGCTTGCTCGCTCACTCTCTCTCTCTCTCTCTCTCTCTCTCTCTCGCTCTCTCGCTCTCTCTCGCTCTCTCTCTCTCACTCTCTCTCAATTTGTTTGCATGTGTGCATGTTTTTGTTCAGGTGCACGTCCTACTTCCGAGATACCAACGATCCTGATCCTTCTGCTCTCTGAATCCTGATGTGCTACAAATGGTTGGAGTTATCATCTTCTATCATCAGTCCCTCACTCCTCCTGATGATGATCCATATGGACCTAAATATACAGTTTCTTGAAAACGTATCCACCTCTTTGGTTTTTACCTATTTTATTACATTACCTGTAATTTAAATGTAGTTTTTATCTACATTTTATGTGACTGATCTGCACAAAACAGTCTAAGTTAATGGAGTGAAATTCATTCATTCATTTTTTAAACCACTTAATGCTAATTAAAGTCACGGGGAGGCCCTCGCTCATCTAAGCCAACTCTGGGCGAGGGCAGAATACACCTTGGACAGCGCGCCAGACCATCGCAGGGTTGAAATGAGAAAAAAATATATAAAATCACTTTTTAAATAAAAATCTAAAAAATGGCAAGTGCATACGTATTCACCCCTTTGCAATGAAGCCCCTCAAAAGTTCTGCTGCAGTCAATTACCTTCAGAAGTCAGATAATTACTGAAATGAAGTGCATCTGTGTGCAATGCATGTGTCACATGATCCAAACCTTTGATGATCGGAGCACCAAAACATAAAAAGCGAAGGCAGAGTATACCCTGGACAACTCGCCAGACGATCACAGCTCAGGGCAGAAACGGCTATGTAGCTACATTTGCCAAAAGTCAGCAATGGCGCTTTCAAATTAACTACACACTATAAACAATGAGAGACTTTGCTGAACTTTGATAACCCAGTTAGCTGATGGGACAGAAGTGGCAACTGTTGACAGTGGATCTTGAACCCCCAACTTTGGGATTGGTAATTCAGTACCTTATCAACAGGCCATCACTGCCCTGGTTATAAGCTTCGTCTTCTTTTCCTTTCAGCTATTCCCTTCAGGGGTCGCCCCAGAAAATCATCTCCCTCCATCACACCCTGTCCTCTGCATCTTCTTCTCTTACGCCAACGACCTTCATGTCTTCCTTCACCACATCCATATATCTCTTCTTTGGCCTTACTCTAGGCCTTCTGCCTGGCAGTTCCAACCTCAGCATCCTACTACCAATATATTCACTCCTCATTACTCCCAAAGAGAACCTCAACATTTTCATCTCTGCTACCTCCAGCTCTGCTTCCTGTCTTTTCCTCAGTGCCACTGTTTCTAAACCATACAACATCGCTGGCCTCATCACCATCTTGGACTCTTTTCCTTTCATTCTTTCCGATACCCTCCTATCACACATCACACCAGACACTTTTCTCCAACCAGACCAATCTGCCTGCACACGCTTCTTCACCTCTTTTCCACACTCTCCATTGCTCTGGATTGTTGAGCCGAAGTACTTAAAATCCTCCACCTTCCTTATCTCTGCTCCCTGCAACCTCGCTGTTCCTCTTGGGTCCTTCTCATTCACACGCATGTATTCTGACTTACTGAGGCTAACCTTCATTCCTCTCCTTTCCAGGGCATACCTTCACCTCTCTAGATTTTCCTGCACATGTTCTCTGCTCTCACTACAGATAACAATGTCATCTGCAAACATAATAGTCCATGGAGATTCTTGTCTAACCTCATCTGTCAGCCTGTCCATCACCACAGCAAACAGGAAGGGGCTCAGAGCTGATCTTTGATGCAGTCCCACCTCCACCTTGAAGTCGTCGGTCATGCCGACAGCACACCTCACCACTGTCTTAAATCTCTCATACATGTCCTGCATCGCTCTCACATACTTCTCTGCCACTCCAGACTTCCTCATGCAATACCACAGTTCTTCTCTTGGCACCCTGTCGTATGCTTTCTTCAGATCCACAAAGGCACAATGCAGCTCCATCTGACCTTCTCTGTACTTCTCTATTAACATCCTTAAAGCAAACACTGCATCTGTGGTGCTCTTTCTTGGCACGAAACCAAACTGTTGTTCACAGATGCTGACCTCTGTCCTTAGTCTAGCTTCCACTGTTCTTTCCCATAACTTAATCGTATGGCTCATCAACTTTATCCCTCTGTAGTTGCCACAACTCTGCACGTCTCCCTTGTTCTTAAAAAAAGGCACCAGCACACTTCTCCATTCCTCCGGAATCTGCTCACTCTCCAAGAACTTGTTGAATGTTCTTGTCAGAAAATCTATGGCTACCTTTCCTAGACACTTCTATACCTCCACAGGTATATCATCAGGACCAACTGCCTTTCCACTTTTCATCCTTTTCAGTGCCCTCACGTCACCCTTACTAATCTTTGCTACTTCCTGCTCCTCAACGGTCACCTCTTCTACTCTTTTTTTTCTCTCTCATTTTCCTCATTCATCAGCTCTTCAAATTACTCTTTCCATCTTCCCAGCACACTTCTGTCATCAGTCAATACATTTCCCTCTCTGTCCTTTATCAGTCTCACTTGCTGCACATCCTTCCCATCTTTATCTGTCTGCTGTGCCAACCTGTATAAATCATTTTCTCCCTTCTTACTGTCCAACCTAGCATACAAGTCATCATACGCCCTCTGTTTGGCCTTTGACACCACTACCTTTGCCTTACACTGTTTCTCCCTGTACTTCTGTTTACTCTCTTCAGTTCTCTCAATGTCCCACTTCTTCTTAGCCCACCTCTTCTTTTGTACACACTCCTACACGTCATCATTCCACCACCAAGTCTCCTTATCGACTTTTCTTCCAGAGGACACACCAAGTACTCTCCTACCCGTGTCCCTGATCACATTAGCTGTGGTTGTCCAGTGATCTGGAAGCACTTCCTGACCACCCAAAGCCTCTTTCAACTTCTCCTTGAAGACAACATGACACTGTTCCTTTTTCGACTTCCACCACTTTGTCTTCTGCTCTGCCTTTGGCTTCTTCACCTTCCTCACCATCAGTGTCATCCTGCACACCACGATCCTAGAACATTCCTTACAACCCCCTCTTTCAAGATGATTCCTACTCCATTTCTCTTTCCAACCACAACGTGATAAAACAGCTTAAACCCTGCTCCTAAACTTCTAGCCTCGCTACCTTTCCACCCGGACTCCTGAACACAAAGCATGTCCACCTTCCTCCTCTGCATCATGTCAGCCAGCTCTCTATCTTTTCTTGTCATAGTTCCAACATTCAAAGTCCCTACTCTTAGTCCTAGACTCATGTTTTTCCTCATCTCTCTCTGCCTACGGACACGCCTCCCGCCTCTCCTTCTTCGACCAACAGTAGTCCAATTTCCACCAGCACCCTGTTGGTTAACAGCACTGATGGCCGTCGTTGTTAACCCGGGCCTCGACCAATCCGGTATGGAGGTAATATTTGTGATTTGCGTATCAAGTCTGGCATTTGTTTTACATCAGATGCCCTTCCTGACACAACCCTCTGCATTTATCCAGGCTTGGGACCGGCGTGAGGGAAAGACACTGGCTTGTGCCCCCCCCCCCAAGGCTGCATTGCCCTGGTACTTACGCTGAAATGAATTAGGAATACAATTATAACTATAGTGAGAATTGTAGTCCTAAATCATTTCAGCATAAGGTTTCTCCCAATTGAGTATGGGTTCCCTTCTGAATATGGTTCCTCTTAAGGTTTCTTCTTCATATAGTTATTCTTTGTTACTGTCAATACATCCTTAATGAGCAAGGCTAATCAAAGTCTTTATCAAATTTGTTTTTATATGTAACAAGGATGCCCACACTGGCTTGCCGCCTCTCCCCATGAGCAACTCCAGAATGGAATAAGGTCCAACCTCTCTCGAGATGGGTGGTTCCTGAGCCCAAGCTATGTCTTGAGGTGAGCCCAACTATATCTAGTCGGTACCGCTCCACCTCACCCACCAGCTCAGGCTCCTTACCCACAAGAAAGGTAACATTCCATGTCAAAAGAGTCAGAGTCAGTAACCAAGGATCGGTTCGACAGAACCCATGCCTTCCACCCAACTCACATTGACCACCACTGACCACCATGTGCTCACCTTCGAACCCCTCCCCCAGGCCTGGCTCCAGGGGGGGGAACCCCAGTGACCCACATCCGGGCAAGGGAAACCGCACTCCCTCTGGACCTTCACCTAGGACCTGTTTGCCTTTGGTGACCCTACCAGGGGCATTATGCTCCTGACAACATAGCTCTTAGGATCATTAGGTCACGCAAACCCCTCCACCACGATAAGGTGGTGATTCAAGGAGGGCAATTTGCCCAATCTGTCCACATGTGTTTTGTGGATTTGGAGAAGACTTTTCACCGTGTCCCTTGGGCTATATTGTGGTGTTTCGGACATGTCTGACTTGAAAGAGACCCCAGGGTCAACTTAGAACATGCTGGAGGGACTGTCTCTTGGCTGGTCTGGGAGCCCCTCGCTGTCCATCCAGAAGAGCTGCAAGAAGTGGCTGAGGAGAAGGACATCTGGACCTCATTGCTTAAACTGCTGCCCCACAACCTGAGTCCAGATTAAGTGCAGGAAAATGATGAGGATGAGATGATGATGATGATGTAAAGTTGCTTACGATAATATCTATTGTAAAACGCGCAATACAAATACAACGAAATTGAGTTAAATTGTTCACTTTGTACCCAGCCTTCGCCCATTGTTGGCTGAGAGAGGTTCTAGCCTCCCCACAACCCTAATAGTATTATATGGTTTAAAATGAATGTATGATTGACAAATGATTGGAAAATGAATATATGAGTAACAGTCTTGGAGCAGCCCCCACTGCTGGACCTGTTTTGTAACAATCCCGTCACATATTTATGATATAACCTTTGTTGGGTCACGTCCATTCTCCGCTGATGATGATACCTCTGGGACCTATTACAGAAATCAACCTTTTCATGTTGGTATAATTCTCAGTTCATTGTATTAAGTAGTTGGAAATATGTTCTATATAGCCAGAAAGAGAACTTTCATGCAGAGTTACACAGACACACCCGGTTTGTGAAATGAGTCATGGGAAAAGCTCCTCTTTGCATTTTTGAAAAACATATCACAATGTCATGGAAAAGAAAATAAATGGCAATCACAATAAGTACAATTACAAACATATCTAATTATTGTTTTATTATGTTAACATATGAAAACAAAAATATGGTTCCAGCACTTTCACTCATTTGCCTAACCGTTTAATTGCACTAGAGTCTCAGGGAGGATGGGGTCTAGCTCAGTCAACACTGGGTACAGCCTGAACAGCTCACCAGACCATCACAAGGACAACACACAGATACACAACCATTCATACTCACATTGACACCTGGGGACAAATTTGAAACAGTCAGTAAGCCTACTGTGCATATGCTTGGACTGTGTGAGCAAACCAGAGTAGCGAGAGAAAACCCATGCACGCACAGGGAGAACATGCAAACTCCACACATAAATGCATGAGCCCAGGATTCAAACCCAGGATTCAAACCCAGGACCTTCTTGTTGTGAGGCAGACGTTCTATTAGTATTCAAGCACAATCTCTAAAACTAAAGATGATCTTATAGACACAATGCTTCCATTATACTATTAGGCAGATAATTATAGGTCTAGTGTTGATAATCTAGCTGACACATTTGTATTATCTATGCCATTTGTTCAGTTTTCCGTGCGACTAATCTCTTATCTTCTATGGCCTTTCCTGGTAAGTACACAGGCTACAGTGAATGGTGAGGATGAGATTTTCATATTCAGTGCTGTCTGTGTTTTTTATATGTAATGCTATTTGCTAACCGTTCATTTCAGTATGACGTGACTACAGGGCATCACTGTGGCACAGTACTTAGCACATCCGGCTCACAGCAAGAATGTCCTGCGTTCAAGACTCGGCCGTATCTGTGTAGAGCGTGTCTGCATGTTCTCTGTGTGCTTGTGTTGGTTTCCTCTGATAGTCTACAGACATGCACTGCTGAAAGCCTGATTGAATATTCTAAATTAACTGTAGCATTAATGTGAATGGTTGCGTATGAGTTAGCCATGAGGTGGTCAGTGTGTATCCTGCTTTCGCCCAGTGTCAGCTGAGATTGGCGCCAGCTACAGTAGGATGAGACAGATCACTAAATGAGTGGTATTGATGATGTAACACATTCATGGTAGGCTGTTACAAAACACTGTTGCATTCATTCATTCATTTTCTGAACTGATTAATCCTAATAAGGGTGGGGGGGGGGGGGCCGGCACCTATCTCAGTCGAATCTGGGCAAGGTGTTCTGATGTACAGACATTCATGTCGAGGAGATGGTTTATTGCCTGATATTGCCAGATCTCCCCATGACATAAGTTTTTTATTTTTGAACCCATTTCCTAAGAAATACTAACTATCTCAACATTCCATTCATTCATTTATCAATGAAATTTTTACAAACTACTTAATCCTATTAGGGTCATGGGGAATAGATTCAAGGGACCTCAATGTGAGGGTGGGGTACAAACCAAAGAGCTTGTCAGGCCATTATAGGGCCAACACACGTAAACACACAAAATTCACATTCACACTCACACTGAGGGTCAACCCAATTATGTACGTCTTTGGATTGTGGGAGGAACCTGGAGTACCTGGAAGAAACCCATGGAAGAACAGGGAAAACATGCAAACCCATGCAGTTAGCACATCCGCCTCACAGCAAGAAGGTCCTGAATCTTGGTTCCCTCCATGTACTCCAGTTTCCTCTTGCAGTCCACATACATGCACATTTGTCTAATTGGCTGTTCTAACTTCACCCTAGGTATAAATGTGAGTGTAAATAGCTGTGTGTGTTTATGTGTGTTGTCCCTGCAATAGACTGGCATGCTGTTCAGCGTGTACCCCGTCATTGCCCAGTGAAAGCCTTCCCTCAACCCTAATGGTAGGATTAATCGGTTTGATAAATAAATGAGTGAGTGAGTGAGTAACAACTCATTTTTGCAGAGATCCTGAAATCCTCTATCAGGACATGAAAATAAACATAACATTCATTCATTTTCTGAACTACTTAATCATAATTAGGGTAACGGAGAGTGGTACCCAGCTCAGTCAACTCTGGGTAAGGGCAGAGTACACCCTGGACAGCTCACCAGACTATCACAGGGCAGAAACACACTGATGGCTATGCAGCTCCTCTTGACGAAAGTCAGCAATGGTTCTTTTACATGAACCTCTCATTATAGACAGTGAGAGACCTGGCCGGCCTTTGATAACCCAGTTAGCAGCGCTGGGGGGGACAATGACAACCTGTTGAGAGTGGGGCTTGAACCCCCAACCTTAGGATCAGTGATCCTGCACCTTACCCCCAGGCCACCACATAACATTTTTAGTATTTTAGCGTCTACTCTTGTCTCCATTCAGTGTATTGGATGCAGGATATTGAGCTATCCTTCTTTTATCTTTAGCCATAGTCTTACTTGTGGAATGAATAGATTAATAATTGTGAGAAAGTAATGCTAATAATGGCACACATTTATACTTCAGATATAAAAGTCGAAAAGTCTTAAGCATAGACTTTGAGCCCTTATCTTTGACACCAAACCTCTAAAATGTTTGATGACTCAGCAGTATAGTGGCAAAGCTGATTTTAACACGATGACTTATCCTCCAGTGAGCCACTCCCTTCAAGTCGTTCAAGTTGTTATGTTTCTAACTGTAAAATGTTTACTCGGAAACCTTTTGAAAGGATTTCTTTAACGTGAGTGTCTAGCAAAGCCTTCAGGGCAGCATGGTATACATTCAAAAAGGTCATCTTCTTTTTCTTTCGGCTGTTCCCTTTAGGGGTCGCCACAGCGACTCATCGGCCTCCATCTCACCCTATCCTCTGCATCTTCTTCTCTTACACCAACTACCTCCATGTCCTACATCCCATTCAAAAAGGTGGTGTTGAAACAATGAAAATCTTATTATAGGTAAAGATGCCGCAGACAAAAATGCTACGCTGTTTGTATGCTAGCTGCCTTGAGACACTGCTCAGATTACAGTACAGTATATCATATGGAGACTGTGTCTGTTCCCAGGCTAAATAGAAAGAAGCATGCAGAAAATCACATAATGATGATTTTGTTAATTTATATACAATTATATCCTTCAAAGTTCTCAACCTGCAGCTTTGTGAATCTTGAACTACTAGATGTTGGATTTCTTACAAATAAATAATGTAAATAATAATAATGATAATAATAATAATAATAATAATAATAATTATTATTATTATTATAATTTACAGTAAAGATTTATATGCAGCAGAGAGGGATTGGGTGATCCTGGCACAGTCACACTGGTTAGGCTCATCATCAGCTCAGGGCCCTCACCCTCTGCACACGCAGCCCACACAGCGAATGGGACTTCTCCCAGGAAGCACTGCCTAGTCAAACCCACCAAGAACTTTCCGGAGACTCCCCAACACTGCAGCCTTCTGCATTGCCCAGACTGTCAGAATGGCTGTGTTCCCGGTAGCAAACCCAGGCACACTCTTGATCTGTGTTAATACATCAGGAGGTACCAAACCAAGGGTGCCGAGAACAATGGGGAGTCGGACGTCTTTGTACTTTGGATACAAGCGAGACATTTCAAAGGCGAGGTCCGCATATTTTGCATGCTTCTCCTGAACCTTGTCAATCACATTGCTGTCAAAAGGGACAGAAAATTCAATAATATTAATAATTCCATTGGATTTATCAAAAAGGACAAGATCAGGTTTGTTGGCTTCAATTCTCCTCAGGCTGTATATGGGCCGATTCCAAAGAAGCTTGAAATGATCATTTTCCATGACGCCCTGGACATGATCAGGGTCGTACCATGGATGGACCTCTGAGTCAAAACCACACGCATGACGGAGACGATAATAAAAGGAACGTGCCATGCCATCATGTCTTTTCAGATAAGACGTTTGTGCCAAAACAGGACAACCACTGACAAGGTGTTGGACAGTTTCACTAAATTCACTACACAAACGACATTTGGGATTTACATTTTCCCTTATAATATTACATTGACGATTGTGTGTTGGAAGTGACTGGTCCTGAGCAGCAAAAAGAAAGCCCTCAGTTTCACTTTTCAGACCAGCCAACTTCATGCAGGCAAAGAAGTCCGAAGGATTACTGTTCTGCCCAACACACTGCACATAAACACAATGTAGTGGTTTTCCAGACAGTTTTTCCTTGAAATGACGACTCTGAGCAGATTTTATGAAAGACTTCACCTGGTTGACACACATAGATGTACCGTCCAGCAGTACTTGGCCATCGACAAAATCAACATTGACGTTGAAATTCTGTCCAGCAGCCTTGGTGCGTTTAAAATAACTATGGAGGTCCTTGCTTTCATCGTGAGTCTTGATCTGCTTCACAAGAGGATCATCAGATAAATAAACATGTTCAAAAGTACACAATAAAATACGATCATGAAGTGCCTCCACATTAATCAAACCTCGTCCCCCGGAATTGATTGATAAATATAAACGATTGATAGAAGAACGAGGGTCGTGAGCTCGGTGGTCAGACCTGATCCTTCTTGAAAGGCGATCAAGACCCATGAGGTCATCCTTTGTCCAATCAACAACACCAGAAGAGTAAGAAAGGACAGGCACTGCGTAAGTATTTGTGACTTTGACCTTGTTTCTAGCATTTCACTCCGAAATCCAGATCTTTTTTAGACGAGATTTGTACTCAGCCCGAAGTTTGTCTTTTATGTGGACATTCTGGAGCTTGTCTCGAACTTGCATCCCCAAATAGGTGTACGATTGGCCTACCATGAGATGCTCAATCACTCCTCTGGCATGTAACTCAACTGATCCATCATTGATTGCCTTTCCACGTTTTAAATAAAGAGTGTTACATTTATTAAGTCCGAAAGTCATACCAATATCTTGTGAAAAGGACTCGACAAGGAGAATTTGTTTCTTCAAGTTGGAATCTCCTTTGGCAATTACCTCGATGTCATCCATGTAAAGGAGATGAGTAAGAGGTGTTGGGGATCTGTGCTGTGGAGGTCCTGGATGATAACCTTCCTACTTATTGAGCAAAAAACTCAAGGGATGAAGTGAAACAAAAAAGCAGAGGACTAAAAGAATCCCCCTGGAATATTCCTCTCTTAACTGAAATAGGTTCTGAAGTCTTAACCTGACCTTGCGAGTACATCTCAAGCTGAGTTGGCCAGCAACTCATTAAAGACTTGAGTAAATGGAGTAATCGCTCAGGTAGGCAAACACATTGCAAAGACTTCAGAATCCATTCATCAGGGACAGAGTCGTATGCCTTTTTGTAGTCAGTCCAGCACATTGAGAGGTTGCGGTGGTAAATTTTAGCCTCTTCAAGTATCATTTTCTGGACCAATAACTGATCCTTGCATCCCCAACATCCCTTTCTGGCTCCCTTTTGCTCCGGGTAAATAATTTCATTGGAGGAGCAATAGGATGACTCGAGATTTGTCAAACACCCTGTAAAGATTTTGTACATAGTATGCAGGCAGGTAATAGGACAGTAATCTTTAGGATCTGACAAGTCTCCTTTCTTTGGGAGGAGTATTGTGCGACGATTACAGAACCAAGGAGGGACATCTCCTGTGTCCATCAAAGAATTCAAACAAGTGAGCAGATGTGGTTGGACACAAGGGAACAGTTTCCAAAACCGATTTTGAATGCCGTCAAGTCCTGGAGCTGTGTTAGATTTGGACATTTTTATTGTTTTCTTCAGGCAGTCGGAAGTAATGAGATACAGCAATGGTGAATTAACGTTTTCTGACGTTTGCTGTATTCTTCCATCCATGGTTCTTCAAGGTTACAGTTGCCGGGTATAGACCACAACTGTTCAGTTCATTTTTTGTAACCGCTTCATCCTAATTAGGGTCATGGGGAGGCTGGTGCCCATCCCGGCCAACTTCGGGCGAGAGCAGAGTACACCCTGGACAGCTCGCCAGGCCATCGCAGGGCAGAAACACGCTGACGGCTTTGCAGCCTACTCTTGTCGAAAGTCAGCAATGGTTCTTTTACATGCCTCACACCATAGACAGTGGGAGACATGGCCGGCCTTTGATAACCCAGTTAGCTGCACTGGGAGGACAGTGACAACCTTGTGGAGAGTGGGACTCGAACCCCCAACCTTTGGATCAGCGAGCCGGCGCCTTGTACCACTAGACCACCACTGCCCCGGTAGGCCACAACTGTAACCAAAACATCTCACTGGATTCCATGGGTGGTCTCTATGTCAGTGCTGTCAGTGTTAAAAAGTGTTTAAGACTATTAATTTTGTTTAGCACTTTGTTTGTTGCATGTGGTGACGTGGAGGCAAATCCCGGACCTCCTAAGCAAGCGAAGGGCTCAACTATCAGAAACCAGAGTACGCTTCAACAAACAGAGACTGGTTCAATTGAAGTATTCATTCAAGACACGGAAAATTCTGACATGCTGAAGGATTTAACGGACATAAAATCCGAATTGACATTGCTTAACAAGAGAAACGCAAGTCTAGAAGACAAGGTAATAAATATGGCGACAGACTTCATTCGAAAAATACAAAGCCTACAAGAGGAGAACACACAACTGAGACGAACCGTAACTGGCATGGCGGAGAAACTAGAAGATATGGAGTTCAGAGATCGCAGAGACAACCTAATCTTCCACAGTCTATTTGGAGAAAAAGGTGAAAGTTGGAATAAGTCGGAGGAGGTAGTGCGCGAATTCTTGAAGCAAACATTGTGCCTCGATAACGTGGATGGCATAGTCATAGTAAGCGCACATAGATTAAATCCGGGTAAGAAAGGCTCTCCTATCATAGCTAAATTCCAGCTATCCAAAGATAAAAGCAATGTGTTCATTAAAGTGAGAAAAACTCTCGACAGGAGCTCTGGAACGTGGGTGACAGAGGACTTTCCATTGAAGATTCGCAAAGATTGGTGAGCACTATCGCCTTTGTTCAGTGAAGCCTTAAAAGCAGGAAAAAAACCTAAAATGCGTTTGAACAAGTTGATCATGGATGGGGAAGTCTTTATGTATGATGGAGAAACTGACAAAGTTGTGAACGTTACCCATAGAAATAAATCGACTTCTGATCCTCCGCTGTCTGATAGTGCCTCATGGACCCACTTGTTTGGACCTGGAAGTAAATCTAGTCTGCCAGGGTAGGGGACTCCAATCATGAGCCCCAGTGAAAACAATACTGTCAGCAGTTGATGTGGCGTCCAAGGCCCCTCACAAATCAGTATTCTTTCATGGAATATAGAAGGACTTCGTAAATATGACATTCCATCCTCACAGGTAAAAGCATTCTGCAGTTAGTATGATGTTATTGCCTTATGTGAATCTTTTGCAAGAGACAAGGACGACTTTGAAAACTTTTTGCCCGGTTTACGATCATTTACTTGTTTCGGAGAGAAAATCAAACGCTTTGGAAGACATCGTCGTGGAGTGTCAGTATTCATTAGAAATTCATGGATTGATGCTGATCTTGTGTGTAGATTGTATCTAAATTTTGAAGACATTGTTGTTGCGCTCTTGAAAACCACCATGTTATAGTGGGCTAGAGATGTAATTTTAATATTTGCATACATATCTCCTGAAAACTCCGATATTTATGAAAATAGTAAACATGAAGGGATTTCTACACTAGAGGACTACCTGTGTAGTATCAGTTGTGACTATCCAGAAAATTGGTTGTTACTTGCTGGTGATCGAAATGCATGGACAGCTACACTTATAGATTATATACCAAATGATAATATAGATTTGTTGACAAAGATATTGATGATTATCCCATTGATAACTTTTAATTGGCCAGAAACAACAAAGACATCACACTGAACAATTTTGGAAAATAGTTAGTGTAAATGTGTACAACTTTTGGAATACATATCCTTAATGGTAGGATGATCAATGACCAACAAGGTGAATTTACATTTGTTACATCAAATGGAGCCAGTACAGTGGATTACATGATATGTTCATCACAATTGTATGATAATGTTATAGATTTCAAAGTGTGTACAAATGATGAGTCAACCCATTTCCCTTTGCCGTGTACACTTAAATTCAATAATGTTACAGATGGACAAACAAGTGCCAAGGGTAGTCAGCGTTGGTGATGATCATGAAGAAGATTTTGCCAGTCCATGGACAAAATATGTATGGAAAGATGAGTATAGTGATGAGTTTCTAGAAAATTTTAACAGTTTGTTTACACAGTGTCAGGATCATTTACTGCATATGTTGGATACAGACATTAACTTAGTAATATCAGAGCTTGTGAGGCTTTATCAGGAAGCTGCATCTAGAAATAAAAGAGTGTATGGCTCTAAAGGATCAACAAAATTTAGGATTCAACCTAAGTGGTGGGATAATGAACTAGAGGATCTGAAGCATGCGAAATACGTGGCACTGCATGTACAAAGATATTAATTTGTTTAGAATACTGCTTACGCAATACCCCCCTGACATTGAAAAGAAAGATATATCATGAAAAAAAAAACAGTGCTTAGTTGATAATAGAAATGATCCAAAAATATTTTGGAAAACTGTGAGACTGGCCAAAACTTTTAATAGAGTATCATCATCAATCACAACTAAGGAATGGACTGAACATTTTTCCTCACTTTTAAATGCTCCCAATGTGCCCCCTGCATGTACTGGGGAATATCAGTATGACTTGGTAGTAATAAATCATCTGGATCTGATGGTTTGGCTACAGAGTTCTTGAAACACACAAAAAGTAGTGTAGCAATAGCTTATGTATTTAATAATGTAATGGATAGTGGGACTTTTCCAGTGTCATGGGGTAAAAGTATTATTTTTCCGCTGTTCAAATCTGGGAACAAGGAAAATGTTAATAACTATAGAGGTATTTCCTTGATTGATCCCCTATGAAAAGTAGTCTCCGGGATATTAGGATAAGAGGTAAATTTCTTAACATATTCAGTTCCATGTATACAAATCTGTTTCCATGTGTCCGGGGTGAAAATGGTGAAAACTCAGTACTTTGCTTGTAATACTGGTAGCCGTCAGGGATGTAAACTTAGCCCACAATTGTTCATTATTTTTATTAATAAGCTTGTTCATCTTATGGAAGATATTGGTGGTAAAGGTGTCTTTGTATCCAATGATTTTAAAGATATATTTGCTATTATGTTTGCTGATGATGTTTCGTTAGTTGCTGATACTGCTTTACAATTACAAAGGAAAATTAATGCATTAGAGGTATTCTGTGATTTAACTGGTATGAAAGTACATTTGAATAAGACAAAGGTGATGGTCTTCGGAAATGGTGGTCCGTTGAGGAGTTATGAGAAGTGGAATTTTAGTGGTAAAAATATTGAAGTTGTAACTATTTACAGATACCTAGGTATTGTGTTCTCACCTAAATTAAGTTGGTCTCAAGCTCAAAGTTGTTTAGCAGCTCAAGGCACTAAAGTTATGGTAGTTATTAATAGATTTCAGAATAAATTTGGTTTCTTACCATGTAATGATTTGTTTAAAGTATTTGATACTATTGTTAAGCCAATCTTGAGTTATGGTTCATAAATATGGGGCACTTCTTTCTGCAAAATACTTGAAAATGTACAAATTAAGATGTGCAAAGAATATTAAAGGTTAAACGAAATACTTGTAATGTAATGGTTCTAGGTGAATGCGATAGGGTACCGCTTCAATTATGCTATATGACAAGAGCTGTAAGATATTGGTGTAAATTATTATGTATGGACGAATCTCGCTTGCCTTTTCAGTGTTATAAGATGCATCTATCATTAGATGAGATAGGTAGAATAACTTGGGCTAGTCACATTAAGGATATTCTTTTTAAATATGGATTTGGTTTGGTATGGGTATCTCAGGAAGTGGGTGATGTGGAAATGTTTATTCGCTCTTTTAGGCAAAGATTGATAGATAACCTTAAACAGGAATTGCATTTACAACTAGAGAGTCTGTCAGACTGCTTCTCATACAAGAAGTTTAAATCAATTTTGCATGTAGAAACATATCTTATATCACGTTTACCAGTACATTATAAGATAGTATTAGCTAGATTTAGATGCAGTAATTTTAGAACTGCTGTTAATAAAGGAAGAAATAACAGTACATAATATGAGAATAGGTTATGGACATTCTTCTTCTTTTACTTCTTCTTCTTTTACTTTCGGCTGCTCCCTTCAGGGGTCGCCACAGCAAATCATCCGCCTCCATCTCATCCTGTCCTCTGCATCTTCTTTTCGGACTCCAACGACGTTCATGTCTTCCTTCACCACATCCATAAATCTTTTCTTTGGGCTTCCTCGAGGCCTTCTGCCTGGTAGTTCCAACCTCAGCATCCTACTGCCAATATACTCACTATCCCTCCTCTGTACATGTCCAAACCATCTCAATCTAGCCTCTCTGACTTTGTCTCCAAAACATCTTACATGGGCTGTCCCTCTGATGTATTCATTTCTGATCCTATCCATCCTCGTTACTCCCAGAGAGAACCTCAACATTTTCATCTCCGCTACCTCCAGCTCTGCCTCCTGCCTTTTCCTCAGCGCCACTGTCTCTAAGCCATACAACATCGCTGGCCTCACCACCGTCTTGTACACTTTTCCCTTCATTCTTCTTCATATCGCACTCTTCATATCGCACATCACACCGGACACTTTTCTCCAACCATTCCAGCCTGCCTGCACACGCTTCTTCACCTCTTTTCCACACTATCCATTGCTCTGGATTGTTGAGCCTAAGTACTTAAAATCCTCCACCTTCGTTATCTCTGCTCCCTGTAACATCACCGTTCCTCCTGGGTCCTTCTCATTCACACACATGTATTCTGATTTTCTGAGGCTAACCTTCATTCCTCTCCTTTCCATGGCATACCTCCACCTCTCTAGATTTTCTTGCACTTGTTCTCTGCTCTCACTACAGATCACAATGTCATCTGCAAACATCATAGTCCATGGAGATTCTTGTCTCACCTCGTCTGTCAGCCTGTCCATCACCATAGCAAACAAGAAGGGGCTCAGAGCTGACCCTTGATGCAGTCCCACCTCCACCTTGAACTCTTCTGTCACACCGACAGCACACCTCACCACTGTCTTACATCTCTCATACATGTCCTGCACCACTGCAACATACTTCTCTGCCACTCCAGACTTCCTCATGCAATACCACAGTTCTTCTCTTGGCACCCTGTCATATGCTTTTTCTAGATCCACAAAGGCACAATGTAGCTCCCTCTGACCTTCTCTGTACTTCTCTATTAACATCCTCAAAGCAAACATTGCATCTGTGGTGCTCTTTCTTGGCATGAAACCAAACTGTTGTTCACAAATGCTGACCTCTGCCCTTAGTCTAGCTTCCACTATTCTTTCCCATAACTTCATCGTATGGCTCATCAACTTTATCCCTCTGTAGTTGCCGCAACTCTACACGTCTCCCTTGTTCTTAAAAATGGGCACCAGCACACTTCTCCTCCACTCCTCCGGCATCTGCTCACTCTCTAGGACCTCCACAGGTATGTCATCAGGACCAACTGCCTTTCCATTCTTCATCCTCTTCAATGCCCTTCTCACTTCACCCTTACTGATCTTTGCTACATCCTGCTCCTCAATAGTCACCTCTTCTACTCTTTTTTCTCTCTCATTTTCCTCATTTATCAGCTCTTCAAAGTACTCTTTCCATCTTCCCAGCACACTTCTGTCATCAGTCAATACATTTCCCTCTCTGTCTTTTATCAATCTAACTTGCTGCACGTCCTTCCCATCTCTATTTCTCTGCTGTGCCAACCTGTATAGATTATTTTCTCCCTCTTTACTGTCCAGCCTATCATACAAGTCATCATACGCCCTCTGTTTGGTCTTAGCCACTGCTACTTTCGCCTTACGCCCTGTACTCCTGTTTACTCTCTTCGGTCCTCTCTATGTCCCACTTTTTCTTAGCTAATCTCTACCTTTCTACACACTCCTGCACTTCCTCATTCCACCACCAAGTCTCCTTATCTACTTTCCTTCCAGAGGACACACCAACATACTCTCCGACCTGTGTCCCTGATCACATTTGCTGTGGTTGTCCAGTCATTTGGAAGCACTTCCTGGCCACCCAAAGCCTCTTTCAACTCCTCTTTGAAGACAACACGACACTCTTCCTTTTTCAACTTCCACCACTTTGTCTTCTGCTTTGCCTTTGCCTTCTTCACCTTCCTCACCATCAGCGTCACCCTGCATACCACCATCCTATGCTGTTTGGCAACACTCTCACCCACTACTGCTTTGCAGTCACTGACTTCCTTCAAATTACATCGCCTACACAAGATGTAGTCTACCTGTGTGCTCCTACCTCCGCTTTTATAAGTCACCCTATGCTCCTGTTTCTTCTGGAAGAAAGTATTCACCACAGCCATTTCCATCCTTTTTGCAAAATCTATCAACATCTGTCCTTCTGCGTTCCTGTCCTGGATACCAAACCTGCCCATCACTTCCTCGTCCCCTCTGTTGCCTGCACCAACATGTCCGTTGAAGTCTGCACCAATGACCACTCTTTCACCTCTGGGGGTACTCTGCATCACTTCATCTAAGTCACTCCAGAATCTCTCCTTCTCTTCTTGCTCACATCCTGCCTGTGGGGCATGAGCATTACACCTTCAATTTCTAACTTGAGACTCATCACTCTGTCTGACACTCTTTTCACTTTTAGAACATTCCTGACAAACCCCTCCTTCAAGATGACTCCTATTCCATTTCTCTTCCCATCCACACCATGATAAAATAGCTTAAACCCTGCTCCTAAGCTTTTAGCTTTGCTACCTTTCCACCTGGTCTCCTGAACACACAGTATGTCCACCTTCCTCCTCTGCATCATGTCAGCCAGCTCTCTACCTTTTCTTTGCATAGTTCCAACATTCAAAGTCCCCACTCTCAGTCCTACACTCATGCCTTTCCTCTTCTCTCTCTGCCTACAGACACACCTCCCGCCTCTCCTTCTTCGATGTCTTCGACCAACAGTAGTCCAATTTCCATCAGCACCCTGTTGATTGACAGCACTGATGGCGGTCGTTGTTAACCTCGGCCTCGACCGATCGGGTATGGGGGTAATACTTCTGATTTGCATCATAAAAGTTTGGCATTGGTTTTATGTCGGATGCCCTTCCTGACACAACCCTCTGCATTTCTCCAGGCTTGGGACCGGCATGACGGGGCGAGACACTGGTTAGTGCCCCCCCCCACCTCATGGCTGCATGTACATATTGTTTTGAAAATGGGAAAAGTTATGTTGAGAATGAAGAACATGTATTACTGTTTTGTGAACAGTATAATCAATTGTGCCATAAGCTATTGGGTCTATCTATAAATAATTATAAATTTACATTTGTTAATTTGATATCAGTTCAGAATTACAGCATATTAAAAAGGATATACACATACTTGTACAAAGTACAAGAAATAATTGAAAAAAAATGATAAATTATGATGATATGTATATGTACAATTACTTTTTTTCTCTCTTCTTTTTTTTTTCTCATTACACTAGTCTATGTAATGAAAAGCACACAGTGTTTTCATGCCATTATGAGTGTATAATGGGCCTACGGCCTTAGTACTGAATAAACGTCTGTCTGTCTGTCTGTCTATATATACATATATACACATATACAACTATATATATATATATATATATATATATATATATATATATATATATAGTTTTGGCAAATTGGTGTATATACATATGTAGGAATTTGTGTATGTTACAATGTTATCAATAGAATGTGTTTAAACTTGCCCCAATAATTAATAAAGAATTCAGAGAATGGTATTAAACCTAAAAATCAAGGTACACACACAATATTCTTATGTGTTTGTCTGGAAGTGACAACCCTCTGTCTCCGGGTTTTCTCATATACCAGCACAGGGGTATTATTCACTGTCATGCATAACCACATGTTCGGACAAGCTCGGGCTATTAAAGACTTACTACTACAGCAAGCCTAACCACGCATCCTGTCACACCCAACATTATAACACTTTTTAATTTCCCAGAAGGGAGTACAACTGTTAAATCCAAATGAATCAAGCTGATCTTAAAATTGGACATGTTCTTAAACTTATAAAAATGCAGATATTATATGATATGCTTTGCAGTGGTCAAGCTAACATCACTATTGTACTCCTTTTAACATCTGTGGCTGTCCACACCCCTTTTTTGAACTGGGCTTAAACAATGATTGCAGTGAAGCTGACAACTGGAAATCCAGACAAACAGGATTTGTCTCTTAATGTTAATATCACCATCTTGTTTTTGTGCTGTTCAGAAATGAGCATGTGTCCACCATTCCATGATGTATATTATTTAGTCAGATCTTTGGTTACTCATGATAATTGGAATGAAATATGGGTCAAAAAGAAACAATTCGATGGCTCTGATGGCTGGCTTTAAGTAGATTTCATTTAATCTGTAGTTATTTTGTTTTCATTTGTTTGCTTATTGGGGCTTTTTTATATGAACAGCTGACTTTTTTATGCAGCATTAGGAAGTGTCATCACACACTCTGCCCATTTGTATAATCTCACAGATGCCTATGATTGGCAGAGTTTGCTGTAACTGACAGATGCCGCCATTTCCTCTCAGAGAACACAGCCAATTGCACTCCTGATAATCATTAATTTATTCATTTTCTGTAACCGCTTAATCCTAATTAGGGTCCTTGGGAGGCTAGTGCCCATCCCAGCCGACTCCGGGTGAAGGCAGAGTACACTCTGGACAGCTCACCAGGTCATTGCAGTGCGGAAACACACTGACGGCTTTGCAGCTACTCTTATCGAAAGTCAGCAATGGTTCTTTTACATGAACCTCACAGCACAGACAGTGAGAGAGATGGCCAGCCTTTGATAACCCAGTTAGTGACAAGCTGTGGTGAGTGGGGCTTGAACCCATAACCTTAGGATCAGTGATCCTGCACCTTTACCACTAGGCCACCACTGCCCCTCCTGATAATCACGAAGGTGTAATGTTGTATATACAGTTTAATGTGTGAGGAGACTCATCAATGGATGTGAATCTTCATTCAATCACTCATGTGATAAACCACAAGTAATGTCTTGAGGAGGCTGAAGCCTATCTCAGCTGACTCTGGGTGATTGCAGAACACACCTTGAATGGATTCATAGTCCATTACAAGGCCAACACACATAACCACTTACACTCATACCTCGGATTAGTCTAGTGTGCATGTCTTAAAACTGATGGAGGAAACCAGCACAATTCTGAGGTACCCGAGGAAAACAGCACAAGCATGGGGAGAACATGCAAACTCCACAAAGAAATGTCCTCTTCAAGTTTGTGACTCAAACACAGAACCTTCTTGCTGTGAGAAAGGTGTGCTAAGCTCTTGACCACTGTGCCACTGAATGTAAACACTGATTGCCAAATTTCAAACTGTATAATTTGCTTGGGTTATTGAATTTCCATAATAACCTTACTTACAGATATTACAGATTACACTATTTGGTGTAAAGAAGTCTGCAGATTAGTGAATATCTAATGTTTTATCTTTTGTTTTCAGTTCATATTTTTTGCGTAACACAAAAGGTTCCTGGTGAAACCATTCCAGCTCTAGTGTTTCTTATTCACCTGTTTCACATCTTGTCTTGTTTCTGTGTCTGTTTACAATAATAATATGAATAACAAGAGCATGTGAGTAGAGAAACGATCTTGTGCAGACACAAGAATTTGGCAGTGCAACACAGTTTCATAGAAAGTACAAAAGCCTGATATCAAATGTTAAGAAATAGAAGAAGGGATATGGTTTCAAGAGAAATAAAAAAAAGATGGTGATGTTGTTAATATTATGGCACCTGGTACAAGTATCATTAATATTTATGTACAAAAGTTAACAAATGGTTTCTAAAAGTCATCATAGCCAATTACATTTTATTTCTAAAAGATAACACTGGTGGCAGTTGTGGCCTGGTGGTAAAGGTACTGGATCACTAATCCTAAAGTTGGGGGTTCAAGCCTCACTATCAACAGGTTGTCACTGTCTCCCCAGTGCAGCCAACTGGGTTATCAAAGGCTGGCTTTCGCCAATGGCTCTCACTACCTATGGTGAGAGGTTCATGTAAAAGAACCATTGTTGGCTTTCATCAAGAGGAGCTGCATAACCGTTGACATGTTTCTGCCCTATGATGGCCTGGCAAGCTGTTCAGGGTTTACTCTGCCCTTGCCTGGAGTTGACTGGAATGGGTGCCAGCCTCCCTGTGACCCTAATTAGGATTAAGTGATTACAGAAAATTAATGGAAAAAGACAACACTGTATTTTTGCTATATTATTGTATTATTTAATATACCTGGGAACTGAATGGGCTCCTTTAAATTAGTTAAAATTATATTAAATTTCATTTGCATGCACAATTGTAATGATTTTAGATTTAATGATAGAAATAACAAAGCAACCAAACGAAAATCTGTGATTAAAAGGAGCTCTGTCGTGATTTTTACACAAATTATGCTGCCAAAAATTCATCTACAAATGCCAGAAGTGTCAAAAATACACAGTGGTGTCGTGGTTAGCACATCCTCACTGCAAGAAGGTCCTGGTTTCGATACCCAGGTTTGGGTGTTTATGTGGGAAGTCCTGCAGCTCACTGTGATGATATTCCAGTACCTATCCATAGAGTACTTCCTGATATCAGTGATGAAGATTCCTCCAGTGTTCCAGAAGATGATAAAGAAGAAGTGGTTCTTAACGATGATGCTCCTCATACTTTTTCCCAAAAAGAGTTAAATTATCTAGTTCGTGATTTCTGCTGAGCTATTGGCATCCAGAGTGAAGAAAAAGAACATCCGCTTTAACCAGAGCTCATATCACCTTTTACTTCGACAGACATCAAGAGTTCCTCCATTTTTTTCTTTGGAAAGAAGAACTTGGTGCACTGTACAGATATTGCTCAGCTTCTGCACAAGCTTGGAGTGCCACAGTATGAACGCAAAGATTGGAGACTATTCATTGACAGCAGCAAGTGATTGCTGAAATGGGTTTTGCTTCATACCAGCAAACAGTAAACAGTACCCCTCAGGTGAAGTATAAAGCGGAGAAGTATGTGCTGGAGAAAATTTGTTATGATCAGCATGAGTGGCTTATTTGTGTTGACTTGAAGATGGTGAGTTTTTTGTTACTTTACACCATACGAAAAATAAATAAAAAACACGTGGGCTTCCTTCACTCCCTAGCTAACCCAAAACCTGAATAAAATCTGGGGAAACAAAAACATCATCATACCGCCAACATAGACAAAAGAAAACACACACAAAAACATCAGAAATACAAAGTATAGTCCCTTAAGCCCCCACTCACCACTTTCATTTGAATGGCACAGAGACAGAGCGTCAGCCATTACCGTTTCAGAGCTTGTTGTGTTGGATGTTTAAATTAAAGCTCTGCAAAGTCAAGGACCATTGCATAAGCCACTGGTTGGCGTTTGATATGCGATGCAAAAAGACTAAAGGGTTGTGGTCTGTAAAGACTGTAATACAGGGCCATGGAGAGATTTAAAAAGTGGGGGAGCTAACTGAAAATTTTGGGGGTCCATGTAGGCAATGAAGAGCTAGAACATATATTCCCTCAAGAAGACTATGCATAGCCTATTTCCAGATTTGAGATGTCGGGTGTATTCTGTGTGCACATATCCATTGATTTACTTATTTCAAAGCTCCAATCCAATCGTGCCTCGGCTCAGTTGGATCCAAAAAAAGAGGAATACCGGTATCGGTACTTTCCCTAGAAGGCAGCCACTATACAGTGTTACTTGATGCATAAGCATTTACTGTACATGGTGTCCATGTAGGTTATACTAGGCTTATACCAACTATTTAAATTTTAAACATTTCTGAGATGTCAGTAGACATACTTAAACAATTTCTTTGGGTTGAGAAAAAGTGGTGGTTCTTCAGACCCCTCCCCCTGGTTCTGCGGCCCCCTTAATAGGCTCAGAGACAGAGTCAAGATACACTGCAAAATTTTGAAGTGTGAGCAAAAGGGCAAGGGCTTCCTTCTCGGTATCATCTATATCGTGGTAATATGTAAGTTGGTATGATATCTTTTTTTTTTTTTATGGCTCAGTTTGGCATATGAGAATATTTACACACCAGTTTCTGGGTAGAATGTTCTCCCCATGCTTTCATGAGTTTCTTCCTACAATACAAATGTTAGGCTAATCAGCTGTTTCCAGTTGCCCCTAGGTACGAGTCATTCATTCGTTCATTCTCTGATCCACTTAATCCTAGTTAGGGTCACAAGGAGATTGGTGCCCATCTCAGCCAATCCCGGCAAGGGCGGGGAACACCCTGGAAAGCTCGCCAAGCCATCGCAGGGGTGACATTCACAGAAACAGTCATACTCTCATTCACACCTAGGGGTGATTTGGAACATCTGTGCCTGTTTTTTCATCTGTGCCTGTTTTTGGACTGTATGAGTAAACCGGAGAACCCGGAGGATACCCACACAAGCACGCGCAGAACATGCAAACTTCACACAGAAACTGCTGAGCTGGGAATCAAACCCAGGACCTTCTAGCTGTGAGTCAGACTTGCTAACCACGATGCCACTGTGCCACCCAGGTACGAGTGTGAAGGTAAATATTTATATGTTGGCCATTGTGTTCACCCAGGTTCGGTTGAGATGGCCTTCCTGCATCTCTTTAAGGATGAAGTGGAGTGGATTGAGTGAGGGAATGTGTGGATGAATAGATGGTAGGTGATTGAATGAGTGAATGGGTGGGTGAGCTTCCTAACAGTGTGCTCATGTAATCCCACAATGCAATGCATAAGCAATAATTTCCTTTGCTCTAGGTCACAATTATCCTCTCATCATCAGTGGACTAGTCTCTTTATGTTGGAGCGAGGATGCGACGTCACCATGGCAGTAGTACGGATTTACCTCCTGTAACACGCCCGCGCGCTCCTACCTACATCATGGACGTATTTGGTAAACATGCCAAGTGAACGGGCGCGGTCCTGCGCTCTGATTGGACGAGCATGACGCGGGCTTTGTGGGCGTAGTCGTATAACACTGAAGTGCTTTATGATAAGGAACTCACGCGCCCTCCTTTCATCTGCTCAGATCGGAAGAGGAGTGTTCGCATCCCAGGTGAGGTCGGTTTATTATTAAATTCACTTTTTAATACATTTCCCCATTTACAGAGTTTGAGATGTGTCTATTTATTTGTAGTTTTACTCTTTCATGCAGCTATAAATGTTTTTTAAAATGAAGAGAGAAGGAATCAGGAAGTTTTTAAATGTATTTATTTATATCTGCTATTTTATTATTATCTTTTCTCCCCCTCCCCATGCTGCACTTCACACATTTTGACTGACAGTTTGATAGTAGATTGATTAGGCGTGGCACAGACCTGACAACCCGACTTGGAGCAGCTGAGGATCTCTCCTCTCTTTCTTTCTTTCTTTCTTTCACAGTATTTATATTAAATCTTAATGCTTCTGCAGAAGCTGCTATTATTTTTTTCTCTTTACTGACCTTCAATTCTTCAGGTTGTTATTGGCTACTTCACTAAGTGACTTTTTATTTGAGTCTTTTTCAATTTTTTTCCTCGTCACACACCAGAGCAAATATGCTGACTGGTTGACCCACAGGCTTTCTTGTGCAACACCACATGCACTCTGAATGAAAGGTGTGTTCTGTGAGTCTGCTTTCATCTAGTCTTTTCATACAAACCTTTACCAGCCTGGTCATGTCAGTTGGCTGAGGACTGATTGGCAGGCTAATGTATAATGTTTCAGTGATTCAGCTCGGGAGGCATGGTGGTGTAGTGGTATCTGGTCCGCCTCACCAAAGAAGGCCCTGCATTCAAATCCTGGGTTTGATAAGGGCGTTTCTCTGTGGAGTTCTCCCCATGCTTACCTGGGTTTCCTCCCACAGACAAAAGGCATGCACATCCAGCGAAATGATTGTTCCAAGTTGCCCCTAAGTGTGAGTGTGAATGGAACTTTCCACCTTGAAGCATAAATTCGGTTTTTACGTTTTCTTTCTTTCAAGTGTTTCTCATCAGCATAGCAGATTGGCCGCATGGTGGCATGGTTGTTAACATTTCCACACAATGTTCGAGTTCCAGGCTCAGGTGTTACTTGAGTAGTTTGAATGTTCTCCCCCTGTGCCTGCATGGATTTCTTCAGTGTGTGCAGATTTCCTCGAACAGTCCAAAGGCTGACCGGCTGTTCCAGTTTCCCTCTTGGTGTGGGTGTGAATAATTATAGTTATGTGTTGGTCCTATGATGATCTGGCAATCTGTTTGGGGTATCCTTGCCTTTACCTAGTGTGGGCTGACATACGCTCCAATCCAATCCAGACTTCCAATGACCCTAGAAGGATTAAGCGGTTTGACAAATGAGTTATAGGGCAGTGGTGGCTTAGTGGATGAGGCAATGGGCTGCTAATCTGAAGGTCAGTGATTCAAAGCCCACTATCATCATTGTTGGGCCCTTGAGCAAGGCCCTTAACCCTCAGTTGTATTAAAAAAAAATAATAATTGTAAGTCATCTGCCAAATGCTGTAAATGTAAAATGTAAGTTGGTAATAATTGACTGAACATGAGCAATTTTGAGGATGATGCCAAATGAGGACATTACAAGCACTCTTGTTAATAGAGGAAAATATCTATTCTATCTTCAACGTACATATAGCTCATGTTTTACTGGTAGTGCCTAAAAACAAAGAAGCAAGAGCTGCTTTTCTTGCTAACCCTTTTTCTGTGGCTCACCCCCCCATATTTACTCCCCAGTTTGGTCACTTGCCAATTCCCACCCACTATTCACCTCCTTTTAATTATATGACAGCTTCGCTTCTTCATCTGGTTTACAAGAAGTCAGGAACCAGATTTTTTTTTTTTTTTTTTTTTTTTTTTTTTTTGCCCAGACTGTGGCTATTGCAGCATCAAGGGCTGTGTGACACACTCGGAGGATATCTTGCACACATTTATTGAATGACATCAACTAAATCTTTAATTTATATGCATGCAAATACAGATGTCAGTCACTAGTTTTTCTCATTGGCATGACATAGAGATAATACTACCGCCCTCTCCCCCAGCCTTGCACGTATAGCCAATTTCACACACTTAGTTTCCAGCCATAGATGATATGGCATCATCAGGATTTGTACTACAGCGAGACAGCAAACATGTTTTTGTTCCATGATGCAGGAGCATCTCAATGTTATATTAATAAGAAATCCAGTTTGGAGATTACGGTCCGCTGCAAATACTGTATCCGGTAATGTCATGCATGAGTAGCATAATATGTACAACATTGCATTGAGAGTTATGGCAAAGAATGACATTTAACTGGTTTGTGAACTATGAGAAGGCAAACATCATTGTGTTAATTGTGGTATTAGCATTAAAGTTGAGGTTTGAGCAGATTGCATGATCTGATAATGGAGTCAGACAGCAGGGCACAGTAAAGCACTAAAGCATCGATCTTTTTAGACAGAGATGAAGTAAAGGTTATAAATCCTGTTAGCAACACTAGCAGCAGATGGTCCAACAGCACCATGTGTAACATAATAAAGCAAAGTGAAACTAGACCTACCCAGATACATGGCAATCAGCTTGCATTTTTTTTAAAGATTAGAATTAATTGAGTGCAGAATTACAGGAACAGAGAATGTTTATCACTGCATAGTACTACTAAGGTTGCAATGAGGCTGGAGCTATACCTTGAACAGTTTGCCAGACCTTAGCTGGGCCACACACGCACAAAAGATGTTCACAAAATGAGTAAAGAAATTGAAACAAGCACGCATATTGAACTTGGTTGGCACAAGGACATAGTGGCTAGCATGACCACCTCACAGTAAGTAAGTCCTGGGTTTGAGTCCTGGACCCTGCAGGGGCATTTCTGTATGTAGTTTGCATGTTCTTCCCCTGCTTGTGAGTTTCCTCTGGATACTCTGGTTTCTCCACAGTCTCCTGAGTGTGTGTGTTGGACGTGCAATGGACTAGTGAGCTGTTCATACTGTACCCTGCCTTTGCTGATAGTCCCCTAGGGTAGACTCGTGACCTTAGTAAGCTTAAGCATTTTGGAGAATAGATAAATGCAAATTAGACAAGCATAACAGGAATGAGTGATAACTGACAAAATGTATTTCTTGCCCCCTCAGCTTCTGTGAAGACACAAGAAGAACTCTGTCGACAGTAAGAATTCCATTGTTTTGCTCTGTAGAGTTCCTTTTTAGCTGGAAACAACCATAAAACAGACACAGAATGGAGAGAGACGACTGCGTCTATACGGCCAAACTGGCTGAGCAAGCTGAGCGTTATGATGATATGGTGGATAGCATGAAACAAGTGACCACGTTCGGCAAAGAACTTTCTAATGAGGAAAGGAACTTGCTGTCTGTCGCCTACAAGAACGTGGTGGGCACACGCAGGTTGGCCTGTCGGACCTTGTCCTGCCCTGAAAACTGTCCTTCTGAGAGTGACCGAGAGAGTACCGTGAGGAAAACCTACCAGGAAAAAGTAGTGTCTGAACTCAAGGATATCTGCAGTGATGTAATGGTAAGTAAAAACAGTTTGGCAAGACATGGGATTAGATACAGGATTTGAATGTGTACAAACTTATATATTGCGTACAGTACATTTGCTGGGCAACACACGCACGCACACAGAACCAGTCACACTCACTCCTAGGAGCAATTCGGAGCAGCCAGCTAGCCTATCATGCGTGCCTTAGAACTGTGGAAGGAAACCGCTGTATCTGAAGGAAACCCACCATGACGTAGCGGTTAAGATTCGAAGGGTAGTGTACAAACTTGTCTTGAATGGGCTTTATTTCACGTTGATATGGTTAGGTTTTAACTTTCTGATTTCGTGAACACTGAATATTAAGAGAAATGACTGATTCTTTAAGTCAAACCCCACCCCAGTTAAGACATTATTTTACTTCCTCAAGCCTGAGAAAAACACATGGACTGCTCAGGAAAACTCAATGTTATCTCTTTATTTAATACTTCTACTGACTTTTATACACATCGACTGGGAAAGCGCAGCACATGATTGGTCAGTTCGAATGAAGCGCTATATGCAGTTCACACAGGATAGGCTAGTTAGTGTGATCATCAGAAGAGGCGTGGTTAGTTGCGTTCTCTGGTTCTAGGGTTTCTGGTTCATAAATTTGCTCTTCAGTTTCCAGAAATAAAAGAAAACAGAGTTCGTGCCC
Organism: Plotosus lineatus; assembly: GCA_024760905.1. Taxonomy (NCBI): domain Eukaryota; kingdom Metazoa; phylum Chordata; class Actinopteri; order Siluriformes; family Plotosidae; genus Plotosus; species Plotosus lineatus. The sequence continues at coordinate 42,492,808 of CM045732.1, read as the reverse complement.
ACTTTTACCCAACAGATACTAGAATGATCATTCAGTATTACATGAAACTGAAAAGTTCTTCAGGTGGTAGAAAAACCTTTTTTTTTTTCTCTCTTTTTCATGCCAATCAAGAGATCTGACTCTGTTCTCAAAACACAGTGTGGCCCCAACTTCCTTCAGATATGTTTCATATTATAATTAAAAAAAAAAAGTATGGTGAAGAACAGTATTTAGTTGTGTATCTCTTAAGTAATGCATCTCAGTGTTTCCGATTTAAAAGTTTCCACTTTCACAGTATGTATGAGATCATGCTCAGGCATGATGAAGATTACTGCAGCATTTAAGGCGAGGTTGCAACTTGCAAATTCATGGAGGCGTCAAATGTTCTTTTTCTTTTTTTTTTTTTTTTCTCCAAACATCATTAAAACTAGAAAATTACAACCTGACAAAGGCACAATGAGTGCAGCAACAGTTCAGCTTTGCATACTAATGTGAGGTGTGTCACTATACACAGTGAGTCCGGTGTACCAAATCTTCATTTCGAGATACAACAGGAGTGGAAAACGAGTACATGCAAAATGATCCGCGCATCATTTGTGTAATTTTGTGTAGACACATTCCGTAATGCATTCATTCATTCACTGATTCATTTAATCCTGTCCTATTGGAGGTCACAGGAAGCTGAAGCCTATCTCAGTTGACTCTGAGTGAAGGTAGGGTACACCCTGAACAGCTCACAATTTCATGGCAGGGCAACACACACACAGAACCAGTCACACTCGCACCTAGGGGCAGTTTGGAACCGCCAATTAGCTGAACATGCATATGTTATAACTGTGGAAGGAAATCGGAGTGTCTGTAGGATACTTCGAAGGTTAGCATGTCCGCCTCACTAGCAAGAGGGTCTTGGGAGTGAGTCTAGGACTCGACGGTGGCATTTCTGTGTGCAGTTTGTATGTTCTCCTCATGCTTGCTTCAGGTGGTCTGGTTTCCTTCCACAATCGGAAGACATGCACATTGCCGTAGGATAATCAGCTGTTCCAAACTGTCCCTGTAGGTGTGAGTGTGAATAGTTGTATAGGTTACACTGTGATGGACTGATGGGTGTACGTTGGCTTTGACCAGAGCCGGCTGTGATAGTCTTTGGTCCAGTAGAATTAAGTGGATTGACAAATGGATAGCTTAATTTTTACATTTTTTTTGACCAACTGTATTCATTTTGTCGTCTCTGTGAGAAGTTACTGGTGAGAGAACGATTCTTCTGATACAGATTGTGTAATGAGATTTTTTTTCCCCTCTCTTCTACAGGATCTGCTGAATAAATATCTAATACCAAATTCGACAAATACTGAAAACAAGGTCTTTTACCTGAAGATGAAGGGAGACTATTACAGATACCTTGCTGAAGTGGCTCCTGAAGACGATACATGTAAGCAAAGAAATCTGTTGCTTACAAAACTGAGATGTGAAGAATGCAGGCCACCTTCGTACGCTGTTAGACTATGCTGTTGATTCATTTCCAGACAAGCAATTGAGATGCTGACAGTGTGGCGGCGTAGTGGTTAGCACATCTGCCTCACTAACAAGTCGGTCCCAGATTTGAGTGGCGATCTCGGCGAAGGTGTTTCTGTGTGGAGTTTGCATGTTCTCCTCGTACTCGTGTAGGTTTTTCTGTGGTTTCTCTGGTTTTCTCCCACAGTCCAAAGACATGCACATTATAATTATTACCTGTACCAGATTGCTAGAAGGGGTGTGTGTGTGTGTGTGTGTGGGGGGGGGGGGGGGGGGGGGGGGGTCTGCTATGGTCTGGTGAGTCGTTTACAGTGTAGCCTGCCTGCACCCAATGTCAGCTGAGATAGGCTTTAATATCCCTGTGATCCTAATAGAATTAAATTGGGTGAATGTCGGTTGAGATAAGCTCTCCCACCCTAACTGCCGGATCACAAAATGAGTGAGTGACCTTGGAATACTAGACCTCAGTATATTATTGGGCAGCATGATGTGGTGTTACTACCACATGGCTCCAGGGTCCCTGGTTCGAGTGTGAGAGTACTGCAGTGTTTGCTACTGTACATTCTAAGTTTCTTCCTCCCTTTCAAAAACATGCCAATCACTTGACAGGCTATGTTAAATTGCCCCTAACTGTGAATATTTGAGTTCATGATGCACTGTGTTGGGTTGGTATTCCATTCAGGTGTGTCTCTGCCTCACACCCAGTGTTTCTGGTATGAGCCCTGGGTCCATCGTGCATAAATGGATGATGTTCTTTCTAGGCGGCATGGTGGCTAGTGGATAGCATATCCACCTTACTTCAGGAATGTCGTGGGTTCAAGTTCCAAACTCGGTGAAGGTGTTTGCATGTTTTCTCTGGGTACCCTGGTTTCTTCCTATATCCTAAAGACATGCACATTAGACTATTTGACTGTTTCAATGTAAAACGCGCACACACACACACACACACACACACACACGTGCGCCCCTAGTGTGTGTGTGTGTGTGTGTGTGTGTGTGTGTGTGTGTGTGTGTGTGTTGCCTTCACCCAGTTTCTGCTGAGATGGGCTCCATCCTCCCTGCAACCTTACAATGATAAGCAGTTTGGTAAATAAGTCAGTGAGCGAATGATGTTCTTTCTTGTTCCATGACTCACGCCACTAAATTTTCTGTCTATGTATCCTAGCTGCCCGCGAAAACTCTAAGCAAGCCTACCAAGAGGCATTTGATCTGAGCAGTAAGGAGATGCAGCCAACACATCCTATCCACCTGGGACTCGCCCTCAACTTCTCTGTCTTCTACTATGAGATATTTGGCTCTCCCGAGAAAGCTTGCAACCTCGCCAAAGAGGTACACTCAACCCACCACTGAGACAGACGGATAACAGCAACAACCTTTTTTTTTGTTTGTTTTAATCAGCCATTTAAATTGGGTGTGATTAATTGCAGGTACTCGATAAGGCCACAGCTGAGGGCACTACAATTAATGAAGAGACTTTTAAAGACAGCAGCATCATCATACAGCTGCTGAAAGACAATCTCTCAGTGAGTAACACAGTTTAAACAGTACTGTACTTGGAAAATTTTCTTTTCATTATCTTCAGGTTAGGTTGAGTGATCGCCATGTTTCGGTTTATTCTTTTCTAGTTATGGACGCCTGATAATGCAGACGAAAATGAAGCACAACAGAGCTGAATCCTCCTCGCCTTCACATGAGATGAGCGGAGATAAATAATTAATGGGATGAAATCATTCTTTTAAAAATCCATCAGTGCATCCAGTTGCCTAATACACCTCAGTGCTGCTATTTAAGCTATCTTATGGGTTATGCCATTGTTAGCACATGATGATGCTCTTAATGCAGAATTTCTTACTGGGGAATCAAAGTCTGAATTTATGATCTTTAATATGTTGGGGATGTATGTGTCTTTTGTACTGGTGCGATTACTAATGATATTCCAAGACCTACTTGGTCTCTCTTACACACGCGCGCACACACACACATGAAAGTCACAGCTGTTAAAACAAATTAAATATCAATTAAAGCATATTTTACAAAAAAAAACCCATGGACTGAGCCTCTGAGATCTCCTAAAATCTTAAAAAAAAAAAAGTATACTGTATGATCAAAATCCAAAGATTTTCAGTTTACACATTCAATTATAATTCATTTATATCATTCAGTTATAATTTTAAAGGTGTTTCATGATTAGTGTTGTGACTGGGGATATGTGGTGGTATAATGTTTAGCTCGCCCATCTTGCAGCTAGAAGGTCCTAGGTTCAAGTCCCAGGCTCACCAGAACTGTTACTGTGTGAAGTTTGCATGTTCTCTCTATGCTCGTGTAGGTTTCCACCAGGTACACTGGTTTTCTCCTACAGGCCAAAGACATGTGCATTAGGTCAGTTAGCTGTTCCAGACTGCCCCTAGGTAGGCGTGTGAGTAATGGGTGAATGGTTGTGAGTGTTGCCCTGGGATGGTCAGTTGAACTGTTCATGATGTACACTGCCTTTGTCCAGTGTCAGCTGAGATAGACACCAGCCACCCCACAATCCTTAATAGGTTTAATTGGTCCAGCATATGAATGAGTGAGTGAGTAGTAAATGTGAAGGTTTTTTTTTTTTTTTTTTTTTTGGAGTTTTCATGTTCTCCCCATGCTTATGAGTTTCCTCTGGATATCTCTGATTTCCTCCCACATTTCAAAAGCATACAGTTAGCCTAATTGGCAGTTTCAATTTTCCCCCAAGTGTGAGTGTGAATGGTTGTGCATGAATTATTAAAAAAAAAAAAAAAGGTAAAGTCAGTTGGGCTTTTTTACACCTGAGCCCAGTGGCTCATCAGGCTGGTGCTTATTCCCAGGTTCTGTAGCATGAAGCAACCAGGAGTTCAACTCCTCCTGAATGGGACGCTAGTCCATAGCAGGTTACCTTCCCAGTATATTTTTACTTGTACCATTTATACTGCTGGGTAAACAGAGGCACATTTATGGTTAAGACCTTGCCCAGGGGTCTTAGCACAGTGGGGGTCTAACTGGGATTTGAACACACAACCTTCCGATCAGGAGCACAGCACCCTAACCACTAAACCACTGGCCCCACAGTGGGCATCTATTCTAATGATATTATATTTGTGTTGCCATACGATGATTTGGTGAGCTGTACAGGGTGTTCCCTGCCTTCACCCAGTGTGAGTTGAGATATGCTCCAGCCTCTCCATGACCCTATTAGGATTAAACATTTCAGGATATGATTGCTTGAGTAAGTGAGTGGATATTATTTTGTGTAGGTAGGAGTGTGAGCAGGAATGGTTGTGTGTCTCTGTTAACAACACTGCGGGGGTCTAGCAAGCTGTTTATGGTGTACATCGCCTTTGCAACACTACTAAAGGATAAGGAGGTTTAGAAAATTATATGAATGGAAAGGGTAGTAATATCCAAGCTTTCTGTTTAAAGAAAAGCAGTGTGATGTGCCAGGGCCCCTTTATTTGTAAAGAAGCTTCTCACCTGTCTATTAGTATCACAAACACAATGATTAAACCGATTTCAGTTGATCTACTGTATGTGCACTGCTCTACATATCAATGCTTTCTTTAAGCATCCATCCATTCATTCATTTTCTGAACTACTTAATCCGAATTAGGGTCATGGGGAGGCTGGCCCCATCTCAGCTGACTCAGGATGAGGGCAGAGTACACCCTGGAGAGATCACCAGGCCATCACAGCTTTCTTTCAACATTGAACATGAATTTATGAGCTTCCTATAATTTAACAATTTAGTGATATTCATTAATTTTTAAATTTAAGGCTTATGTCTCACATGATGCATGAATTAGAAATGGAGTAAAACCAGCAGTTTTGTGAGAAAATTAAGATAGTAATGTTCCCATGCATGGTTTTCCGGCTGTCAATACCATTGTGATGTCATGGCAAGAATAGTTCAAATATTTAAAAAAAATTATTTTGAACATGAGAGAATTTGATAAATTTGGAAAACAAATTTGTTTTGCTAGTAAACCGTTAGTCGTATTCAACTTCTTGTCTTTTCATGCTTCATTTTTGTTCTATTAATGGCACATTTTTTTGAAAGAAAAATTACTAAACTGAGTTGGAAATGTCTCCCCCTAGTGGGCGTTTTGGAAAACCATTTTGCACCCTGGAACAAATGGGTTGTCTTTTTTTAAGTACCAAGGTAGCCTGAGATTGAGAGTCTGTCTGTGGAAGACAGCCTGAGATTGAGAGATGCCTGCAAAATTTAATAGGATCTTTCCAGGGGCCCAGGGCAAACATCTCTACCAACTATGATGAATGTTAGATTGTTAATTTTTCCTAATCCTGCTAACAGTAAAAAATCCTTTCATACATTCTTGTTAAACGGCAAAAAAAAAAAAAAACCCAAAAACATTAATTCCTGGATCTCGTTCACGAACCAGATCTGCTCCAAAATGTTAAGGGTTCTTGCCAGCTCCATACCCCACCCATCCACTAAGTCTTGTGACCCTTGGTTCTAAATTTGTTGAGTAATCCTGTTAACAAACAAACAGATGCTGGTGAATACACATCTTCCCTATCAAGAGACAGAGAAGGTAATGATTGCAAAAAAACTAGTGTACCAGCATCCTGCTTTATGAGGAATCACATTTCAAATTGAGTATTGCTGATGGTACAGTGTGAGTTTGTTTTCGCCGTGGGGAGGTTTCTGAAGATGTGCAAGACCACAAGGGAAGACCACGTGTCATGATTTGAGCTGGAATCAACAGCAGATACAAAACTGAGCTTCCTTTCATTGATGGAAACCTCAGTGCAGTTTGATACCATAACGAAATTCTAGCCCTAATTGTGGTTGCCCTTGTTACTCGATATCGCCGAACTCTCCAGCAGGATAACGAAAGGCCAAACTTGTCTTGATTGGTTGTGTTTCTTGATGGTTGGACTCCAGGTTCCTTCTTTTTAATACCCCCATTTCACTGGAGCACGGCAGACTGACTGAAGCAAAAATGTTGTCGTTCTCAAACATTCCACAATTATTCCCTCATCTTCCTTGTTATTCCGTTGTGTTCCTTAAGTCTTCCTCCATTTCCAGCAGACCAAAATCTTTCGTGAATGAGCTTTTTAACTTTTTCAAAAGCACGTTCACGGAAAATTTTTCCCTGAGTGTTCCCTTTGGTTCCGTAGTCCTTCCGTAAACATTCCGTCATTTCTGCAAATGGTCCGTAAACTTTCCTTTTATACCGCAAATGTTCCGTAACTTATCCGCAAGTCTTCCCTCCTCCATATGGTCAAAAGCGGCCACAGAACAGTCGCGTTCATGTACTGATCTACATGGAATACTCACAGAAGGCACGGAATACATACGGGACAATAAAGAAACGCTGCGAAACATTCATGAACATTACACGGAACAAAGTGGAATGGTCAAGGAATACATACGGAACGTTTACGGAATAGTTACGGACAGCACGGAAGAGTTACAGAACACTCACGGAACTCACTTCGACTATAAATACAGATGCTAAAGACAAAGAGCCATTCATTTCAAGAGACGCTACACTTCTGAAAGCCAAGAGGAAGACAACCACCAAGAGGCCATGGTCTCCAACAGCCGAAAACCCATTGGAAGAGTGTTCTCATGAAGCTGAGGTCGACGCCGAGTCAGATGTAGCTTCTGTCGTTGACGCCGATATTGCCGCTGGCCCAAGCAAGCAGGCTCGAATTATATCAAACTGAATGACGATGAGGAGCAACTCATGGTGGAGTTCATCCAGGCGAAAGAGTGCATTTACAACAAAAAGCTCCGATCCTTGATCTCAAGGCTAAGCTCTGGGCTGATTGGGCTTCACAGATGGAGAAGACTGCCGACGAGCTGAAGCAGTGATTCCAGAGTGTGCGGACGAGGCTGGGAAAACTGAAAAGTTGGAAGTCGGGGCAAGCTGACCTCAACATGTCTCAGAGGGACCGATGGATCTACGACAGCCTTAGCTTCCTATGTCCACACATTGTCGAGGTACAGTGGAGGAACGTTGTCTCTCTGAAGGCCAAGATTGCTGCTGCAGCTGGCTCTGGTGGTTACACGACCACTGGAGAACCTCCACTGCTATCAACGTCAGAGGAGCAGTGGACATTGCAGCTATCGACCTCCAGCTGGCAGAACAGGTAACACCCATCATCCCCCTCGCCGCAATGCCTGTCACAATAGCATCCAGGTTCACCTTGGCAAATGCTGCATCTGAAATGTCCACCCTTGACGACAGAGCCGACCGGATTCTCACAGCCGCCGAACAGCTGGTGAAACAGAGAAGGGAAATACTGACAGCCGATGAGTCAGAAAGGGTGAGTTTCACCAGTTGGGCGGCAGCTGTGCTGAAGAATCGCCCAAAACCTGTGTACAGGCATGCCAAGCTTAAGATACAAGAACTGCTGAATGACTGCTTGGACAGAGCTGAGGCCTTGGAGATGCAGCAGCACGAGCAACCACCTCCTACACAATAGCAGTCGCAGCAGCTCCAGCCTCAGCAGTATTCACAGCAACACCACCAGCAGCTTTCTCAGTATCATCGTCCACCACCTCTGCACCACCAGTGGCATAAGCAGCATTACTGGCCGCCAATCCACATCATTTGCAGGAGAGCAGCAACCACAACCCAGCAGACCAGTCAGTTGTCCTCTGGTTACCTGTACATCAACACCTGCAACCACCCCTGCGGCTAGAGACACAAGTGAAAGTGAGCCCAGCCTGTTGAACATTTCCAGTGTGCTCAGGCGGTGTTGTGATGACTTAGAGGACTCAAACTCCAACAGTGAATCGTGAGACTGTTGTAATTTTTGATTTTTATTTATTTTTTTCTGTTTGTTAATGTTCATGTAATAAAGTTTTGAAATTATAATCACTGTGGTTTTGACTTCTGTTTATTTTTTGTAGTTAGGACTGTTTTATTGAGGATGCAAATAATAGGAACATATTGACACTAGGCAGGAACATAAAGTTAAAAATTTAAAAAGACATTAATATAAACAAGAGTCAATAAGAACACAATTACACCAACAACAGAAATCAGCATATACAAAGGTAGTTCAATGAAGGACTCCATGTTCATTGTTACACTTGCTCCTGGCTGGTGGCATACAGCTGCCAAGAGACTTTTCTAACTTCACTGTTGAAGTAGAGCTTCAGGTACTCTCTCTGTTTTTTGGCCTCTATAGTGTCTCTGTTGGGACCCACCACATGTTCCAAGTCATGCATATTAGCTGTTTCACGCAACTGTCCTGGAATAATGTTGTTGTCATCATCTTCTCAGTCCAAAACTGCATCCTGGGTGACAGTGTATCTCATCCTCATGATGTTATGAAGATAGACAGTGGCTTCAACCATAAGTCTGACGGCATCTGGTCCTTGTTGCAGTGTAGACAGTAGGAACTGAGAGCGATTGGCCAAGATGCCAAACGCATGCTCTACGACAGTACGTGTTCGCTTGGCAAAATGAGATTTCTTGGTCGAATCTGCGAATTTATAGATGGAATCAGGAGCAAACCCTTTGATCTTTGCCGATTTTTCCATATTGAAACGTGGTTATACCAAGTATTCCTCAGTCATTCCGTTTTGAACATAGATGTTCCGCTTTCATTCCGCATGTTTCCGCAATCATTTCAAAGGTCTTCTTTCTCAAATGGAGTAGTGCCGTAGTTATTTCTCGAGTGTTCTGTGATTTCTGTGAACGATCCGTGAATTATCCGAAAGTCTTCCTTTGCAATCCGTAGCTATTCATACTTGTTCCACAGTTAAACCGAGCGCTTTTCCATATCTTCTTCTTTTCCTTTCGGCTGTTCCCTTCAGGGGTCGTCACAGCAAACCATCCGCCTCCATCTCACCCTGTCCTCTGCATCTTCTTCTCTTACTCCAATGACCTTCATGTCCTCCTTCACCACATCCTTAAATGTCTTCTTTGGTCTTCCTCGAAGCCTTCTGCCTGGTAGTTCCAACCTCAGCATCCTACTGCCAGTATACTCACTATCCCTCGTATGTACATGTCCAAACCATCTCAATCAAGCCTCTCTGATTTTGTCTACAAAACATCTTACGGGGGCTGTCCCTCTGATGTACTCATTTCTAATCCTATCCATCCTCGTTACTCCCAGAGAGACCCTCAACATTTTCGTCTCTGCCTCCTGCCTTTTCCTCAGCGCTACTGTTTCTAAGCCATACAACATCGCTGGCCTCACCAGTGTCTTGTACACTTTTCCCTTAATTCTTGCTGACACTCTACTATCGCACATCACACCGGACACTTTTCTCCAACCATCAGCCTGCCTGCACACGCTTCTTCACCTCTTTTCCACACTCTCCATTGCTCTGGATTGTTGAGCCTAAGTACTTAAAATCCTCCACCTTCATTATCTCTGCTCCCTGTAACATCACCGTTCCTCCTGGGTCTTTCTCATTCACACACATGTATTCTGATTTTCTGAGGCTAACCTTCATTCCTCTCCTTTCCAGGGCATACCTCCACCTCTCTAGATTTTCCTGCACTTGTTCTCTGCTCTCACTACAGATCACAATGTCATCTGCAAACATCATAGTCCATGGAGATTCTTGCCTAACCTCGTCTATCAGCCTGTCCATCACCATCGCAAACAAGAAGGGGCTCAGAGCTGATCCTTGGTGCAGTCCAACCTCCACCTTGAATTCGTCGGTCACGCCAACAACACACCTCACCACTGTCTTACATCTCTCATACATGTCCTGCACCACTGTAACATACTTCTCTGCCACTCCAGACTTCCTCATGCAATACCACAGTTCTTCTCTTGGCACCCTGTCGTATGCTTTTTCCAGATCCACAAAGGCACAATGCAATTCCTTCTGACCTTCTCTGTACTTCTCTATTAACATCCTCAAAGCAAGCATTGCATCTGTGGTGCTCTTTCTTGGCATGAAACCAAACTGTTGCTCACAAATGCTGACCTCTGCCCTTAGTCTAACTTCCACTATTCTTTCCCATAACTTCATCGTATGGCTCATCAACTTTATCCCTCTGTAGTTGCCGCAACTCTGCACGTCTCCCTTGTTCTTAAAAATGGGCGCCAGCACACTTCTCCTCCATTCCTCCGGCATCTGCTCACTCTCTAAGACCTTGTTCAATGTTCTTGTCAGAAAATCTACTGCTACCTCTCCTAGACACTTCCATACCTCCACAGGTATATCATTAGGACCAACTGCCTTTCCATTCTTCATCCTCTTCAGTGCCCTCCTCACCTCACCCTTACTAATCTTTGCTACTTCCTGCTCCTCAATGGTCACCTCTTCTACTCTTTTTTCTGTCTCATTTTCCTCATTCATCAGCTCTTCAAAGTACTCTTTCCGTCTTCTCAGCACACTTCTGTCATCAGCCAATACATTTCCCACTCTGTCCTTAATCACTCTAACTTGCTGCACGTCCTTCCCATCTCTTTGTCTCTGCTGTGCCAACCTGTATAAATCATTTTCTCCCTCTTTACTGTCCAACCTATCATACAAGTCATCATACGCCCTCTGTTTGGCCTCAGCCACTGCTACTTTCTCCTTACGCTGTGTCTCCCTGTACTCCTGTTTACTCTCTTCGGTCCTCTCAATGTCCCACTTCTTCTTAGCTAACCTCTACCTTTGTACACACTCCTGCACTTCCTCATTCCACCACCAAGTCTCCTTATCTACTTTCCTTCCAGAGGACACACCAAGTATTCTCCTACCTGTGTCCCTGATCACATTTGCTGTGGTTGTCCAGTCATCTGGAAGCAGTTCCTGACCACCCAAAGCCTGTTTTAACTCCTCCTTGAAGACAACACAACCCTTTGCCTTTTTCAACTTCCACCACTTTGTCTTCTGCTCTGCCTTTGCCTTCTTCACCTTCCTCACCATCAGCATCATCCTGCATACCACCATCCTATGCTGTTTGGCAACACTCACACCCACTACTACTTTGCAGTCACTGACTTCCTTCAAATTACATCATCTACACAAGATATAGTCTGCCTGTGTGCTCCTACTTCCGCTTCTATAAGTCACCCTATGCTCCTGTTTCTTCTTGAAGAAAGTATTCACCACAGCCATTTCCATCCTTTTTGCAAAATGTATTAACATCTGTCCTTCTGTGTTCCTGTCCTGGATACCAAATCTGCCCATCACTTCCTCGTCCCCTGTTACCTGCACCAACATGTCCATTGAAGTTGGCACCAATGACCACTCTTTCACCTCTAGGGGTATTCTGCATCACTTCATCTAAGTCACTCCAGAATCTCTTCTTCTCTTTTAGCTCACATCCTGTCTCTGGGGCAGAAGCACAAACAACATTGAACATCACACCTTCAATTTCTAACTTGAGACTCATCACTCAGTCTGATACTCTTTTCACTTCTAGAACATTCCTGACAAACTCCTCCTTCAAGATGACTCCTACTCCATTTCTCTTCCCATCCACACCATGATAAAACAGCTTAAACCATGCTCCTAAGCTTTTAGCTTTGCTACCTTTTCACCTGGTCTCCTGAACACACAGTATGTCCACCTTCCTCCTCTGCATCATGGCAGCCAGCTCTCTATCTTTTTCTTGCATAGTTCCAACAGTCCCTACTCTCAGTCCTAGACTCGTGCTTTTCCTCTTCTCTCTCTGCCTACGGACACGCCTCCCGCCTCTCCTTCTTCGACGTCTTCGACCAACAGTAGTCCAATTTCCACCAGCACCCTGTTGGCTAACAGCACTGATGGCGGTCGTTGTTAACTCGGGCCTCGACCGATCCGGTATGAGATTTATCTTTACGGTTTGCATTCTGTTGTTTGGCAAAAGTTTTACGCCGGATGCCCTTCCTGTCACAACCCTCTGCATTTCTCCGGACTTGGGACCGGCATAAGGGGAGAGACAGTGGTTAGTGCCCCCGCCCCCTGCCTCATGGCTGCATTTTTCCATATGTATTCTTAAATTGTACCTTAGACTTTCCGTGCCTGTTCCACACATGCCGTGAATGTTCCGAATGTACAATTTTCAGTAGGATTTTGACCTATTTTCCGTGTAAAAATGCCGAAGCGCCTCCATAGACTGCGTTCCGCGCCTTTCCGCCACGATCATTGCATTCTGTGCTCCAGTGAAATGGGGGTAGAACTGGTACAATACATTTCTCTCTTCTGGGAAGGCTGTCACTAGATTTTGTAGTGTGGCTGTAGGGATTGGTGATTATTCATACACAAGAGCATTATTAATTTTAAGAAACAGTAGGGAGCACATCGTCGGTCATTGGTGTTGCTTGTATCATTGAACTATTCACCTTTTGGTAGTAAACAAGGTGAACATGAGCATTCTTCACTCTACACTTGTAGGCTTTCAGGTTATAGTGAGAAAACTGCCTTGGCCAACCAATCAGCTAAATGCTAGGTACGCTAATGTAATGTTGGGTCACAATGACGGGTGAATTTTATTATTTAAAACAATAATAACAACAATAAAATGCAAGTCATTCTGGAGAAGGTTATCTGCCAGATGCCTCAAATGTACCAGTTTCATGCCAAAAATCAACATGTTGAATATTGTGTGTGTGTGTGTGTGTATGTGTGTGAGAGAGAGAGAGAATGCAGCCATGAGGTGGGGGGGCACTAACCAGTGTCTCTCCCCCTCATGCTGGTCCCAAGCCCAGAGAAATGCAGAGGGTTGTGTCAGGAAGGGCATCCGACGTAAAACCAATGCCAAACTTTTATGATGCAAATCAGAAGTATTACCCCCATACCGGATCGGTCGAGGCCCGGGTTAACAACGACCGCCATCAGTGCTGTCAATCAACAGGGTGCTGATGGAAATTGGACTACTGTTGGTCGAAGACGTCGAAGAAGGAGAGGTGGGAGGCGTGTCCGTAGGCAGAGAGAGAAGAGGAAAGGCATGAGTGTAGGACTGAGAGTGGGGACTTCGAATGTTGGAACTATGCAAAGAAAAGGTAGAGAGCTGGCTGACATGATGCAGAGGAGGAAGGTGGACATACTGTGTGTTCAGGAGACCAGGTGGAAAGGTAGCAAAGCTAAAAGCTTAGGAGCAGGATTTAAGCTATTTTATCATGGTGTGGATGGGAAGAGAAATGGAGTAGGAGTCATCTTGAAGGAGGGGTTTGTCAGGAATGTTCTAAAAGTGAAAAGAGTGTCAGACAGAGTGATGAGTCTCAAGTTAGAAATTGAAGGTGTAATGCTCAATGTTGTTAGTGCTTATGCCCCACAGGCAGGATGTGAGCTAGAAGAGAAGGAGAGATTCTGGAGTGAGTTAGATGAAGTGATGAAGAGTACCCCCAGAGGTGAAAGAGTGGTCATTGGTGCAGACTTCAATGGACATGTTGGTGCAGGCAACAGAGGGGACGAGGAAGTGTTGGGCAGGTTTGGTATCCAGGACAGGAACGCAGAAGGACAGATGTTGATAGATTTTGCAAAAAGGATGGAAATGGCTGTGGTGAATACTTTCTTCCAGAAGAAACAGGAGCATAGGGTGACTTATAAAAGCGGAGGTTGGAGCACACAGGTAGACTACATCTTATGTAGGCGATGTAATTTGAAGGAAGTCAGTGACTGCAAAGTAGTAGTGGGTGAGAGTGTTGCCAAACAGCATAGGATGGTGGTGTGCAGGATGACGCTGATAGTGAGGAAGGTGAAGAAGGCAAAGGCAGAGCAGAAGACAAAGTGGTGGAAGCTGAAACAGGAGGAGTGTTGTGTTGTCTTCAAAGAGGAATTGAAACAGGCTTTGGGTGGCCAGGAAGTGCTTCCAAATGACTGGACAACCACAGCAAATGTGATCAGGGACACAGGTAGGAGAGTACTTGGTGTGTCCTCTGGAAGGAAAGTAGATAAGGAGACTTGGTGGTGGAATGAGGAAGTGCAGGAGTGTGTACAAAGGAAGAGGTTAGCTAAGAAAAAGTGGGACATTGAGAGGACCGATGAGAGTAAACAGGAGTACAGGGAGACACAGCTTAAGGCGAAAGTAGCAGTGGCTAAGGCCAAACAGAGAGCATATGATGACTTGTATGATAGGTTGGACAGTAAAGAGGGAGAAAATGATCTATACAGGTTGGCACAGCAGAGAAATTGAGATGGGAAGGACGTGCAGCAAGTTAGATTGATAAAGGACAGAGAGGGAAATGTATTGACTGATGACAGAAGTGTGCTGGGAAGATGGAAAGAGTACTTTGAAGAGCTGATGAATGAGGAAAATGAGAGAAAAAAGAGTAGAAGAGGTGACCATTGAGGAGCAGGATGTAGCAAAGATCAGTAAGGGTGAAGTGAGAAGGGCATTGAAGAGGATGAAGAATGGAAAGGCAGTTGGTCCTGATGACATACCTGTGGAGGTATGGAAGTGTCTAGGAGAGGTAGCAGTAGATTTTCTGACAAGAACATTCAACAAGGTCTTAGAGAGTGAGCAGATGCCGGAGGAATGGAGGAGAAGTGCGCTGGTGCCCATTTTTAAGAACAAGGGAGACGTGCAGAGTTGCGGCAACTACAGAGGGATAAAGTTGATGAGCCATACGATGAAGTTATGGGAAAGAATAGTGGAAGCTAGACTAAGGGCAGAGGTCAGCATTTGTGAACAACAGTTTGGTTTCATGCCAAGAAAGAGCACCACAGATGCAATGTTTTCTTTGAAGATGTTAATAGAGAAGTACAGAGAAGGTCAGAGGGAGCTGCATTATGCCTTTGTGGATCTGGAAAAAGCATATGACAGGGTGCCAAGAGAAGAACTGTGGTATTGCATGAGGAAGTCTGGAGTGGCAGAGAAGTATGTTGCAGTGGTGCAGGACATGTATGAGAGATGTAAGACAGTGGTGAGGTGTGCTGTCGGTGTGACACAAGAGTTCAAGGTGGAGGTGGGACTGCATCAAGGGTCAGCTCTGAGCCCCTTCTTGTTTGCTATGGTGATGGACAGGCTGACGGACGAGGTGAGACAAGAATCTCCATGGACTATGATGTTTGCAGATGACATTGTGATCTGTAGTGAGAGCAGAGAACAGGTGCAGGAAAATCTAGAGAGGTGAAGGTATGCCCTGGAAAGGAGAGGAATGAAGGTTTGCCTCAGAAAATCAGAATACATGTGTGTAAATGAGAAGGACCCAGGAGGAACGGTGATGTTACAGGGAGCAGAGATAACGAAGGTGGAGGATTTTAAGTACTTAGGCTCAACAATCCAGAGCAATGGAAAGTGTGGAAAAGAGGTGAAGAAGCGTGTGCAGGCAGGCTGATGGTTGGAGAAAAGTGTCCGGTGTGATGTGCAATAGTAGAGTGTCAGCAAGAATTAAGGGAAAAGTGTACAAGACACTGGTGAGGCCAGCGATGTTGTATGGCTTAGAAACAGTGGCGCTGAGGAAAAGGCAGGAGGCAGAGCTGGAGGTAGCGGAGATGAAAATGTTGAGGTTCTCTCTGGGAGTAACGAGGATGGATAGGATCAGAAATGAGTATATCAGAGGGACAGCCCATGTCAGATGTTTTGGAGACAAAGTCAGAGAGGCTAGATTGAGATGGTTTGGACATGTACAGAGGAGGGATAGTGAGTATATTGACAGTAAGATGCCGAGGTTGGAACTACCAGGCAGAAGGCCTCGAGGAAGACCAAAGAAGAGATTTGTGGATGTGGTGAAGGAAGACATGAAGGTCGTTGGAGTCAGAAAAGAAGATGCAGAGGACAGGGTGAGATGGCGACCCCTGAAGGGAGCAGCCGAAAGTAAAAGAAGAAGAAGTGTGTGTGTGTGTGTGTGTGTGTGTGTGTCAGAGAGAGAGAGAGCGAGAGAGAGCGTTGTAATAAGACTTTTATTTTGGACCGTGTGAACCGGGAAGTAGATGTGAAGTACTTCCGCCTGTGGTGTTGTCGCTTTTGAAATTTGTTGCAGTATGTTTAACAAGAAAACAAGACGAAATTTTAGGCAACGAAGAAACGAATCCAGTGAAGAAGATGAAAGTGAATCAGTTAGTGATGGTGTGAAAGCAGTAGAGGCTTTGGTAGATAGTGGAAAGCCGGTGAATGTGCTGAGAGGAATTTCATATCACTCAAAATCAAACCCAACTCCCGCACACAGAGACGCGTGCAATGAGTCCAGTCCAGAACACACACAGGAACCGGTAACGTGTAAACCGCAAACTAAAGAGGACAAAAACACGTCCAAGAATCAAACCCTCAGTTTTCTGGATGAAAAAGAAGGTGAGTGTCAACCTATCTTTCTCGACATTACTCTTCCCTATTGGTTGTGAATATTTATTCATTCATTTAATTACTCAATTCTACTAGGGTCACAGGGAGGCTGAAGCCTATCTTGGCCGTCTCCTGGCGAAGGCAGGGTATACACACAGATTGTTGGACCATCTCCGGGACAACACACACACACACACACACACACACATTGACACCCATGCGAAACTTGGAACAGTTAGTTAGGCTAATGTCCAGATCTTTGGTCGGTGAGAGGAAACGAGTACCGGGAGGAAGCCCATGCAAACTCCCCACAAAATATTTTTGTGGATCTCAGGACTCGAACCCAGGACTGTCATGCTGTCAGGCAGATGTAATAACCATGGCATAATTGTGCCTTCCTAATGAGTATATACTGCACCTAAAAAATGGAATTTTGTTATACAAGGCCTAGAGGATGATGAACACACGTTGCTTGCCATGGGGAGGGAATGGAAGAAGAAAGCCATGAGTCCAGGTGGGAAGGTGAGGAGTTTGACGGGCAAGAAACAACTGAGAGAAAATTAGCTGCACTGCTTGTACAAAGAGGATCCTTTTGGGATGAAATTAATTTACAAGGTAACCCCTGACTCAGACCCAGGATGTAACTGGCCTGAACCTTTAATATTAGGGGTAATTGAGGCCACTTCTAGATACACTATGGGAAACATGTTTTTGTCACATGACAGGATATGATGTCATAGGGTTAACTATACCCTGGATAAGATAAGATACAGCTTTATTAATCTCACAATGGAGAAATTCACTGTTACAGGCTCTTGAGGTACCATCAGTAGGGGGTGCAAAATAGATACATATACAATAATACATACATACATACATACATACATACACACATACATATATATATTATATAAGTAAATAAATAAATAGATACATAAATAGTATAAAGTAATATACAATCAAAAAGGAAAAGAAAAGAACAACTTTGTAGACTGGCCTATATTGAAGTGTGCATGTATCTGAGGGCTGAGTAGATGGTGCACATAACCGGTTTTTTCACAGACGTTGTACAGTCTGACAGCAATGGGGGAAAGACCTGCTGTAGCGCTCCTTCCTGCACTGAGGATGTCTCAGTCGTTGACCATGATGGATGTGAGCTTGGCTACCTTCCTTCTCTCACCCACCTCCTCCACAGAGTACAGTGGGCAGCTCAGGACAGCACTGGCCCTCCTGACCAGCTTGTTCAGTCTCTTTCTGTCCCTCTCTGTGCTGCCTGGGGCCCAACAGATGGCAGCGTAGAGGATTGCAGAGGCTACCACAGACTCATAAAATGTCCTGAGCAAAGGTCTGCATACTCTGAAGGACCTAAGTCTCCTCAGAAGATGGAGGTGACTCTGGCCCTTCTTGTACAGGGCGTTGGTGTTGTGGGACCAGTCCAGTTTATTGTTAAAGTGAACCCCCACGTACTTGAAACTGTCCACTGTCTCAATGTTCTGTCCCTGGATGTTCACCAGTGTGTGTGTGTGTGTGTGTGTGTGTGTGTGTGTGTATTAGAGTACTTCTGAAGCCAGGGGTCTGCAACCTTTACCATTCAAATCGCCATTTGGACACGTTTTCCACAGTGAAGAAAACACTGGGAGCCACGATTTTTTTTTTTTTTGACAATTAAAATCAAATAACACTACATACAATGTTTTTCCACTTTTTCCTTCATGTTAATATATAAAAAAAAAAAACAATGTGTTGCATTGATTTAAACGACTGCAGAGACAATTAAATTAAAATTCTGCTTGCAACAAAAACATTTAGATTCAAAAAAGTCACCAGCCTCCCTGCGACCCAAATTAGAATTAAGCATCAGAAAATTAATGAATGTGTTCGAGTCATTGTATTTTTATAAATAAAAAGAATATCTATCCCACGAAACGAGGGACGGGGTGCAGCCCGATGTGTTAACGGGTTTGGTATCCTACCTCACTGTCACTCCCTTCATGGCATCATCTTTTTCTTTATTTGTTATATTAATGGTGTTTTGTCATAGTTTTAAGTTACAAAAACGACAGAAATGTATATGAAGACTTATTTTAAGAAGGAGAACATTCTTTTAAATAATATTAATGCTTAATACTGCACTGACTGACCCATTCTCAGAGTGAAGACTGAACCAGACCCAGTCTTTTATTTTGTCATTGGGAGAAGAGTTATTTAATTCGAAGATTGCTGTGCATAAACCAAATCTCATCCACCGTCCATTCCTGGATTATACCCCCATTTCACTGGAGCACTGCATGGAATGATCGTGGCGGAAAGGCGTGGAACGCAGTCTACGGAAGAGCTTTGGCTTTTTTACATGGAAAATGGGTCAAAATCCTATGGAAAATTGTACATTCGGAAGACTTTCGGAACATTCACGACGTGCGGAACAGGCACAGTAAAACTATGGAACAATTTCGGAATAAGTACTGAAAAGCGCACGGATGAACTGCGGAACAAGTACGAATAGCGACGGATTGCAAAGGAAGACTTTCGGATAATTCACGGATCGTTCATGGAACACTCGAGGAATAACTACGGCACTTCTCCATTTGAGAAGGAAGAGCTTCGGAATAATGGTGGAAACATGCGGAATGAAAGCGGAATTTTACATTCAACATGGAATGAATGAGGAATACCTAGTGTAACCACGTTTCAAAACGGAAAAATTGGCAAAGATCAAAGGATTTGCTCCTGATTCCACTTAAATTGTGGATTCGACCAAGGAGTCTCATTTTGCCAAGCAAACACGTACTGGAAACACCCCAAGAAAACCACCTAAAATGGACAAGGATAGAGAAATGGCTGACTTGGAACTGCTCCACATGCTGCTGTTGCTTCACGAATACATCGAAATGCAAAGAGACATTGTCATCAACCGCAAAAGATGAGAAAAAAGAAGATACACACCCAAATGCTTCTGGGTATGTCCATGGCTGAAGGTAGAACGAAGAATTGGTCTTGGGAACTGTGACAACCTTATGGAAGAGCTCCATTTCGAAGACAAGCAGTCGCAGTCCTTCAATTATCTCCGGGTCCCACCTGAGCTGTTCGACTAGTTGCTGATGGTTTTGGCTCCTTGACTGACAAAGAAAGATACTAACTTCAGAAGCGCGCTCGGTCCTGGTCTGAAACTAGCTGTCACCATGCGTCATCTGGCCTCGGGTGACAAGTATCCAACTCTGGCCTTCAACTTCAGGGTATCTCGTCACACCATCGCAAGTGTCCTACCAGAGGTCTGTCAGGCCATCATTGATCACTACAAACACAAGGTCATACAGTGTCCACATACTGTGCAGGAATGAAAATCACATATCTGGGATTTCCAGAATAAATGCAACCTGCCTCATGCCGTTGGAGGCTTGGATGGGAAACACGTTCCCATTAGAAAGCCACCATCTTCTGGAACCTTTTACCACAAATATAAGGGATCTTTCTCCATTGTTCTGCTAGCACTGGTAGACGGCAACTACAGGTTCCTATGGATAGACGTCGGTGGCATGGGCACCACATGTCTGATGCCCAGATATTCAACGCCTCTGAGCTGAAAGAATGCATCGAAGATGGTACCATCAACTTCCCTGCACCAGAGCCTCTGCCTGAAGACGATACTGACATGCCATACTTCATTGATGGGGATGATGCTTTTGCGCTCAGGAAGTACCTTATGAAACCATATTCCAGGCGAGCCCTTACAGAGGAAGAATTGGCGTACAACTACAGGGTATCCAGAGCACGTCAAGTCGTGGAAAATGCATTTGGCATCTTGGCCAATCGCCGACCTACTGTCTACACTGCAACAAGGACCAGATGTCGTCAGACTTATGGTTGAAGCTGCTGTCTGTCTTTATAACATCATGAGGATGAGATACACTGTCACCCAGGATGCAGTTTTGGATCGAGAAGATGATGACCACAACATTATTTCAGGCCAGTTGCGTGAAATAGGTAATATGCATGACTTGGAACATGTTTTGGGTCCCAACAGAGACACTATAGAGGCCAAGAAAAAGAGAGTACCTGAAGCTCTACTTCAACAGTGAATTTGGAAAAGTCTCTTGACTGCCGTATGCCACCAGCCAGGAGCAAGTGTAACAATGAACAATGAGTCCTTCGTTGAACTACCTATGCATATGCTGGTTTCTGTTGTTGGTGTAATTTGTGTTCTTATTGACTCTTGTTTATATTAAAGTCTTTTTAAAATTTTAGCTTTGTTACTGCCTAGTGTCAATATGTTCCAATTATTTGCGCCTTCAATAAATCATTCCTAACTACAAAAATGCACAGAAGTGAAAACCACAGTGATTATAACTTCAAAATTTTATTACATATTAAACATTTAAACAAACAGAAAAAAGAAATAGAAATCAAAAACACAACAGTGTCATAGTTCACTGTTGGAATTTTGAGTCCTAAGTCATCACAACACCGTCTGAGCACACTAGAAATGTTTGACAGGCTGGGCTCACTCCCACTTGTGTCTCTAACCGCATTGATGGTTGCAGGTGTCGATGTACATGTAACCAGAGGACAACTGACTGGTCTGCTGGGTTGTGGTTGCTGCTCTCCTGCAGACGATGTGGATTGTTGTGGGCACGGTTGTGTTGCCCACCTAGCATCTTGAGGTCCCCAAACAGACATGGGTGGATCAGACAGCTGCGTGAGCCACTGTGTCAGTGGGGGCTGTCAGTAATGTTACCGATGCCACTGGTGGTGCAGAGGTGGTGGTTGATGATGCTGAGAAAGCTGCTGGTGGTGCTGCTGTACATACTGCTGAGGTTGGAGCTGTTGCGACTGCTGCTGTGTAGGAGGTGGTTGCTCCTGCTGCTGCATCTCCAAGGCTTTAGCTCTGTCCAAGCAGTCATTCAGCAGCTCTTGTATCTTTAGCTTGGCATGCCGGTACACAGGTTTTGGGAGATTCTTCAGGACAGCCTGCCGCCTAACTAGTGAAACTTGCCCTCTCTGATTCATCGGCCGTCAGTACTTCCCCTCTCTGTTTCACCAGCTGTTCGGCGAACTGTCCTGCTAACTCTGTCGTCAAGAGTAGACATTTCGGATCCTGACTTTGCCTTCCCACAGCTGGTCTGAGTTAAGCTGGAGCTGGATACTGGTGTAACAGGCGTTGCGTGCGAGGGGTGTGATGGGTGTTGCCTCTTCTGCCAGCTTAAGGTCGATAGGTGCAATGTCCTTTGTCCCCTCTGATGTTGATGGCAGTGGAGATTCTCCAGTGGTCGTGGACTTGGAACCACTGGAGCCAGCTGCAGCAGCAGCAGTGTTGGCCTTCAGAGAAATAACGGTCCCCCTCTGTACCTCGACAATGTGTGGACATAGGAAGCTAAAGCTGTCATAGCAGCACATCCACTGGTCCCTCTGAGACATGTTCATGTCAGCTTGCCCCATCTTCCACCGTCTCAGTTTTCCCAGCCTCGTCTGCACACTCTGGAATCACTGCTTGAGCTCGTCGGCAGTCTTCTCCATACGTGACGACCGATCAGCCCAGAGCTTGGCCTTCAGATGTTTGTCTGTCCAGGATCGGAGCTTCTTGTTGTAAAGGCACTTGTTTGCCTGGATGAACTCCACCATGAGCTGCTCCTCATTGTCGTTGAGTTTGATATAAACTCTGGCCTTCTTGCTTGGGCCAGCGGCGACATCGGCGTCAACGACGGAAGCTATATCCGACTCGGCGTTGACCTTAGCTTCTTGAACAGGCTCTTCCACTGTGTTTTTGGCTGTTGGAGACCATGGCCTCTTAGTGGTTGTCTTTCTCTTGGGTTTCGGCATTGTAGTGTCTCTCAAAATGAATTGTTCTTTGTCTTTTGTGCCTGTATTTATAATAGAAGTGAGTTCCGTAAGTGTTCCTCAACTCCTCCGTGCTGTCCTTAACTATTCTGTAAATGTTCCGTATTTATTCCTTGACCGTTCCACTTTGTTTCGTGTAATGTTCATGGATGTTTCTTGATTGTTCCATATCTATTCCGTGCCTTTCGTGATTATTCCGTGTCGATCCGTACATGAACGCGACTGTTCCGTGGCCACTTTTGACCATACGGAAGAGGAGTGAAGACTTGCGGATAAGTTACAGAACACTTGC
The DNA here is from genome assembly GCA_024760905.1 of Plotosus lineatus. Classification (NCBI taxonomy): domain Eukaryota; kingdom Metazoa; phylum Chordata; class Actinopteri; order Siluriformes; family Plotosidae; genus Plotosus; species Plotosus lineatus. The sequence continues at coordinate 42,470,047 of CM045732.1, read as the reverse complement.
CGTGTAAAAGGAAAGTGTACGGACCATTTGTGGAAATGACGGCATGTTTACTGAAGGACTACGGAACCAAAGGAAACACTCGGGGAAAATTTTTCCGTGAACGTGCTTTGGAACATGTTCAGTTCCGGCCCCTCCCGCGAATCATGATAATCCGTGTGTTCTGTATCTGGAAGTAAAAACCCATGTATCATATTACATGCACGAATGATCAACCGGAAGTAAAATTCTATGTACAGTAGGCCCTTGACATTCGCGGGGGTTCGGTTCCGAGCCTGCCCACGAATTGAGATAATTCGCAAGTTCTGTACCCAGATGTAAAACCCCATGTATCACGTCACATGCGCGACTGAGCAGCCGGAAGTAAAATACTATGTATCTGTTAAAATATGCTTCTTAAACACATTCTATAGACAGTCTTACTCATTAATACAGTCTTTATGTAGTAAAATATAGTATGATTAAGAAAAACTTTTCAATTTTTACTCTTATTTTTATTGATGATAAAATATAAACATTATACAGCATATACTGTTATAAATCACTCGTATTAAAGTCTTTTTCAACTATTAATCCAGTACAGTACCCAAGTTAATTCTTAGAATTTTTGTGCGTTAAATTTTATGTTCTGTAGCATGTTTAGCAAACGATACCAAAAGGATAAACTTTATTACACTTCATGTCCTTTTACATTGAACTTGGAATGACGTCTCCAAGATGGAGCTGCCTAGAGGGCGACGTCGCGGCGTTCTCGGAGTCAAATTGTTTCTTTGTTCGTTTTAATTTGTTGTTTTGTTTGTTCATGTTTTGCACTACGCTAACAATAAGCCCAAGTGGAGTTCTCGGGGGTCATGTTGTTTCTTTTGATTTGTTTTTGTTGTTTTGTTTGTTCATGTTTTGCACAGTGCTCGTCTATGACCGGTCGGCCCTACTACAGCTATGAGATCGGAGTCTTCAACTCCTATCGTGAGCTAATATGCTATGGGAGCTCAATGCTAGCCGCACCCCGGCTAACAATAAGCCCAGGCGGGAAGGGGTCGAACGACGACTCCGATGCTTGGGATCGCAGGGGATGAAGGCCGTGTAGCTGGCTGGTGCAATCGCCTTGTCGGGTGTATTCTCCTCGAGCCATGTTTCACAGAAACACAGTCCTGTGGATCCCTCTGCGCTGCAATATAAGCATGAAGCTCGTCCATCTTGTTTCGCAGGGACTGAACATTTTCAAGCAGTTTGACCAGAAGTGCTAACCAAGCGTTGGAGACTCTTGAGAACTCAGCCTGGGCTTATTGTTAGCCGGGGTGCGGCTAGCATTGCGCTCCCATAGCATATTAGCTCACGGTAGAAGTTGTTGCGTGCTTAGTTGCCCGAAGCTGAAGCTGCTCATAGCTGTAGTACGGTCGACTGGTCATAGACGAGCATAGTGCAAAACATGAACAAACAAATAAAACAAATTAAAACGAACAAAGAAACAATTTGACTTTGAGAACTCCGCGACGTTGCCCTCTGGGCAGCGCCATCTTGAAGACGTCACTCCAAGTTCAGTGTAAAAGGACATGAAGCGTAATAAAGTTTATCCGTTTGATATAATTTGTTAAACATGCTACAGAACATAAAATCTCACGCACAAACATTTTAAGAATTAACTTGGGTACTGTACTGAAATACTAATTGAAAAAGACTTTAATACAACTGTTCAGAGGAAACTGTCGTTTCTTCAGGAGAAAGTCTTATTTCTTCAGAAGAGACATCCAACGTTTTCTATCACTTAGCCAGAGAAAACGCACAGCATTTGGGTGGTATCATAGAGCTTAACTGGTAATTAAAACACACAAAAAAGAGGCTCATTGACAACTTGTGCGTGAATGAGGAAAAAGGGGCGTGACATCATCTCAACCAATCAGCAAGAAGGAGGATGGCCATTGGCTGAATTTGAGTGACGTGTCAGTTGCTCGGCAGTCCGCGAATACTCAAACCGTGAGTGCAAAAACGCGAATAGTCAAGGGCCTACTGTTATATAGAGTGTTAGGACGTTGTCTCTGTGATCTTTGTGTTTACACTGTTTTGCGGACTTTTGTAACCCTAAGAAAATATGGTTGGTCAGAAGCGTAAGCCTACTAGCATGGGTGCAAGTCAATGTTATGTTTATAATAATTGATTTAGGGGTGTTTTATGAGTAATGGTATAATGTGTAATGGTATTTATGGCTGTATAGTACAGTATGAGCGTCATACATCACTGTAACAACTTACTTATATACATACATACATGCATACAGAATTACTATAATACAAGAGAAAGTTGATGAGTGTGATGAAACTCTTTGTGAATTTGGAAATGTTGGAGAACAGCGGCTTTACATTGGTGTGTGAGAACTCAAAATATATCTGTGCAGGAGAGGGTGATTTCAAGTTGAAAAGAACTGTGAACAAAGCTGTGGTCTTCCAGTATCACAAAAAGGAGGATTCACCCATCAAGGAACCACCTTCACAACAAGGTACCGTACATTTTACATTTAATTGTATTTCTGTTATAATCCCGCAGAGCAGGAATCTTTCACATTCATCTCCTTCACTGTAGATGTGGAAGAGCTTAATGAGCAGTCGGAGAGCACTTCTGATGAACACATGTCTCCAGATAGCAGTGATGAAACCAACTCTACTGCCTCCAGCTCTACAGACTCCTTCAAAGCACAGACCGGTAAACTTCATCCGATCACATCCTTGGATATTAAGCAGTGGCTGCAGGACGCAGTTTATGATTCGTTGTCTTCCATTATAGTCATCATTCCTAATGCTGACAAGATTCGTGCAGCTAAGGAGCAGAGGAGGAGAGCGAGGGCACAGCGAGACTACATCCCTTTGGATGCAGAGCAGGAAAGTGAAGGAAATGTTGAAGTGCAAGACGAGAATGATAGCGAACGTTGCAGTGATGACGAGCCAGATGATCATGAACGCAGGATCCAGTTTGCACCCAAGCCCAAAACACTTAGAGAACGGATGACTGAGAAAATGGGTATGAAACACACAACCCACATGCAGATAACCTTTAATACACCCAGTTACCTAATCTATGTTTCATATTCGTCTAACTCAGGTTTCTCACAGTCAAAACACTTGGTTGTTATTTTTCATTAGAAACAACAACACTAACATGGACGCCCTCCCATCTAAGCCAATCAGAAACCAGGTGCATTTGTGCTGTGCATGATTCCGAATGCAGCACATCAACTTCACAGCAAGAAGGTCCTGGGTTTGAATCCTTTGCTTGGTTAGGGCATTTCTGTCAGCATGTTCTCCCTGTGCCACAAATGGCCCTTGTTGCTGATTGGCTGCAGTAGTGTGTGTGTGTGTGGCTCGCTCTGAACTGGGGATCGGTTGCCTCCGCTTGTACGTAGAACAGACAATGGAACAGATGATTACACTTAAAAAATAACACATGTACAGTAAATACATGGCATGTTGGCATAGTGCTGTGCATGTCTCCCTCACGGGTTCTGGTTTCGAGTCCCAGACTTGGTGAGGGCTTTTCTGTATTTCTGTATTCTGTACATGATCGCATGGGTCTCCTTCAGGTATTCCGATTTCCTCCTATTATTATATCCAAAGACATGCCCATTAGATAGGCACTTTGGCAAACCCCGATTCATCTGTGTATCTCGGCTCCACTGCGATGATTGCCATCAAAATTTCACTGGTAGATTCGGATCGGTGCCTAAAAACACGGCTCGCTGGCTAACTCTGTGCTATTTTGATTGACAGGGTAGCCATCTAGAATCTTTACTGTGTTACGAATGTCCCCACCCCCAATTGAAGGTTGTTTTTCACATAAGATTTCGGCTAGTGTGATTCCCAGGTATAAAAATAACTGGTGCAGGTGTGTCGTTTGGGTTAGAGTAAGATATTACGAAGTTTGAAGCCGAGCTGAGATACCGCAAGTATATCGTCAAGTAAGCCCACGATGATTTGATGGATGATGGCTCGGATGTAAATACAGTTCAACCGTCCAGAGGGATGATGAAATGGAAAGTAATATACGATTGTGTTCTTTATTTTATGTTGTAATGTTATCAGAACAATAATATACATTAAAAATATCAGAACAGTAATATTACCTTTGGCTGTCCAACTATGTGCAAAGGTTCAGGTAGATACACTTAATGACAAAGTTATAGGGCTTTTTAGCCTCCATTTTAAAGTTGAGATTACAATCTTCTTCTTTTCTTTCGGCTTTTTCCCGTTCTCAAGTCACTACAGCGAATCATCTGATTCGCACATTTGATTTGGCATGGGTTTTTACGTTGGATGCCCTTCCTGTCACAACAATTTTAGCAAGGGACAGAAACACGCTGACGGCTTTGCAGCCTACTCTTTACGAAAGTCAGCAATGGTTCTTTTACATGAACCTCTCACCATAGACTGTGAGCGACATGGCCCGCCTTTGATAGCCCAATTAGCTGCACTGGGGATTGAGATTACAATCTATTATCTGTAAATATTTTACAAGCAGCTGGCACTTGCATATTGCGTAAACGGCTCATTTAACAAGCCCTGTGATCATTTATATCTCGGTTATTCCTTGACCGATTTAGATGAATGAGGTAACAAATTTTGTTTCCCTTGTTCTACCACCCCACTTAAAAAAAAAAACAGTACATTTGAAATGATAGAAAAACTACATGTCCAAGTGCCTACGTTAAGCTGTTCCAGGTGCGTGTACGGGTGTGTGTGCGTGCTTGTCTGCCTTGTAATGGTTTGGCCAACTGTTCAGGGTGTACCATGCCTTTGCCCTCAGTTAGCTGAGGTAGGCTTTAGCCTACCTGCAACTATCTAGTAGGATTAAGCAGGTCAGTGAAATTAATAAATATAAAATGTTTAATATACACTATGAATAGCTGTGTATGCTGTCAATTAAAACCCATGTGTCCTTACTAAATAAATAAATAAATGATTGTAATCAAGCCTGTGTTTGTTACAAGTATATCAGCCTTATATTCAGACATTGACGTCTCAGAAATGAGTTTAATTGAAAACCTGCCTATAAGAATAAAAGGGAAAAAATTTTTTATATTTTTGGTAGGTGGGAGTGAGGAGAGCTGCTCGGATAGCCAAGAGGACGACCAACACCTCTGGGAGGAGCAGCAGATCGGAAAAGGTGTGAAACGGCACCAGGTAAATGTCCTTGTTTCTTTCTTTCTTTTTTTTTTTTTTTCAAACTTCAGTGTATTTCTTTTCTCTACAAATCCTTTTATTTTCAGAAGCAAAGCGATGATTTCAAAGCTCTTCGACAGAAGAAAGTGGTCGACATCCCTGAGACACTCTCATCGGTCAGCATTGATATCATAAAGAAGAGGATCATAGGGAGGTAGGTTCTCATTCTCCTCGTAGTAATTATTAAACATATGATTGCTCTGTTCTAATATAAACCGTGTTGGTGAGGTCGGAGTGGGAATATTCTCGAATAGTTTTATCATTGGACAGACATGATCTGAGCTTTTTGAACACCATCCAACAGTCCAGCTGTTTTTAACGAATATGAGAATGTCATAATCGGGCATCATTAGTAAACACTGGTCTAGTATAATTTAGAGTTATGTACTGAAGAGGAGGTTGATATTGTTCCCTGTGGTTGAACTTCGAGGAATTTTTTTATTTTTATTTATTTTTTAAACCCATATTATCTAAGCTTAAAGTATGTGATTGTTTTAGTGTATATTTAGTACACGGGTATCTTAATAAAAACAATATTGTTCAATTGTATTTATTATATTTTCACATTATAAAACATTCCAGAAGGTGATTAGGTGCAAGTGGGATTATCAGATTTATTAGTGCGAGTTGGGAGGAGAAACTTGGTGCTGGGCGATTCCACAATTTCTGTCTTAAATGGGTGCAGCTTGTTGATTGAAACGATATTAAACTTTGATCCTTGTTCATTTAATTCTTTACATATTATAGAACACGTCTATCTGAATCATTCCATTAGGCTGGATTAAGCTCCCAGTGTCTCATTGGCACTGCACCAAATTTGTAATTTAATTTATTTTCTGGAAAAACAAAACACATTGAACACCTCAGACAGTAGATTGGGTGTTGGATGCTGTGATTGATATTGTGCTGGTCTGTAGACAGTTGTTCAAAGGTTAATGCATGTTAAATGTACATTTATTAAAGACTGGTTATGTAGAGTGAATTGTATAGCTTCAGCCACTTTTCCTACATTTAGCTTTAAAAGCTTATGGACTTTGAAAGTCACTTCATTTTAATACTATATATAAAAAAAGCATGCCACATTTAGGTTGTCAAAATTTTCAAATTTCATCCCCAGAAACTGTGGCTGTCATGGTGGGATGTGAATAAATCATGAAGTCATTTTTTTTCACACAACTGTTACATTATCATTTGAAGTCTTCCTTCCTTTTCTAGGATATTTAGATTTAAAATGTTCACTAATTCCCCCAGCTAACTGGGTTATCAAAGGTGGCCCAAGACTCGCACTATCTGTGGTTAGAGGTTCATGTAAAAGATCAGTTGCTGACTTTCGTAAATAATAGGCTGCATAGTCGTCAGCATGTTTCTGCCCTGCAATGGCCTGGCAAGCTCTCTAGGGTGTATTCGGCCCGAGTCAGCTGAGTACTAGATTTTTAGCTTTGGGTCGATCTATGCACTAAATGTAAAACATTTTATTAAAAACCTCTGATTTTTGTATCTTTTCTACAATAAAGTCATAGAAAATCAAAGTTGTCTGCTAACACATTTTGGAAGTTGTGCTTTATGACACAAAATTATAGAAGCTTCTAGATCTGTTTCACGACATACAGATCCCATTTTCGGCAGTTTGGTTATGGCATCGCAGGCGAACTTTGCGCTCGTCACGAGTGAATAAATATTTTCCATATTTTCCGGACTATACATCGTTTCGGAGTACAAGTCGCATTGGCCAAAAAATGCATAATAAACAAGAAAAGAACATACATATAAGTCGCACTGGACTATAAGTCGCAAACTCATGGAAACTGTCTACCTTTGCTTGGAAATCTGCTGGCAGTTTATGTAACGTTGTGGTCTTTGCTCTGATAGAGAGGCGGTTGCGTTGTATGAAGTGATAACACCAAGAAAATCCTCATGCAAAGTCATTTCTATTCATCTCCCTGACAACTACCTGGATGTGGAGACGCGACTGCACTGTTGACAAGCCTCCCTGCAGCACGTTGCTCAAACCCCCATGCGTGAGCTTATTCTTCTAGCTGTGGCCACCTAGCTTTTATCCCGCGAATAGCATTTAGCCCACGGTTAGCTTTTTTGTTTTCTTTATTACTGCAATAATAATCTCCGCTTTTCTGCCCCCTTCTTGCAGTTGTGAGTGTAAAAATAAACATGTGAAATTATGTTCGTTATTATGATATTTCACTACGTTGCTCAAGCACCCATGTGCAAGCTCATTCCTCCAGCTGTGGCCATCTAGCTTTTAGCTCGTGATTAGCTTTTTTTGTTTTCTTCATTGCAGTAATAGTAATCTTCACTTTTCTCCAGTCCCTCACAAGTTTCTTGTTCACTCCAAACTTTCTTTCTGCTGCTCGATTACCATTTTCTGCTGCATATTTCACTACTTACAGCTTGTAATCCGCAGAATAGGATTTTCTTTTTGGGGACATTTCTTCAGTGGTGGATGAGTAGTTACTGGCACCCAAGCCTAGAGTGCCCTCTTGTGGTTGTGATTGTAAAAATAACAAACATGTGAAATTGTCTGATATTATGATGAACAGAATTATATCTAATAATTTCACATATAAGTCAGTCTGGAGTATATGTCGCACCTTTAGCCAAAGTATGTGGGAAAAGTGCAACTTATAGTCCGGAAAATACGGTATAAAAATGCTTAAGAGGACTATATTGTATCAACAGCCACAATGCCAGGTGGTCGGTGTATACTTAAAGCAGAACGGCGGGAGAACAAAGACTCCAGTGATTGGACAGATGTCGGCATCTCGTGTTTTGCAAGGCATGCGAAAAATAACATTGCATTTGGTGCGCTTGGGGAGGAGCATTAAAGTCGCACATTAAATAAAATGTTACCCACTCAAAAACATGCAAAGACTTTTAAGAACCAAGGAGCACAAGTGTGGTAACGGACTATTTCAAAGGAAATGCAATTGGAACAACTGCCACACACACTAACGGTTGCAGCAGCCAAGTGGATCCGCAGCCAGTACAAGTGTTGACTCGAAGCCAAAGCAGAAGAAAGTGTTTACATACTATATACATTTATATTTACATTTAAGAAAGTATGTGGTCTTTTTACAGTTTCTTAAAATTATTGCATATTTTCCAGCAAAATGATAAACAATTAAAATTACTTAAACCTGATGTAACTAGAAACAGCAATAACTTTCTGTCCCATCATCTTCCGCTTAATCCGGGGTTGGGTCGCTGGGGCAACAGCCTAAGCAAATGAGGTCCAGGCATCCCTCTCCTCAGCCACTTCCTCCAGCTCCTCCGGGGTTGGACACCAAGGCGTTCCCAGACCAGCGGAGAGACATAATCCCTCTAGTGTGTTCTAGGTTGACCCCGGAGTCTCTTCACAGTTGGACATGCCCGAAACACCACACCAGGGAGGCTTTCAGGAAGCAGATGCCTGAGCCACCTCAACTGACTCCACTCAATGCGGCGGAACAACAGTCCTACTCCGAGCTCCCCCCAGATGACTTAGCTTCTCACCTTATCACGAAGGGAGAGCCCTGCCATCCTGCGAAGGAAGCTCATTTCAGCCGCCTGTGTCGGAGATCTTGTTCTTTTGGTCACTACCTAAATCTCGTAACCATAGGTGAGTGTTGAAACGTAGATTGACTGGTAAATTGAGAGCTTTGCCTTGTGGCTCAGCTCCCTCTTCACTCCGACAGACCGGTACTGGCTCTGCTTTACAGCAGTGGCTGCAGTGATCCGTCTGACAATCTCCTGCTTCATCTTTACATCACTCATGTGCAAGACCCCGAGATACTTGAACTCCTCCACTTGGGACAGGACCTCATTCCAGACCCAGAGGCTGCATCCCACCCTTTTCTGGCTGAGAACCATGTCCTCGGACTTGGAGGTGCCGATTTTCATCCTAGCCGCTTTGCACTCGGCTGTTAATCGCTCAAATGAGAGCTGGAGATCCTGGATTGATGAAGCCAAAAGTACAACGTCATCCACAAAAAGCAGAGGCTAGATCCGATGGCCACCAATCCAGAATCCTTCAACGCCTTGCTGCACCTAGAAATTCTGTCCATAAAAATTATGAACAGAATCGGTGACAAAGGTCAGCCTTGCGGACTCCAACCCTCACCGGAAATTAATTCGAACTCCTGTTACCAATGCAGACCAATTTTTGTCCTCATAGTAACTAAAAAAAGATGGAGGATAAACATTTCCAGCAGAGATCACAACCACATTGATATATGTCAAAGATAAGTTGATGAGACTCCATGATGGACTTAGGGTGGTAACCTCATTGACATTTTGGCTCTGATTGTGGAATTGCCATTCTATTGTAGAGCTACAAAATAAACTTTTAACATTACTTGGGCATCTAAATACGATTTTTAGACTCAAAAAGCATCGAGGCAAGATTTTATCCTGATGTCCAAGAAATCATCAGAAGACATGTCTGCTCCAGCCTGCCCTCTGTGTTTAGTTTTTATTTATTTTGGTTTAAACAGCTCTGAGTATTTGTTTTATGTCCCGCTTAAAATGCTCTTCAGGCTACCGAGTGGTGCGTCGACAAAATGCTTGACGACTAACCCAGAGATCGCAAATTCAAATATAGGTTAATGCTGTCAGTCTTTAGTCTAAACTGTGGCTTTTCAGACGGGTAAAATTTCCTTAGATACGTTTACAGATGGTTCTGGGAGTTTACAAGTGACTTATGAGGATGGAATCGGAAAGTGTGTCCAGCCTACTGTGTCTGTAATCTTGATTAGAGCAACAACAGAATGAAAGCATTTGACTGTGAGCTTTTGGTGTTCAGAAAAGTGGAGTGTAATATATATTTGGGAAAGGGAGGCCATTTGGAGAAATTGGCTGGCACACAGCAAATAACCTTTGCCTCTACACCAAGGGGCAGTGGACAGTCCTTGGGACTGACCAGATGCTGTCCTAGTGAGAGGATTTCCCACACGGTGTGTGTCATAATGACTTCACTTGGGTTAGCACCCCTACCCCACCTCTCGCTACGAAAAGTTCACAAAGTAAATATAGCTGGACTGATAACTCGGATAATGATCTAGGCATAACTAATGGACAAAGAGATCAGAAAATGGAACTCTGGTATACGAACACTCAGAGCCTAAGAGCCAAAAAGTATGATCTTAAAGGTAGAATAGCATTAGCTGGGACTAAGCCAGATTTCATCATCATGATGACAGAATCCAAGCTTAAGCCATCAGTCCCAGACACCAGTCCTGATTTCAGCATAGATGGTTACACCATCGAACGCAGGGACAGAGACAATGGAAAAGACTGGAGTGGTTGCATGATCTATAAGAATGGCATTGCTCTACACAGGAGACAGGACTCGGAGCCTGCTGAGTATGAAATGATGATCTTCACAATCAAACTAGACTCAGTAATTCTCCTAATGTCACTACTCTACCGAACTCCAGGAAAGAGTAAAGCGGATTGTGGTCCAATGGATTGGTACATTGAAAACCTTGATCACCTCCGCTCTAAAACAAATGCTATTGCAACAATTCTAGCGGGTGACTATAATGCTCACCATAAGGAATGGCTACATAGCAGGGTAATGGATCTCCATGGCAGGCACACTCTCACACTCTGCACCATGCATGGGTTTTCACAGCTGATCAATGGATCTACCCACATAAAAGGAAATAGACTAGACCTGATCATGTGTGATAAACCAAACTTGCGCTCAATGATATGAAATATCAGCTCAGGTGGGCAAATCATGAAATATCAGCTTAAGTGGGCAAATCAGACCACATGCTCCCAAGTATATCACTTGATCTTGCAAGAGAGACTAACTCCCAGGACAGTATGGATATACTTCAAAGCTGACTGGAACAATCTTAGAAATGAACTTGTTGGTATCCACTGGGACCAAATACTTGACTAAAATAACCCAGAAGGTTCATGTGACCATCATACAGCAAGCCATGAAACACCATATACCTAGGAAAAGTCTCAGAAATTTCATTGGGAAACCTGAGTGGTATAATGAAGCTTGTGAAAAGGCACAGCTCAAGAAACTCAAAACTTGGCGTCAATACAAAGCAAACAAAACCCCAGAGACTAGATTCAGGTATAACCAGGCTAGAAATGGTTGCACCTATGTCTCCCGCAAAGCCATGAATGACCATGAGAACAGAGTCAGGGGAAAAAATGACATCAGGGCTTAAGAAAGGGAGTAAGGTCCTGGTGGTAGACAGCCAAGAAACTCATCGGCGAAGGAGGCAAGTGTGATATCCCTATCAACCATACCTGAAGCTGAGAACGACAGGAAGGTACCAAGATTAAACAAAAAGACCACTGCCACCTTGAAGAAAGTAACATTCTGGCCAAAACATGTGAAAAAGTGCTATTCAAGCTAGACATAGACAAAACAACTGGACCAGACTCCATCCCTGCCAGAGTGCTAAAGCAGGCTGCACCTGAGCTTGCCAAACTGCTCGTCAGACTCTTTCAGCTGCTGATGGAAAAACATTACATGCCAAGACAATGGAAGATTGCTCATGTCATACCTTGTTACAAAAAGAAAAGCAAACATGACCCAAATAATTACAGACCAGTCTCCTTAGCATCATTAGTAAGGTGATGGAAGCTCTTATCAACAAGGCCCTGTGGAAGTACATCAACAAGCATAACCTCATCTCTGATAAACAGTTCGGCTTCAGAGCTGGGCGCTCCACAGCCAATGCACTGACCTATGTCACCCAAAATCTGCATGATGCAAAGGACAAGAAGTATGAAGGAAGACTCGTATGTCTGGATATTAGCAGGGCATTTGCCAGAGTGTGGCACAGAGGCTTAATAGCTAAGCTTGAAGCCCTTGGCCTTAAAGGTGTACTTCTGAAATGGATAGAAGACTATCTGACAGACAGGGAGCTGAAAGTAACCATCAATTCCATCAACTGCAAAGGCCTTCGATGCTGGAGTCCCTCAAGGGTCAATCTTCGGTCCATTGCTGTTCATCATTTACATTGATGACCTTCCAGAGAAACTGACCAACATAGCTATACTTTATGCAGATGACTCGTTTGTCCTGAGCATCATAAGAGACAAACAGCAAAGAGGCTCAGTAGCCGAGTCCCTGAACAAGGATCTGCAGGAAATCCAGCTATGGGCAAGCAAATGGAATGTGCACTTCGAAGCAGTTAAATGAAAAAGTATCACAATTGGTAGTTACAAAGATTCAGAGGGCAATCATCCAAACCTCCACTTCATGAACACCATATTTACAGAGGTGGATGAAGTACAACTGTTAGGCATCACCCTCAGAAAAGAACTGACATGGACTCGCATCCTAAAGAAGTTGGCTGTAGATGCAGGTAAACAACTGGGCTTACGAAGGAAGGTTGTACCCGGACCAAAGAGCTATTATCTACAGAAGCATGGTCAGATCACGAATGGAATACGCCTCAACAGTCTGGATGGAAACCTCTCCAACCTCCCTGGCCTGCCTGGAAGCCATCCAAAGGAGGGCTCTGAAGATCATCAACATTCCAGATGATTGTCCGGCTGATATCCAAATACAACCACTGGAGCAAAGGTGAAATGTTGGAGCCCTTACCCTACTCCATTGTATCTATCATATTGTTAAATAGCCTACTCCCAGAGCCTTACAAAGTCCGAAGAACAACACTTCTTCTTTTCCTTTCGGCTGTTCCCTTCAGGGGTCGCCACAGCGAATCATCTGCCTCCATCTCACCCTGTGCCTGCATCTTCTCTTACTCCAACTACCTTCATGTCCTCCTTCAGCACATCCATAAATCTCCTCTTTGGTCTTCCTCTTGGCCTTCTGCCTGGTAGTTCCAACGTCAGCATCCTACCACCAATATACTCACTATCCTTCCTCTGTACATGTCCAAACCATCACATAAAACAAATAATTAAGTAGTATCTATTTTATAACTATATATCGACACCATTTACTAATTAGTGTAGTCCTGATACTATGACTACATTTAAAAATCTACATACTACTCTACTTTTTAGTATTCAATTCCGTACCATATTGATGTTTACACTACAAGTGCTACATACAACATTACACAATACGGTAGGGACTATGACAAACTACCACTAATGGCATCGTAATAAATATCAGTCTTGCAAGAATTAGTAAAATTCTTGCTAAGGAACCACTGTAAAGTAAACAGTAAATTAAAACATTTACCGTATGTTCTGGACTATAAGTCACACTTTTTCATATTTTGGCTGAATGTGTGACTTATACTCCAGAGCGACTTATCCTTGAAATTATTACTTACATATTGTGTTCATCATAATAATAACAAACATAATGTCACGTAATGTTTTTACATTCACAACCACACTCTAGGCTTGGGTACCAATATCTGCTGCTCATCCTGTACCACTGAAGAAATGGCCTTAAAAAGAAAATCCTATTCTACGGATTACAAGATGCAAGTCGTAAAATATGCAGAAGAGGACGGTAATCGAGCAGCAGAAAGTAAGTTTGGAGTGAAACTTGTGAGGGACTAGGGGAAAACGGAGATTATTATTACTGCAATGAAGAAAACAAAAAAAAGCTAATCGCGGAGTAAAGGCTAGATGGCCACAGCTAGAGGAACAAGCTCGCACATGGGTTCTTGAGCAATGTGCTGCAGGGAGAGTCTTGTCAACAGTGCAGTTGCGTCTCCACGTCCAGGTAGTGAAGTTATTATATATAATTCTGTTCGTCATAATAATAACGAACATAATGTCACATGTTTATTTTTACACTCACAACTGCAAGAAGGTATCAAGAGGGTATAAAAGCGGAGATTATTATTATTACTGCAATGAAGAAAACAAAAAAGGTAATTAATCGCTAAAAGCTAATCATGGGCTAAAAGCTAGATGGCCACAGCTTGACGAATGAGTTTGCACAGGGGTGCTTGAACAACGTGCCTCAGGGAAAGGCTTATCAATAGTGCAGTTGCATCTCCACGTCCAGGTACTTGTCAAGGAGATGAATATAAATGACTTTGCGTGAGGACTTTCTTGGTGTTGCCGCTTCATGCAACACAATCGCCTCTCTATAAGAGCGAGGACCACAACGTCATAAAAACTGCCTGCAGATTTCCAAGCCAATGTAGAGTTTCCATGAGTTTGTGACTTATAGTCCAGTGATACTTATATATATATATATATATATATATATTATATGGTCTAGAGTTATAGGGCGCTGGATCGCTGATCCAAAGGTTGGGGGTTCGAGTCCCACTCTCCACAAGGTTGTCAGTGTCTCCCCCAGTGCGGCTAACTGGGTTATCAAAGGCGGGCCATGTCTCTCACTGTCTATATTGAGAGGCATGTAAAAGAACCATTGCTGACTTTCGTAAAGAGTAGGCTGCAAAGTCATCAGCGTGTTTCTGTCCCTTGCTAAAAGGGTTGTGACAGGAAGAGCATCCAACGTAAAAACCTCTGCCAAATCAAACGTGCGAATCAAGATGATTCGCTGTGGCGACTCGTGAGTAAAAGGGGAAAAGCCGAAAGGAAGACAGACATTTCATATATATATATATATATACAGTGATACCTCAGCTCACGAACATAATTGGTTCCCAGAAAGTGTGTGTAAGGCGAAAAGTTCGTCTTCCGAACATTTATTTCCCATAAGAAACCATTAAAATGAGAATAATCCGTTCCCAGGTTCCCATAAAACATAATTTTCTACTAAATAAGCCTTAAAACTACACAAAAATATACCTTATTTTATGTATAATAAATGTGCTATTGTATTGTAATTAAAGAAATAAACTGTACTGTATAATAAAGTCGTTTTAGTTACCTTTGTGATGGTAGTTGATGGCTTGATGGAATGGAGTGGGAGGAGGAGGGAGGGAGGGACTTACTGTTTGGAAGGAGAGTTTGGAAACGCCTACTGTTTGGAAACACCCTGAGCCACACACGCACCCTTAATAGCTTCCTTGTTCTTAAGGATGGGAGCAATGGTAGCCTTAGCGTACTGGTACTGGGACGCTGAGTCACACAAACGCACACCTCGTTCGTGTTTTTCAATGATCTCCGCCTGTGGTGGGGTCTTTTTCGGTCCCATAATAGCAAAAGTACACTCAATATGGTCCAAAATGTCTAGCAAACACAAACCACTTCCGCATTCAAAGAAAGGGGGTGACGAACTGTGACGCCATGAGCGTGCGTCAGCTTCTCGTGGCCACCACCATGGCGCTGTTCGACCGCGTGGTTTGATTCGTCCGCCGAAAACTAGTTCGTCAGCAGAGACTATATGGTCGCAAATTTAATGTTCTTGAGGCAAAAAGTTCGTGAGCTTAAGCGTTCGTCAGCGGAGGTTTTACTGTATATATAAATATATGTGTGTGTGTGTGTGTGTGTGTGTGTGTGTGTGTGTGTGTGTGTGTGTGTGTATATTTGCTTATTTTTATTTATATCTCATATTTGCTCTACGAAAAAGTATTGAGCACTCTCCTACGGAAGGATCTACTCAGGAAATTCTCTATATATGTTCTTTTCTTCTTTATTGTGCATTTTTTGGCCAATGTGATTTGTACTCCTGAGCAACATATAGTTCGGAAAATATGGTACCGTGGTACCTCACCTTACGAAAGTACCAACAAAGGAAGAATCCAGGTTAAGAAATGTATTTACCTAAAATTTCCATCTCTGGATATGAAACAAAATCACATTATGAAACGCGCCATCTCAAAAATTCAAACAATGTGCTAGTTGCTCTCCCATTGGCTATCTCCCTACATCCCGTTCGCTGGCCTCCCATGGGCTAGTAGGGAGCTGCATCTCCATAATACCCATGACGTAGCTCCCTCCCATTGGCTAGGAGGCAGCTGCATCTCCATAATACCCATGATGCTTTTCGTGTGCCTTTGATCCATTGTTCGTCACAGAGTTCTAACACGTGTAAAGGACAGAGTTCCTGTTGTTTCGTGAGTTTTTCGAGTGTGCTCATTGCAACTTGATTTTTTGGCTCAGGCTTCTAACCTTGCATAAACATTTGTAAGATCATAACTGTGCCAAGAAGACACGGTCAACATGCGCGTGCACTTGATTGCCGGTGAAAGTGATTCCCGATGCAAGTGAAAAGAAGAAGCGGGCTCGTGGTATGCAGTTGAGTTATATCGCAAAGGTATATAGCCGAAACCCGGCTACCATCGGTACGATATTCGAAGCAGAAGGAGGCCTTAAAAGGTATACTTTTAGAATTTTTAAAGGGTTTAGGGGGTAGTATTGTGGGGGCCTTGGAATGAATCAGGATTTTTACATAGAAAATGCTTCTCAATTTATGAAAAAATCAGGTTACGAAACCACTTCTGGAACAGATTAATTTCGTAAGGTGAGGTACCACTGTATATCTTTAAAAACACAGAAGCCATATTGCATAGCTTTCATTGTATTTCTAGTTACAGCATTTTGTTAAATCCTATTAAAGGTTATCAACCTCAGTGACTGCAAACTTTAAGTGTTTGTCTACCTTTTCAAATAAATCCTTATAAACCCAATACTCCAGTTCTGTTTTGCATCTGTTTGTATTTCTGTAGACTGGAGTCTCTGAAGGAGGTACAGCGGGCTCATGAAATCGAGCTCAGGAGGATGCAGCAGGACATAGAGAGTGCAGGGAGTTCTGTAGAGAACCTAGAGAACCTCCGTGCTGACAGCCAGCTCTTCTTCTATCGTAGCATGAATATCTTCACACAGAACTTGGTGGACTGCCTGTCTGAAAAGGTCAGAAGTGTGTAGCTCATACTTTGCACCTCATACTAATCTTACACTTTAAGTAGAGGGTATAAGGCCACGGTGTTACGTTTCTAGTGAGCCAAAGTGTAGTATGTTGCATTTGTTATAGATGCAGTTAATAAACTCAGTGGAGCTGGAGGTACACCAACTGTCCATTGACCAGGCAGAGGCACTGTTGTCTCAGAGAAGAAAAGCAGTGCAGGAGCAGTCCAGGCACCTTCAGCAGTTAACATGTGAGTGACAGATCACCAGGGAACACACAGATACTAAGAGTTCTGTTGTATAATTATATGTAGATATAATTTATTGCTACTTTTAATGGGGGGACACGGTGGTGTAGAGGTTAGTGCACATGCATCATGGCCAGAAAGGCCCAGGCTGGGTAGTTTGCATGTTCTCGTTGTTTGCATGGGTTTCCTTTAGTACTTTAAAGACATTAACATTTGGATAATTGGCTGTTCCAAGTTGCCCCTCAGTCTGAGTGTGAATGTAAATAATTGTGTATGTGTTCCCATGCAATGCACTGGCGAGTTATTTAGGGCAGGGGTCCCCAACCACCGGTCCGGTCTGCGGCTCAATTGGTACTGGTCCACAGAAGAAATAATTAATTATTTCCATTTTATTTATCATCTGAGTCTGAACGATATTTATTTATGAAAATGTTTTTATTTTGAAAAATGACCGGATTCTCTTGGTTACATGTTGGTCATTTGAGCGCTAAAATATAACCCACAAGAGGACGGCACATGAACAGAGGTGAGTTGGACATATTGAAAACAATAGCGGGGACTTTGGGTGCGATGAGCCTGAGCCTTTATTCTCCCCACTGGTGCACCATCACCTGTTTTTTAAGAAAAGTTCAAGCTCTACTTCCCAACCAACTTCATTTCAGCTGTTGAAAAACAACATTCATAGCGTGCTTATTGTTATTATAATTTATATATTGTGATATACCGTGACACACTTGAAGGTTTCTCATACCCTAATCTGTCATGTCTGTTGTGTTACCTTCTGTAGACATTACTAATCCACAGAGCAGTGGAGAAGCACTGGGGAAAAGCAACACTACTAAAAACAGGCGAGTGACAACTCCACATCATGGACACATTAGCTTGTAAATGTCGTAGGCACACCTGGTATATGTAGAAAACAGACAGTGTACACCCAGCTTTATACTATGCCCAAGTACAATTGGCCGTACCTCTGACCTGCCACCCTACTTTCTCTAATATCCCACTGGGCCCTGAGTCCCTTGACATCAAAAATTCTTTTTTTGAAGAATGAAATACTTTTGCATGAAGTTTAATAAAAATTGAAAATTTATTATTTACGTACATGAAACGTGGTGAAACAGTGCTACTGAGGATTGTTGGTTTGTCCAACCCCAACTTGAACCCCCCTTTGTGTTGAAGTGGATGTGTGGTTTCAGTAAGATGGAGTTATGGCACACACAGCTTGAAGATAATTGGAAACAGTTTCCAGATCAGGTGTTCTGAAGGCTGGCTTGTAGCTCTGACCACGACCACCCCCCCATCAACAACAACCTTGCATCCCCAAACTCTCCCCTTAAAGCAACCTTCACACTAGAACAAATTGGTTTACATTTATCAGTGCATGGACAACTTTTGGCATTTGCTGACATATGCTGAATTGTATTTTGAATTAGTTTTAATTTTGTTGTTATTCGTTTTAATGTTATTCTTCATATGCGGCTCATGCGCAGAGAGAACGCATTGCATGCGCTATGGCAGGTGTTGGCAATCATTTTGGCTCGGGGGCCACATTGACTTTTAAAATTTGACAAATGGGCCGGATCAGCAAGATACGATACATTTAAAAAAAAATTTTAACAGTACATATCAAATATAACAGAAAAAAAGCATTAAAATATTAACATGCCTTTACTGGGAATAGTGTTATTGATCACACTTTATTGCCTGTGCATCGAAGCCTGGTGGCAATTCTGTTGTGGTTTTTAGAATAGATTTGAGGTGTTTATCACTCAGTTGGGATCTGTGGGCTGCTTTATTGGTGTTCATCACACTAAAAGTCTGTTCAGACTCATATGTTGAGACAAACAACACCAGCATCCTCTGTGCCATCTTCTGGATGTTTGGAAATTTGACTGCGCTTGATGAAACATAAAACTCATCCAGTTTAATGGAGTTGAACTTCTCCTTTAACATGCCACATTGGAGACAAATCAGATCCAATTGCATCTCCTGTGGTACCGTTTCAGGCTCTTGTGAGAAGGGACCCGACACCAATTGAAATGCCCTGTCAATTTTTCCAAAATGACAAAACCGATGGCAGAATTCTTCATGCAGGTCATCCAGTGCTTTCGCCTATCAGCGGTAGCCGGACGCTCTTACAGTGACAGGTTGTTGGTGTGATGAGCATGCTTGGTGGAAAAGTGGCGACTCATGTTAGGTTCTTTTAAAAGCGCAATGGTTTCTTGGCAAATAAGACATACAGCCTTTGAGCAGACTTCAGTAAAAAAGTATTTCGGTCTCCATTCCTTATGAACGACCCGGCACTCACTGTTGACTTTTCTTTTCTGTGATATTGCTGCAGATGGCTCTGTGCAGTAGAAAAGTGATAACCGGAAGTTGCTTGAGCACCGCAAAATCAACTGACTGCACCTTATGCACCACTGGTGTTGAAATGCTGCCATTACAAGTCAAATGAATGCAATCAATCAAACATGAATTCTGTATCAATCAATCTTTGGCGGGTCGGATTAAAAAGACCAACGGGCCTGATGTGGCCCGCAGGTTGTAGTTTGCCCACCGCTGCACTATGGCAGCATCTTGAATGAACAAACTAAGGTCACAAGTATGACCTCATTCATTCGCCCAAAGAGAGTTCACGTCTTGCTTATCCACTCTCCTGAGCTTCGGTTCTTTCTTCATGGCTTTGGGCTTCTCGGGCTTCCCTGCTGGTTCAGCCATTGGATGTACTGGGAGACCTGGATCTTAAGGATTCTTGGAATACTGCTGTTTCTTCAGATGAAGGTGTGGGTGGTGAAGATGAAGCCTTGTATATTTGCCTGAGGGCTGGCTGCATCTATGCACGCGCGCGCACACATACACACACACACACGCACAAGACAGCTAGCACTTGAAAAAAGATCTCTTTAAAGCATGATGGATAAAAACCACTGAGTCAAGTTTCATCTGTATAAATAATAATTTGATTCTCTTGAATTTTTTTCTTCTTTAGCTTCTACTCTTCAGGAGCTATAGGATTGGGTTCTGTCTGTCTGTCCATGCGTCTGTCAGTCACACCTTAGTTTACAGATATTTACTTGCCACGTGCAGCAGCTGAGGCTTTCAAACGTGGTGTGCTGGTGCACTACTATGAATGCTAGGATGAATGTGTGTGAGTGACCTTGACCTACTTTTCAAATTCACAGAAGCAAAACTGTATTTAGGTTTCCAGACTTTTATTTGCCATGTGCTGAAGCTAGGGCGTGACATATTATGAAGTGTGTGGGGTTTTTTTTGTCTCCATGAGCTAGAGAATATGGGCCCCTGCAATTTATTTTAAAAATTATTATTATTATTATTATTATTATTATTATTTACCTTTGATAAGTGGGAGGTTTTATCGGGGAACCTTGTATTTCGGTATGTTTACTGCGTGTTGTGAAACATTGTGTGACTTGGTAATATCTGATCATATTTCAGTGAGCTGTTAAATGAAGACTGCGGAAGTGTCCCAGCTGATGTGGAGCCGACAGCAGAGCAGAAGGCAGAATTGCAGAGTAAAAGAAGTGTGTCTTCATTTCACAACCCAAAGCAATTAGTGTATTAAGACAGTCATGAGATTTTTCTGCTTTTTGGTGGAAATCTGCTTTTTCTGACCTCCAGAGGCTATTTTTTATATTATTCCAAATCCTTGAAAATATATTTTTTTTCTGGGTGGGGGGGTAAGAGTTGAACTCCCCACCCCTCTGAGCGTGATGAAGTTGTGTGATACAATGTTCTGACGAACATGTACATTTCATTAGAGGCTTAATGTTAAACAAGGAGTTCTTGCAGTGAAGTCTCGTCTTCTTCGTGATTTGTGATGCGCTCCACCGAAAGTAGGTGCTTGTCACAAGTGATACACGAAGCTTGTGAGACAATGCGCGGCTTATCTGAACTTCCGATCTTTCAAGTGAGCAAGTGCTCGTTGAATACTTGTTTAGTACTCAACCATCACTTGCTCACTTGAAAGATCGGAAGTCTGGATAAGCCGCACTTTGTCTCACAAGTGCCGCGTGTCACTTGCGACAAGATAAGATAAGATAAGATAAGATACAGCTTTATTAATCTCACAATGGAGAAATTCACTGTTACAGGCTCTTGAGGTACTATCAGTAGGGGGTGCAAAAATAGATACAAGTACAAACATACACACGTACATATATATTATATAAGTAAATAAATAAATAGATACATAAATAGTATAAATTAATAAACAATAAAAGAAAAGAATGGAGCAACTTTATAGATTGGCCTATATTAAAGTGTAATGTATCTGAGGGCGGAGTAGATGGGTTGATATGGTTCACAGTGGGGTAGATGTGGTTGATTAAAGTGTACGGGGTTTTTATTGCACATAACCGGTATTTTCACAGACAGTTACAAAGTGGCGTTGTACAGTCTGATAGCGGTGGGAATGAACGACCTGCGGTAGCGCTCCTTCCTGCACTGAGGATGCCTCAGTCGTACACTGAAGGAGCTGCTTAGCTCCTCGACAGTCTGGTGCAGTGGGTGAGAGCTGTTGGACAGGATGGATGTGAGCTTTGCTACTATCCTCCTCTCACTCACCTCCTCCACAGAGTCCAGTGGGCAGCCGAGGACAGAGCTGGCCCTCCTGACCAGCTTGTTCAGTCTCTTTCTGTCCCGCTCTGTGCTGCCCGGGGCCCAGCAGATGGCAGCGTAGAGGATTGCAGAGGCTACCACAGAGTCATAAAAGTCCTGAGCAGAGGTCTGCATATGCCGAAGGACCTGAGTCTCCTCAGAAGGTGGAGGCGACTCTGGCCCTTCTTGTACAGGGCGTTGGTGTTGTGGGACCAGTCCAGTTTATTGTTAAGGTGAACACCCAGGTACTTGAAACTGTCCACTGTCTCAATGTCCTGTCCCTGGATGTTCACTAGTAAATGTGTGTGTGTGTGTGTGTTTGAGTGCTTCTCCTGAAGTCGACCACCATCTCCTTCGCCTTCCTAGTGTTCAAGCACAGGTGGTTGCGCCACACCAGTCCACGAAGTCGACGATGACCGACCGGTACTCCAGCTCGTTCCCCTCTGACACACGGCCCACGATGGCGGAGTCGTCCGAGAACTTCTGGAGGTGGCAGCTGTTTGTGTTATATATGAAGTCCGAGGTATAGATGTTAAAAAGGAAGGGTGAGAGGACGGTGCCCTGCGGTGCCCCGTGCTACAGACTACCACCTTTGACTTACAGCCGCGCAGAGCCGCACGTACTGTGGACGGTTAGTAAGGTAGTCAATAATCCAGGCAGCAAGATGCCCGTCCACTCCCACGTCCTCCAGCTTCCCGCAGGCGCCGCTGGCCTGATGGTGTTGAAGGCGCTGGAGAAGTCAAAGAACATGACCCTCACAGCGCTGCCGGGCGATCTCCAGGTGGGTGAGTGCCCGCTGCAGAAGGTAGATGACGGCGTCTTCTACTCCGATGTTGGGCCTGTAGGCAAACTGCAGCGGGTCTAGGGTGGGGCTCACCATAGAGCGGAGGTGTTCAAGGAGGAGCCTTTCCATGATCTTAATGAGGTGGGAGGTCAGGGCGACAGGTCTGTAGTGGGCTGGTTCCTTCGCTTGTGCTGTTTTGGGAACCGGAACCACACAGGAGGTCTTCCAGAGGACTGGAACCTTCTCCAGGCTGAGGCTCAGGTTGTACAGGTAGCATAGTACCACACAGAGCTGGTCTGCGCAGGTCCTCAGCAGCCTGGGACTGATGCCATCAGGTCCTTCAGATTTCCTCTGATTTAGTCGCCTCAGCTGTCTCCTCACCTGGTCTGATGTGAGGGAGAGGGGGGGCTGGGGGGGGCTGCAGAGGGAGGGGGATGTGTCTGTCGGGCTGTAGCAGTCAAGTGAAGTTGGCCTGGGGAGGGGGAGGTGTCAGCTGGTCTGGAGACGTGTGAAGAGGGGAGGGGAACGGGGAGGGGTGCAGAGGGGGAGGGGGGAGAATCAAACCTGTTGAAGTAGCAGTTTAGTTCATCCGCCCAGCGCTGGTCACCATCAGCTGTCCCTCTGACACTCTGCCCAAATCCAGACATGCGTCTACTTTCGAGACTGCCACGTTTACTGAAATCATCTCACTACTGTGCTATTGCAGTTTTCATTTTACTAGCGAGAGCAACGCATGCGCGATTTCAAAAGTGTGTTTGCTTCATTCCTATCACTTCATGGGCACCGCCATATTGTAAACTAAGTCGGATATACTGTAGAATCATTTCGCGTTTTTCTTAACTTACCCATTCAAATACGAAAGCAACTTACATGTGTATGTATAATAAGTGATTGTATTTTATAAAAACGATTTTTGCAAGCAAAAAAGAGCAAGGTTAGACCATCAGAAGGAACATGAAGCGAAAGAACAGCAGAGAGCAAAAAAGAAGGAAAGAACAGCCAAGCTCCTGTCACTCGCAAAGAAGATTAAGCTTAAAAAGTAAAACAACAAGAACGAGATTTGTACATAGTGTAAATATTAAACATAGAAGTTGGTGTAAATAAACTGTTCTTCTCAAAGACACATTTTAAGAGTGGTCCCTTCATCTTGAAAGTTTAGAAGGTAAGATGATTGAATTTTTGTAATAAATACATATAATCTATTGTCTGCCTTTCAAAACACTCTAGGAACATGTAACCTAATATGCATATCTGCTTTTTCTACATATGTGATACAGCAATGTCATTCCTTTTTCAACTACTTTAACCTTTCAAACCCTCCAAAAGTTATGAAATTACTCATCTTTTGGAGAGATAATTATGATACGCTGGATATTTATAGGTTCTTTTTATTATTACTTTAATTATTGTAGAAACAATTAAGTATTAATTTCGTTTGAACACTGAAATTGTGGAAGAATGAAGAATACACATGTAAAATATCATTATATCAGTGGGTACTTAGAACTCTTAAAATATTTTGATGTGATTTAATTCTAAAAAAGTGAATTATTCAATAACATTATGAATGTTCCAAAGCTTTTTTTTAAATGCGTGTTATACCAGCATTTAGTATTCCATTTTTCAAACCCCCCATCCGCTTTTTTCATCCATGGCCAATCTCATGACTGATTAAGATGATTATTGGTGTTCTACCCAAACTACAGCCGTTAATAGTAAATCTTGACTTCTGCTTTACAGGCAACATACTGAAGGAAAGTCATCAGATTTTTACCGATGTTCAGGACAACTTCTCAGATGTAAAGAAAATTCTCTCCAGGTTTCATGAATGGCGTGTCTCATTTTCAGAGTCTTATTCCAATGCCTACATCAGCTTGTGTCTTCCTAAACTCCTGGCACCCTTGATACGACATCAGCTCATTGGCTGGAACCCCCTGGAGGTATTATACCCCACATGTTCTTAATAGTTTTGATATCAGTTTGTTGAAAATAAAGATTCCTCCCAACCCGCTTTATATAGGAATCAGAATATTAGCACTTGAAAAGATGTCCGAAGTGTACTTTAATGTTGCCGAATGTGAATTAGTAACAAGAATAACTAGACTCCTTGAGGGAAACCAAAGTTAGGCTGGTCTTCCAATATTGCTATACAGACGCTCCCCGACTTGCCTTCATTCGTTTTACGTATTTTTCGATTTCACGCTTAAAAAATTTTTTTTGTCAAATTTTGAGTTTAGCATGCTCTTTGTAGTATGAGACGTTCCTACGTAGTATGCTGACGTAATGACTCTGCGTCCATTGTTTACAAACAACAGACTGAACGTGCCCCTCCTTCTTCCCAGTTCACTGCGTGTTGCCCTTGTGTTAAGATGTCATCTATGTGATCTTTGTGTTTACACTGTTTTGCGGACTTTTGTAACCCTAAGCAAATATGGTTGGTCAGAAGTGTAAGCCTACTAGTGATTAGTGATAATCAGAAAAAATGGCAAGCCATCTCGTTAGAAACGAAGATGGCTATTATCAGTGCTGTAGTAGTGGGTACATGGTGTGTATCCACTTGTTTTAGTGGCTGAGTTGCGTGTACTGACTTAATTTGGTCTATTTTATAGTTGATCAATGTAAATTTCCTCGATGGTGTAAATAAAAAGTGGAGATGAAGTGCTAAATAGTTTCAAAGCCAAAGCTGCACCCTCCCCACTTCGTGGGCTGAGGTGCTGCTGCGCACCTCGGTCGCTTCGCTGGCATTGTGTACTTACTTATTTTTTTACCACTACAGCATTAGCTATTATCAAGAAAATTGATGCTGGTGAAAATCATGTGAATGTTGCACGTTTCTTCCAAATGGCTCCGTCGACCATCAGAACTATTTACAAGCAGAAAGATCGCATCACAGAGCATGTTAAAGGTTATATTTGATACTGTATTTGATATTTGATGAGTAAATTTGATTAAATTTAATTAATTTGAAATTATTTTGCTTGAATTTAATTTATTTGAAATTAATGTTGATATTATTTGATGTATTTGATATTACCATATTTTACAATGTTATGTTTACAATAATTGATTTAGGAGTGTTTTATGAGATACGGTAATGGAATTTATGGATGTACAGTAACAACTTACTTTATTTCCCCTTACGTTCGGCCATCCGGAACCTAACTAAAACGTAAGTTGGGGAGCGTCTGTAGTTGATACAGGATTTATGAAAAATCAGAACAAACAGTGATTCATTCTGCTGACAGGCTGAAAGTGAAGATTTTGAAGCACTACCATGGTATTCTGCTGTCGAGAAATTCTGTCATGGACAAGGCTATGAAGAGTCTGAGAATGTTGATGAGAAAACATTACCTGCTATCATAGAGAAGACCATCCTGCCCAAAATTCGAGGTAGAACAAAGTTTAGATTCCTAATATAAGAAATTTTTTTCTGTCACATTTACTCTGCTCTTTATTTTTTTAATTTTCAATTTTGCATGGATAAGAATTTTGTATGTTTATAAGACCATTAGGGGTCATTCTTGTGAATAGTGTGAATCAGAGAAGAAAACTGGGGTGGAGGGTTGTCAAAACACATTTGGTCGTCTATCATAAATTTGCAATTACCAACATCGATCGCTCGATCGACAAATCCCGACAAGGGATTTTGTATCCATCTGCATCTTGGTGTTGTAAAGTGCTGTGGTCTCGGTTCGGAATCCTCAATATCTTTCCCAGAGTGCACTGCACCAGGAGCTTCACATGCTCAGCAACTAGTCGAAAGATCATAGAAGTTATTATTGATATACATAGATATAGCAAGTATACTGTAGTCTTCTCCTTTTCCTTTCGGCTTTTTCCCTTTTTCAGGAGTCACCACAGCGAATCATCTGATTCGCAAGTTTGATTTGGCATAGGTTTTTACGTCAGATGCCCTTCTTGACACAACCCTTTAGCAAGAGACAAAAACACGCTGACGGCTTTGCAGCTACTCTTTACGAAAGTCAGCAATGGTTCTTTTACATGCCTCTCACCATAGACAGTGAGAGACATAGCCCACCTTTGATAACCCAATTAGCTGTACTGGGGGGGACAGTGACAACCCTGTGGAGAGTGGGACTCGAACTCCCAACTTTAGGATTAGAGATCCAGTGTCCTTTACCCACCAGGCCACCACTGCCCCCTAGCAAGTATGCTGTAGTGTATTTTCTTAATGTGACACCTATATATATATATATAATGTTATTTGCACATGTGGCCTGGTGTACGGATTAAATCATTAAGGTTACCTTTATTTTATTATTTTTGTTCTGTCATGTAAAAGA
This sequence comes from Plotosus lineatus, assembly GCA_024760905.1. Classification (NCBI taxonomy): domain Eukaryota; kingdom Metazoa; phylum Chordata; class Actinopteri; order Siluriformes; family Plotosidae; genus Plotosus; species Plotosus lineatus. Next base: position 42,443,166 of record CM045732.1, on the reverse strand, counting down.
TGTTTCCTAATTTTTGACTAATTATTGCAATGTAGTTAATATGCCTCAAATGTTTTTTCAATAATATGCTGTAAATCACAAGTAGTTCTGGAAGTAAATTGTCCATATAGTTGCCAGATATTATACAATTTAAATACTGTAATGAGAACAGATAATTGAAGATTTTTATGCAGACTACTAGCTGTGTTTTTATTTTTTTTAAAAGAAATTTATATTGCAAACCTGTGGCGAATACCCAGAATTGAAATACAAAATCTCTACTTGCTTTGGCTTCCCAGTGATGTTTCTCAAGCAAGTATTTCTTTATTTCCATCAAAAATGGACTCTCCAGTCCCTTTTGAGCTACATTGGTCCAACATTAGTAAAATAAAATTGCATTTTTAGGTTCCAAGGCCATTTCAAAAACCTTTATAATTGCATTATAATTCTCTGCACAATATAGAAACTTACTGAAATATAGAATTTAGCAAATCGAACCTTTGACACTCAAGTAATAATAATTAAAAAAAAATAATAATACAGTCATCCCTTGAATATCACGGATAATGTAGACCAGACCTGGCCGCGATATTCAAAAAACCTCGAAGTAGGAACGCACCACCCCGCCCCCCATTTCTACCATGTTGTCTCATTTCTATATGTTTTCACGTCTATACAATATCAGAAGTGTATATTAAACGTTACACAGTTATATGCATATGTAAATACTGTAATGTATTAATATTTAAATAGAATTTATATTTAAATACTTTAAGTACTGTACTCACCTCTGACAATAGCTTTCTCCGCGGTGCAGGACGTTCACAAACACTATACAGTAAGATCACAAAATCACAAAAAAATCCCGCGAGACTGTGCGAGGCAACAGTGTCACGCGTCTAAACAATCAGCTTGCGAGATTGAGTTGAGTGGGCGGGAGGCAACAGCGTCACGTGTCTAAGCCGATCAGCTTGCAAGATTGAGTTGAGTGGGCGGTCCTTGCCTGAACTGGAGAGGAGGGGTACTTCGTTGGAAACAATGGACGCAGCCTGCCTTGGGTCCCTGCTTTCCGCTTGCTTACATGTGAGTTTCAGCATGAATTTTGAATTTTTTATGAATATTTTTTTTATTTTATTTTATTTTTCATTAAAATACCGTGATGTACCAAGACCGCGCAAATTGCGAAGTGGCAAGGGATGACTGTAATAACTTTTTCATAAATTAGTATGTAGCGCTTACAGTTTGGTTTAAAACAAGTGAAAAACCAACCAGAAATCATTAGATATTGCTTCATTCACAATGCGCCCTGGTTTTGGTGTGGCTCAATATGCAGAATTGTATTTAGGTGGAAAAACAATTGGTAAATATCAAAATTTCCAATTTAGTAAACTATTTGAAGTACAGCTTTAAGGTTGAATTTCATTGATATGATTTTTTTTTTTCTTGAAGAAAATCCATGAGACATTTAGACAAGTAGCGTTAGTTTAGTGATAATAAAACATTCGGTCAGGGTGGGAAGTGTACACAGTACATTTAGTTTTCTTTGAATATACACAAAGTATGTGGTTAATTATTTAAAACTAATTAATCAACTAATTCGCTTGTTTTTTTTTTCTCAAAGCTTTTGTGGAACTTGTTTGGGACCCTTTGTCTCTGCATCAGTCTCAGTGCCTCTCATCCCTGTGCAAAAGGATACAGGAGGATTACTGTGTTTTCGATGGTGAACACAGCAAACCCGTGAAGGTATTTATTTTTTTTTTTTTTACAATAACAAAATGGTTTAGTAAATGAGCTTAACTAACAGGGTTTACAATCATTTTCTTAAACAGTTATTGAACTTTAGTATCCAGCAGAATTGAGTGTACAGCATGCATCATTCATAGAAAAATATTTTGTAACATTTGCGAAAGCTTTGTGCAGGTTTTCACAGGAATTTCTACCAGATGTGGCCGGGACTTTGGTCAAGAAGGACCAGGGAGATAATCCAGATGAAATTCTATATATGGAAATTTTGTAAATGATGTATGAACGTTGTGAGATAGTAATGATTTTGGTTCATATTGGGGTTTGCTGGGCTTGGTGACAGTTTGTGCTCTCTGAGTACTCTTGTTTATTTTTCTTTATTTTGAACTTTATGAAATTCGCACTGGCTCAAAATTCTGCAGAAATCTACACACACCTATTTAAATGATTAATTCAGTTTTGCAGAACATTCCAAGCTTGCCAAGACCTATTAAACTTCCTGTAAGTGATCATGTTTGATTACAGCTGGTAGGATCTATAGGCTAATATAGAAAGGATATTTGATAGAACTCATTGGCCTGAACAATACACAGTAGAATGGCCAAAGTTCAAGGAGCTCATTACCAATCTGAGAAAGTGGATTATAGATTGACACAAGCCAGGAATGTCTGTTAGAGCCATTTTCAAACATGTGGTAATTTCGACTCCAATCAGATCATGTTACTGGGGCATCTAACCACATTACTGTGGTCTGGAAAAGGACCAAACTGTCAACTTTAGCTAAAAGGAAATTGGTTTGGATAGACAGAAACGATGCAGGAACTATCATGGCATATGTCTGCCCTAATCTGGAAGCTTCTGGAACATCAGTCTCTGTTTACATTTAATTGCATCTTCATGGATTTCAAAATTGCCATCCGGAAAATAAACCTCTGCTCCAAAATCAGTGCAATCAAATTTCACTAACAATTGCAGCTGACCACACGGCCAAAGAAAAAGACTTCCCCATTAATACTGGTTGTGGAATGGATAAAGGTGTGTACCGTTAACCCTTTTTCCACCCAAGAAAGATGCACATTGTGTAATCACTCTCAGAAATTACTCGGATAAAAACAGCCTTTCAAGAAGTAATTGAAAGTTTAAAATTGCCATGATATTTGTGTCTATAAAGCATGCATCTAAACTGCTGTCTATCTATTGCAGGCTTTTCTGGAGGCCATTATTGAAAGACTCCGGAGTGCTGTTGACAATGATGTGTTCATTCCACTTTACTCAAAAAGGTATGGAGGGGGTTCCATTGTTTTCTCAGTGATGGACATTCATTTATTCATTCATTTTTTTCAACCACTTAATCCTAATTAGGGTCGCGGGAAGGCTGGCGCCCATCTCAGCCAACTCTGGGCAAGGGCAAAGTACACCATGAACAGCTCGCCAGGCCATTGCATGGCAGAAACATGCTGACGGCTATGCTGCTACTCTTGACGAAAGTCAGTAACGGTTCTTTTACATGAATCTCACACACAGACAATGAGAGACCGGCCTTTGATAACACAGTTAGGTGCACTGGGGCACATTGACAACCTGTTGAGAGTGGGGCTTGAACCCCCAACCTTAGAATCCGTGATACAGCACCTTTACCACCAGGTGACCACTACCCCAGTGTTCGGATTATTTGTTTTGTATTAATGCTGTACAGTAGGCCCTTGACTATTCATGGTTTTACATTTGCGGTTTGAGTATTCACGGACTGCCAAACGGCTCACACGTGATTCAAATTCAGCCAATGGCTGTCCTCCTTCCTGCTGATTGGTTGAGGTGATGTAACACCCCTTTTTCCTCATTCGAACACAAGTTGGCAATGAGCCTTTTTTAGTGTGTTTTAATTACCAGTTAAGTTCTATGATGTCACTCAAACACCTGCTGAAGCACCAGAAAAAGGTAATGATGTCTATTCTGAAGAAATAAGACTTTCTCCGGAAGAAACGACAGTTTCCTCTGAAGTCACGTCATTGCTGAAGAGGAATAACTGAACTGTTGTAAAACACTCCACTATTAAAGTCTCTTTTTTTTAATTATTATTCCAGTACATGACCTAAGGTAATGTTTGTGTGTTATATTTTATTTACTGTGGTGTAGCATGTTTATCGTTGTGTTTTGTTTATCCAATTTCTTACATTTCTTGTTCTTTTTTTGTCCTTGTTGTGGTCTGTGTTTTGGGGGACTTTGATTTTGGCGCTGTGCCTCTCACTAACTGTTTACTTCCTGAGGGGCGTAGCTGAGCTGCTCACACACACACCTGAATTCACTATTCTCATTTACTCCCAATAAACAAAAGCACGTTCAGCTCTGCACCAGAGGATTAACTCACAACATCACTGCTTCTTTGGTTTGTAACGCCTCTTACTCTATCACTCTAAAACTCTGTTTTGTACTTCGGCTCCAGTTGGGGGGGCGTGGCCGAGCTGCTCGGACTTAATGCAGTTAATACCTGAATTCAGTCGTGTCATGCCTAATGCAATACAGTACGTTCTTCTAGTGGGCTTTTTTGTAAACTACAGTGCTGTATGTTTATAAACAGAATACACTGAAAGGTGTTTTATGCGTATGCTGTATAATGTTTATATTTTAGCATCACTAAATATAACAGTAAAAATTGAAAAGTTTTTCTTAATTATTACTACATTTTATTACATTAATACTGTATTAATGAGTAAGACTGTATCGAATGTGTTTAAGAAGCATATTTTAGCCATGTAATAGATACATAGTATTTTACTTACAGCTGCTCATTCACGCATGTGGTCATGCATGGGGGTTTACTTCCGGGTACGGAACTGGCGGATTATCTCGATTCGCGGGAAGGCCCGAAACCGTACCCCGCAAATGTCAAGGGCCTACTGTATTACGGTTTGTGTTATTATTATTTATTGTTAGTGGTTTTATTAATCTTATTAATATTTTGGTTTCTCCCCTCCTTGAATCGCCACCTTATCATGGTCGAGGGGTTTGAGTGACCTAATAATCCTAGAAGCTATGTTATCAGGGGCATAATGCCCCCGGTAGTGACACCCAAGGCAAACAGATCCTGGGTGGAGGTCCAGACGAACTGCGGTTCAGAAGACCTCTATGCTAAATAAATAGAAAAGGACACAGTTTCTCTTGCCCAGACGCGGGTATGGCCTGGGGGAGGGGCTTGAAGGCAAGCGCCTGGTGGTCGGACTTCTGCCCATGGAGCCCAGCTGGGCCCAGCTCGAAAAGGAAACATGGGTCCACCCTCCCATGGACCCACAACCTGTGGGAGGTGCTATAGGGGTTGGGTACAATCTGAGTTGGGTGGCAGCCGAAGTCATGGGTTCGGTCGGACCTATCGTCGGTTACTGACTCTGTCTCTTGGGACATAGAATGTCACCTCTCGGGGCTGGGGGGGGAGGGGGGGGTTGAGCCTGAGCTGGTGCATGAGGGGGGAGAGATACCGACTAGATATAGTCGGGCTTAGCTTGGGCTCTGGAACCACCCAACTCGAGAGAGGCCGGACCTTATTCCATTCTGGAGTTGCTCATGGGGAGAAACGGCGAGCCGGTGTGGGCATCCTTGTTTGTTTCCTGTCTTGGTGCCCAAATGTTGGGGTTCTTCCTGGTCGACGAAAGGGTAGCTTCTTTTTGTCTTCGAGTGGGGGATGGGTCCTGATTGTTATTTGTGCTTATGCACCAAATGACAGTTCAGAGTACCCACCCTTCTTGTAGTATTTAGGGGGTGTGCTGGACAACGCTCCCTCGGGAGACTGGCTTGTCTTGGGAGACTTTGATGCCCATGTGGGCAACGATAGTGTGACCTGGAAGGGTGTGATCGGTAGGTACAGCCTATACAGTCTGAACCTGAATGGTGTTTTGTTGTTGGACTTCTGTGCTTGTCACAGTTTGTCCATCACGAATACTATGTTCGAACATAAGGGTGTCCATAAGTGCACTTGGCACCAGGACACCCTAGGCCGCAGTTCAATGATCGACTTTGTAGTCGTGTCACCAGACTTGCTGCCGCATGTTCTGGGCACCTTGGTGAAAGGGGAGCTGAGCTATCAACCGATCACCACCTGGTGGTGAGCTGACTTTGATGAGGGGTAGGCTGCCTTCCAGACCTGGCAAGCCCAAGTGTGTAATTAGGGTCTGCTGGGAACATTTGGCAGAGTCTCCTGTTCGAGAGGCCTTTAACTCCCACCTCCAGCAGAGCGACAACCACATCCCGGAGGAGGCGGGTGACATGGAATCTGAATGAGCCATGTTTCGTGCCTCCATTGCTGAGGCGGCAGGCCATAGCTGTGGCCAGAAGGTCATCGGTGCTTGCGGTTATAACCCCCTGAGCCTGTTGGTGAACACCTGTGCTGATGGGGCCGTCCAGCTGAAAAAGGAGGCCTATCGGGTCTTATTGGTTTGTGGAACTGCCGAGGCAACATACAGGTACCAGCAGCAGTCATCTCGTTACCTTTGCGTCCGGCGTCCTAGACGCACGATTTTTCGTCCAGACGCACAGTTTCAAACAACGTGCGTTTTTGGGGCGCAAGCAATTTTCTCCCGATGGCAAAAAAAATTACACGGCAGACAAATTATTAATAACATAAACATCGCCGTTCGCTGCGCTTGACAATCGTCGCCATCTTTGTTTTGATCTCGCGACTAAACCTCGCGTGACGAGACCGGCTGATAGCAGATGAACTTTTTCTCGCGAGACGAGAGCGACCTTCACCTCGTGGTAAGCAGACGATTTAATAAGTATTAATTAAATAAGTATAAAAAAAGTATTAAATTTAATAAGTATAATAAGGCCGAATATTCCAAAGTTATGTCTCAGAAAAAGCAACAAAACCTGGATAGTTTTTTCTCTGTCAAAAGCAGTGTAAATAACAAGCGAAAGGCTTTGGATAAAACGGACGAACCTGAAGTGAAACGTAGTAAAGTTCGGACATTTCAGAAGCATTGGCTGGGATTGTTCGCGTGGTTGCGATACGACGAGGAAGGAGATTTTATGTATTGTTCGGCATGCACGGACAACAAACAAGTTAATGGTATGATTCAAGCAGCAAAATGCACAAATTTCCAAGAAGCACCCTGGATAGACACGTGCAGATCCCAGGACATAAACTCGCTGGAAATTCCTACATTACGCAATAACAAGAGAAAAAACGAGTACAAGGCGCCGGAAACGAAAGATAAAGTCGTTACTGCGTTGTTAAAAATTATTCACTGGATGTCTGTGGAGGATTTGCCATTCAGTAAATTCAGCAGCATGATTCACTTAATGCATGAACTTGGTGTTTCTGACCTGGATATTTTGAAGAAATACAAACTGAACTACAACTCTTATTTCACTGCCCATGATTTGTTGGATAGCATAGCTAAAGTAATCGAGGATGAAAAACAAATGCTATTACAAAATTCCCCTGTGATGACTATTCTAGCAGATGAATCTACAGACTCATCAAATACCAAACGTCTCGTTCTGTATGCACAAATCCTCGACGATGCCATGCAACCTTCCACTCACTACATACAAATGTGGAATGTACAGATTCAACTGGAAAAGGAATTGCCACATCCATAAAGAAAGAACTTGAGGCAAGAAATGTTCCAATGGATAAGGTTATGAGCTTTGGGAGCGATGGTGCATCAGTCATGACTGGCCACAAAAATGGCGTTGCTGCAATCCTGAAGAGAGATAGCCCCCACATGATCAACGTACACTGCATCGCACATAAAATTGCTCTCTGCACCTCTCAAGCTGCTGAAAATATCCCGGCATTAAAAAACACCAAGAAACACTGACAGATCTCTTCTACTATTTCAAAGGAAGCAGTAAAAGACAATCATCCTTGCAGGTCATCCAAATGATCATTGATGATCCTGTGCTCAAGATCAAGGAAGTACATTCTGTTAGATGGTTGAGCTACTTTAATGCTCTCACATCAGTCTATAGGACTCTTGAGAGTTTGCTGATTTATTTCAGGGATATTGACTACACAAAGGATCCAAAGGCTGAAGGACTTAGAAGAAAAATTGCAACAGAGAAATTTGTTGCACTGACTTATGTTATGATGGATGCTATGGCACCCATTACTGCTCTTTCTCAGTTTTTCCAGACAGAGAACATAGATGTAGCGCTAGTTGGGGTGAAACTGGAACAGTGCATCAGTGACCTGGAACAAATCAAGGAGATGGAAAGTCCACACCTAATGAAGCTGAAAGAAGATATGATGGATGGTGTGTTCAAAGAATATCACAATCTCTCCAAATCACCATTCACACTGAACAAAACCATCAATGACTTTATTGACGAAGTGATTGGAAACATTAAAAAGCGCTTCCCTCAAGATAGTATCCTCCATGCCTTCTCTGTTCTGGGGATGAGACCACTGTCTTTCTTCCAAACCAAAGATGTTGAAGAGTATGGCAAAGATGAAATTGAAATGCTGTGCACACATTTTGGCTCTTCAAAGACTTCATCATGGGTGGAGGATGATGACAGCAGTAAGTCAAAGACATCTGAAGCAATCATCTCACCAGCAGCAACAAAGAAAGAGTGGAGACTATTGAAGAAGGTGGTTCTTGCAGAAAGATACCCAAAAGACAAGCTGAGCCATCTATGGGGCCTGATCAACCAGTATCATAAGGCAGAGTTTCCAAATCTGATCAGATTAGCACAACTTGCCTTGACATCAGCAGTGCACACAGCAGGATGTGAGAGGGGATTCTCAACACAAAACAAAATCCTCACAAAAAAAAGAAACAGGCTGCAAGTCCAAACACAACACAAACTTATGACTGTGCAGTTGGCAGCAAGTGTAGATTTTGAAAAAGCACTGAATGTTTGGAAGGAAACCAAACAGAGGAGACTGTATGAACTCAAAGATTAACTTGCCTTTATATTTTATGTGTATCTATGAACTTTTCATATATTTTTTTTTCAATTTAATACATACAACTATCAACATGCATGGAGTACACTTTGTCAATTGTGAAATAAAGGCGTTAAATGTAAATCATGGTTATTGTTGTCTCATGCACTTTCAGTTTTGATAAAGAATTTTTTCAGATTATGTTTCACGACATATTGCATGCATCATGGGACGCACACTTTTTTGACAAGGGAGTCCCATGGACTTGCAGAGTATGAATTGTAAAATTATCACTGCGGCAGGCCAAATGTGCTGCAACCGATGCTGTCGCAGATGAAAAATTTTGTGCATGGGAGTTCAGTGAGGGCTTTTAAAGTGATTATTGGTTGGCCTCTAAAAGGTTCTGGACCACCATCCAACGCCTCAGGATGGGGAAGCAGTTCTCCACAAACACTGTTTACAGCAGAGGTGGGGAGCTACTCACTTCAACTGGGGATGTCATCAGGAGGTGGAAGGAATACTTTGAGGACCTCCTCAATCCCACCAACACGCACATCGTAGAGGATGAATACCCTGGGGGTTTGGGTGGGGGTCTGCTTATCACTGGAGTGAAGGTCACTAAGGTAGTCAAAAAGCTTCTCAGTGGTCTGGCTCTGCGGTTGGATGAGATTCACCCTGAATATCTCCGGGCTCTGGATGCTGTAGGACTGTCTTGGTTGACACGTCTCTGCAACATTGTGTGGTCATCGGGGGCTGTACCTCTGTATTGGAAAACCAGGGTGGTAGTCCCTCTTTTGTAAAAGGGGCACCAGAGGGTGTGTTCCAATTATCGGGGAATCTCACTCCTCAGCCTACCCAGGAAAGTCTGTGTAAAGGTACTGGAGAGAAAGATCCGACCGATAGTAGAACCTCAGATTCAGGAGGAACAATGTAGTTTTCATCCTGGCCGTAGCACTCTTGACCAACTCTATACGCTCTACAGGATCTTGGAGGGGACATGGGAGTTTGCTCAGTCTGTCCACATGTGTTTTGTGGATTTGGAGAAAGCTCTCAACCGTGTCCCTCGGGCTATCTTGTGGGGTGTGCTCCAGGAGTCTGGTGCTCCTGACCCGTTGCTACGGGCCATTCAATCGCTGTATCATCGGAGCCAGAGTTTAGTCCGTATTGGTAACAACAGGTGTAATTTGTTTCCAGTGAGGGTTGGAGTCCACCAAGGCTGTCCTTTGTCACTGAATCTGTTCATAATTTTCATTGACAGAATTTCTAGGCGCAGCCCAGGCGTTTAGGGGGTCTGGTTTGGTGGCCATCGGATCTCGTCTCTGCTTTTTGCAGATGATGTTGTCCTTTTGGCTTCATCAAGCCGGGACCTCCAGCTCTCATTGGAACGATTCGCATTCGAGTGCGAAGCGGCCGAGATGAAAATCAGCACCTCCAAGTCCGAGGCCATGGTTCTCAATCGGACAAGAATGGAATGCACCCTCGGTGTCGGGAATGAGGACCTGCCCCAAGTGGAGGAGTTCAAGTATCTTGGGGTCTTGTTCACGAGTGAGGGAAGGCTGGAGCGGGAGATGGACAGAGAGATTGCTGTAGCCTCTACTATTAAACAAATCCTGTACCGGTCCGTCGTGGTAAAGAGGGAGCTGAGCTGCAAGGCAAAGCTCTTAATTTACCAGTCGATCTACGTTCCAATCCTCACCTATGGTCACAAGCTTTGGGTAATGACCGAAGGAACAAGATTGCGGTTACAAGTGGCTGAAATGAGCTTTCTTTGCTAGGTGGCGGGGCTCTGCCTTAGAGATAGGTGAGAAGCTCTACCATCTGGATGAGCTCGGAGTTGAACCGCTGCTTCTCCGCATTGAGAGGGGCCAGTTGAGGTGGCTCGGGCATCTATTCAGAATGCCTCCCTGATGTGGTGTTTCGGGCCTGTCTAACCAGGAAGAGACCTTGGGGTCAACCTAGAACACGTTGGAGGGACAATGTCTCTTGTCTTGTCTGAGAATGCCTCGGTGTCCCCCCGGAAGAGCTTGGAGGAAGTGGCTGGGGAGAGGGACGTCTGGAACCTTTACTCAGGTTTCTGCCCCCGCAACCTGTGAAGTGGAAGATGATGATGACGATGATTTTGGTTTCTAATATTATTCCTAGCAAGGATGTGTGGTAGTGCCAGACTTCTGTCTGTTTCAAATATATTTATAGGGCTTTACAAGCTTGGCACACTCTTCTAGTAATTGCCTACGTAATTCATGCATAATTTCATGGTTTCTAGTTTTTACATCACACATCACTTCTGTCTCTCCACAGTTGCATTTCACCCAACTGAAAAACATCATAGATTATCAACATTTATGGTGTGAACGCTGGGACCGTATAACAACTCAAGACTATTGCTTATCAACACAGTGCTACATCTAGTCTGGCCACCATAGTTGCCGCCTTGAATTTGTTTTCTGCACATTAGCTCAAAAATGCCACCACAGATCATCAACAGTTTGGCGTAGATGTTGGGACTGTATAACTAAATTGATTTTCCTCACAGTTCGATATTGAAACTGGCTGCTATAAAAGTCGTCTTGAATTTTAATTCCGCCTACTAGCTCGGCACCAGCAATCATTACTGATTTTGGTGTGAATGTTGGGACTGTGCAACTATACAAGACGATCAGTTTTCATCACATGCCTGTATCCAGTATGGATACCGTAGCTGTGATCCTGAAATTATAATTTTCGTGCAAGCTCAAACACCAGGATACCTTTTTATAATGTGGCTGATGGGCTGAGGGGACTGCTGTTTTGCATGACATATTTTTATGGGTCATTGGGCGGAGGTGGCCCAATTGTATGGTGCTGACTTACTGATCCAAAGGTTGGGATTCAAGCTCAACTATCACAGAGTTGTCACTGCGATTCCCCTCCAGTGCAGCTAATTGGATTATCAATGGCCAGACATGTCTCTGACAGTCTGTTGTGCAGGGCAGGTAAAAGAACCATTGCTGTCATTCGAAAGGAGAAGGCCACTGGGTTGCTGTCAGTATGTTTTTTGCCCCGTGATGGCCTGGTGAGCTGTTCAGGGTGTACTTTACTGTTGCCCAGAGTCAGCTGAGATGGGTGCCAACTTCTCTGCGATGCTAATTAGGGTTAAGCGGTTCAGAAAACGAAAGAATGAATGAATGAATTCTGAAATGTGATCTGGAGGTCTTGCTATTTCCTAACAGATTTAAAAAGTGAATATTTTTTCTACACCATCACCTCTTCATACTTTGCTTTGCTATCTACGGCAACACTGGACCCAAAGAACCCATTCATTGTTTAATCTTATGCTTTGGACTTAATATGTTGTTTTGATTGCCCCTCATAAAAAAAGACTAGAGATCACTAAGCTCTTCCTTTTTGTATTTACTACCACGTCTTCATATAAGATATTTAAATTGTATCTTTCAGTTATTTGGATGACAAGACATCCCCACAGTTCCAGTTCCAGAATCAGCAGTTTTGGAGTGCTGTTAAGGTACAGTGCTTTTCAGTTTTCCACCTCACCCTAGTTCTGGATTGAGCTCTGAATGCGTGTAAGGTGTGGACTGACCCAAAGAGATGCCCTAAATATCATGTTTCCAAAAATGGCTTATATCAAGTCTCAGCTGTTCAAGACTGTGCATCTCAGACTGGAATTCTTCCAACATACCTGGTCATGTTTGACTTTATGGCATAGTTGTAAAAGATTTGTTACCACACTGTCAGGATATATTTTGAGATTTTTTTCTCTCTCCAGATTTCTTTAAGCCACATCTAGGATGTTCGTTTTGAGTATCAGTGAAAATTTACATTCAGACTTGTATAAAGTTGCTTTATGACAATGACTGTATCTGAATCCCCCCCCCCCCAACCCCACATACCGTATTCGACGTAATAAGTGCCCTACTCCAATAAGCCCACCAGTGTGTGTTTTTGATCTTATGTTTAATAACTGCCCATGTGTACTGGGAGCAAAATGGTAGATCAAACTTCCCAATTTTATTCGATCAGTCTCTATAACCGTAAAATGAGGCGTTCACTGCCTGTAAAAGTGAGTTTACACGGTAGACCCTCTGCTATTGGGGAATGTCTATAATGTTCATCAGTAACAACACATTTGAGTGTTCCGCCGTGCTTTCAAAAGCAGGAAAATATTTTGCTGTGTTCTCTTGGTAAATGTGCAACAACCGATGAACCATTAGAAACTGCTACAGCAAAACTATGGGACGCTCTGAATGAATGGCGCGATGAGCCAGATATTGACCTTTCAGAAAGTGATGACGAGTGTTTTTCACCCGATTCTCCTGCTTAATAACTTCATAAATTTAAAGACGTTCCTGGCCATGTGCTTTTGTTTAAGTTCGTGTTGATTGATTCAACGTGCCATGTGCTTAAGTTGACATTTGTGTTGATTGTCTCGATTTTACTTCCTGGAAAATGTTTAAAGGAACAGCACCGGGAGGGAAAAGTAAGGGGTCTTTTTATGAAAAGATTATATTGTTTTCTGTTCTTTTTCAGCTTTCATGTAAGTAATCTGGTTGATACTACAAAATGAATAACACAAATACCAGTAAAACTCTTTGATTATTCTGTTATTATTCATGTTTTCTACCTCAATGGTAATCAGCATTTACCCCTTCCACTCCACTGGTAACATTTTAATAAGCACCCACCCACTCCAATTTTTAAAGCGCCCTGGTTGCTTATCACATCGAATACTGTGTGTGTGTGTGTGTGTATGCACTAGTCCTTCTAAAAAAATTAGCATATTGTGATAAAGTTAATTATTTTCTGTAATGTACTGATAAAAATTAAACTTTCATATATTTTAGATTCATTGCACACCAACTAAAATATTTCAGGTCTTTTATTGTTTTAATACTGATGATTTTGGCATACAGCTCATGAAAACCCAAAATTCCTATCTCAAAAAATTAGCATATATTATCCGACCAATAAAAAAAAGTGTTTTTAATACAAAAAAATTCAACCTTCAAATAATTATGTTCAGTTATGCACTCGATACTTGGTCGGGAATCCTTTTGCAGAAATAACTGCTTCAACGCGGCGTGGCATGGAGGCAATCAGCCTGTGGCACCGGTGAGGTGTTATGGAGGCCCAGGATGCTTCGATAGCAGCCTTAAGCTCATCCACAGTGTTGGGTCTGGTGTCTCTCAACTTTCTCTTCACAATATCCCACAGATTCTCTATGGGGTTCAGGTCAGGAGAGTTGGCAGGCCAATTGAGCACAGTAATACCATGGTCAGTAAACCATTTACCAGTGGTTTTGGCAGTGTAAGCAGGTGCCAGGTCGTGCTGAAAAATGAAATCTTCATCTCCATAAAGCTTTTCAGCAGATGGAAGCATGAAGGGCTCCAAAATCTCCTGATAGCTAGCTGCATTGACCCTGCCCTTGATAAAACACAGTGGCCCAACACCAGTAGCAGACATGGCACTCCAGACCATCACTGACTGTGGGTACTTGACACTGGACTTCAGCCATGTTGGCATTTCCTTCTCCCCAGTCTTCCCCGAGACTCTGGCACCTTGATTTCCGAATGACATGCCAAATTTGCTTTCATCCGAAAAAAGTACTTTGGACCACTGAGCAACAGTCCAGTGCTGCTTCTCTGTAGCCCAGGTCAGGCGCTTCTGCCGCTGTTTCTGGTTCAAAAGTAGCTTGACTTGGGGAATGCGGCACCTGGAGCCCAGTCCACTGATTCCACAGGTCCCCCAAGGTCTGGAATCGGCCCTTCTCCACAATCTTCCTCAGGGTCCAGTCACCTCTTCTGGTTGTGCAGCCTTTTCTGCCAAACTTTTTCCTTCCCACAGACGTCCCACTGACGTGCCTTGATACAGCACGCTGGGAACAGCCTATTCGCTCAGAGATTTCTTTCTGTGTCTTACCCTCTTGCTTGAGGGTGTCAATGATGGACTTCTGGAGAGCAGTCAGGTCGGCAGTCTTACCCATGATTGCGGTTTTGTGTAATGAACCAGGCTGGGAGTTTTTAAAAGCCTCAGGAATCTTTTGCAGGTGTTTACAGTTAATTGCTTGATTCAGATGATTAGGTTAATAGCTCGTTTAGACTACCTTTTCATGATATGCTAATTTTTTGAGATAGGAATTTTGGGTTTTCATGAGCTGTATGCTAAAATCATCACTATTAAAACAATAAAGACCTGAAATATTTCAGTTGATGTGCAATGAATCTAAAATATATGAAAGTTTAATTTTTCAGTACATTACAGAAAATAATGAATTTTATCAAAATATGCTAATTTTTTGAGAAGGACTAGTGTGTGTGTGTGTGTGTGTGTATATATATATATATAATATATATAAGTGTGTGTATATATATATATGTATATATGTATGTATGTATGTATGTATATATATATATATACACACACACACACATACATATACATACATACATACAGTGGTACCTCACCTTATGAAATTAATCCGTTCCGGAAGTGGTTTCGTATATACAGTATATTCGTATACTTAACACGGTTAATCAGGATCGAGATCCCCCTGCGACCATTGAATGCGACCGTGAAGTACAATCACCACCACCCCCCCCACCACCCTCGACTGACCCATACGTACATGCATATGTATATATAATATCAATAAATACATATTCAACACCATAAATGCTTATAATATGCATTATTTTTCAATGATTAATTGTTAAGATATAAATAAAATATAAATACAGACACGCGCGTGCACTCAAGATGCGCACCTCACAGCAATGTAAGTAGTTTTAATGGGAGGCTTGGGTTGTTTTTTTGTTTTGTGTTTGTTTGGGGGGGCTGCATTATCGGCCTTGTTCTTGCGGCATTTTCCTTAACCTTTTCCCCTATTCTTCCTTAATTTCCTTATTTTTTAATTCGATGAATGTTAAAAAAACGAAACAATGCACTGAAGCCACATGAATTGAAGCTAAATGTGTGTACAGTCGGTCCCCAACTTACGAAGACCCCTGTGTACGAAATCCCCGGGTTACGAAAAACATTTTCCTGAGTTTCCGTCCCTGAGATACGAAACAGCCCCGTCTTACTAAAAGAAATTCAAAATTCAAACGCGCCAATCAAAATTTCACACGACGCGCGAGTTGCTCTCTCATTGGCTGTCTCTCAACACACACACACACACACACACACACACACACACACACACACCCCGGCCTCCCAGACAGAGACAGAAGGAAGCTTCACTCTTTAGTTTTTAGTTTAGTTTTTTAAGTTGTTTTAATTCAGTAAATGTTTAATAAATGTGGGTGCATTTGAGCTTATCTGGAATTCTGATCCCTCAAGGAATTAAAGTTGAGTTTGTCAAGCAGGGAATGCGCTTTGAATTCACGTCTTGTGGGTGTTTTTTATATATATATATATATATATATATATATATATATATATATATATATATATATATATATATAAATAAAATGTGTGTGTACACATATGTATGGTGTCTTACTTGCAGACTTTTGTAGACAGTGATATTAGTCCAATAATTATTTATTAATTCCCAACAAATTAATGGTAATAAATTTCCTATTTTTAAGTTACTGGGAAACATGGCATTATGGGATGGCTTGATTGCTCAGGATGTTCTGAAGGAGCTGATGCTGGACAAACTTCTCAACCGTTATCTGATGATGGTTCTTCTGAACGAATCTGATATGATGCACATTATACAGAAAAGCAAGAAGGTACTGATGCTCTCAAAAGAATCAATGAATTAATCAAATAAAAGCTTCTGTAAGGTGTGTCAGACTTTATTTTTTTTGTTTGTCATCCCGATAGGTGATCGAGTGTTTTCCAAAGTCATGGTTTGTGGATCTCAACAGTGAGTCATCACTGTCACAATTACAACACTTCAGTAAACTTCTGTTCCAAACAGCAGATTTATTATGTAAAGGCAGAAAGGATCTCGCCAGCTGCAGGTAATATGAATGAAGTAACCCTGACAGCTGTCTGTCAGACATAACAAACTTAAGTGTGAAAAATTTGTCATTTTGTCCAAACCTACTGAATTGATGGAAATATAGAAAAAAATTTTTTATTTTATTAAAATTCATCAAAAAAGTTCTCATCAAATGCAGAATAATAGAGCAGTGGTGGCTCAGTGGTGAATTCTCTGACTTACTGATCCAAATGTTGGAGGTTCAAATCTCACTGTGCTACTTTGTTGGGCCCGTGAACAAGGCCTTAACCCCCAATCGCTCAGTTGTACCGTATTTTCTGGGCCATAAGGTGCAATATCAATGAGCGATGATTGAACAGCCCTTGTCCAGACATAAGGTGCACCGGATTACAAGGCGCGTTAAACGAAACAAAAGTCAGACAAGTCAAAGTTAATTCAACTCTCACAGTAACGCTCATCATTGTTCAGTTATAACAATATAGAGAGATTTCCTTTCGACTTTTTCCCTTTATCAGGGGTCGCCACAGTGAATGATTTGGCAGAGTTTTTTACGTCGAATGCCCTTCCTGACACAACCCTTTAGCAAGGGACAGAAACATGCTGATGGCTTTGCAGCCTTCTCTTTTACGAAAGTCAGCAATGGTTCTTTTACATGCCTCTCACCATCGACAGTGAGAGACATGGCCCGCCTTTGATAACCCAGTTAGCTGCACTTGGGTGGGGGGGCACTCGAACAGTTATAACAATATAAAATAATACACTTCACAATAACTCTCAACATTCAGTTGTAATAATATAAAACAAGTTCTTTGGTTAATCGACCGGAATGATGGTAAGCTCTGAATTAGTTTGCTTCATTTGGCTACGCACATATATCAGGGTTTTTTTTTTTTTTTTGGGAAATATTAAAGGCTTTCAGGTGCACCATATGGTCTGGAAAATACGAAATATAAAAACTAAAAGATAAATATAAGTTGCTTGGGACGTGGGCGTTTGGCTTATTTATGCTGTAAATGTAATATCCTCTGTGATTTTAGCCTGGTGTGAAATTTTGTCCGGTTACTGTAAATTTTGCTTGCCACACTGTTTATGATGGCCACCACCCCAGTTACTGCACTCGGGCGACACGGAGAACTGAAGCCCTGATCCTCGCAGCACTCAAATATCGTATTTTCCCAACTATAAGTCAAACTTTTCTCCCCAAGGAGAGGCTTGTCAACAGTGCAGTTGCATCTCCACATCTAGGTAGTTGTCAACGAGATAAATATAAATGAGGACTTCAGGACTTTCTTGATGTTACTGCTTCATGCAACGCAACCGCCTCTCTATATCAGAGCGAGGACTACAACGCCATAAAAACTGCCAGCAAATTTCCAAGCCAAGGTAGACAGTTTCCATGAGTTTGCGACTTTATAGTCCAGTGCGTCTTATGTGGGTTTTTTTTTTTTTTTTCTTCATTATGCCTTCTTTTTTGGCCAATGCGACTTGTACTCCGGAGCGATGTATAGTCCAGAAAATACGGTAGTCATGTTTGGCGTTAGATAAAAACATTGAATTTTTGAAAGTTAAAACAAGAACATTCGTACCATCAAATCTGTTGATCTACATTTTGTCACTTTTGTGGACCAGGTCTAAAATGAATGAAAGAACAGGCTGGCTAGGATTAGCGTTTAGGTTACACGGCTGCTTCTGTGGCGACGTAGCTACTCTTGGTGTATAAGCTGATATTAGCCAATCAGAACACGTGATTGCTCACATCCAGTGGGTGTGGACAAAATAATGATGTGTGATGGCTATAATTAATGTCTTTTTTTTGTCATTGTGCAGGACTATTCTGTGTGATGTCCTGATTCTTCTCTGGAACATCAAGGCAACAGACTGCATGAAGAGTATCACAGAAAAGTATAATTGTCATGATTTGTTGAAATCTGTAAAAACGTGACAGGTTTATCAATGTAACAAAAAAATTTATACAAGAAATCAATGTATTGTGATTATTACATTTTGTGGGGTTTTTTTGCTGCATGTTTTTATTTTATTGGCTCACAAGGATTGTTTTTACTCACTACCTCTGCATATAATATTAGGTCTTATAGCCTTACAGCTACATTGTTAAGCTGTACATTCAATTCCATTTTATTTGTACTGTATAGCACTTCTTACAACTGATATTGTCCCAAAATGGCTTTACACAGTAAAAGTACGAATTTACAAAGTACAAAGAATTTAAACATTTTTTTCCAACCCCGACACATCCTTAATGAGCAAGGTGATGGTGGCAAGGAAAATCTCTCCCAGTGGATGCGAGGAAATAACCTTGACAAGAACCAGGGACAAAAGGGAAACTCAATCATTTGGGTGCAACCATAAAAAACAAGTCATATACGAGAAACTTCCATACAGTCCATAAATGTAGTCCAGTTGGTTATACCACTTCTGTAAGTGTTAAATAGTTGTGGCAACTTAAGTTTATATCACCAGCAGTGAAAGTCATCTGTTGGGGATACTCATAATAGTGTAATGTTAATACTATAGAAGAATTTAGTATTGCTGAGTGCAAGCCTTACTCACTATAGCAGCACAACTGAAAAGAGAACCAGAGTGAAGGGAGACATGAGGGTATCCCGTAACACTGGGGCAATCAGCCACTCTTCTGTCAACAGACCTGGGTGAGCATGTCGTGTGAGGGAGTGACAGCATCCCAACATTGCAATTTACATTATTTCCCCTGCTGTACACGTAGTTAAATATGGTATTTAAATCAGTGTGCAACAGTTTGGTTATGAGAACAAATTGCACGACCTGATTCCCCATCCAAGTGATAACAGATAACTGCTGTATGTTTGAAATATAAAACAGTCACTATAATCACACTGAGTAACTCCAACAATATTCATCCATTTGATTAAACCACTTAATCCTACTAGGGGCAGCCTAATGTTAAGAGAAGCAGTCTTGGGACTGAAAGGTTGCTGGTTTGATTCCCAAACAAGCAGGAAAAATGTGTGACAGTGGGAGAGAGTGAGCTGCATCTTCTCTTCCTCCACATTGTGCATGGCAGCTCCAAGTGAACATTTATTTCCCTTACAGGATTAATATTGTCTGTCTTCCTTTTGGCTTTTTCCCTTTTACTCGGGAGTCGACACAGCGAATCATCTGATTCGCACGTTTGATTTGGCAGAGTTTTTTACGTCGAATGCCCTTCCTGACACAACCCTTTAGCAAGGGACAGAAACATGCTGATGGCTTTGCAGCCTTCTCTTTTACGAAAGTCAACAATGGTTCTTTTACATGCCTCTCACCATAGACAGTGAGAGACATGGTCCGCCTTTGATAACCCAGTTAGCTGCACTGGGGGGATAGTGATAACCTTGTGGAGAGTGGGACTCGAACCCCCAACCTTTGGATCAGCAATCCAGCGCCCTATACCACTAGACCACCACTACCCCTCCTTACAGGATTAATATATCATTAAAAAATCAACAGGAAGCTGGTGAAGGTGGGGTACACCCTGAATAGCTCTCCAATCTATCATATAGCCAATCCACACACAACCACTCACTCTTAATGCTCATAATTAGGGGCAATTTGGAACTGACAATCACCCTAATGTACATATTTTTAGACTGTGGAAGGAAACCGGAGTACCCCTGGAGAAAAAACTACTCATGTACAGGGAGAACAATTCAAACTTTACAAACTTTTTGGACCTCAAAACCCAGAACATGCTCATGACTTGATCACTGTTTATTAGGGAAAAAAACAGTATACAGTACATGATAATCATCATTCACTCACCCATTTGCCAAACCGCTTAAGATACACAGGCTTTTTTTGTTTTATTCCTCATGTCAATTTTGAACAGCCGGTTAGCCTAATATAGCTTTTCACTGTGGGGGAAAAAACTGGAATATACTTATGAAACCCATGTAGGCATGGAGAGAATATGCAAAGTACATACAAAAACTCACCAAATGAACCACTATGCCATCATTTTATTTAAAATGAATTAAAAATATTTATCAAGTAGGTGGCCACATAATTTTTATTGATTCATTCATTTTATGAACAGCTTAATCCTACTTAGGGTCTTGGGGAGGCTGGTGCCTATCTCAGCCGACTGGCTGAGGTCGGGGTACACCTCGGACACCTCGCCAGGCCATTGCAGGGAAGATACACACACGTAGGGGTGATTTGGAATAACCAATTAACCTGTGGATGGTTTTGGACTGTGAGAGGAAACCGGAGTATCCAGAGGAAACCTACACAGGGAGAACATGCAAACTCCACACAGAAACGCCCCAGCAGGGAATTGAACCCAGGACCTGATTGCTGTGAGGCCACTATGGCACCTAATTATTTTTAATTAATTTAAATTAAATAAATAATATGCATATTGAATTTACATTCAGATGGATTGTTGTAAATTATTACAATTTTTTTTTGTATCTGATTTGGTTCTTTTTTATTCATTCATTCATTCATTTTCTGAACTGCTTATTCCTCATTAGGGTCACGGAGAGGCTGGCACCTAATCTCAGCTGACTCTGGGCAAGGGCCATCGCAGGGCAGAAACACGCTAACGGCTATGCAGCTCCTCTTTATGAAAGTCAGCAATGGTACTTTTACTGGAACCTCACACCAAAGACAGTGGGAGACCTGGCCGGCCTTTGGTAACCCAGTTTAGCTGCACTTGGGGGAGAGTGATAACCAGTTAATAGTTGGGCTTGAACCCCCAACCCTTAAATCAGTGATCCAGTACCTTTACCACCAGGCCACCACTGCATTCTTTTTCATTTTATCATTTTTTTTTCTATTTAGCCATTTTTGGTAATTAATGGTATAGGAGGCGTTTTTTTTTAACTCCAGCACTTTATTAATACAAAATATGAATCACTTGTGTGCTCACCCACTCCCTTGTGTGTACACACACACACACACACACACACACACACAGGCACATACAATCCAGAGTGTGGCTTCTTTCCCCCGCTTGCATGTTCATTCCATTTGAATGGATGTCGCTGTTCTGGACATACGTGTCTCTGTAACCTTGCTTGTTGGAGCGGCTGCACATTTCACTCAGGACTGAGGTGATCATGAGCAATACTTTGGGACAGTTTACTAAAGGAGCTTCCTGGGAGGAACTCATTCAGGCAAGCATCCAATCCTTCGGTATGTGATCAATCTCCTACTGTTGACTTGTATACTGTAGATGTTTGCACGATGTACTGCAATGAATCTGATAGGGTGTATGATGGTGGTGTAATAGTAAACACATTGTTTGGCTCTACGTGGTACCTCGCATAGAAAATGTTTAGAACATTTACAACTAAATGGCACGTGTGTAGTTTTGTTGAGCTTGTCATGTTTTTTTATTTATTTTTTTTTTGTATGCAAACATTCTGTACGAAAGTTTTTGTTTTGGTGTATTCTATTTGAAATATCAGTATTTTGTGGTGTCATGATGAAAACATGTAAAGTTGAAAATGTATTCAAAAGTGTGTGACACAGAGGTGTAGTGGTTGGCAGGATCCTGGTTTTAAGTCCAAGGCTTGGGCATTTTTTTTTCTTTGGAATTTGCATATGTGCCTGCCCACACTGCAGCTAACTGAGTTATCAAAGGCCGGCCGTGTCTCTCACTGTCTATGGTGAGAGGTTCATGTAAAAGAACCATTGCTGAGTTTCGTAAAGAGGAGCTGTATAGCCATCAGCGTGTTTCTGCTCTGCGATGGCCTGGCGAGCTGTCCAAAGTGTACTCTGCTCTCGCCCAGAGTTAACTGAGATGGGCGCCAGCTGACCCAAGACCCTAATTAGGATTAAGTGGTTTTGAAAATGAATGAATGAATGAATCCCTGTGCCGGTGGGTTTTGTTTGAGTGCCCCGGATTCCTCCCACAGACCAAAGACATGCACACGAGGCTAATTGGCTGGTCCAAATTGCCCCAGGTGTGGGTGTGAGTGAGATAGGCTCAAGCCTCCTTGCGACCCTGGGAGGAGTAAGTGTTTTGGTAAATGAGTCAGTGAGCGAGTAAAAACAAAGTTGTTTTAACCATAAAATGAATGTAAATCTGCAGGTTACCAACATTTAGGATTTAGCAAAATGTCCAAATCCAGTCATTGCTGTAATTTGGATTTGGTTTAATGATCTCGAATTTCAGAGGATAATGTTAGTGCAAAATATTCAAAGGGAATATGGCAGGTGCTGGTGCTCTGTCCATACATCAGAAAGCTTCCTGTTGTTTAGCGGCCTTTTGAAAGGTGAAAGAATCCATCAGAACTGATACGATTACCTGGAAGCCACTGCATTTTTTAGAAAGGTCACATCTCTGAATGAAGCCTCTCAGATAATGGTCAAGCTTTGAAGCTGTCCAAGAGCTGGATCAATAGCATGACCTCACACACCTTACAGAGCACCACACACACACACACACACACACACACACACACACTCACACACACACACGCACGACAAGCGCAAACAGAAAGGAATAATACAGTATAGTGTACTGTACTGATGATGCATGACAGTCAGTGAGAGTTAAATCCAACATGTGAGTATATAAAGTATTACGTTTTTGTTTGAGCCGGTGGTGCAGTGGTTAGGGTGCTGGGTCATGATTGAGAGGTCCTGAGTTTGAATCCCGGATAAACCCTCACTGTGGTAAGGTCCCGCTGCGAAGTCTAAGTGTACTCTTGTCCTCCCTTTATTATAAATGGGTTCTGATAAAAAATAAAAAATAAAAAAAAACCTGGAAGGTAACCTGTGCTGGGTTAGCATGTCATTTAGGGGGAGTTGCACTCTACCAAGATCAGGTATAAATGCCCAAATCTTTATTCCCTTTGTTTGGTTCCTGCAAAATATATCTTTTTATTAAGGTGGACTCTTATAATCTAGTACCATTAATGACCATTTCCTATATGTCATAAAGATTCCATATCTAGGGTTGTACCTGAAAGTTTGTGAATCCTTTATAAAAGTATTTACATAAATCTACCCAAAGCAGAAACAGATTCTAACACAAGTTCACACATTCATCATTCATTCATTTTCTCAACCGCTTAATCCTAATTTGGATCACGGGGTGTCTGGTGCCCAGCTCAGCTGACTCGGAGCAAGGGTTGGGTACACCCTGGATAGCTCACCAGACCATTGCAGGGCCAACACTCACAAAACCATTCACACTTACATCTAGGGATGATTTAGAACAGCCAATTAGTCTACTGTGCATGGTTTTGGAGCAACGGAAGAAACCGGAGTACCTGGAGGAAGCCCATGCAAGCACAGGAAGAACATGCAAACTCCACACAGAAACGCCCGAGCTGGGAATCAAACACAGGATCTTCTTGCTGTGAGACAGACAAGCTAACCACTACACCTCTGTGCCGCCTAGTCCACGGATTGTGCCTAGTTATTTGTCCATTCATTTTTTTTCTGAACCACTTAATACTAATTAGGGTCACGGGGAGGCTGGCACCCATCTCAGCCAACTCTGAGCAAGGGCAGGGTGCACTGTGGACAGCTCACCAGGTGATCATAGTTCCTAGTTATTTACTTATTGAGGAAAACCATCCCATGTTATATATCTCTGGGTGGAAAAAGTATGCACCTCTAAAATTAGTTTTTCCGTTCATTTGCCAAACCATTTAATCCTTGTAGCATTGTGAGGAGGCTGGACAAAGGGTTATGTACACCTCAACAGCATGCCAGTCCATTACAGGGCTAATACATACACATTCACTTACACCCACATTTATCGGCAATTTAAAGCAGCCAATTAGCCTAATGTGCATCTATTTGAACTGTAAGAGGAAACCAATGTACCCAGAGGAAACCCATGCACGCACGGCAAAAATATGTAAACTACACACAGGGACAGCCTTTACAGCCTGGGGCTCGAACCCAACACCTTCTTGCCGTGAAGCGGATATGATAAACCGCAACGTCACCATGCTGCTTGCCTCTAGGATTGGCAGAAAATGTTAGGATGAATTTAGAGTCACATGTTTTTAATCAGACAACAGTTAGGTCTGAGTAAGCACCTGTTTCATTTAAAGAACAGGGATCTGTCAAAATCTAACTTTCACAACACATGTTTGTGAAAGATGTGGCATTAACAAAGTAGATTTGGAAGAACTTTAGGGAAAAGGTTGTTCATGCTGATCTGTCTGGAAAAGGTTATAAAACCAAACAGGTTTGGATTCCACCAATCCACAGTCAGATAGATGGAAGAAATTCAAGACCATAGTAACCTCTCCAGGATATGTTGACCAACAAAAAGCAAAGTGTATAATAGTCCCGGTGATTAAAAGGAGTAACTTTTAAGCAACTGAAAGCCTTTGCCACATTGACTAATGTTAAAGTGGTGTGCATGGCGGAATTGTAAGGAATTCAATCATAAGAATCTTGTTCCCTTTGTGTGGTCACATCATGATTTGGGCTTGTTTTGCTGCATCTGGGCCAGGACAATTTGTCATCATTGATTGAATAATGAACTCAGAATTATACCAGACTTTTGTTGTTTTTTGGCTTTCCCTCCATTTTCTCCCCAATGTAGTTGTATCCAGTTCTCACCCATCAAGTATTGCCTTGTCAATCACATGACCATCACCAACCCAGGAGGGGCGAAATCATGCACACCCCTCCTCCATGACATGCAATGCTAGCCACTCACCTATTTTTGGACTGCCATGTGAAGGCATTCAAATTCAGAGGGAAAACGCTATTCACCCTCTTGTATGAATGAGTCCACAGACACTCATTATTGGCTGCTGATAACTGTGACTGAAGGATAAGTGAGCATATGCCTTTCCTCTCTCTCGTGAGAGCTCAACAAATTAGCTCCCATTGACTCCTGGTCACGGACGGCTGTGGCATTAACCCAGATTCAAGCTTGCGAGCTTTGGTTTAACAGTCATGCACCTTGTCGATGTGCCAACAGGAAACCAATATACAAGCCATTTCCAAATAAAAACTGTCGGGATGTTTCTTTATTAACGAATTTCAAGAGAAAATGGGTCTTTGCAAAAACACAACACCCACATGGTTAAATGTAAACATGGTTAAAGTAGAATAATTGTGATTTATTATAAAGGTCTGATTTGATTCAATAGTTGTGTGAGCAGTTCATGTGAGTAAACCAAATAATATGTGAAAGTTGAAGCTGCTCTGCATGGAAGATGAATTAAAATCTCCCCAACAGTTACCACAAACTTTCAGTTATTACTGCACAAAGGAATCCCAAAGCAAAGGTTCATATATTATTGGAATATTTAAAATAAATGTCCAAGTATGACATTCGCTTTATATACTTTTAGGACTTGTGTGAAAATCTAATAATATTTTAAATCATATACAGTACTGCATATGAAAAACTATTAAAAAAAAAAAAAAAATCTAAATAATTTACAAACATTTGAGCACTAATCCGCAGGCATATGCTGGATTACAAGCTGTTCATTAACGTATAATGCAGTGGATTATGCTGCTGGTGTTGACATCTTGAATGATTATGGTTTACATTTTAATTATAATGTATAACCGGAACTCTCTATTGTAATTAGAAAGCACTGTGGTTGAGTGTAAACAAAAGAAGGACAGTAAGTGGTCATAAGTCATCAAGAAAAAGGAAAAAAATCACTTTTGTGCATATGTTCATGAAATATTTTCCTCTGCAGATGATGATGGAAATCTTTCCCATAACAGCCATCTTTTGAACATCACCCTCACCATGCACAGACTACTACTGTCCTCCAAAGATCTACTGGACAAGCTGATTATTATATATCCTTTTATTCGGCAACTAGAAGTTGTTTTTATTGTTGTTGTTGTTACTCCTATTGCTGTTGTTGTTACTCCTGTATATGTATGCCACTTTTTACAATTGACATTGTCACAAAGCAGCTTTACGCGGTAAAAGTAGGAATTTACAAAGTATAAAATAATTTAAACATTTTCTTCAACCTCTGCACATCCCTGAGAAATAGCGCCCACAGTGACGGTGCCCAAGAAAAACTCCTTCAGTTGAAACAACGAAGAAATGTTGAGAAGAATCAGGCCCTATATATATATATATATATATATATATATATATATATATATATATAGAGAGAGAGAGAGAGAGAGAGAGAGAGAGTAAATTTGTACACAGTAACCCCCCCTATTCGTGGGGGTTGCGTTCCGCCCCTTCCCGCGGATCCTGAAAATCCGTGAGTTATTGACGCAGTTTTAAAACCCTATGTATGATATTACATGCGCTAAAATATGCTTGTTAATTCTATAGCCAGACTTACTCATTAATACAGTAATAATGCAGTAAAATGTAGTAATGATTAAGTAAAAAGTTTTTAATTTTGTACTGTGATAATATTTATTAATAAATAAAGCACTTAGGCTCCTTACCAGAAGCTAGAGAAGATGCGGGGCGTTTGAGCGGCATCATAGGGCTTAAACAATCATTGAATACACACGAAAAAAATGTGAATTCACAATTCAAGCAATCACGTTGATGGCGTGCACAATGGAGGAAAAAAAAAGAGGTGTACACGTCATCTGCAACCAATCAGCAGGAGGGAGAAATAAAAGCTCTCAGCCATTGGCTAAATTGAAATCACGTGCCAGTAACTTCCAGGTTTGCTGCTAATCCACGAGTATGTGGGGCCACGAGCGCTGAACGACGAATGGGTGGGAGGTTACTGTGTGTGTGTGTGTATATATATATATATATATATATATATATATATATATATATATATATATATAGGATGTTCATCATTTTCTGTCACCGCTTAATCCCAATTAGGGTCGCGGGGAGACTGGCGCCCATCCCAGCCAACTCCGGGTGAGGGCAGAGTACACCCTGGACAGCTCGCCAGGCCATCACAGGACGGAAACACGCCGACAGCTTTGCAGCCTACTCTTGTCAAAAGTCAGCAATGTTTCTTTTACATGCCTCACACCACAGACAGTAAGAGACATGGCCGGCCTTTGATAACCCAATTAGCTGCACTGGGGGGGGACAGTGGCAACCTTGTGGAGAGTAAGACTCGAACCCCCAACTTTTGGATCAACAATCCAGTGCCCTATACCACTAGGCCACCACTGCCCCCTATATATATAGGATATTTGCAGATGACATTGTGATCTGTAGTGAGAGCAGAGAACAAGTGCAGGAAAATCTAGAGAGGTGGAGGTATGACCTGGAAAGGAGAGGAATGAAGGTAAGACAGAATATATGTGTGTGAACGACAAAGACCCAAGAGAAACGGTGAGCAGAGACAAAGAAGGTGGAGGATTTTTACTTAGGCTCAACAATCCAGAGCAATGGAGAGTGTGGAAAAGACGTGAAGAAGCGTGTGCAGGCAGATTGGAATGGTTGGAGAAAAGTGTCCGCTGTGATGTGTGATAGGAAGGTATCGGCAAGAATGAAAGGAAAAGTGTACAAGACGGTGTTGAGGCCAATGATGTTGTATGGTTTAGAGACAGTGGCCCTGGGGAAAAGACAGGAGGCAGAGCTGGAGGTAGCAGGGATGAAAATGTTGAGATTCTCTTTGGGAGTAACGAGGATGGATAGGATTAGGAAGGAGTACATCAGAGGGACAGCACATGTAAGAGGTTTTGGAGACAAAGTCAGAGAGGCTAGATTGAGATGGTTTGGACATGTACAGAGGAGGAATAGTGAATATATTGGTAGTAGGATGCTGAGGTAGGAACTGCCAGGCAGAAGGCCTAGAGGAAGACCAAAGAGAAGATTTATGGATGTGGTGAAGAAGGACATGAAGGGAGTTGGAGTAAGAGTAGAAGATACAGAGGATAGAGGATAGGGTGAGATGGAGGCGGACGGTTTGCTGTGGCGACCCCTGAAGGAAAAAGCCGAAAGGAAAAGAAGAATATATATATATATATATATATATATATATATATATATATATATATATATATATATATAGAGGATTTTCTGAGTAGATCCTTCCGTAGGAGAGTGCTCAATACTTTTTGGTAGAGCAAATAACAAAAGGACAGGACAAAGACTTTCTATTGAAACTCCATTTATCACTACAGATCTGTTTCGAGGGGTGGTGAAACTATCCTCTCTCTTCAGGTGATTATAGAAGAATTCTTCTTTATTCACCTGAAGAGAGAGGATGGTTTCACCACCCTAAACAGATCTGTAGTGATAAATGGAGTTTCAATAGAAAGTCTTTGTCCGATCCTTTATTTTTGTATATATATATATATATATATATATATATATATATATATATATATATATATATATATATATATATATATATATATATAGTTGGCCCCCGACTTACGAAATTTATCCATTCCAGCGCCTTTTTCGTAACGTGGTAGTTTTGTCAGTAGGGGTTGCATTTTACATGTTAAACGCCTGATTCGTTCCAAGGTCCAAATAAAATGGTTTAATAAATAATTTTCTTTTAATTTTAACACATTTTATTAACATATTTATTAATTAAACCATCATTAAACATTTTTTATTAACACACACATACACACACCTGTCTCTCTCTCTCTCTCTTTCTCTCTCTCTCTCACAGATACACAGTACAAATGTGTATTGCATACACATTAAATGTTTATTGTAGTGCTGTGGACCACGCCCACAAGATGTGGAATTCAAAGTCCATTCCCTGCTTGACAGATCGGAGGTCAAAACTCAACTTTAACTTTAATTTGATTCTTTGAGGGATCGGAACTCCAAATGAGCTCAAATGCGCCACATTTATTAAACATTTACTGAATTAAACAACTTAAAAAACTAAACTAAAAACTAAAGAGTTAAGCTCCCTTCTCTCTCTCTCTCACTCTCACTTACACACACATGCGTGTGCGTGCACACACACACACACTCCCTCTCTCTCTCTTTCTCTCTCTCTCTATCACACACACACACACACACACATACATGGACGGGATGTTTTATTTAAAGCGGAATTACAGTACCTGTTTGAAAGATCAGAAGTCCTCACTGTATTTCCACTTTAAGGTCTCCTTCTGGTTCTGCGTCATCCCTCCTAGCCAATCGGAGGTCAGCAGGGCGGGGTGTTGAGAGACAGCCAATGAGAGAGCAACTTGCGCATCATGTGAAATTTTGAGTGGCGCGTTTGAATTTTGAATTTCTTTTTGTAAGAGGGAATTGTTTTCGTATCCCGGGGACGAAAACTTGGGAAAATGTTTTTCATAACCTGGGATTTTCGTATCCAGGGGTTTCGTAAGTTGGGGGCCGACTGTATATACAAGTTCGAAATAATTGTGGCAAATTGAGTTTATATCACCAACAGTGAATATCATGTTCACAGTCTTCACAACTGTAAGTCTTAATCCGAACTTATAACAATCAATTAAAAATGTAATGGCTACGAGTTACAATAAATTAAAATAACAGAATTTTAAAGATAGCTCAAGGGACACCATAACCTCCCACACCACCACAGCCATCAGCCTATTGGGTTACTTCTCTAACATCTACCATACTACTGCACTGCTACAGTATGTGATAGTTCCCAAGGTTGCTTACAGAATATATATGTTCATGCTCAGTCAAATGGGACAGTGGACTGCAATCTTCAAGTCACTACATAGATTTTCTAAAGGGTTTAAGTTTGGGCTCTGACTCAGGCATAAGAAGGACATTCACATTTTTTGACCTTCAGACATTGCGAAGTCAACTTGAATGTGAACTTTCTTCCCACTGAAAACTTTCTGGCAGAAAGCAGCAGCATTTCCTCAAGAATTTGATGGCATTTTGCCCCATCTGTACTTCCTTTTATATTAACAAGTGCCCCAGTCTCTCCTGCAGCGAAACACCTCCACACCATATTCACGCTTTACTGTAGGTATGGTGTCTTTTGCATGTGTAACTGTGCTAATTTTCTGTCAGATGTACGTACCGTTTGGTGTTGATGCCAAATTGTTTGATTTTGGTCTCTTCTGACCATCACACCTTTTCCATTTGATCTCAAAATCTTCAAAATGCTTTTTGGTAAAACTCAACTACACACCCCTACCATCAAAGCTACATTTGTTCAGTATTCAAGCTATTGTATTCACTTGCACACAATGACCAATGAATTGCGAAAATATTCTTGTAACACCTTCAAAGCTGCCATGGGCCTTGTGTTAGTCTCTCTGAAAAGCTCCCTGCTCACGTTTCCATTCAGTTTGAAGGACTGATCCACACACACTAGAATCACTCTGAAGGTTCCTAGTACTAAATGATTTCACTTTTTGATTGCAAACTTTACATGATCCAAGAGATTGATAAAGCCTTTAAAATGGGGGTAAAACCATTTTTCATCCAGGCCTCTAATTGGAATTGATTGTAATCATTCTGATCAATGCAACATAACACCAGCTGTTCCGTTGCATTGATCAGAATGATTACAATCAATTCCAATTAGAGGCCTGGATGAAGGTGAAAGTATTTTTAGAAGAAGTGATCCTTTATCCATCTCAGTTTTTTTCTTGAAAATTTGCTATTATAGGTCTCACTTGTGTTGTTAAAAGTTGCATTAACTTTGTACTGGAAATGCTGCAAAGGAAAAATTCCATGAGAAGAAGCACCTATAGGGCAAAAGTGAATCCAGTGACAGTGTAACAGTGTAATCTTACATTATAAAATCATCGATCTTCTGCAGCTGTATGCTGGAGGATCAAAAAGTGCTAAGTGAGTTAAAAGAAACTTGAGTATGTGCATCATTAGACTTTTATCTTTAAGTTTATCCTATCAAACTTGTTATTGGTAAGTGCTCAGTGATGGTAACTTGAGAGTAATCGGTGCTTCACAGTTATAGTCTTGATTCAAGGAAGAACAAATACAGACAACTTTTGGATGCTTGTGTAGTACCATCCACAGTGAAATCATCTCAATGATCTTTAGGCCAGGCCATCATCAACCACAGTGAGAGACCTTCAGGTAATGCAGGCTCCAAACAGAATTCAAATATCAGGATGGATTGAACAAGAGTGAGGACACTGATACCATTGGTGAAAGAGAGAGAGAGAGAGACAGAAAAAGATATTCTAATTTTCTTGATTTTTTATAATTCACCCACCTCAGGGGAAGGCAGTGTACACCCTGAACAGTTTGGAGGGGTAGGCATTCACACAGCTATTCACAATCACCCAAAAGGGACAATTGGAACAGCCAATTAACCTACGGTGCATGTCTTTTGACTGAGGGAGGATACTGGCGTATCTGGATGATACCAAACAATCACAGGGAAAACATGCAAACTGGACTTTCTTGCATACTAATTACGAGTTCGTATTATGATTAAAAACAAACAACCTGTAAATGTTTTCATTGACTTTGTGTTGTATGTAGTCTTCAGTTTACTGAGCTGCAGTATATAAAATAGGCAAAGGATACATGTGTTCTTCAATGTCATGTTCTGTCTCTTGCTCTCACTTTTTTATGTTCCTTAAATTGTATTCCTTACCTTTAAAAGTACAGTGGAGGGTGAAAAGCCTGCAGCATGCCTGAAAATCTGCTATTTCATTCGGTAGGTTGTCTTCTTGTCTAACAACAGAAGCCTGGTCAATCTATCCTTATAACAATGGAACCACATCCACTGACTATTATTGTTCATTATAAGGAATCATCTTTCTCTGCTTAATCAGGGGTCAGGTCGTGGAGGAAACAGCAGTGAGGTCCATACATCCTTCTGAACAGCCGAGAGACCGTTGGAATCTTAATATTTTTCTATAAAGCGTTGTACAGGTATACCTCGGCTTATTACCATTAATTGGTTCCAGGAGAGACGACTTAAGTCAAAAAACAACTTAAATCAAATTAGCTTGTCTCTAGGCTAGCCTGGGCTAGGCTACACCAAATTTACTTGTATAATATTATATATAACTCTCTCTCTTTTTCACTCGCGATATATATATATATATATATATATAATGGTGAGAGGCATGTAAAAGAACCATTGCTGACTTTCGTAAAGAGTAGGCTGCAAAGTCGTCAGCGTGTTTCTGTCCCTTGCTAAAAAGGGTTGTGACAGGAAGGGCATCCGATGTAAAAACCTCTGCCAAATCAAACGTGCGAATCAGATGATTCGCTGTAATGACTCCTGAGTAAAAGGGAAAAAGCCGAAAGGAAGACAGACATATATATATATATATATATATATATATATCTTCTTTTCCTTTCGGCTGTTCCCTTCAGGGGTCGCCACAGCAAATGATCTGCCTCCATCTCTCCCTATCCTCTGCATCTTCTACTCTTACTCCAACGACCTTCATGTCCGCCTTCACCGCATCCATAAATCTTCTCTTTGGTCTTCCTCTGGGCCTTTTGCCTGGTAGTTCCAACCTCAGCATCCTATGACCAATATACTCACTATCCCTCCTCTGTACATGTCCAAACCATCTCAATCTAGCCTCTCTGACTTTGTCTCCAAAACATCTAACATGTGCTGTCCCTCTGATGTACTCATTTCTGATCCTATCCATCCTCGTGACTCCCAAAGAGAACCTCAACATTTTCATCTCTGCTACCTCCAACTCTGACTCCTGTCTTTTCCCCAGAGTCACTGTCTCTAAACCATACAACATTGCTGGCCTCATCACCGTCTTGTACACTTTTCCCTTCATTCTTGCCGATACTCTCCTATCACACATCACACCGGACACTTTTCTCCATCCATTCCAACCTGCCTGCACGTGCTTCTTCACCTCTTTTCCACACTCTCCATTGCTCTGGATTGTTGAGCCTAAGTACTTAAAATCCTCCACCTTCTTTATCTCTGCCCCCTGTAACCTCAAAGTTCTTCTTGGGTCCTTGTCGTTCACACACATGTATTCTGTCTTACTAAGACTAACCTTCAATCCCCTCCTTTCCAGAGCATACCTCCACCTCTCTAGATTTTCCTCCACTCGGTCTCTGCTCTCACTACAGATCACTATGTCATCTTCAAACATCATAGTCCATGGAGATTCTTGTCTAACCTCATCTGTTAGCCTGTCCATCACCATAGCAAACAAGAAGGGGCTGAGAGCTGACCCTTGATGCAGTCCCACCTCCACCTTGAACTCTTCTGTCACACCGACAGCACACCTCACCACTGTCTTACATCTATCATACATGTCCTGCACTACTCTAACATACTTCTCTGCCACTCCAGACTTCCTCATACAATACCACAGTTCTTCTCTCGGCACCCTGTCATATGCTTTCTCCAGATCCACAAAGGCACAATGCAGCTCCTTCTGACCTTCTCTGTACTTCTCTATTAACATCCTCAAAGCAAACACTGCATCTGTGGTGCTCTTTCTGGGCATGAAACCAAACTGTTGTTCACAAATGCTGACCTCTGCCCTTAGTCTTGCTTCCACTATTCTTTCCCATAGCTTCATTGTATGGCTCATCAACTTTATCCCTCTGTAGTTGCCACAACTCTGTACATCGCCCTTGTTCTTAAAAATGGGCACAAGCACACTTCTCCTCCATTCCTCTGGCATCTGCTCACTTTCTAAGACCTTGTTGAATATTCTTGTCAGAAAATCTACTGCTACCTCCCCTAGACACTTCCATACCTCAACTGGTATGTCATCAGGGCCAACTGCCTTTCCATTCTTCATCCTCTTCAATGCCCTCCTCACTTCTCCCTTACTAATCTTTGCTACTTCCTGCTCCTCAATGGTCACCCCTTCTACTCTTTTTTCTCTCTCATTTTCCTCATTCATCAGCTCTTCAAAGTACTCTTTCCATCTTCCCAGCACACTTCTGTCATCAGTCAATACATTTCCCTCTCTGTCCTTAATCACTCTAACTTGCTGCACGTCTTTCCCATCTCTATTTCTCTGCTGTGCTAACCTGTATAGATCATTTTCTCCCTCCTTATTGTTCAACCTATCATACAAGTCATCATACGCCCTCTGTTTGGCCTTTGACACCGCTACCTTCGCCCTACGCTGTGTCTCCCTGTACTCCTGTTTACTCTCTTCGGTCCTCTCAATGTCCCACTTCTTCTTGGCTAACCTCTTCTTTTGTACACACTCCTGCACTTCCTCATTCCACCACCAAGTTTCCTTATCTACTTTCCTTCCAGAGGACACACCAAGTACTCTCCTACCGGTCTCCCTGATCACATTGGCTGTGGTTGTCCAGTCCTCTGGAAGCACTTCCTGACTACCCAAAGCCTGTTTCAACTCCTCCTTGAAGACAACACGACACTCTTCCTTTTTCAGCTTCCACCACTTTGTCTTCTGCTCTGCCTTTGCCTTTTTCACCTTTCTCACCATCAGTGTCATCCTGCACACCACCATCCTATGCTGTTTGGCAACACTCTCACCCACTACTACTTTGCAGTCACTGACTTCCTTCAAATTACATTGCCTACACAAGATGTAGTCTACCTGTGTGCTCTTACCTCCGCTTTCATAAGTCACCCTATGCTTCTGTTTCTTCTTGAAGAAAGTATTCACCACAGCCATTTCCATCCTTTTTGCAAAATCGATCAACATCTGTCCTTCTGTGTTCCTGTCCTGGATACCAAACCTGCCCATCACTTCCTCGTCCCCTCTGTTGCCTGCACCAACATGTCCATTGAAGTCTGCTCCAATGACCACTCTTTCACCTCTGGGGGTACTCTGCATCACTTCATCTAACTCACTCCAGAATCTCTCCTTCTCTTCTAGCTTACATCCTGCCTGTGGGGCATAAGCACTAACAACATTGACCATCACGCCTTCAATTTCTAACTTGAGACTCATCACTCTGTCTGACACTCTTTTCACTTCTAGAACATTCCTGACAAACCCCTCCTTCAAGATGACTCCTACTCCATTTCTCTTCCCATCCACACCATGATAAAACAGTTTAAACCCTGCTCCTAAGCTTTTAGCCTTTCTACCTTTCCACCTTGTCTCCTGAACACACAGTATGTCCACCTTCCTCCTCTGCATCATGTCAGCCAGCTCCCTATCTTTTCCTTGCATAGTTCCAACATTCAAAGTCCCTACTCTCAGTCCGAGGCTCACGCATTTCCTCTTCTCTCTCTGCCTACGGACACGCCTCCCGCCTCTCCTTCTTCGACGTCTTCGACCAACAGTAGTCCAATTTCCATCAGCACCCTGTTGGTTGACAGCACTGATGGCGGTCGTTGTTAACCCAAGCCTCGACCGATCCAGTATGAATTCTGTATTGATCATTTGCATTTTTTTTTTTTGGCAGAAGTTTTACGCCGGATGCCCTTCCTGTCGCAACCCTCTGCATTTATCCGGGCTTGGGACCGGCATAAGGGGGAGAGACACTGGTTAGTGCCCCCCCCCCGCCTCATGGCTGCATTTATATATATCCCCTCCTTGAATCGCCATCTTATCGTGGTGGAGGGGTTTGCGTGACCTAATGATCCTAGGAGCTATGTTTTCGGGGACAAAAGGGTCACCCAAAGTGAAATGCGGTTCAGAAGACCTCTATGCTAAATAAAAAGAAAAGGACACAGTTTCCCTTGCCCGGACGCAGGTTACTGGGGTCCCCCCTGGAGCCAGGCCTGGGGAAGGGGCTCAAAGGCAAGCGCCTGGTTGTCGGGCTTCTGCCCATGGAGCCCAGCCAGGCCCAGCCCGAAAAGGAAACATGGGTCCATCCTTCCATGGACCCACCACCTGTGGGAGGGGATGTAGGAGTCAGGTGCAATGTGAGTTGAGTGGCAGCTAAAAACATGGGTTCTGTTAGACCGATCCTTGGCTACTGACTCTTGGGACATGGAATGCCACCTCTATGGTGGGGAAGAAGCCTAAGCCAGTGTGTGAGGTGGAGCGATACCAACTAAATATAGTCGAGCTCATCTCAACACAGAGCTTGGGCTCTGGAACCACCCCTCTTGAGAGAGGCTGGACCTTATCCCATTCTGGAGTTGCTCATGGGGAGAGGCGGTGAGCCAGTGTGGGCATCCTTGTTGACCTGGAAGGGTGTGATTGGCTCTCCAGTCGGAACCTGAATGATGTTTCGTTTTTGGACTGTTCTCATCACAGTTTCTCTATCATGAACACCATGTTTGAACATAACGGTGTCCATAAGTGAACTTGGCACCAGGACAACCTAGGTCGCAGTTCGATGATCGACTTTGTAGTCGTTTCACCGGACTTGCAACCGCATGTCCTGGACACTCGGGTGAAGAGGGGAGCTGAGCCGTCCCCTGATCACCACCTGGTGGTGAGCTGGCTTCAATGGTGGGGAAGGCTGTGTTACGAGTATGTACATATTGGTGTGAATGTAAATATAAACATAAGGAAAGAGTCACGAGTCTGGAATTTTCCATAGGGGACTTGAGTTGCGCAATCCAACAGAGGGGAGGAGCAACACCGACATGTTGGGGCTTGTCTGAGCTTGCCTGGGCTTGTTCAACTTGGTTTGGGGAATCTATATTAAGGACAGGTGGCCGACTGGCTACAGTCATCCAGTCTCCTCCAGTCTCTTTGTCACCGATTCTGTTCATAATTTTCATGGACAGAATATCCAGGCGCAGTCGAGGCGTTGAGGGGTTCTTGTTTGGTGGCCATTGGATCTCGTCTCTTCTTTTTGCGAATGGCATTGTCCTTTTGGGTTCATTAAGCCGGGACATCCAGCTCTCATTGGAGCAATTCGCATTCGAGTGCGAAGCGGCTGGGATGAAAATCAGTACCTCCAAGTCTGAGGCCATGGTTTTCAGTTGGACAAGGGTGGAATGGGCCGTCCAGGACGGAAGTGATGTCCTGCCCCAACAGGAGGAGTTTAAGTATCTTGGGGTCTTGTTCACAAGTGATGGAAGGATGGAGCAGGAGATCGACAGACGAATCACTGCAGCCTCTGCTGTAAAACTGTACCGGTCTGTCGTGGTGAAGAGGGAGCTGAGCCGCAAGGCAAAGCTCTCAATTTACCAGTCAATCTACGTTTTAACCCTCACCTATGGTCACGAGCTTCGGGTAACAGGTGGCAAGGTTCTCCCTTCGAGATAAAACCGCTGCTCCTCCGCATTGAGAGGGGCCAGTTGAGGTGGCTAGGGCATCTGGCTAGAATGCCTTCCGAATGCCTCCCTGGTGTGGTGTTTCGGGCATGTCCAACTAATAAGAGACCCCGTGGTCAACCTAGAATACGCTGGAGGAACTACATCTCTCGGCTTGTCTGGGAATGCGTCGGTGTCCCCGGAAGAGCTGGAAGAAGTAGCTAGCTGGAGAGGGACAGCTGGGACTCATTGCTTAGGTTGCTGCCTTCCCAATCCGACCCTGGAAGAAGAAGAAGATGATGATGTGATATATATATATATATATATATATATATATATATATATATATATAAAATCATCTGATGCATGCATATGTGTATATAATATCAATAAATACATATCCAATTCCACAAATTCTTATAATAACAATTAAACATTCAAAAATAATGTATAAGATGTAAATACAATATAAATACACACACAGATGTGCACCTCACATAAAAATGCAAGTAGTTTTGTTGGTTTGTTTTTTGTTGTTTTTTTGTTTTTTTTTTGTATAATTGGTCTTCTTTTGCGGCATTTTCCTTTCCTTTTCCCCAATTTTTCCTTAATTTCTTTATTTTTTTTATTTTTCAATGAATATTTTTGAAAAACCCACAATGCACAAAAACTGAAGCACGAAGTAGCGAGGGATCACTGTGTATATATATATATATATATATATATATATATATATATATATATATAGGCTAGTCCTTCTCAAAAAATTAGCATATTGTGATAAAGTTCATTATTTTCTGTAATGTACTGATAAAAATTAAACTTTCATATATTTTAGATTCATTGCACCCCAACTGAAATATTTCAGGTTTTTTATTGTTTTAATACTGATGATTTTGGCATACAGCTCATGAAAACCAAAAATCCCTATCTCCAAAAATTAGCATATTTCATCCGACCAATAAACAAAAAAGTGTTTTTAATTAAAAAAAAAAGTCAACCTTCAAATAATTATGTTCAGTTATGCACTCAATACTTGGTCGGGAATCCTTTTGCAGAAATGACTGTTTCAATGCGGCGTGGCATAGAGGCAATCAGCCTGTGGCAATGCTGGTGTTATGGAGGCCCAGGATGCTTCGATAGCGGCCTTAAGCTCATCCACAGTGTTGGGTCTGGTGTCTCTCAACTTTCTCTTCACAATATCCCACAGATTCTCTATAGGGTTCAGGTCAGGAGACTTGGCAGGCCAATTGAGCACAGTAATACCATGGTCAGTAAACCATTTACCAGTGGTTTTGGCACTTTGAGCAGGTGCCAGTTCGTGCTGAAAAATGAAATCTTCATCTCTATAAAGCTTTTCAGCAGATGGAAGCATGAAATGCTCCAAAATCTCCTGATAGTTAGCTGCATTGACCCGGCCCTTGCTAAAACACAGTGGACCAACACCAGCAGCTAACATGGCACACCAGACCATCACTGTGGGTACTTGACACTGGACTTCAGAAATTTTGGCATTTCCTTTTCCCCAGTCTTCCTCCAGACTCTGGCACCTTGATTTCCGAATGACATGCAAAATTTGTTTTCATCTTCTTGTTTTTGCTTCTCTGTAGCCCAGGTCAGGCGCTTCTGCCGCTTTTTCTGGTTCAAAAGTGGCTTGACCTGGGGAATACGGCACCTGTAGCTGAGTCCACTGCTTCCACAGGTCCCCCAAGGTCTGCAATCGGCCCTTCTCCGCATTCTTCCTCAGGGTCCGGTCACCTCTTCTGGTTGTGTAGCGTTTTCTGCCACACTTTTTCCTTCCCACAGACGTCCCACTGAGGTGCCTTGATACAGCACTCTGGGAACAGCCTATTCACTCAGAGATTTCTTTCTGTGTCTTACCCTCTTGCTTGAGAGTGTCAATGATGGCCTTCTGGACAGCAGTCAGGTCGGCAGTCTTACCCATGATTGCGGTTTTGAGTAATGAACCAGGCTGGGAGTTTTTAAAAGCCTCAGGAATCTTTTGCAGGTGTTTAGAGTTAATTGGTTGATTCAGATGATTAGGTTAATAGTTCGTTTAGAGTACCTTTTCATGATATGCTAATTTTTCGAGATAGGAATTTTGGGTTTTCATGACCTGTATGCCAAAATCATCAGTATTAAAACAATAAAAGACCTGAAATATTTCAGTTGGTGTGCAATGAATCTAAAATATATGAAAGTTTAATTTTTATCAGTACATTACAGAAAATAATGAACTTTATCACAATATGCTAATTTTTGGAGGACTAGTATATACCATATATAATATACAGTATGATTATAATGATGATATAGAACAATGTATAAATTAATTAATAAAAGACATAAATCAAATAAAATGTTGTGTGTTTTCCTTGAATATGACAGTACATGTGACTGGCGGATCAGTCCCGGAAGGCAAAGCTTTCAATTGACCAGTCGAGCTACATTCCAACCCTCACCTATGGTCACAAGTAGTGACCGAAGGAACAAGATCATAAGATAAGATAAGATAAAATACAGCTTTATTAATCTCACAATGGAGAAATTCACTGTTACAGGCTCTTGAGGTACCATCAGTAGGGGGTGCAAAAATAGATACATATACAAACATACACACATACATATATATTATATAAGTAAATAAATAAATAGATGCATAAAGAGTATAAATTAATAAATAATAAAAGAAAAGAAGGGAACAACTTTGTAGACTGGCCTATATTCAAATGTATATGTATCTGATATGTAGATACAAGCAGCTGAAATAAACTTCGTCTGGGAAGAACTTGGAACTGCTGCTCCTCAGCACTGAGTGGAGCTGGTTGAGGTGGCTTGGGCATTTGTTTAGAATGCTTCTCAAACACCTCTCTGGTGTGGTGTTTCAGGCATGTTCAACTGGGAAGAGACCCTGGGGGTCAACCCAGGACACGCTGAAGGGACTGTGTCTCTTGTATGGTCTGGAAATGATTTGGTGTCTCCCAGAAGTGCTTGAAGGAAGTGGCTGGGGAGAGGGACGTCTGGCCCCCGCAAACCAACCCCAGATTAAGCAAAGGGAGATAAGATGAGATGTGACAGTAAATAAGAATATGAAACAACCTAATAATATGCCAAAATAAATCAATAATGTACGTGAGAAGAATGAGGGCTGATGTTACTATGTGCGAATATGGCACCCTCAGGTTTAGGATTATTTACAGCACATGAAATGCTTTGCTAAGCAAATTTAAACAGCTCTTCTCTTCTTCTTCTTTTCCTTTCGGCTGTTCCCTTCAGGGGTCGCCACAGCAAATGATCTTTCTCCATCTCTCCCTATCCTCTGCATCTTCTACTCTTACTCCAACGACCTTCATGTCCGCCTTCACCACATCCATAAATCTTCTCTTTGGTCTTCCTCTGGGCCTTTTGCCTGGTAGTTCCAACCTCAGCATCCTACGACCAATATACTCACTATCCCTCCTCTGTACATGTCCAAACCATCTCAATCTAGCCTCTCTGACTTTGTCTCCAAAACATCTAACATGTGCTGTCCCTCTGATGTACTCATTTCTGATCCTATCCATCCTCATTACTCCCAAAGAGAACCTCAACATTTTCATCTCTGCTACCTCCAACTCTGACTCCTGTCTTTTCCCCAGGGCCACTGTCTCTAAACCATACAACATTGCTGGCCTCATCACCGTCTTGCACACTTTTCCCTTCATTCTTGCCGATACTCTCCTATCACACATCACACCGGACACTTTTCTCCATCCATTCCAACCTGCCTGCACGCGCTTCTTCACCTCTTTTCCACACTCTCCATTGCTCTGGATTGTTGAGCCTAAGTACTTAAAATCCTCCACCTTCTTTATCTCTGCCCCCTGTAACCTCAAAGTTCCTCTTGGGTCCTTGTCGTTCACACACATGTATTCTGTCTTACTAAGACTAACCTTCAATCCCCTCTTTTCCAGGGCCTACCTCCACCTCTCTAGATTTTCCTCCACTTGGTCTCTGCTCTCACTACAGATCACAATGTCATCTGCAAACATCATAGTCCATGGAGATTCTTGTCTAACCTCGTCTGTTAGCCTGTCCATCACCATAGCAAACAAGAAGGGGCTGAGAGCTGACCCTTGATGCAGTCCCACCTCCACCTTGAACTCTTCTGTCACACCGACAGCACACCTAACCACTGTCTTACATCTCTCATACATGTCCTGCACCACTCTAACATACTTCTCTGTCACTCCGGACTTCCTCATACAATACCACAGTTCTTCTCTCGGCACCCTGTCATATGCTTTCTCCAGATCCACAAAGGCACAATGCAGCTCCTTCTGACCTTCTCTGTACTTCTCTATTAACATCCTCAAAGCAAACACTGCATCTGTGGTGCTCTTTCTTGGCATGAAACCAAACTGTTGTTCACAAATGCTGACCTCTGCCCTTAGTCTTGCTTCCACTATTCTTTCCCATAGCTTCATTGTATGGCTCATCAACTTGATCCCTCTGTAGTTGCCACAACTCTGTACATCTCCCTTGTTCTTAAAAATGGGCACAAGCACACTTCTCCTCCATTCCTCTGGCATCTGCTCACTTTCTAAGACCTTGTTGAATATTCTTGTCAGAAAATCTACTGCTACCTCCCCTAGACACTTCCATACCTCAACTGGTATGTCATCAGTGCCAACTGCCTTTCCACTCTTCATCCTCTTCAATGCCCTCCTCACTTCTCCCTTACTAATCTTTGCTACTTCCTGCTCCTCAACGGTCACCCCTTCTACTCTTTTTTCTCTCTCATTTTCCTCCTATTTGACTTAATTTTGGCTATTATTTTTTGACTAAATAGAATTACACAAGTGGGCTCCCGAGTGGCACATCAACAAGGTGAGTGACTGTTAATCACAAGTTCGAGTCTAGTTTAATGTCACAGCCATCATTACCCGGAATTCTATGGGAGCTAATTGGCTAAGCTCTCACAGGAGGGAGGGATGGCATACCCTCACGCCCTTGCTACTCAATGCTCATCAGCAAATCATGGGTGTCTGTGAGTGCATTCGTACGAGATGGCTAGCAGTTTCCCTGCGAGTGTGTTTGACCACCCCCAAATACGCATGGTGCCACAGTTCGAAAAGAGGCAGGTGGCTAGCATTGGAAGTCATGAAGAGGCATGTCCATGCTTTTGCCCGTCCCTGGTCAGTGGTGGTTATGTGATAGGGAAGGCAATACTTGATCTTTGGGAAATAGGTATGACTAAATTAAGGAGAAAATGTGTGTGTGGGGGGGGGTTGGGGGGTTGCACTAGTGGGTTGTTAATGTCCTATCATATCTGATAGTAATCCTATCTGAAATACGAAGGAGTAAAGCTGCTCAAATGAATACACATCGCCGTTCATTCTCAGCTCCTCTGTATATTTTCTCTGTAGGTATTGGATAAGTGAGTTCTGGACCATGTTCCAGTTACACAACTGCCTGGCAGAAACTTTGGAGGAACTTAAGGAACTTATGAGGAAACATGGACGGGAAGATCTCTGCCATTTACTGCAAACTAAATGGATGTCAGTGTCGTAATATGATCAATCCATCTTTCTTTGGATTTTGTTCTGACTGCATATATTCTGTTAATGCTGGACTCTGATACTTCTCATGTAATATGGTTCAGGGGTGATAGAGTGTGGTCACACAAAGCCAGTCAGAAAATCAAGGTACGAAGCAGCAGGAAGAGGAAAGTGTCTTTGCTTTTTGACCATTTGGAGCCAGTGGAGTTGGCCGAACATCTTACCTACTTGGAGTTCAAATCTTTCTGCAGGATATCTGTGAGTACTGCAGTGAAATATATTCTTCATCTCAGGACAATCAGATCTATTGAATAATAAACAAAATGTAAGAAATTATTTGATATAACTCACCGTCTTTCTTCACTCATTTCTCGAACCGCTCAATCCTTCTAGGGTCACGGGAAGGCTGGAGCCTATTTCAGCTATTACTGGGGAAAGGGCGTGGAACACATTGAGCAGTTCGCTACACACAAGCACTTACATACAGGAGTCATTTGAAACAGCCAATTAGCCTGATGTGAATGTCTTTGGACTGTGGGAGGAAACCAGAGTACTGGGAGGAAACCCACACAAGCACAGGGAGAACATGCAAACTCCACACAGAAACACCTGGAAACCTAGGAATTGAATCCAGGACCTTCTTGTTGTGAGGTGGACATGTTAACCACTGCACCACCATGTATTCTGTGTTATATCAGTGTAATAAAGTTTCAAGGTCGAATAATATCTTATTCAGTCACTCAAGATGACTATCAGCTCCATGCATATGTAAGGATTTTCTCTATTTCAGTTTGCAGACTATCAGAAATATATCCGTAATGAGTGTTTGTCAGAGAATCCCATGATGGAACGTTCCATTGCATTATGCAATGGGATCTCCCAGTGGGTACAACTCATGGTGCTCAGCCGACCGACCCCTCAGCTCCGAGCCGAGGTTTTCACCAAATTCATCTATGTAGCGCAGGTAACATGCTCCACATGTCAACAACAACACCAAAGTATTCGTCAACCTCCATTGTCATGAGTCTGATCCATTACCCACCCACTCTTTCAATCACTCACTAATTTGCTGAACTCATTTGCTATAACCACTTAATCCTGATTAGGGTCGCGGGAAGGCTGGCGCCCATCCCAGATGACTCTGGGCGAGGGCAGAGTACACCATGGACAGCTCACCAGGCCATCGCAGGGCAGAAACACGCTGATGGCTATGCAACCTTCTCTTGTCGAAAGTCAGCAATGGTTCTTTTACATGAACCTCTCACCATAGACATGGCTGGCTTTTGATAACTCCGTTAACTGCACTGAAGGGACAATGACAACCTGTTGAGAGTGGGGCTTGAAAACCCAAGCTTAGGATCAGTGATCCAGCACCACTGCCCCATTTGCTGAACCACTTAATCTAATTACGGTCGCAGAGATGCATTGATATCTTTCTCAGCCAACTCTGAGCAATGACAGAGTACATTGTGAAGACCTCAACAGACCATTAAAGGGCAACACACAAAACCATTCACACTCACACACAAGGAAAAGCTAATTAGCCTAATGGGCATATCTTTGGACTGTGGAGGAAACCAGAGTACCTGGAGGAAACCTACACAAACAGTGTCATTTTGAAGTGAGCGAGTATAGGTACGGAGAACGTGAACAAAGAAAAATCAGTAAATAATAAATTTAACCACAGGATTTTATTCAGTTCAGTGTTTGGTGCTGTTATGTTGCAATTAGTGTTGTCATCTATCATTGAAGAAATGTTTATCATAAGGAGACGAACGAGGATTTTCTTGTGTTGGTGAAGGTACTGCACATGGAAAGAGATGATCATCACCATCAGCATGC
Source organism: Plotosus lineatus (assembly GCA_024760905.1). Taxonomy (NCBI): domain Eukaryota; kingdom Metazoa; phylum Chordata; class Actinopteri; order Siluriformes; family Plotosidae; genus Plotosus; species Plotosus lineatus. The sequence goes on along the minus strand of CM045732.1, from coordinate 42,398,274 downwards.
TTTTGATACCAGCTAAAACCGAATGCTCCCAAGACTCTGAACAATAAGCATCAGACTCAGACCGAAGCCACATGCTGTTAAAAAATTAATAAAATCTAGACCAGAACACTGCCAGTAATCTAGAATACATAATGAGTACCTTTGCCAGATGCTAAAGAAAATGGAATCTCCCACTGAGCTGAAGAATGGTATCTCCCACATACTGACATATACCAAGATGTACTATGTTGTTGCTACCCATCCAACAGCAAAGATTACACACAGCCAGATCCATACACATTCATACACACTTTTTAAGTGTAATGCAGTAATGTTTTATATTCCACTTCCACAGAACCTTCAGCAGATGCAGAACTTTAACTCTCTCATGGCAGTGGTGGGAGGTCTCTGTCACACCTCTATTTCCCGACTGAAAGACACATGTACACATGTGCCAAATGAAACCACTAAGGTATGATATGTGCCATACTCACCTATCACTCATTTACAGAACTACTTAGTCCTATTAGGATAGCAGGGAGGCTGGAGCCTATCTCAGATGACACTTGGTGAAGGCAAGGTACACCCTGAACAACTCACTAGAGTGTCTCAGGGCCTCCACCACGCAAACAATTCACATTTGCACTCACACGAACTGGGGCGATTTGGAAAAGCCAATTAGCTTAATATACATGTCTTTAGACTGTGGAAACAAACTAGAGTAATGGGAGGAAACTAAGACAAACATGCATACTCTATACAGAAATGACTGCGTCGTGCCCAGGACTCAAACCCAGGACCTTTTTGTTGTGATACAAACATGCTAGCCACTATGCCATTGTGCCACCAAATAATGGCACATCCTTATTTACATACAACCCCTGGCAAAATTATGGAATCGCCAGTCTCAGAGGATGTTCATTCAGTTGTTTAATTTTGCAGAAAAAAAGCAGATCACAGACATGACACAAAACTAAAGTCATTTCAAATGGCAACTTTCTGACTTTAAGAAACACTAAAAGAAATCAAGGGGAAAAAAGTGGTAGTCAGTAACAGTTACTTTTTTAGACCAAGCAGGGTGAATAAATTATGGAATCACTCAATTCAATTTTGAGAGAAAAATTATGGTATCAGCCTGCAAAATTTCCATTCCCAAAACTGACACCTGCATCAGATTAGATCTGCTCGTTAGTCTGCAGTTAAACAGGAGTGATCACACCTTGGAGAGCTGTTGCAGAAAGTGGACTGACATGAATCATGGCTCCAACACAAGAGATGTCCATTTAAACAAAGGAGAGGATTATCAAACTTGTTAAAGTTATTGTTATGATATATCTCTAGGATGCTCCTGAACACATCATCAGTGATGTAACCTGAGGTCCTCGGATGTTTCGGGTCTTTCAACATCAGACACCCTCGCCCAGGCGACCCAGCCATGGTTGATCAGACCCGACTTGTGTTCAGGTGGCTTTTGCTTTCCATGGATCGCATCTCCTAATCCACAGCCATCTCGAGGCTTTCTCTGCTTCCTCAGTGATCCTCTTGATGGCTCTTCTCCTCTCCATCCCCGTAATGCCCAGCACACTCAAGGTTTTATAGAGTGATTGGCCTGCGAACCCTCTGCAGCCAACCTTGATGGGCATACACTGTGCCTTCCAGCCCTGCTTACGGCAGCCTACAACCAGATCTTCATATTTGGTCTTCTTTCTCTCATGGGCCTCATCCAGTCGGTCCTCCCATGGCACGGTGAGCTCCATCAAGATGATGCTCTTTGTCTCCTTTGACACCAGGAGGATGTCTGGCCTCAGGGTGGTTGAGACAATACACTGGGGGAACTTGAGTTGTTTCTCCAGCTCAACAGACAGCTGCCAGTCTTTTGCGGTTGCCAGTAGCCCCGATGGGTTCCTGGCTCCTGTGTTTTTTCCCAACTTCTCACCCGCCTTCACAAAGGTGATCAACTGAGTGGTGGGGCAGGACCGTCTGCTGCTTTTGCTGATTCCCATGCTGATGACTTCCGCAATGGGTTTCAGAACCTGGTTGTGGTGCCAGGTGTACCACCCCTGCCCAAGGGCTACTGGACAGCAGCTCAGAATGTGCTCCAACGTGCCTCTGCCTGGGCACTGCAGGCAGTTGGGAGACTCTATTCTACCCCAAATGGAGAGGTTTCTGGACTGGGCAGAATGTCATAGACCGCTTGGACAAGGAACTTTATTCGGTGCGGCTCTGCCCGCCAAAGCTCTGCTCATGTGACTTTTCGTTCCATGGCCTGCTCCCACCTTGTCCAGGCACCCTGCTGCCTTAGGCCGACTGCTCTGCTGCTCCTCCTCTCCTCCACTTCTGCCCTCACCTCCTCCTGCACCAATCGCCGTCTCTCCTTCCCCTTGGCCTTCTCATACTGTGGCGTTGTACATGTTCCCAGACCAGCCCTACTGTGGGTCACTGCTCCGACCAGGGCTGTGTTGTATCCGCAATTCAGCGTGTGTGACAGCTTCATCGGCTCTCCACTTCCTCCCGGTTTTCACTCTGACCCTTGCCTGGGCCACCTTAGGGTCGCTGGAGTCCCGATACATCATCACTTTTCTTGCCTTTGTCACCTTAAACTCCTCCTCTAGTGATCTCAGAGGCAGTTGGAGCTTGGTGTTGCGTCCATAGAGAGCGATGCTACTAATACTCCTAGGCAGACCCAGCCACCTCCTGAGGAAACTGCTAACCTTCCTCTCTAGGCCCTCCACGATCGAAATTGGAACCTTGTAGATGAGTAGAGGCCACAGTACTTTGGGCAGGATGCCATGTTGATAAATCCAGGCCTTGAACTTTCCGGGTAGCCCAGACCGGTCCACTGTTCTCAACCAGCTCTCCAGCTACTGACAGGTTTCTTGAATGGATGCTGAATCCTTAAGGCTGCTGTTGAACACCTTGCCAAGACTCTTCACTGGTTTTTCAGAGACAGTTGGGATTGGTGCCCCACCGATGCTGAAGTGGAACCTGTCCACAACTTTGCCCCTCTTCAGCACCAGTGACCGCGATTTCTCCGGCTTAAACCTCATCCTTGCCCATCTACACAGCTCTTCCAGCCCTTGCAAAATCCACCTGCTTCCTGGTACTGACTCAGTGGTAATGGTAAGATCGTCCATATATGCCCTGATTGGTGGTTGCCGGACTTCCGTTGCAGTCTTTGGGCCCCGACACTAGGTTTCAGCAGACTTAACTAGCATGTTCATTGCCAAGGCAAAAAGGATCACGGAGATGGTACAGCCTGTGATGATCCCAACCTCGACTCTGTGCCAATCTGATGTTACAAGCCCTGCTGACACTCTCATACTGAACTGATTGTAGTAGTCCATAATGAGTTGTGCGACCTGGCCTGGCACATGATGCCTCTCCAAGGTTGCTTGGACCAGCTTGTGTGGGATGGATCCATAGGCGTTAGCGAGGTCGAGCCAAAGCACTGCCAAGTCTCCTTTGTTCTCCCGAGCTTCTCTGATGAGCTGGGTCACCACTCCCGTATGCTCCAGGCAACCTGGCACCCCGGATATGCTGCCCTTCTGCACTGAGGTGTCAATGTAGCTGTTGCTGGAGAGAAAGTCAGTCAACCGCCTTGCTACTATGCTGAAGAAGATTTTCCCTTCCACACTTAGCAAGGAAATAATCCTGAATTGGTCGATGTTCTTGGAATTTTCTCGACCAATTCGAGAAAATTCCAAGAACATCTCGAATTGGTCGATTGGAAGGTAGATCATCCCACAATGTTGCAAATGATGCTGGTTGTTCACAGTCAGCGCAGCGGTGTTTAAAATCTGGACCAAGTACAAACTACATTGGAGGGTTGTTAAAGGCAAGCATACTGGTAGACCAAGGAAGACATCAAAGAATCAAGACAAAACTTAAAGCAATGTCTTGAAAACAGAAAATGTACAGCAAGACAAATAGGGAATAAATGGAGGAAACTAGAGTCAACGTCTGTGACTGAACTGTAAGAAACCGTCTAAAGGAAATGGGATTTACATACAGAAAGCTTGTTTTCTTCAGGCTTCATAAATCTTCATAAACGGCACCAAACAAAAGTTCCAGCATCATCGCCCAATGCAGCTTCATGATTCATCACTGAATATGACTTTCATCCTGACATTATATAGCACTTAAGTCGGCCCCTTTCTATACAAAGTCATTAATTTTCTGAAGTTTAATTTTAATTTCTTAGAAAGCCCAGTTCAGTTCATTTTCTGTAACCGCTTAATCCTAATCAGGGTTGCGGGGAGGCTGGCGCCCATCCCAGCTGACTTCGGGCGAGGGCAGAGTACACCCTGGACAGCTCGCCAGGCCATCGCAGGGCAGAAACATGCTGACGACTTTGCAGCTTACTCTTGTCGAAAGTGAGCAATGGTTCTTTTACATGCCTCACACCATAGACAGTGAGAGACATGGCCGGCCTTTGATAATCCAGTTAGCAGCACTGGGAGACAGTGACAACCTTGTGGAGAGTGGGACTCGAACCCCCAACCTTTGGATCAACAATCCAGCCCTCTACCATCTAGACCACCACTACCCGGTTTCTTAGAAAGCAAATGTTCATTAGTAGGTAGGCCTCCTTTGGTCGAAATTGACCATGAAAACTGTGCCCTTTCACTGCCAGTTTGTAGTACTTCACTCTAAACAATGCCGCCTGTGGCTTATGAGGCCAATGCGGGAATGGCAGTCCTTGCCACATGAAGAGCAGATTTGAATAGATGCGACAGAGTCAGTTGTTTTCTCTTTTTGCCTGGCCCTTTTTTCGATGGCTTTATTAGTGATTTTCTCTTCACCTTCCTTCAGTTGCTTATGGAGGAGGCAGCACCAGCTGCTGCGGTCTGCCGCAATGTCTTCCCAGCTCTCGGGGTCGATTTCCAAGGCTTTCATATCTCATCGTCCTTGTACCTCAGCTGTGGGTGGCCTCCTGGGTTGTTTGCCAATGGCAAGTTCTCCTTAGAGAATGTCCTTAGGTATTCTGCCATCCTCCATACGGTGCACGTGGCCAATCCAGCGCATTCTGTCTTGTCTGAGTAGTGTGTACATGGTGGGGAGACTGGCGCAGTCCAGGGCCTTGTTCTTGGGCACCTTACCTCTCCAGCTGATGCCGAGGATACGGCGGAGGCTTCGCGGGTGGAAACTATTTAGCTTACGCTCTTGCTTTCTGTAGATTGTCCATGCCTTGCTCCCATACAGGAGGGTGTTGACGACATAGGCATTACAGACAGCCATCTTGCTTTTGGTCGTCAGCTTGGGGTTCTAATCTTCAGGTCCAATGCCCTGGTTAGATCAATGAAGGCAATGTAGAGGGATTTCTGTTGTTCCCTGCATTTCTCCTGGAGTTGGCAAATGGAGAAAATCAATGTCCACTGTTGAGCATTCTGCGCGGAAACTGCATTGGGATTCAGGATAGACACATTCAGCCAGTTGCTGGAGTCTTGTGAGTTAGACACGAGCATACACTTTGCCCACAATGCTCGAGAGAGATACCTCAATAGTTGTTACAGTCGCTCCTGTCCGCTTTGTTCTTATACAGGGTGACGATTTTGGCATCTTTCAGGTTTTGAGGAACGCCGCCTTCACGCTAACACTGGCAAAGGGTGTTGTGTAGTGACTGAAGGAGGGAAGACTTGCAGTGCTTCATGAGATCAGGAGAGATGCTATCTGTTCCAGGGGCTTTGCCGCAGGCCAAGCTGTCGATAGCCTTGCTGAGTTCTTCCAGTGTTGGTTCGGTGTCAAAGTCCTCCATGATAGGTAGAGGTTTGATGGCATCCAATGCCAGTCAACAAGTCAACAACACTGTTCTCTCTGGATTAAAGCTCTGAGTAGTGCTCTACCCATCGCTCCATTTGTTTCCCCTTGTTGGTGATCACTTCCACACTGATGGATTTGAGGGGTGCTGTTTTGCTCTGAGTCGGTCCAAGAGCTTTTGTGATGCCATTGTACATGCCTCTGATGTTACCTGTGTCCACTGCAGTCTAGATGTCACGACTGAGCTCTTGCCAATAGTTTTGGCACATTTCCTTGCTGTCTGTTGGACCTTGCTCCAAGCTGCTCTTAAGGGTCTTTTCACTTGGAGAACGCTTATATTTAGCAAGGGCCACCCGTTTTGCTTCTATGATGGGGGTCATGTCTGCAGACTTTGCATCGAACCAGTCAGGGCTATGGAAGGTCTTCTTTCCAAAGATGGCTAGTGCTGATGTATGAATGCACTCTCGTAGGTGGATCCAGGTGTCTGATGCTGTAAAAGGTAAAGTCTGTTGTGCTTTTTACACCCCAGCCATAGTGGCTCATCAGGCCGGTGCTTATCCCCGGTTTCCATAGCATGAAGCAACTAGGAGTTCAATTCCTCCTGGATGGGATGCTAGTCCATTGCAGGTAACCTTCCCAGTATATTTTTACTGGTACCCAGTTATATTGCTGGGTGAACAGAGGCACACTTGTGGTTAAGACCTTGCCCAGGGGTCTTAGCACAGTGCGGGGCTAACTGGGATTTGAACTAACAACCTCCCGATCATGAGCCCCGCACTCTAACCTCTATGCCACCAGCCCCACAAGTGTCTGATGCTGTACTTTGAGGATTTTTTTGGGAGATGGCTTCTTTGAAGGTCTTTGCAAATTCCTCAATTGTTGCTTCTTGTTGCATCTTGATGGTATTGATGTGAGGCTTCCCTTGAGGCTTGGCACGGTGAAGAGTCTTTGGTGTCAGGTGGATCTTTCAGCATACAAGAGAGTGGTCTGTGTCACAGTCTGCGCTGTAACAGGTGCGGGTAAGAAGCACGTGCTTGAGGCTTGTGCGCCTGACGATGATCATGTCAAGCTGGTGCCAATGTTTTGAGAGTGGATGACTCCAGGACACTCGGTGTTGTAGCTTCGTCTGGAAGAAAGTGTTGCTCACACACAAGCCGTGGTAACAGCAAAAGTCTAGCAGACATTGTCTGTTGTTGTTGACCTTGCCAACTCCAAAGGAACCAAGGCAGGAGTGCCAGGAGTCTCAGTCGGCACCCACCCTGGCATTAAAGTCACCCAAAATGACGAGTTGTTCGTTGTTGGTGATGTTGTTGATGATGACATTCAAGTTGGAGTAGAATTCGTCTTTAGACTCAGGTGTTGATGTCAGAGTAGGAGTGTAGGCACTGATGAGAGAGATTGGACCGTTTGAGGTGTAGAGGTGGAAAGTCAGCAGTCGTTCACATCCCTTGTTGCCTGGTTCAACCATCTTCAACAAGGTGTTTCTGACTGCGAAGCCCACCCCGTATTCTCTACGATGCTCAGCGCTCTTTCCTTTCCTGAAAAAGGTGTGGTCCTTTTCTTTCAGCCTTTCAGAGTCTGCTAGATGAGTCTCCTGTAAAGCGGCGATGTCTATCTTTAATAGCAGAAGCTCATCTTTGATGATGGCGATCTTTCTTGCATCATTAATTTTCTGGAGATCAAGTCCGGTGGTCATGGTGTGGATGTTCCAGGTTCCCAATTTAAGAGCTGGTCTCTTCCTTTCGCTTGTTCTTATTCTCTTGCTTGGTGCAGGTTGTAGTCTGCTTGTTGGTTGTTACCTAATCCTTATGCACCCAATGAGGAAGACAGACCGTGGCAAGACAGCACCTTTTTGACCAGGGGCTGCCTGGCTTAGGCGGGCGGTAACTGTCCAATGAGATTCAAAGAGCCCTCCCACTGATGAAAGCGACCCCTGGCACCACGCTCTATGCCAATCAAGCATTGTGGCTTATAACCGGTAACTGCCACTTTCTATGTTGGTTCAACATTGTGAGGCGAGGCTGGAGTGTCTTCTCCAAGGCACAGGCCAGGACAGGGGGAAATGGAGGACCAGCTCTTGCCCAGTTAGCAGGACCTCCCCCCTCTCCACGGCGATGACTGGTCCGGACAGAACGGCAGGGCCGGTACGGTCCGGGGCTATTGATGATACAGAAGGTGCCAGAACGAGATTGATTTCAATGACGAACTGCCTATGGAACTCCAGCTCCAGATTTTTCTTCGAGGCTAACACCTGAAGCTTTTTCTCTAAATAGATATTAGCCACAAAGCAGCAGAGGTTTTTAACAGAGTTTTCCTTCTTTGCATACGGCAGGTAGCACAGGATAGCATGATACCTGTGTCAGGAACAACCTGACCTAACCTAAGCTCATTAATGACTTTAAAATTCATCAACCAGTGGGAGGCCTGGATTAGATCCATAGTCCACAATTGCTTTTCCTTAGCCCACTGTAACCCTGTTTTTTTCTGTTTAGGTGTTAATGGTGGCTTTCATTTAGCTTTTCTGTATGTAAATCCCATTTCCTTTAGGCAGTTTCTTACAGTTCGGTCGCTGACGACTTGGGCATCAAGAGTTTTAGTAGCACTTACACATTTTTCATTCATTTTCAGAGCCACTTAATCCTAAGTAGGGCTGCAGAGAGGCTGGTGCCCATCTCAGCTGATTCTGGGCAAGAGCAGAGTACACCTGGAACAGCTTACCAGGCCATCACAGGGCAGAAACACACTGACAGTTATGCAGCTCCTCTTGACGAAAGTCAGCAATGATTCTTTTATATGAACCTCTTACCATAGACAGTGAGAGACATGGACGGCCTTCGATAACCCGGTTCGTGCACTGGGGGGACAGTGGCAACTTGTTGAGAGTGGGGCTTGAACCCCCAACCTTAGGATCCATGATCTAGCACCTTACCACCACGCCACCAGTGCCCGCTTACACAGTTTTATTATTTGCAATTTGAACATGTTAAAGGATTTTGATTCTTTTAACATGATTATTATTCATCTTGATGAGCACCTGGGAGTCTTTCTTGATCAGGGTCATGTTTGTAGAGACACATTGAGCCTGAGTGATGCTTTTCATATTTCAGTATGATGTTATATTTGGATAGTAGGCTTGAGAATGATCTCTTTTGGTGGAGGTGGAAGAGTGTACTGTATCGATGTAGGACCAGCCACAATAACAGGAAATGTAGAAGCACCAATAATCAGTAATAAGATCCACATACTGAGATATTCTTCCTCCTCACAGGTTCTGAATGAAATGACCGATCTGCTCTCTTCCTTTCGAAACTACGAGAATTACAGACAAGCATACAGTAGATCCACAGGCTTCAGAATCCCAATCTTGGGGGTCCATTTGAAAGACTTGATTGCTGTGAATGAGGCCATGACTGACTATGTTGACAACAGCAAGATCAATGTGCAGAAACTGCAGGCCCTCTACAACCACATAAACGAACTAATCCAGCTGCGGCAGAATCCACCACTCCTGGATGCAAACAAAGACCTGGTGCACCTACTGACTGTCAGTATGATTTTACCTTTTGCTCACTACACACTTAGGGGTGTGTGTGTCTTATTCACTCATTCCACCTCTTTATAGCAATCCACGTGTAAGACACAGTCCATATCATATAATTTTAATTAACAAAAAAAAGAACATTTATGAAAGGAGACACAAAAGAAATATATATACAGAAGGCCCCCGTTATTCGCGGGGGTTGCATTCCACCCCTACCTGCGGATCCTGAAAATTTGCGAATTATTGATGTGGTTTTAAAACCCTATGTATGATATTACATACAGTATATACAGTAAGTGTCTTTAAAAAAATTAGCCATTAGCTGGTAGACACAACTATATTTGTAAATTAAAAAAAAAAATCATTGTTATGGTCTCTCACAAAAGAGTTGCGCGTTGAAATGCACGTTGAAGATGGATGTGGCTGTCACATGCGGGGTGGAGTGCTCATACACACACGATTGCATTTACTCATGGGCTATAAAGACTAGCAGCGCTCTTCCCGGTGCTAGAAGATTGTCCCTCTTACCCGTGATCTCTCTCTGGCTCTCTCAACCCCGTGCTCCACCAGTTCCTGCTTTAGTTTGATGCCCGTGCTCTAGTGCCTTCGCTGTGAACAATAAAGCGCACCCGTTTTCATAGATGAAACAGGGAAATCGTAGTCACTGTAATAGAGATGCGGAGAAACATGAAAATCAAACTAAAGCACGAACTGGTGGAGCACGGAGCTGAGAGCCAGAGAGATCACAGGGAAGAGGGACAATCTTCTAGCAACGGGAAGAGCGCTGCTAGTCTTTATAACCCGTAACTAAATGGAATCAGGTGTGTTTGTTTGGTACTCCACCCCGCATGTGACAGCCACGCCCCTCTCCAACCCGCATTTCAATGCACAACTCTTTTGTGAGTAACCATAACACACTAAAATAAAAACTACAGTGAAGTTAAAGAGTATCCCACATCACATACCATAACACAGCGTACTGTATTCAATCATTTTTTTCACTTAATTTGTGGACCTATGGTATGAGTTACGGTACTGTTAAATTCTGTTCAAAAGACGACGGAACGAATTAAGCCCATTTATATTATTTGTAATGGGAAAAGTGGATTTAGAATCTGAACAAATCGGAATCCGAACAGCCCTCTGGAACAGATTAAGTTTGAGTATCGAGGCTCCACTGTACTTTGCAATTCAGACAATCACATTGATAACTTTGCGCTCAGGAGAAAAAAAAGGTATGTCCATCATCTGCAACCAATCAGCAGGAGGGAGAAGCAAAAGCTCTTGGCCATTGGCTAAGATTTGAATCACATGCCAGTAATTTCTGGGGCTGCCCCTAATTCATGAGTATGTGGGGCCATGACCGGTGAACTGTGAATGGGTGGGGGGCCTACTGTACAGTTTTAATATATATTATTTGTTTGTGTGTGAGTGTAAATGTTATCTTTTGTTCATTCATTTTACAAACCACTTAATCCTACTAGGGTCCAGTGTGAATTCAGGTTGATACCTTCCGTGGTGCTGGGTAATGGGAGGAAGGGATGGCATATTCTCGCTTCCCTGTCACTCAATACGATCACCAGCCAATCAGAAGCATCTGTCAACTCATGCATGCAAAAGGGTGGCCAGTGATTTACATCTGAGGATGTTGGGTTCACCCCTGAATGTGAATGCACAGCAGTTCCAAAAGATACAGATGGTAGCATCACATCCCACTGTGGGTTAGTGATATTCACGTGAAAGGGAGGTAATCCTCCCACAGTTCAAAGACATGCACATTAGGCTAACTTCTTTTTTCTTCTTCTTCTTTTACTTTCGGCTGCTCCCTTCAGGGGTCGCCACAGCAAATCATCCGCCTCCACCTCACCCTGTCCTCCGCATCTTCTTTTCTGACTCCAACGACCTTCATGTCTTCCTTCACCACATCCATAAATCTCTTCTTTGGTCTTCCTCGAGGCCTTCTGCCTGGAAGTTCCAACCTCAGCATCCTACTGCCAATATACTCACTATCCCTCCTCTGTACATGTCCAAACCATCTCAATCTAGCCTCTCTGACTTTGACTCCAAAACATCTTACGTGGGCTGTCCCTCTGATATACTCATTTCTGATCCTATCCATCCTCGTTACTCCCAGAGAGAACCTCAACATTTTCATCTCCGCTACCTCCAGCTCTGCCTCCTGCCTTTTCTTCAGCGCCACTGTTTCTAATCCATACAACATCGCTGGCCTCACCACCGTCCTGTACACTTTTCCCTTCATTCTTGCTGACACTCTCCTATCGCACATCACACCGGACACTTTTCTCCAACCATTCCAGCTTGCCTGCACACGTTTCTTCACCTCTTTTCCACACTCTCCATTGCTCTGGATTGTTGAGCCTAAGTACTTAAAATCCTCCACCTTCGTTATCTCTGCTCCCTGTAACATCACCGTTCCTCCTGGGTCCTTCTCATTCACACACATGTATTCTGATTTTCTGAGGCTAACCTTCATTCCTCTCCTTTCCAGGGCATACCTCCACCTCTCTAGATTTTCCTGCACTTGGTCTCTGCTCTCACTACAGATCACGATGTCATCTGCAAACATCATAGTCCAGGGAGATTCTTGTCTCACCTCGTCTGTCAGCCTGTCCATCACCATAGCAAACAAGAAGGGGCTCAGAGCTGACCCTTGATGCAGTCCCACCTCCACCTTGAATTCGTCGGTCACACCGACAACACACCTCACCACTGTCTTACATCTCTCATACATGTCCTGCACCACTCTAACATACTTCTCTGCCACTCCAGACTTCCTCATGCAATACCACAGTTCTTCTCTTGGCACCCTGTCATATGCTTTTCCAGATCCACAAAGGCACAATGTAGCTCCCTCTGACCTTCTCTGTACTTCTCTATTAACATCCTCAAAGCAAACATTGCATCTGTGGTGCTCTTTCTTGGCATGAAACCAAACTGTTGTTCACAAATATTAGGCTAACTGGCTGTTCCAAATTACCCCTAAGTATGAGCGTGAATAGCTCTGTGGGTGTTGGTCCTGTGAATCCCAGGTGAACTGTTCAAATTGTACCGTGTAATCACCCAGTTGCAGCTGAGATAAACTCCTGCCTTCCTGTGACCTTTGTAGGAGAAAGTTTAACCCTACTAGGGCTGCAGACCATTGCAGAGCAACTCACACACAACTATACCTACTCACACATAGGGGCAATTTAGAGCAGCCAATTAGCCTCATATGCATGGCTTTGAACTGTAGGAGTAAACTGGACTACCCGAAGGAAACCCACACAACCACAGTCACACAGATTCACAGTTTTCAGTAATTTAGAGTAACCAGTTGACTCAATATCTTTGGATCATGAGACTAACCTGGAGCACCCAGAGAATCCGGAACATACACAGCACTCAAAAAGGCTCCAGTAGGCCATAAGGTGTGTACCAAGAACCTTCTTACTATGAGTTGACAGCACAAACCAAAAACTGGTGCTGTTGGATTTATACCCAAGAAACATAACAGTCCACTTCCTGGTAATTTAGAAAATATTGTAAAATTTTGCTTTTGATTTTGCTGCCTCGGAGGTTATAAAAGTAAATACTGTGCACTCAATTATCTAATGCATGGACTCCCGAGTGGCGCATCAACAGGGTGCGTGACTATTAATCAGGAGCTCGCAAGTTCGAATCTGGGTTGACATAGAAATCAGTGATCAGGAGCCCATGAAGGATAATTCTCCGAGCTCTCACAAGAGGGAAGGATGGTTCACTTCCCTGCTGCTAACAGCGGTCGCCAGCCAATCATTCGTAACAAGGATGGATAGCGCTTTCCCACAGAGTGTGTTAGAACACCCCCAAATACACAGTGCCACAGGTTAAAAAGACGTGGGTGACTGGTGTCGCATGTCACGGAGGGGGACACCACACACACACACACACGTTGGTGGTGGTTGTGTGATAGGAAAGGCAATACTTGATGGGTGGGAATTGGATATGACTAAATTAGGTAGAAAATGGGAGGAGGGGTGATTATCTAGTGATCATTACTGTACTGTATACAAAATCAAGACTCTTCCCCGGTCTTCAATGGCATTTTAAAGCACATTGTGGTATCTTTTTTTTTTAATCATATCTAATTGTCAGTGGAAAAAATTCTGCTTGAAGTGAAGGTTTTTCCTCTCAGTCCACTGTCTTTTTTATGCGAGGGTGTTTAACATGTTACAAAGGTGAAAACCTTTAAAGAGTAATTTTACTTCGTTCAGACTAGGTGTGGGGGATGGGAGTCTCATAGTGTTTCTCCTGAAGTATGACTAAGAAACATTTCACTGTTTCTCCCACACAGCTGTCTCTTGACCTGTACTACACCGAAGATGAAATCTATGAGCTGTCATACGCAAGAGAGCCCAGGAACCACAGAGCACCTGTGGGTACAGCTAACAGTGTGTGTGTGTGTGTGTGTGTGTGTGTGTGTGTGTGTGTGTTTTAGAATGATAATAAATTAAAGTGTTTGAGGTTTCAATGCAATCATTCATTCACTCATTTTGCTGAACTCTTTAATCCTGGGGTTTCGAGGAATCTGGAGGTACACCCTGAACTGCTCGCCAGACCATTGCACAGCAACAAACATCACCATTCAGACTCCTAGAGGCAATTTAGAACAACCAATTAGTCTAATGTGAATGGCTTTTCTCTGTGGGAGGAAACTGGAGTTTCCAGAGGAAACCCATGCAAGCTCGAGGAGAACAAGTAAACTCCACATAGAAACGCCCGAACCTGGGACTCAAGTCCAGGATCTTTTTGCTGTCGGGTGGATGTGCCAACCATGATTCTACTATTGAGGTCATAGTTTGGTTAACTGCAAGAATAAAATGCAGGATAAGAGCACTGAAAGTCTTTAATGAAATATTTATTTATTTTCACCCTGGTGTGGTTGCTTTTCACTCAGAATGTATGAAATGTATGAAGAACAATCATAAAAAGACTACAACACTTTTGTTTACAGTTTCTTAAATCTATGGCATTTGTTGTTGCTTTTGTTGATTGTTGTCTCTCAGCCAGCGACTCCGTACAGACCCCCTGTGGTTGTGAACTGGGCTTCAGGTCTCACGCCCAAGCCAGATCCAAAAACCATCAGCAGACATGTTCAAAGAATGGTTGATGTGAGTGCTGCATGAGTCATTTTCTTCTTCGGTTTCTTTGTTTTTTCTCTGCTGTTTTAAAGATTGTGTTCAGTTTTTCCTGTTACAAGAAATTGTTTACATTTTTAGTTACTCACTCATTTTTCAAACCGCTTAATCCTACCAGGGTCATGGGGAGACTGGTGCCAATTTCAGTCAGCAGTGCATGAATGTCGGGTACAGTTTGAACAGCTCCTTAGACCATTGCAGAGCAACACAAACACAGCCATTCACACTCACATCTAGGGTCAATTTAGAACAACCAATTAGCTTAATGTGCATGTCTTTGGACTGTGGGAGGAAACTGGAGTATCTGGAGGAAACCTACACAAGCATGGGAAGAACATGCAAACTTCAAACAGGAATTTCCTAGCCTTGGACTCAAGTCCAGTACTTTCTTGATGTTCTTGGTGTGAGGCGGACATGCTAACTGCTACTGCTAAAATACTGTTAATAGGAGAGAATGGACAGAGACGATCAGCAACAACAGAGGAATACAACACTGGGCTCCAGATTTGTTAGTCAGGAACACATCATTCACCCAACCTGGTCAGCAGAAGGGTTGAAATGCTGAGATACTCTTCTGCTCACTGCAGCCGTTAACAGTGATTCATTGGGTGATTTTTACTTTCCTGGCAACCCAAATGGACCCAACCTATTTTACTTTGATCTTTGTTGATAAAGTCTTTCCATCCACAAAATATAATGTTCTCACTCACTCACTCATCTCCCTAACTGCTTAATCCAACTACTAGAGTCAACAGAGCCTAGATAATCTCAGTGATAATCAGAGTGATAATCTCAGTTATCACTGGACAAAGGCGGAATACACCCTGAACAGTTTCCCAGTCCTTCACAACACTCACAAACAGCCACGGAAATTCAGAACAGCCATTCAGCCTAATGTGCATGTTTTTTGAATGGGGGAGGGATGAATGAATGAATGGAGTCTAACGGCACTTTCAACACATATATTGTGTTATATTGTGCCAGACACACTAATACTATGTGCATAATATGACTAAAGGTTTTAAGTTTAATTCATGAAATAATCAACGTTCTACACATAAAATCTAATCAAAATCTGAATTCAAGATCAGTATAAAAGCCAGTGGGATAAAAGAAACAATTCCTTCATTCTCTGAACCACTTAATCTGAGTTAGGGTCACGGGGAGGCTGGCGCCCATCTCAGACAACTCTGAGCAAGCACAGGTTACACCCTGGATGGCTCGCCAGGCCATCGCAAGGCAGAAACACACTGACGGCTATGTACCTCCTCTTGACGAAAGTCAGCAATGGTTCTTTTACATGAACCTCACACCTCAGACAGTGAGAGACATGGCCGCCCATTGATAACCCAGTTAGTGCACTGGGGCGACAGTGACAACCTGTTGAGAGTGGGGCTTGAACCCCCAACCTTGGGATCAGTGACCACTGCCCACCAATTGCTTTAAATGATTAATTTCCTACATATAAAATCAATTACAAATTCATTGTTGATATAAAACCGAGTATAACTAAGAATGTGCATTTCAGTACGTACTCTGGTTATATTATTGGGAATCCAACACTCTAGAAATAATATTCATACCGACTATAACACAAAATCTAAATTTGTAAAATAGGTCAAAATCTTTTCAAAATTGAGGAATCACTGACGCGTTCATTTTAGTGAAAACATTATTCAAGGTATTGGCCATAAAATGCTGATTCCTGATCTTAACTAAATCTGTACAGTCTATTGGAATGTGCGTGACAGTCAGAAGGACTGAACATGCACTGCACACAGGTGCGGATTCCCCCTTCAATAAAAAGCTCTGTGTAATATAAGTGTGAACAAGGAGGAAACCGGCATGAGGACATGCAAACTCCACCCAGAAACACTTGAGACCCAGAACTGAACCCATGAACCTCTTGCTGTGAGGCAGATGTACTAACGTCTATGCTTCTGTACTATCTGGAATACAGACTTGGGGTTTATGAATGTTTTTCATTCCATAAGAATGAGCCTCTTCTCATCATGATTATAAATGTTTTTATTTATTATAAGATGAATGTGTATATAATTCATGGATCCATATTTGTTTTTGTTTTGATTTCTGGCAGTCTGTGTTCATGAACTATGACCATGATGAAAAGGGGTTCATCTCCCAGGAAGACTTTGAGAAAATTGCTGCAAGCTTTCCTTTCTCATTCTGCGTTACAGACAAGAACAAGTGAGTGATGCATATCATGAATAAGCATTACAGTGTGTATTCTTGTGAATAGGGATAAGCTCTACAGTGCTTGGCAAAAGTATTGACCCCTTGGAACCCCTCCCCCCTTTTTTGCCTTACAACCTGGAATTAAAATAGATTTTTTTTTTTGGAATTTATCTAATGGACATACACAAAATAGTATAGGATAATAATAAGGGGAAATGGAGAGAGAAACAACATCATAATTCTAAAATAAGTAAATATTTATTCATTCATTCTCTGAACCACTTAATGCTAATTAGGGTCACAGAGAGGCTGGCACCCATCTCAGCCAACTCTGTGCAAGGGCAGAGTATACCCTGGACAGCTCACTAGACCATTGCATGGCAGAAACAAGCTGACGGCTATGCAGATTTCTCTTAATGAAAGCCAGGCATGGTTATTTTACATGAACCTCTCAACACATACAGTGAGAGACATGGCCGGCCTTTGATAACCCAGTTAGCTGCACTGGGGGACAATGACAACCTGTTGAGAGTGGGGCTTGAACCCTCGGCCTTGGGATCAGTGATCCAGCACCTTTACCACCAGGCCTCCACTGCCTAATATGTAAATAAATAAATAGGTAAATAAGAAGAGGAAAAGAAACCCCAGGTTAGGAAAACTTAAGTTCAAAACTTTGACTTGGTATTTCCAAAACATGAACTTCATTCTTTATTCTTTTGTTTCGTAGAACGACTTGCTTGATTAGAATCATCATCTTGCTGAAATAATTTAGAATTTGTTATTCATTCAATGATGACCAACCTCTTGTGCCAGATGCAGCAAAACAGGCCCAAAGTGTGACATTACCACTACCATGTCACACAGGTGGGATAAGGGGCTTCTGCTGTAGTTCACTGTTTTCCTTTCTCCAAACATAATAATTCTCATTCAAACCAAAAAAGTTCTATTTTAGTCTCGTCCATGCACGAAACATTTTCATCTGGATTTTCCATGCGATCTTGAGCAAGCTGCAGACGAGCAGCAGTGGGGGGTTTTGTACAGCAGTGGCTTCCTCCTTGATGCCCTGTCATGCACACAGTTGTTGTTCAGTGATGGTGGACTCATGAACATTAACATTAGCCAGTGTAAGAGAGACCTTCAGTTGCTTAGAAGTTACCCTGGAGTCCGTTGTGACCTTGGCGACTATCACACGCCTTGCTCTTGGAGAGATCTTAGTTGGTCCACCGCTACTGTGGAGGTTAACAATGGTCTTAACCCTCGTCCATGGATTTGGCAGTACAAGATCAAGCAACTGAGTTTGGATCTACATGGAGCTGGCAGGTCCACAGTTTAATTTCCTCCATTTTTACACAACCTGTCTTACTGTGGATTGGTGGAGTGCAAAACTCCGAAAGGATGATTTTGTAACCTTTTCCAACCTTATGAGCATCAACAACCCCTTCTCCTTTGGAATTTCTTTTGTTGTTCCTTGTTACCACGATACACTTCCACATACATGTGTTGGCACTTTGATCAAATCTTAAAATCAAACAGTCTCCACTTACAGCTGATTGTCTATGTAAGTGACACCATGAAGAGCTGTCTGTCTTCCTTTCAGCTTTTTCCCTTTTACTCGGGAGTCACCACAGCGGATCATCTGATTCACACGTTTAATTTGGCAGAGGTTTTTTTACGTCAGATGCCCTTCCTGTCACAACCCTTTTTTTTAAGCAAGGGACAGAAACACGCTGATGACTTTGCAGCCTACTCTTTACGAAAGTCAGCAATGGTTCTTTTACATGCCTCTCACCATAGACAGTGAAAGACATGGCCCGCCTTTGATGCCACTCCAGACTTCCTCATGCAATACCACAGTTCCTCTCTCGGCACCCTGTCATATGCTTTCTCCAGATCCACAAAGGCACAATGCAGTTCTTTCTGACCTTCTCTGTACTTCTCTATTAACATCCTCAAAGCAAACACTGCATCTGTGGTGCTCTTTCTTGGCATGAAACCAAACTGTTGTTCACGAATGCTGACCTCTGCCCTTAGTCTAGCTTCCACTATTATTTCCCATAACTTCACCATATGGCTCATCAACTTTATCCATCTGTAGTTGCCACAACTCTGCACGTCTCCCTTGTTCTTAAAAATGGGCACTAGCACACTTCTCCATTCCTCCAGTATCTGTAAGTCTCTAAGACCTTGTTGAATGTTCTTGTCAGAAAATCTACTGCTACCTCACCTAGACACATCCACACCTCCACCATTATGTCATCAGGACCAATTACCTTTCCATTTTTCATTCTCTTCACTGCCCTCCTCACCTCACACTTACTAATCGTTGCTACTTCCTGGTCCTCAACAGGCACCTCTTCTACTCTTTTTTCGCTCTCATTTTCCTCATTCATTCGCTCTTCAAAGTACTCTTTCCATCTTCCCAGCACACTTCTGTCATCAGTCAATACATTTTACACTCTATCCTTAATCACTCTTACTTGCTGCACGTCTTTCCCATCTCTATTTCTCTGCTGTGCCAACCTGTATAAATCATTTTTTCCCTCCTTACTGTCCAACCTATCATACAAGTCATCATACGCTATCTGGTTGGCCTTTGACATCGCTACCTTCGCCTTACGCTGTGTCTCCCTGTTCTCCTGTTTACTCTCTTCGGTCATTTCTATGTCCAACTTCTTCTTAGCTAACCTCTTCCTTTTTACACACTCATGCACTTCCTGATTCCACCACAAAGACTCCTTATCTACTGTTCTTCCAGAGGACACACCAAGTACTCTCCTCTCTGTCTCCCTGATTACATTAGCTGTAGTTGTCCAGTCATCTGGACGCACTTCCTGACTACCCAAAGCCTGTCTCAACTACTCCTTGAAAACAACACGACCCTCTTCCTTTTTCAGCTTCCATCATTTTGTCTTCTGCTCTGCCTTTCCCTTCTTCACCTTCCTCATCATCACTACTACTTTGCAGTCACTGACTTCCTTCAAATTACATTGCCTACACAAGATGTAGTCTACCTGTGTGCTCATACCTCCGCTTTTATAAATCACCCTATGCTCCTGTCTCTTCTGGAAGAAAGTATTCACCACAGCCATTTCCATCCTTTTTGCAAAATCTATTGACATCTGTCCTTCTGTGTTCCTATCCTGGATAACAAACTTGTCCATCACTTCCTCGTCCCCGCTGTTGCCTGCACCAACATGTCCATTCTAGTCTGCACCAATGACCACCTCTGAGGGTATTCTGCATCACTTCATCTAACTCACTACAGAATCTCTCCTTCTCTTCTAGCTTACATCCTGCCTGTGGGGCATAAGCACTAACATTGAACATCACACCTTCAATTTCTAACTTGAGACTCATCACTCTGTCTGACACTCTTTTCACTTCTAGAACATTCCTGACAAACCCCTCCTTCAAGATGACTCCTACACCATTTCTTTTCCCATCCACACCATGAAAAAACAGCTTAAACCCTGCTCCTAAGCTTTTAGCCTTGCTACCTTTCCACCTGGTCTCCTGGACACGCAGTATGTCCACCTTCCTCCTCTGCATCATGTCAGCCAGCTCTCTACCTTTTCCTGTCATAGTTCCAACATTCGGAGTCCCTACTCTCAGTCCTAGACTCATGCCTTTCCTCTTCTCTCTCCGCCTACAGACACGCCTCCCGCCTTTCCTTCTTCAGCCAACAGTAGTCCAATTTCCACCAGCACTCTGTTGGTTAACAGCACTGATGGCAGTCGTTGTTAACCCGGGCCTATGAAATTCGTTTTGATCCTTCGCATAGCAATTTTGGCAGAAGTTTTATGCCGAATGTCCTTCCTGTCGCAACCCTCTGCATTTATCCGGGCTTGGGACTGGCGTGAGGGTGAACACTGGCTTGTGCCCCCCTCCCCACGAAAAAAAGCTGCAAAAAGGTCTTATAGCAATCTTGTTCTAAATTATTTTACATGGAATGAAAATATTCTATAAAATGTTTGTATAGAGGTTTTATAGAATAAAAACTTGTCTATCGGGGCAGTGGTGGTCTAGTGGTATAGGGCGCTGGATCGCTGATCCAAAGGTTGGGGGTTCGAGTCCCACTCTGCACAAGGTTGTCACTGTCCCCCCCAGTGGAGCTAACTGGGTTATCAAAGGCCGGCCATGTCTCTCACTGTCTATGGTGTGAGGCATGTAAAAGAACCTTTGCTGACTTTGGACAAGAGTAGGCTGTAAAGCCGTCAGCGTGTTTCTGCCCTGCGATGGCCTGGCGAGCTGTCCAGGGTGTACTCTGCCCTCGCCCAAAGTTGGCTGAGATGGGTTCCAGCCTTTCTGCATCCCTCATTAGGATTAAAGGGTTTGAAAAATGAACAAATTAATGATTTTACTTAGCTTTTATTGTCCTTACAGAGATGGACTCATCAGCAGAGATGAGATCACAGCATATTTCATGCGGGCCAGTGTCATCTGTTCCAAACTGGGCCTAGGTTTCTCTCACAACTTCCAGGAAACCACATACATGAGACCTATGTTCTGTGACAACTGCTCAGGATTTGTAAGTCATAGTGATAGACATAATCATACTACAATCTAGCAAACTGCACTGTTGAGTCAGACCAAAATACCATATTTAACAATTCTGTTGCAGCTTTGGGGCGTCATTAAACAAGGCTACAGATGCAGAGGTGAAAGTCATTCCTTTCTATTTTATCATAGAGAACACTCAATGCTTTCGGATTTAATGATTGTTATGAACCGCTAAACACAGCTGTATAAGACACATGTGACCAAATATATGCATATGTATATGACCAAAAGTATGCAGACAGTTGTCCATCACACCTATGTTATTCCTCCTAAACTCATTGCCACATGGTTTGTGCACAGTTATATAGAATGTCTTTATCTGCTCTATGCATTTGCATTTCCATTTCAATACACTAGAATGTCACATGACTTTACTAATGCTCTTGTTAATGAATCAGGACAAATTCCCAGTTTCCAAAATCTAGGTAGAACTCTTGACTGGAGGTTATAATAATAATCAAATGCAGACTAAATCTGTAACTGAAATGGGATGCTAAAAAAGCTCTGCTGTGATGGCCAGGTGTCCACAAACGTTTGGTCACATTGTATAAGTCAGGAATACTACTTATCTTGTGATCCTGCAGACTGCGGAATGAACTGCCATAAATCCTGCAAGGATCAGGTAGCGTTCGAGTGTAAAAAGAGCATGAAACCAAGCAGCAGTGCAGACTGGAGTCCAGCTTCTAACACACCTGATACCTCAACACATGGTGATGATGGTGAGATAACAGGAGCTCTAAAGCAGGGGTCTCCAACTCTGTCCCTTTCTGTAGACTTGGCTCCGAACCTAATCATGAGGGCTGGACCATCTGATTATTGCTTTAAGTTCTTCATCTTGATTCTGGTTGCAGAGAAAACCTGCAGGCAGGTAGCTCTCTTTGAACAGGGTTGGAGACCCCTGCTCTAAAGGAATAAAACACGTAAATACCATGAATAAATTTATGAGCTTCAGCATTCCCTATGTTTTAAATGACTGATGATGATGGTCAGTTGTGGATTGAATTAAACTGTAGAATACTTTCAAGGACATGTTATTTTTATTTTTTCTTTTACGGCTTTTACGGGCAGTGGAGGTGCTTCATGAGGACTAGGTATGGGTGGGGGTTGGATATCTCAAGTGAATTTGACACTCATAACCGTTTTCTGTTTTTTTAGGGACAGACGAAACTCGGTTTGTATATCCACCCCATGCCCTTACAGCCCAAAGCCTGAACTCAGTACCAAGAACCAACATGGTGCACAGAAGTACTCAGACGGAGGGAAAGCCATCATCCAGTCATGCACAGTCTTCTCTGTTGTGCCCTAGTGGTCTCCCACTCACACCTTGCCCGAGCCCTGTTCCTCAACGCAAACGAGTCTGTGCCATAAAGATTCGTAACACACTTCACCCTAATGAGGAGAACAAGCTCAGCTATGAAGCTCTGGAGAAGGTTATTGGTATTTCAACAGTATTTTTAATTTTTCTGTTGACTACATGAAGTGTAAGATGAGAGACATAAAGTAGGAATGGGTATAAAAATACAAAACACGAACCACCATCTTACACCATATTACAGCTTGTAATACAGGGCTCTAGGTTCTACCCCCATTTCACTGAAGCGCGGCAGACTTGCGGAAGCAAAATCGTAGTCATCCTCCAACGTTCCTCAGTCATTCCGTCATCTTCCGTGTCATTCCGTACGATTCTGAAGGTATTCCTCCTCTTCCGTCAGGCCAAAATCTTCCGTGAACGTGCTTTTGAACATGTTCAAAAGCGTGTTCACGGAAAACTTTTCTGACAGTGTTCCCTCACGTTCCACAGTCCTTCCGCAAACGTTCCGTCCTTTTATTCTGCAAGTCTTCCGTGAACGTTCCGCAAACATTCCTCCTTCTTACGGGTGTTCAAAAGTGGCAACAGAATCCCCACGGAATACTCACAGAAGGTTTGCGGAATACATACGAGACGTTTGTGGAATGGTTGCGGATAACACGGAAGACTTGCAATACAGTCAAAGAAGTCATTTCCACTATAAATTATTCCAGTTAATTCATTTTATTTTTCCTGTTTTCCTGTTCATGTAATAAAGTTTTAAAGTTGTAATCACTGTGGCTTAGACTTGTGTGCATGGTTTTTGGTCTGGAATGATTGAGGTGCAAATAAAAGGAAAGTATTGACATTATTGATATTAAACATATTAACATATGTTAAATTTTAAATTTATTGTAAATTATAAACATATTGCACATTAGAAACATGGTAAATTACAAACATATGTTAAATTTTAAATTTGTTGTACATCATAAACATTATACATTATAAACATATAGTATGAATGAGAGAGTGAGCTTCCTTGGTCATTCCGCGTATTTATAGGCGGAATCAGGAGCAAATCCTTTGATCTTTGCCGATTTTTCCATGTTGAAACGTGGTTATGCTGGCTATTCCTGTCATTCCTTGCTCATTCCGAGTTGAACGTGAACTTTCCGCCTTCATTCCGCATGTTCTGAGATCATTCCGTGGGTCTTCCTTCTAAAAAGGAGTAATTCCGCAGTCGTTCCGTAAACGTTCTGCCCTTTCCATGAACGTTCCGTGAATTATCCGAGGGTCTTCTGTTGCTCTCCGCACTGGTTCCGAGGGTGATCCGGGCAATTTTACGCATGTATTCCAACATTGTGCTGCGGTGTTTCCATGTCCTTTCCGCGCATTCCATGATCGTTCCGAGGGTCTTCGAAAGGTGCAATTTTCCATAGGTTTTTGACACATTTTCTGTGTAGAAATGCCGAAGCTCCTCCGTAGAGTGCGTTCTGCGCCTTTCCGCCATGATCCTTGCATTCCGTGCTCCAGTGAAATGGGGGTTTTCAATACTGAAATTTACTGTCATTGTTGCATACATGTTTTCCCAGTGACCTTGGGGGAGTCCTTCAAATTTCCCTTTTCCTCAAACTTCCTAAAACCAGCTAGTCAATGTAAATTAGATAGATGGTGGTACAGTAGTGTAGAGATTAGCACATCCAACTCACAGCAGGGTCATGGGTTTGAGTTCAGACCTAGGTTAGAGCTGGGTTTTCTCTGGCTAGTTTGGGTTCCTCACACAGTCCAAAGAAATGTATATTATGTTAATTGTGGTTTTCCAAAATTTCCGCTACGTTTGAGTGTGAATAGCTGTGTGTGTTGACACGTCGATGGTGGACGTCCGTGCTGTTCGAGCTGTTCAGGATTTAGGACCCAGTAAGGCCTCAACGGTTCAACAAATGACTGAATGAATAAATGATAAATGGATAGATAGGCATACTTTATACATAGTGGGGCAGTGGTGGTCTAGTGGAATAGGGTGATAGATCGTTGATCCTAGGGTTGGGGGTTTGAGTCCCACTGTCCACAAGGTTGCATACAATATGCATACACTGTCCACTTTATTATGAGCACCTGACAACCTGTATGGTCACATAGTTTCTAATCCACCAATCATGCCGCAGCAGTGCAATGTAAAAATACTGTAATTGTGGTCAAGTATTAGTTAATGTTTGAGTTGATGTTTCTGGCTTGAGTTCTTCACATATTTCATCCTCTTGGTAAGGACCTGGCTGTCCACATGATGTAACAGAAATCCCAATTCCATTGCTCCATGGTCCAGTGTAGGTACTTTTAATAATGGGTACGGGTCAGGGTGGACATGCTAACCACTACGCCACCGTGTCGCCAACACAACACAACATCTGTTTTTTAAAAAAAATTAAAATTTGATCCTTTTCAGAGTGACTGATGCTCAATTTTCACTCATTTTCCGTACCGCTTAATCCTACTCCCAGCTGTCAATCTCAACTGTCACCGGGCAAAGGCAGAGTACACCCTGAAGACCTGCCAGGCCATTACAGGACTATATACACACAACCATTTACACTCACATTGCGGGATGATTTGGAACACCCAATTAGCATCATGTCCTTGTCCTTGGACTGTTAGGAAAAACCAGAGTAACCAGAGGAAACTGAGCACAGGAGACCAGGTCAATTCCACACAGAAACACATTCACCAAGTCAGGGACGCAAAGCCAAAAAGCAGCCTCACAAAAAAAAAAAATCAGTTCAAACTTTTCCTTCTTCCAACACATCATACATCCCACTCCCTGGCACATGCCACCATAACAAGAAAATCAAAATTCAACTATCAGTGGTTTAAAGTTATGATTGTTGATATGTGTATATATTTGTACAGTATAGAATCATTTGCATCTGTGTTTATGTGTTTTTAGGAAAATCAGTCTTTAGAGAAGAGCAACGAGAAGCTCCAGAGAAAGCTAAAGGAAGCTGAACGCGAGGTGGAGATCCTTAAAGCTCTGTTGAAACGGCAAACACACCGTTCAGTGGAAGAGGATTCGTCTTCATCCTCTTGATCTTAAAAACTGTTGTTGAAACTCAGAATGCAGGAGAGCCCCAAACTTGTTCAAAATTCACATAAGGATCAGCATGGTGGCAGAGTGGTTAGCATGTGTGCCCCACAGCAAGACGGTCCTGCCTTTGAGTCTCGGGCTCAGCAAGGGCGTTTCTGTGTGGAATTTCCATGCTGCAGGTAACCCTGTGTCATCCCAAATTCCAAAAACATGCCCATAGGGATATATGCTTGTTCCAAATCACCCCTAGGTGTGAGAGTGAGTGTTGTCCCTCCAATGCTCTCGCAAGCCGTGTACCACGCCTTCTCCCAGAGTCATCTGATATAGGCTCCAGCCTACTCGGGACCTTCATAGGATTCAGCAGTTTAAGAAACAAGTGAAGGAAAATCCACTTTAAACCATAATAACTTTTCAGGCAGATTTCCGAAGCCATCTGTGATTCCAGACATTCAAACCTCTGAAGTTATCAATTGCTAGTTTTATTTTCCAAGCTGTTTACTCCTATTAGAGTGGCTCTGAGCCTGTAGCCTATCCCACCCAACATGGGGTAAAAGGTGGGGTATACCCTGAATAGCTCGACCGAACCATTGTAGCATTGTAGGGCAAGCACACACACACACACACACACTATATTTTATTTATATATATATGTATATATGTGTATTTATATATATATATATATATATATATATATATATATATATATATTGGTAGGCCTCCGTCAGTCCCGAAGGACTATGGCTGCGCTCTGGCTGGTATCCCGGCTGGTGATACTCCCCAGTGCGCAGAGCCCGGGTAGGGAGTAATGAGGGACAGGCTGTTACCCAAGCAGCAAGTCCCCCGTCTCGGCGCCACCGGAAGGATCCAATGGAAAGGCAAGTGCCGATACGACTGGGTTCCAGTGCCGCTGCAGGAGAGAATCTACGGTCAATTTAGAATGGCCAATTAACCTACAGTGCACGTCTTTGGATTGCAGGAGGAAACCGGAGCACCCGGAGGAAACCCGCACAAGCACGGGGAGAACATGCAAACTCCGCACAGAAACGCCCAGGCCGGGAATCGAACCCAGGCCTTCTTGCTGTGAGGCGGACGTGCTAACCACTACGCCACAGTGCTGCCTATATATATATAAAAATATGACTTGCTGCTCTCTACACTTCTGATTGGATGCTAAACCCAATTTCATTACCCTGTATTTATTACATGTGTAATGACAATAAAGTCTAATCTTATAAAAAGAAAAAAATCAATTGATTCATTTTCTGTACCTGCTTAATCCTAATTATTGGGAGCAACCTTTTTTTTAGGAAATTACTCAGGAAATTCTCAATGTTCAAGATATCACCTACATTTTATTTAAAATCATACCTTTCCCCAAAGTATAATAAGTCAGTTTGGGTTTGTTTTTATTGCTTTTATGCTATGACCCCAGTAAGTGGCTTATTTGAGTAAATATAAATTATAAATTGTAGTTTTTATATATATAATTTATGAAAGATCACACAAATTTATTTCCATTCTATGAAAATATTACATTTCATGAAATGCTGGTTATTTTCTGTTCTATTTTTCTCCAGATTGAGTTTCTAACCCAGACTTTATTATTTATTATCAGATTTATTCATATTGTGATAGGAGCGAGATCCACTACGAAGCTTTTAGAATCCTTTTCCCAGGCATGTGATGAATAAAGTGAATTTCTGAAAATTACTCCGAACCGCATGAAAGATTCTCGAGACCCGAGACATGACAGAAATTAAAGCAGAAAAGTTAACGAAGCAACACACAGTATAGAGAAGAATTTGGTGTTGATATAATAGAAAAATGTATATAGATACACAAACATACCGTGCAGAGCTCTGCTTAACCAGCATGATTTTAAAAAATGGTTTCAGTTATAAACTATCGTAATCTACGGCGATGTCATTCCACAAACTAAGGATGCTACACAAACCCCTGCTAGTCATTAACAGAGAAGCTGGTGATGTAATCACTATTAATCTTGAATCTGACTCAATAAAATGAACAGCACAGTTCTAAGGCTTGTAATGTCTTTAATTATTCATTCATTCATTTTCTGAACCGCTTAATCCTAATTAGGGTCGCAGGGAGGCTGGTGCCCATCCCAGCTGACTCCGAGCGAGGACAGAGTACACCCTGGACAGGTCGTCAGGCCATCGCAGGGCAGAAACACGCTGATAGCTATGCAGCTCCTCTTGTTGAAAGTCAGCAATGGTTCTTTCACATGAACCTCGCGCCATAGACAGTGAGAAACATGGCTGGCCTTTGATAACCCAGTTAGGGCACTGGAGGGACAGTGACAACCCATAGAGAATGGAGCTTGAACCCCCAACCTTAGGATCAGTGATCCAGTGCCTTTACCATCAGGCCACCACTGCCTGTCTTGTGTTTAATTAATGAATTGTTTACCAATTTATTTAATTTTATTTAGACTGAATTGTTTACTCTTTACCAAAATCACTGTTCCTGATTTTTGTGCTGACTGCATCTTGTATCTTAACAAAAGCAAAAATAAAACAAAAATACCCCAAAAGAGTCCAAACTCTACCACTGCAAGCACTCTTTCATAACATACTATGGTTTATTTTATATCACATGTAAGCATGATACAGAAAGGCTCACCAAGTTGACTGTCCACAAGGAGACCCATATACAACCCCACCCAAGACCTTCCTGTGGGGCAACCTATGAAACAAATTTGGTGACCCTGTATGATGAGGCAGTTGTGGCCTAATGGCTAGAGAAGAGATTTAAGATTGAAAGTTCACTGGTTTGATCCTCGAACCTGTAGTAAAATTGTGTGCTGCTGGAGGAATTAAGCATCTTCTCCCCCTACCTCTATCTACTCATTTGAAGTGCCCTTGAGTGAGACATCTAACCCCCAACTGCTCTCCAGGTACTGCGATGTGGCTGCTGCTCAGTCTGTGGAATTAAACCCAGAGCCGCATTGAGAAGCCAAAAAAAAAAAAAAAAAAAAAAAAAAGCGACCTTGAAACAATGTTAAGGTTAATCATATACAAGCCTCAATGAAACCTTATTCAGAGGAATTCATCCACACAATTTAGTGATCCGATTTGATATATTTAGGAAATACTTTAGTGATTGTGGCTCATTTGCATGGTCTGGAGCTTGCTGACCATCACACACAAGCAATTCAATCTGAGACGATTCGAGTATGATGCAATACCATTAACCAGCACATGGATGATTAGCATAATATTGAAATTATAAATACTACAAGAACACCTCAGTTTATTTCCTTGGTAGAACAGAAACTATTACATCCACACACCTCTAATTCATTCTTTAATTCCTTTTGGTACAATAAAAATAACAACTAACAAAGACTTCATTTGGATTATATTATATACAGATGCAGACAAATTCATAAATTCACCTCAAACTGGCTCTTGTTCCAACCCCAGGAATGCAGAAGAAAACATGGGCCTATTGCTCATTGACTTTTCTGAGGTACAGAGGTGACGACAAACTCATTAGCAGAAAACATCAGACACGACCAGTTGCTTTAAATCCATCTTTATGTTCATTATAATTAATCACAACCCCTCAGCGGGAGCAGTCTTCTTTGTTCAAAAAAGAAAAAAGTGCACAAGATCCACTGCTTGGAAGATCAGCAAATATTCCTTCAAATCCGTCGATGTGAGTGAGGAGAATCCGATGGACAAAAGGTTCTACTTCCAGAGAATCCTTCCTCATATTCTCGAGTGTGCCGTTATAGTCCCTGAGGGGATTTGTTGAGTGTGTCTTATTATATATGTGCACATTTGTGCACTAGTCCACGTCATGGTGTAAGCGCCTCAGTCACCGTGCATCACCTGGTAACCTTCATATCTCCAGATAAATAACTAACAATCACTATTGCGGGGCCTAAAGTCCATGTAGACGTGCAGTAGACAAAGCCGACGATATTTTTGCATAAACATAAATAAATATTCTCAAAAAGAGAGAAAACAAAAGCATTAACATTTACATCACAGCATTGTCCCTAATTCTCCAACTGCATATAAGAAACACATAACTGGACCTTCTTTAAATCAAATTTGAAGCTCAGCGTGGGAACTTCTGGGTTCAGATGTGAGGAATAAACGATACATGGCACTCGCCGTCTTCTGGCGGACGTGAAGGCAGAATGATAACTACTGTATGTGCTGTGATGCTAGGTGCAAGATACCTAGGAGTGCCAACCGCTTCACCATGCAGGACGTAATAAAGCTCAGCACCCTTAGATGGTATTTGAACTAAGGTACATGCGGTACATCGAAATACTTTGAACATAAAATAAAAAAAGTAAAAAATACAAAAGGCATTTCCTCTAGATTGCAGCAACAAAGATCCCAGTAATACCTTATTAAAAAGCGGGTTTTTGACAAAGGTGGTATGGTGGTGTAGTGGTTAGCACGTCCGCCTCACAGCACAAAGGTCCTGGGATCGAGTCCTTGTGTTTGCCTGGGTTTCCCTCAGGTGCACCGGTTTCCTCCCACAGTCTAAAGACATGCATGTCAGGCTAATTGGCTGTTCCAAATTTCCTCCAAGTGTGAGTATTGTCCTGCGATGGACTGGCAAGCTGTTCAGGGTGTACCCATGCCGTCGGCCAGTGTTGGCTGAGAGGAGTTGTCTCCAGCATCCCTGCGACCCTAATGGGGTGGGGAAATTACATGCATGTTTTTTTCTTAATTTTGACAAAACAGGAAATCCGACTGAGTGGGGCAGTGGTGGTCTAGTGGTATAGGGCGCTAGATCGCTGATCCAAAGGTTGGGGGTTCGAGTCCCACTCTCCACAAGGTTGTCACTATCCCCCCAGTGCGGCTAACTGGGTTATCAAAGGCGGGCCATGTCTCTCACTGTATGGTGAGAGGCATGTAAAAGAACCATTGCTGACATTCGTAAAGAGTAGGCTGCAAAGTCGTCAGCGTGTTTCTGTCCCTTGCTAAAAGGGTTGTGACAGGAAGGGCATCTGACATAAAAACCTCTGCCAAATCAAACGTGCGAATCAGATGATTCGCTGTGGCGACTCCCGAGTAAAAGGGAAAAAACCGAAAGGAAGACAGACAGGAAATCCGACTGAGTGTTGGTGGGAACCTTAATCACCTCCTATTCGAACTTACACCACCCATCAGTGAGCTGCTTCAGTGCGCTGTCCAATTACATTCATATACATTTTTTATAGAGGGCCGAAAAAAAACATAAGTGACAGGATTAGCTTAATGCGCTAGTTCTTATTGAAGCAGGTCGGCAGCACAGTGGTGTAGTGGTTAGCACATCTGCCTGACTGCAAGAAGGTCCTGGGTTTGAGTCCCAAACATTTCTATGTGGTATTTTCATGTTTCCCCCCTGTGCATGTCTGGGTTTCCTCTCACAGTACGTAAACATGCACAGTAAGCATTAAGGCAATTCCAAACTGGCCCCAGGTGATTGGATGTGTGACTATGTATGGTTGTGTGTGTGTTGCCCTGCGATGGGCCAGCAAGCTGGTCCAAGTGTTACCAACCCAGAGGCAGCAGAGATAGGCTTCAGCTTCCCTGCGACCCCAATAAAGGAAAAGGTTTGTTTGGGAAATGAAAGAACTGAAGAAAGGAAGTCGATCTCAGTGCTTTGTAGTGAGTGGCACACTTTCCATTGCAAGAAACTTTCCTTTAATATATTCGTTCATTTTCTGAACCGCTTAATCCTGATTATTGTCGTGGTGAGGCCATCGCAGGGCCAACACTCACAACCATTCACACTCACCTTCACACCTCGGGTTGATTTGGAACAGCATATTAACCTACCGTGCATGTTTTTGGACTGTGGGACAAAACCTGAGTACCCGGAGGAAACCCACACAAATACGGGGAGAGCATGCAAACTCCACATAGAAAACACCCAAGCTGAATCGAACCCAGGACTTTCTTGCTGTGTGGTGGGCATGCTGACCAGTACGCCACCGTGCCGCCATTTCCTTTAATATTTCTGTCTAATTAACTTTCATAAAAAAAAGGAGGCTGTGGATAAAACAGTGATAACTTGGCAAGTGAAAATGTACTAATTTATCCTACAGATAATTTACAACATGGAAATCAAGTGATACGTGCATTTTAAATCTAAGCATTGTCTGTCTTCCTTTCGGCTTTTTCCCTTTTTACTCAGGAGTCGCCACAGCGAATCATCTGATTCGCACGTTTGATTTGGCAGAGGTTTTTACGTCGGATGCCCTTCCTGTCACAACCCTTTTAGCAAGGGATAGAAACACGCTGACGACTTTGCAGCTACTCTTTACAAAAGTCAGCAATGGTTCTTTTACATGCCTCACACCATAGACAGTGACAGACATGGCCCGCCTTTGATAACCCAGTTAGCCGCACTGGGAGTTTAAATCTAAGCATTGATCATTCTTAAATTAAAGTTGTAATCTGGTATGAGAGGAATCCCCACACTATATGTACTGTTCTATGATATTTTCCTGTAACAGCACCTTGCAATTAACAGTTATTCGTCGTAGATGGCATGGATGTCCCCGAATATTCTCAGAGAAAGAACATCACAGGGATTTCTCAATTCTGTGACATCCACTGATGAGGTTTAGTTTATACTACACCGGAATATTAAAAGAAACAGAAAAAAAAAATCATCATACATATTTATGAACGAAGAAGGAGGTGAACCCTCCAAAGGGAACACAATCGCACTGGATAGCCTTGTGCTTTAAAACCTACCACATTTCAAAGGTAAATGGAAAAAGATTTATTATTATTATTATTAATAATAATAATAATAATAATAATAATAATAACAATAACTGTATGAATGTTATTTTTCAACAGCTGAAATAAAGTTGGTTGGGAAGTAGAGCTTGAACTTTTCTAAAAGGGGAAAAAAAAAAAAAAAAAAACCCACAGGTGATGGTGCACCAGCTGGGAGAATGAAGGCTCAGGCTCAGTCTCACCCAAAATCCCCGCTATTGTTTGAAACATGTCCAACTCGCCTTTGTTCATATGCCGTCCCCTAGTGGGTTACAATTTAGCGCTTACATGACCGACATGTATCCGAGAGAATCCGGTTATTTTTCAAAATAAAAGATTTTTCAAAAATAAAGATCGTTCACACTCAGATAATAAATAAAAGGGAAATAATTAATTATTTCTTCTGCGAACCGGTACCAATTGAGCCGGTGGTTGGGGACCCCTGTTATAGATGACTCTCCATACTGTTGGCCATCATTCTCAAGACACTCTTGGAGCTGACCTCTGAAGACTGCCATGGCTTGACGGGCCACCTCAGGTGGAAAAGTAGCGATCTCCTGCTGACTAAGGGCTTTAAGAGTTTGGGGTGGATGAGTAAAGGGGCGGGTTTAGCGAAATGGGCCACCATCTAAAATCCCGATGTGATGGAATCATCTGAGTCGGAAACGTTTCCCTCAGCACTTCCGATAATCTTCGAGATGTGTGTGTGCCATCTTACTGAAACTATACACCTTGTTCAACATTAAAGCGTTCAAGTTGGGGTTGGGCCTCAAACAGTCCTCAGTACCACCTCTCCTGCATCATATATAATTTTATTTTCTTTTAAAATGTATCTTTTTTCATTTACCTTTAAAATGTCAGTTTTAGAGCATACTAAATGAAAATGAAAGTACACGGTGCTTTTTCCCATTTTTAAACTGTAACTCAGACAACGCAACCTGCTACAAGTGACTAGGACAAACCGTGTCACTATGAGTTGAGCATTAGTTCATGTGTAATATACGCCAACGTGTTCTATGGGTGTCATTCATGTATCATTATGCAATGTGATGTCGTTGAATTGGTTCTGGGTTTGATACCAATGCCTGGAGGGAGGTTGGGGTCACCAAAACAAACAAGTATTACATAATACATCATTTTTAGCATTTTTCTTTTTCAAAGCAACCCTTAGCTGACAAATCTACAATGATGTAACTGTTTTTTTTATCAGTGGTTTTTGAGTGAAGTGGAAGATTTTGCTGGGTCACAGTCTCCAGCATGTTCCTCAGTGTCCCGACCAGTGAGTGATTAGCTGAACTTTAGCTTCATTATTTTCAAAATCCGTTATGAAGCCTGACTACAGTATACAGCACCTGCGTGGAAGTAGCAGTCCTACATTTATTTAAAAAAAAATGCCTGAGCAGGTATTGAAGACCAAGTAGAGAAGGGGTAGAAGAGCCTGTAGAGAATATTTCCATCCAGAAAAGTGACATATCAGCAGTAGAAACAAATCATTTCTGCAGCAGGTATCCAAACTGCAGTTTTCTGTTTTTTTTTTTTGTTTGTTTTTTTTTTTTTTTAAGATGCACATTCAGAGGATTGTATAGTGGTGTGTTTTAAATATGGCTGTCAGGATCATCTTCCCCTGAGACACTGGGTTAAACACAGCGCAAGGCTATTCACCATGATGCTTCAGAATACAAATTTTGTGCACTAGGCTCATAGAAAGTAAGTTAAACTTCTGCTTTTATGTCATGTGCACACATTTGGGGAAAGAAGAGCCGAGAGACTCAATGGGATAGTGAGCACATTAGTGGTGAAAAAAGAACAGGGCTGTATGCAGACTCACCCGACCAATCAGACGACGGAGGAGAGCTAGTGGTATTGCATTGTGCTTTCACATACAGGAACATCACACTTTTTTTTTTTTTTTTTAAATGTGTGAACATGACATCTCACAGACCACATTGTATGTTTATGTTACAACACAAATCATACAATGGTTTTTGAGAACCTGAATAAAACCGAGTAATTTTCATATTAAATACAGTCCTTGAGGTTGTAACCTTAATGAGTGACACTGTAAAGCTAGAACAGGATTTTCTCCAAGAACGTCTGAGACTCTTGTGGTCAAGAGTATGAGGCGAGAATTTTATATGGCTCTGATTACATCACAGTCTCAGATTCAGGCTGTAGACCAACGAGAGGAGAAGAGCAGCAGTCCGAGAGGTGTGTGTGTATGTGTGTGTGTGTGTATATATATATATATATATATATATATATATATATATATATATATATATATATATACATATATGTATATGTATATATATATATATGTGTGTGTGTGTGTGTGTGTGTGTGTGTGTGTGTGTGTGTGTGTGTGTGTATAAAAATCAATACTAGTGCATGAGTGCAAGTCTGGTGTCTGCCTGGCTGCACAGAGGCTTCCTCAGTTTCGTCCCCTTGGACATTCAGAAGACTGAAGATGCGGATTAAGACTCTGGAAATCAGTTTTCATTTCAATCATCTCTCCTTCCTTCTTCACTCCTGCACAGAGATCAAAGGAGGACCATTAAATCAGATCAGTGTACACTACACCTGAATGATATGATCTGATTGATCCACAATCATTGGATTAAAAAATACTTATTGCGAATGAAGCAGACAGCATCGTTATTATCACACATTAAAAACCATAAACATGAAATTTTCATTGCCCCCCCTTCCCATTTTGTAGTGTAAACACACCTTTACAGGGTCGATCCACTTGTGCATCTGTATAGCATGTAATTTTAGTGAATGAGTGTGCTGAACACGCTGCATTAATTCTGTGGCTGTAAAGTCAGCTTAAAGTGCACAGCAGACTACATCAAAATAAACTGTGACATGGGCAACCCCCTCATAGCAAGAAGATCCTGGGTTTGAGTACCAGGCTTGGTGAGGGCATTTCTATGTGGAATCTGCATGTACTCTCCCGCTGTAATTGCCTGGGCTTTCTCTGGGTTTACTGGACACGTTCATTAGGCTCATTGGTCTTTCCGATCTACCCTAGGTGAGAGAGTGTGTGTAAATGGTTGAGTGTGTTAGCTCTGCAATGGTCTGGCGAGTTGTTGTGGGTACTCCCTGCCCTTGCCCACTGTCGGCTCAGACGGGCTCCAGCCTCACTAGTACCCCTAGTCGGATTGAGCAGTTCAGCAAATGACTGAGTGAGTGAAGAGTAAGCTGTAATACCCATTTTGTACAATTTGTGTCCTAAAAACTTTCATTAGGGTTAAGGTCAGGACCCTGTGGTTCCAGTACCTTTTACTATTTGAGCCCTGATTTTATATCTGTGCCATCAAGGAATGAAAAAAAAACAAAACACCAATGAGATAATCTGATCATTCAGGCCATCAGCTTACTCCATATTGTTACAACATAATGCTACTGAGCCCAGAAGCATCGCTTTATGCACATCCCTTCTTCACCCATGAATCTAAAATGAGCTCAATGCCACATGACCCATTTTCATTATCCACAATCCAATTGTTGGGCTTCCTAGCAAATTAAAGCCTTTTACTCTATTCTATTAGACTATTATTCTCACTGACAAGTGGTTTCTTATGGCCATATCGTTGTTTGTCACAATCATGTGAGTTTGTAATGTACTGTACCATTTGTGGAAATGCTATTAAACATGGTTGTTACCCCCCCCCCACACACACACACACAAAAACACACATACCAATGTTGGGCCATCAGGACCAGCAAAACCTTCTCTGCTGCCATAAACATTATCAGAATCACTGACCTACATTCACAACTTAATTCTAGTATTTGTTCCATTAAATTGTATTAATTTAATTCCAACAGTCAATTCTCTTCATTTCATAGCATCCCTTGGCTGCACTGCTTCCAGTGTATATGTATGTTACTTTTTTTTTGTCCAATCAGAATTCAGCTACCGTGTGCTACCTTGCCAATCTTATTCGCCCAGAGCCTTCTGAATCAGCAGTATTGGACAATATGGGTCTGTTTCTTTAACCAATCAAATTTCAGATTCGCCTCATAACACCTGCACACAACATCCAAATAGTCTGTGACCAGCACATACAAGTTAGAATTTTTTATGCCCGCAATGGCTGGTGGAAGAGGAGAATTTGACATTAAGTTAATTTCTCCTCTTCCACCAGCCATTGCGGGCATAAAAGGTGAAGGTAAGGTTCACACTTTTTTACTTTGGCTGAACAGCAATTTACACAGGGATATGCCGCTGAAGGTTATGTAATGCTCAGAGTTACGAGCAGGAATGTGTGAGATACCTCTCTGTCTGCAATGTGACACCCTGTTATATTGTATTTTGGCATATTATTGAAGGCTTGTATAATTGTGACGTGATAGTGGTGGTATTAAGAGGTGGACTAAATCCATTAAGTTCCACTGAAGGCCCAGGTACCAAATGCACGTCCGGCCATTGATATACATACATACATACACTTTTATATGCACGCAAGCACGCACTTCTGAAACACAGCAACATCCACCAGCATGGTTACTAAAGAAAAGAGCTACTCACTGCAACAGTTATAATGAAAAGAATTGTTGATATCACAGTCATAAGAATTATTCAAGTAAAGCCCCATAAATATTTAATGAATGCTTTACATTGTGAAGCTGCTTTGTGAAGGTGTGATGCCAGGTATAATATTAAATATTTGCAAATTCAAGCAACTTTTTTTTTCATGCTGGAGTTGTACTTGATATTCTAGGACCAAAAAAGACACCTCATAATATAAATATTTTAGACATAGTCAGATATACAGTTACATTTAGCTGAGTATTTACCTTCCAACAGCCACGGTCTCCCTTAGTTATATAGTTGACTCGGATAACCTCTTCTTTGCTCCTTAACCTCCAAAGCAAGACAAGAGATGGTACATCTGCTACTCCTCTCCTTAAAAGCTGTCCCAACTCCATTTTGGCGTTGTACACAAGTCTGAGTAGGTAAGTACCCGGTTGACTTATTGAGGAGATCTCGGTTTCATCCCTTGGCAATTCCAGTGACATGAAAGGTTACCAGTTTATGTTGACGCTCACGTCTTGTCTCCATGGATTTGTACTCATCAACAGGGGAAAGGTCTCCTTTAAGTTACTTTAAGTTCTTCAGTTTTGGAAAATTATTCCAGAAATAAATCTTTTATTAATCTCTGTTCAGTTCGGCCTTTACAATATGCCGTCATTTCCCCTCAGGGGGGAAAAGTAAAATAGAAAAGTTGTTAAAAAAATCCTCTGTTCCTATTTGCTCTAAATACATAAATAATATTAATAATAATAATCATGAACAACTCATTAAAATTAAGATAAAACTTTCTGACGTCATCTGATTTGTGCTTCAAAAAAAGGGAGAGGAAAAACAAACAAACAAACAAACAAACAAACAAAATGTTTAAAAGGAAGCAGCAGAATCTTTGCAGGGAATGCGCTGTGTTAAAAAGCAACGGCACGCTTTTAAGCTGTTCTCTATCTGCTCTTCGGAGAAGCCTCGCCACCAATGGACGGGGACTCTTCCAGCTCATCCTCCTCAAAGCCATGAAATGTAGAAGTGTCACTCTCAGAGCTGGCACCAAAAAGCTCCTCTGCTCCAGTGAAAGCTGTCTCCTCTTTCGCTTCTTCATGTCCACCTGAAAAAAAATATATCATAACGTTGTGTATGGCTGCTGACTGGAGTCTGTGGAGCAACATCATGCTGATCCAACTTGCAACACACCATGTGTCCAATCCTGGACTTTTGGTTGTGCAGTGAAAGGTACTGTGGTGCGGCTGCAGGCTTTAATTCCAACCAAAGATGAGTCAGCAAAAGAGCCAAAATTAACCCATTAATAAAAATACTGAGACACTGCCTAAATGAAAAGCTCCACAAATATAAATACATAGCTGCCAACATTCAGAAAATTGAAATAGTAATATGGGGTCCAGGGACAAAGTCCCGGTGGGGGGTGGTGGGGCTTTTTTAACAAATTAACTATCAGAAAATACACCTTAAAACTACATTCTTCAAAAAAAATGTTATTCTATTAACTAAGTAGCATGCACTAATTTCACATGTAGAATAACAATAATGTCCAACATGAGCATTGAGGAAATAAAATGCATATTTAACAAAGTTTTGGGCAGGAACACCAACACAAAAATATCTTATTTAACTATATAGGAGTGAGTGAGTTATTGCTTAATGCTGCTTGGGAAATATTTTTAAGTATATACATAGAAAACAGTTCACTCGTTATTGCAGCACCATCATAATATGTGATCACAATAGGATACAATTTGGCATTTGAGTCACTACTACCATCTGTTGCAACGGAAAACGGGCTGTTTTTCATGGCGTCAATCATAGTTTTCCTCCCATCACTGGCCATTTCATGAATTATATTAGTCGTTTTTGTCCTCGCACATGAAAATTTCATTACTTCGTCCGAATTTGGAAATGCTTTCCTTAACAAGGGTCCGACATGGCTCGCAACAGCGACAGGGATATTGTGTTCAACAAAAAATGAAGTAAACAAACATTCAGCCCTTATTGTTGACAGTTCATTTGTAGTTGCGACCCACTTGGTTAATTTTGAAGTTTTAACAACATTCACCACACTTTCTTTGTGCACGGATGTTTTCGCGTGAGTGACAATGTCTGACCAACCACTATGGCTAATTGATATATCACGCCGACATAGATTGCAAAAGGCAAAATATTCACCCATCATTGACTTTGAAATGAATGGGAATTCTTCGCGATAGGAATCCTTATAGCGCTGTCCCTTCCCCTTGGTCGGCAGGTTTAGTTCGTTGTCATGCTTCGTTCCCGCGTCATCGATAAGATCGCCATTTCTCCATGTAATACTGACAAACTATCTAACCGCATCCCTGATTGGCTAAGCGCGGCCAGCCATCAGGCAATAGCCAATGAAATTTAGCGTACTATCTGCTTTCACAAGCCAGGGCGGTGTCGTGTCAAAAGTAACCCGGGCGGTGACCAACTTTTAAAGTGAGGCGTGAAATTTTGTAAAATCGTATTGTATTCATGAAATATTTATTAAATTCGTATTATCGTAATTAACATCAGAAATCGTAATGAATACGATTTTTTCGTAAATGTTGGCAGTTATGAAAATACATTTATTTTCGGTCAAGAGACAAATATAACAGAACATGCTTTCTTTTCAACTCAAGTCAAGAAACTTATTTTTCCTCCAGAATAAAAAAAACAACATTCACTAAAGAAGAACATTTTCTGCGAAGGGCAAATGCACTCAGTGCTGGCGTACGCTATACAGGTATACCTCAGCTTACGTTGTTAATTGGTTCCAGGAGAGACGACGCAAGTCGAAAAAAATCGAATTAGCTTGTCTGTAGGCTACCCGAGGCTAGGCCAAATTTACTTGCATTATATATATATATATATATATATATATATATATATATATATATATATATATATATATATACACACACACACACACACACACACACACACACACACACACACAGTCGGCCCCCAATTCATGAAATTAATCCGTTCCAGAGCCCTTTTCGTATTGCGGGGATTTCGTAAGTAGGGGTCGCATCTTACATGTTAAACGCCGAATTCGTTCCAAGGCTCCAGTCCTCGATTGGACTGGATAAACCCCATAAACCCTTTAAAAATCATAAAAGAACACCAATTTTGTATGAAATATGTGTTAAAAAGAAAAGAAAATTATTCATTAAACCATCAAACCATTTTATTAACATATTTATTAATTAAACCATTATTAAACATTTTTATTAACACACCTCTCTCTCTCGCTCTCTCTCTCTCCCCTTCTCTGGAGAGCGCGCTGCGGGACACACCCACAAGACGTGCAATTCAAAGCGCATTCCCTGCTTGACAAACTCAACTTCAATTTGATTCCTTGAGGGATCGGGATCCCAGATAAGCTCAAATGCACCCACATTTATTAAACATTTACTGAATTAAACAACTTTAAAAAACTAAAAACTAGTGTTATTCCTTCTCTCTCTGTCTCTCTCTCTCTCCCTCCCTCCCACGCGGGCGCGCGCGCGTGCTGCGGGCCACGCCCACAGACATGAATTCAACGAGCATTCCCTGCTTGACAAACTCAACTTTAATTTGTTTCCTTGAGGGATCGGAATTCCAGATGAGCTCAAATGTGCCCACATTTATTAAACATTTACTGAATTAAAACAACTTAAAAACTAAACGAAAAACTAAAAAGTGAAGCTTCCTTCTATCTCTATCTGGGAGGCCAGCGGGGCGGGATGTTGAGAGACAGCCAATAAGAGAGCAACTCGCTCATTATGTGAAATTTTGATTGGCCCGTTTGAATTTCTTTCCGTCAGAGGGGGTTGTTTCGTATTTCGGGGACGGAAAGTCAAGAAAATGTTTTTCGTAATCCGGGGATTTCGTACAAAGGGGTCTTCGTAAATTGGGGGCCGACTGTATATACATATATATATATATATATATATATATATATATATATATATATAAAAAATACTATGCACACACACACACACACACACACACACACATTATATATATATATATATATATATATATATATACATGTACATACATACATACATACATACATACATACAGTAGGCCTGTATCCTGCCCCTCCCGCGAATCAAGATAATCTGCAAGTTCTGTACCCGGAAGTAAAACCCTATGTATTATATTACATGCAGGAATGATCAACTGGAAGTAAAACCCTATGTATCTTATTACATATGCTAAAATATGCTTCTTAAAGACATTCTATAGAGTTTTACCCTTTTAATATAGTATTAGTGTAGTAAAATGTAGTAATGATAAAGTAAACTTTTAAATTTTGTACTGTGATATTCATCATCATCATCATCTTCTTCCGCTTAGTCCAGGGTCGGGTCGCGGGGGCAGCAACCTTAGCAAAGAGGTCCAGACATCCCTCTCCCGAGCTACTTCCTCCAACTCTCCCGGGGGGGACACCGAGGCGGTCCCAGACAAGCCGAGAGACATAGTCCCTCCAGCGTGTTCTAGGTCGACCCCGGGGTCTCTTCCCGGTTGGACATGCCCGAAACACCACACCAGGGAGGCGTCCGGGGGGCATTCTGACCAGATGCCCGAGCCACCTCAACTGGCCCCTCTCAATGCGGAGGAGCAGCGGATCTACTCCGAGCTCTCCCCGGATGGCGGAGCTTCTCACCCTATCTCTAAGGGAGAACCCCGCCACCCGGCGAAGAAAGCTCATTTCAGCCGCTTGTATCCGTGATCTTGTTCTTTCGGTCATTACCCAAAGCTCGAGACCATAGGTGAGGGTTGGAACGTAGATCGACTGGTAAATTGAGAGCTTCGCCTTGCGGCTCAGCTCCTTTTTCACCACAACGGACCGGTACAGGCACCGCTTAACAGCAGAGGCTGCAGCGATCCGTCTGTCGATCTCTCGCCTCCATCCTTCCCTCGCTCGTAAACAAGACCGCAAGAAACTTACCCGCCTCCACGTGCGGCAGGACCACATTCGCGACGCGGAGGGTGCATTCCACCATTGTCCGACTGAGAACCATGGCCTCGGACTTGGAGGTACTGATCTTCATCCCGGCTGCTTCGCACTCAGCTGCGAATCGCTCCAATGAGAGCT
This sequence comes from Plotosus lineatus, assembly GCA_024760905.1. Taxonomy (NCBI): domain Eukaryota; kingdom Metazoa; phylum Chordata; class Actinopteri; order Siluriformes; family Plotosidae; genus Plotosus; species Plotosus lineatus. Next base: position 42,356,295 of record CM045732.1, on the reverse strand, counting down.
GGAGGGCCCGACTTGATGAAGCCAAAAGGACAACATCATCCGCAAAAAGCAGAGACGATATCCGATGGCCACCAAACCAGAACCCCTCATCGCCTCGACTGCGCTTAGAAATTCTGTCCATAAAAATTATGAACAGAAGCGGGGACAAAGGACAGCCTTGGCAGACTCCAACTCCCACTGGAAATGAATCCGACCTGCTGTTACCAATACGGATCAAACTCTGGCTCGGTGATACAGCGACCGAATAGCTCATAGCAACGGATCCGAACGCCAGATTTCTCGAGCACGCCCCACAAGATCTTTCGAGGGACACGGTCGAAAGCCTTCTCCAAATCCACAAAGCACATGTGGACAGATTGGGCAAACTCCCATGCCCCCTCCAGAATCCTGTGGAGCGTATAGAGTTGGTCAAGAGTGCTGCGGCCAGGACGAAAACCACATTGTTCCTCCTGAATCCGAGGTTCGACTATCGGTCGGATCCTCCTCTCTAGTACCCCTGCATAGACTTTTCCAGGTAGGCTGAGGAGTGTAATTCCCCGATAATTGGAACACACCCTCCGGTCCCCCTTCTTAAAAATTGGGACCACCACCCCAGTTTGCCAATCCAGAGGTACAGCCCCGATGACCACGCGATGTTGCAGAGACGTGTCAACCAAGACAGTCCTACAACATCCAGAGCCCTGAGATATTCCGGGCGGATCTCGCCCAACCCCGGAGCTCGACCACCGAGGAGCTTTTGACAACCTCAGTGACCTCCACTCCAGTGATGGGCGGACCAACCCGAACCCCAGGGTCTTCCTCTTCCACGGAGGGCATGTTGGTGGGATTGAGAAGGTCCTCAAAGTATTCCCTCCACCTCTCAACAACATCCCCAGTCAAGGTAAGCAGCTCCCCACCTCCACCGTAAACAGTGTTTGTGAAGAACTGCTTCCCCCTCCTGAGGCGTCGGACGGTGGCCCAGAACCTTTTTGAGGCCAACCGATAATCACTCTCCAGGCCCTCACCAAACTCCTCCCACGCCCGAGATTTTGCATCTGCGACAGCCTCGGCTGCAGCACGTTTGGCCTGCCGGTACCCGTTTGCTGCCTCAGGAGTCCCACAGGCTAATAAAACCCGATAGGCCTCCTTCTTCAGCTGGACGGCCCCTTCACCGCAGGTGTCCACCACCGGGTTCGGGGAGTACCGCCACGACAAGCACCGACGACCTTACGGCCACAGCTATGGGCTGCCGCCTCAGCAATGGAGGCACGAAACATGGCCCATTCGGATTCCATGTCCCCCGCCTCCTCCGGAACGTGGTTGTAGCTCTGTCGGAGGTGGGAGTTAAAGGCCTCTCGGACAGGGGGCTCCGCCAAACGTTCCCAGCAGACCCTGATTACACGCTTGGGCCTGCCAGGTCTGGAAGGCAACCTCCCACACCACCGAAGCCAACTCACCACCAGGTAGTGATCGGTAGACAGCTCAGCTCCTCTCTTCACCCGAGTGTCCAGAACATATGGTCGCAAGTCCGATGACACGACTACAAAGTCAATCATCGAACTGCGACCTAGGGTGTCCTGGTGCCAAGTGCACTTATGGACACCCTTATGTTCGAACATGGTGTTCGTGATAGACAAACTATGACGAGCACAGAAGTCCAACAACGACACACCATTCGGATTCAGACTGGAGAGGCCGTACCTACCGATCACACCCTTCCAGGTCACACTATCGTTGCCCACATGGGCGTTGAAGTCTCCCAAGACAACGAGCGAGTCTCCCGAGGGAGCGTTCCCCAACACCCCCCCCAAAGACTCCAAAAAGGGTGGGTACTCTGAACTGTCATTTGGTGCATAAGCACAAATAACAGTCAGGACCCGTCCCCCCACCTGAAGACGGAGGGAAGCTACCCTTTCGTCAACCGGGGAGAACCCCAACATTTGGGCACCGAGACGGGGGGGCAACAAGAATACCCACACCGCCTCGCCGCCTCTCCCCATGAGCAACTCCAGAATAGAAGAAGGTCCAGCCTCTTTCGAGATGGATGGTTCCAGAGCCCAAGCTATGCGTTGAGGTGAGCCCGACTATATCTAGTCGGTATCTCTCCACCTCACGCACCAAATCGGGCTCCTTTCCCGCCAGACAGGTGACATTCCATGTCCCGAAGGTCAGAGTAAGTAGCCGAGGATCAGTCCGACAGAACCCATGCCTTTGGCTGCCACCCAACTCACACTGCACCCGACCCCTAAAACTCCTCCCACGGGTGGTGGGTCCATGGGAGGGCGGACCCATGTCTCCTTTTCGGGCTGGGCCCGGCCAGGCTCCATGGACATAAGCCCGACCACCAGGCGCCGCCGAGCCCCTCCCCTGGGCCTGGCTCCAGGAGGGAACCCCGGTGACCCGCGTCCGGGCAAGGGAGACTGATTCCTATGTTGTCTCGTGTCTTCGGGGTTTGTTTTGAATCGCACTTTGTCTGGACCTTCACCCCGGACCTGTTTGCCTTGGGTGACCCTACCAGGGGCATTTGCCCCCGACAACATAGCTCCTAGGATCATTAGATCACGTAAACCCCTCCACCACAATAAGGTGGTGATTCAAGGAGGGGTACTGTGATATTTATTGATAAAATTATATATATATATAAATGCAGCCGTGGGGGGCGGCACAAACCAGTGTCTCTCCCTCACGCCGGTCCCAAGCCCGGATAAATGCAGAGGGTTGCGTCAGGAAGGGCATCCGGCGTAAAACAAATGCCAAATAGACTATGCAAATCACAAGAAAGAACCACATACCGGATCGGTCGAGGCCCGGGTTAACAACGACCGCCATCAGTGCCGTCAACCAACAGGGTGCTGATGGAAATTGGACTACTGTTGGTCGAAGACGTCGAAGAAGGAGAGGCGGGAGGCGTGTCCGTTGCCAGAGAGAGAAGAGGAAAGGCATGAGTCTAGGACTGAAAGTAGGGACTTTGAATGTTGGAACTATGACAGGAAAAGGTAGAGAGCTGGCTGACATGATGCAGAGGAGGAAGGTGGACATACTGTGTGTTCAGGAGACCAGGTGGAAAGGTCGCAAGGCTAGAAGCATAGGAGCAGGGTTTAAGCTGTTTTATCACGGTGTGGATGGGAAGAGAAATGGAGTCGGAGTCATCTTGAAGGAGGAGTTTGCCAGGAATGTTCTAGAAGTGAAAAGAGTGTCAGACAGCGTGATGAGTCTCAAGTTAGAAATTAAAGGTGTGATGGTCAATGTTATTAGTGCTTATGCCCCACAGACAGGATGTGAGCGAGAAGAGAAGGAAAGATTCTGGAGGGAGTTAGATGAAGTGATGCAGAGTACCCCCAGAGGTGAAAGAGTGGTCATTGGGGCAGACTTCAATGGACATGTAGGTGCAGGAAACAGAGGGGACGAGGAAGTGATTGGTAGGTTTGGTATCCAGGACAGGAACGCAGAAGGACAGATGTTGGTAGATTTTGCAAAAAGGATGGAAATGGCTGTGGTGAATACTTTCTTCTAGAAGAGAGAGAGAGGAGCATAGGGTGACTTATAAAAGTGGAGGTAGGAGCACACAGGTAGACTACATCATGTGCAGGCGATGTAATTTGAAGGAAGTCAGTGACTGCAAAGTCATAGTGGGTGAGAGTGTTGCCAAACAGCATAGGATGGTGGTGTGCAGGATGATGCTGATGGTGAGGAAGGTGAAGAAGGCAAAGGCAGAGCAGAAGACAAAGTGGTGGAAGTTGAAAAAGGAAGAGTGTCAGGTTGTCTTCAAGGAGGAGTTGAAACAGGCTTTGGGTGGTCAGGAAGTGCTTCCAGATGACTGGACAACTACAGCTAATGTGATCAGGGACACAGGTAGGAGAATACTTGGTGTGTCATCTGGAAGGAAAGTAGATAAGGAGACTTGGTGGTGGAATGAGGAAGTGCAGGAGTGTGTACAAAGGAAGAGATTAGCTAAGAAGAAGTGGGACATTGAGAAAACCGAAGAGAGTAAACAGGAGTACAGGGAGACACAGCGTAAGGCAAAGGTAGCAGTGTCGAAGGCCAAACAGAGCGTGTTTGATGACTTGTATGCTCGGTTGGAAAGTAAGGAGGGAGAAAATGATTTATATAGGTTGGCACAGCAGAGAAATAGAGATGGGAAGGACGTGCAGCAAGTTAGATTGATAAAGGACAGAGAGGGAAATGTATTGACTGATGACAGAAGTGTGCTGGGAAGATGGAAAGAGTACTTTGAAGAGCTGATGAATGAGGAAAATGAGAGAGAAAAAAAGAGTAGAAGAGGTGACTGTTGAGGACCAGGAAGTAGCAAAGATTAGTAAGGGTGAAGTGAGGAGGGCATTGAAGAGGATGAAGAATGGAAAGGCAGTTGGTCCTGATGACATACCGGTGGAGGTATGGAAGTGTCTAGGAGAGGTAGCAGTAGATTTTCTGACAAGAACATTCAACAAGGTCTTAGAGAGTGAGAGGATGCCAGAGGAATGGAGGAGAAGTATGCTGGTGCCCATTTTTAAGAACAAGGGAGACGTGCAGAGTTGTGGCAACTACAGAGGGATAACGTTGATGAGCCATACGATGAAGTTATGGGAAAGAATAGTGGAAGCTAGACTAAAGGCAGAAGTCAGCATTTGTGAACAACAGTTTGGTTTCATGCCAAGAAAGAGCACCACAGATGCAGTGTTTGCCTTGAGGATGTTAATGGAGAAGTACAGAGAAGGTCAGAGGGAGCTGCATTGTGCCTTTGTGGATCTGGAGAAAGCATATGACAGGGTGCCGAGAGAAGAACTGTGGTATTGCATGAGGAAGTCTGGAGTGGCAGAGAAGTATGTTAGAGTGGTGCAGGACATGTATGAGAGATGTAAGACAGTGGTGAGGTGTGCTGTCGGTGTGACACAAGAGTTCAAGGTGGAGGTGGGACTGCATCAAGGGTCAGCTCTCAGCCCCTTCTTGTTTGCTATGGTGATGGACAGGCTGACAGACGAGGTTAGACAAGATTCCCCATGGACTATGATGTTTGCAGATGACATTGTGATCTGTAGTGAGAGCAGAGAACAAGTGCAGGAAAATCTAGAGAGATGGAGGTATGCCCTGGAAAGGAGGGGAATGAAGATTAGCCTCAGTAAGACAGATTACATGTGCATGAATGACAAGGACCAAAGAGGAACGGTGAGATTACAGGGAGCAGAGATAAGGAAGGTGGAGGATTTTAAGTACTTAGGCTCAACAATCCAGAGCAATGGAGAGTGTGGAAAAGAGGTCAAGAAGCGTGTGCAGGCAGGTTGGAATGGTTGGAGAAAAGTGTCCGGTGTGATGTGTGATAGGAGGGTATCGGCAAGAATGAAAGGAAAAGTGTACAAGACGGTGTTGAGGCCAACGATGTTGTATGGGTTAGAAACAGTGGCCCTGGGGAAAAGACAGGAGGCAGAGTTGGAGGTAGCAGAGATGAAAATGTTGAGGTTCTCTTTGGGAGTAACTTGAGGATAGATAGGATTAGGAATGAGCACATCAGAGGGACAGCACATGTAAGACGTTTTGGAGACAAAGTCAGAGAGGCTAGATTGAGATGGTTTGGACATGTACAGAGGAGGGATAGTGAGTATATTGGTAATAGGATGCTGAGGCTGGAACAACCAGGCAAAAGGCCTAGAGGAAGACCAAAGAGACGATTCATGGATGTGGTGAAGGAGGACATGAAGGTCGTTGGTGTAAGAGAAGAAGATGCAAAGGATAGGGTGAGATGGAGGCAGATGATTCGCTGTGGCGACCCCTGAAGGGAAAAGCCGAAAGGAAAAGAAGAAGATATATATATATATATATCACAGTACAAAATTCAAGTTTTTACTTAATCATTACAACATTTATTTATTTATATATAAGTAAAAATAAAAGGACAGGAGAAAGACTTTCTATTGAAACTTCATTTTCACTACAGATCTGTTTCGAATCTTCTTCTGTAATCACCTGAAGAGAGAGGATAGTTTCACCACCCCTCGAAACAGTCTTTGTCCGGTCCTTTTATTTTTACTTATATTTGCTCTCCGAAAAAGTATTGAGCACTCTTACGGAAGGATCTACTCAGAAAATTAATTAATTAATTAATTAATTCTTTCTATCTATCTATCTATCTATATATCTATCTATATATATATATATATATATATATATATATATATATATATATATATATATAAATTCAACATTGGGAGCCAGAGAGAACATAGGGAAGCATGGGCGTGATGTGAGACAATGTTCTGGCGCAGAGGTGAACGTGCGGTTTGTGTTTATTGGGAGTAGATGAGAGGAATGAATTCAAGTGTGGGCTACTGCAATCAACCCGATCAGCTCAGCCACGCCCCTCAGCTGGAGCGGGGAAAAAATAGAGTTAGAGAACACAGGGAAGCAGGGACGTGATGTGAGATAATCCTCTGGCGCAGACATGAGCGTGTGGCTTGTGTTTATTGGGAGTAGATGAAATGAGAGAATTCAGGTGTGAGCTACTGCCATCCGAGCAGGTCAGCCATGCCCCTCAGACGGAGCGGAGAGAAAATAGAGTTAGAGAATACAGCCGCCAAAATCAAAGTCCCCTCAAATCACAGACCATAACAAAAAGAACATGAAGTGTTTATAAATTGGATAAACAAAACAAAAGGATAAACATGCTTCAGTGCAGTACATAAAACCACACCCACAAACATTCTAAACATTAACTTAGGTACTGTACTGGAATAATAATTGAAAAAGACTTTAATACTATAGTTCTTTACAACAGTTCAGATGATTATTCCTCTTCAGGCACTTCAGAGGAAACTGTGGTTTCTTTAGGAGAAAGTCTTATTTGTCCAGAAGAGACATCCAATGTCATTACCTTTTTCTGGCGCTTAGCCAGAGGAGACGCACGGCGTTTGAGTGGCATCATAGAGCTGAACTGGTAATTAAAATTCACTGAAAAATGCACTTTGACAACTTGTGCGCAAATGAGGAAAAAAGCGGTGTATACATCATCTCAACCAATCAGCAGGAAGGAGAACCGCCATTGGTTGAATTTGAATGATATGACAGTGACTTGGCAATCTGCGAATATGTGGGGGCGCGAGTGCAAAACCACGAATAGTCGACTGTGTGTATATTTGTATGTATGTACGTATATATATATATATATATATATATATATATATATATATATATATATATATATATATATATATACATATACATATATACATATACATATACATATATATACATATATACATACATACACTAGTCCTTCTCAAAAAATTAGCATATTGTGATAAAGTTCATTGTTTTCTGTAATGTACTGATAAAAATTTAACTTTCATATATTTTAGATTCATTGCACACCAACTGAAATATTTCAGGTATTTTATTGTTTTAATCCTGTTGATTTTGGCATACAGCTCATGAAAACCCAAAATTCCTCGCTAAAGAATTAGCATATTTTATCCGACCAATAAAAAAAAAAGTGTTTTTCATAAAAAAAAAAAAAAAAAAAAAAAAAAGTCAACCTTCAAATAATTATGTTGAATTATGCACTCAATACTTGGTCGGGAATCCTTGTGCAGAAATGACAGCTTCAATGCGGCGTGGCATGGAGGCAATCAGCCTGTGGCACTGCTAGGTGCTGGAGGCCCAGGATGCTTCGATAGTGGCCTTAAGCTCATCCACAGTGTTGGGTCTGTTGTCTCACAACTTTCTCTTCACAATATCCCACAGATTCTCTATGGGGTTCAGGTCAGGAGAGTTGGCAGGCCAATTGAGCACAGTAAACCACTTCCCAGTGGTTTTGGCACTGTGAGCAGGTGCCAGGTCGTGCTGAATAATGACAAATCTTTATCTCCATAAAGCTTGTCAGCAGATGGAAGCATGAAATGCTCCAAAATCTCCTGATAGTTAGCTGCATTGACCTGGCCCTTGCTAAAACACAGTGGACCAACACCAGCAGCTAACATGGCACCCCAGACCATCACTGACTGTGGGTACTTGACACTGGACTTCAGGCATTTCCTTCTCCTCAGTCTTCCTCCAGACTCTGGCACCTTGATTTGACATGCAAAATTTGCTTTCGTCCGAAAAAAGTACTTTGGACCACTGAGCAACAGTCCAGTGCTGCTTCTCTGTAGCCCAGGTCAGGCGCTTCTGCCGCTGTTTCTGGTACAAAAGTGGCTTGACCTGGGGAATGCGGCACCTGTTGCCCCAGTCCACTGCTTCCACAGGTCCCCCAGGCTCTGGAAACGGCCCTTCTCCACAATCTTCCTCAGGGTCCGGTCACCTCTTCTGGTTGTGCAGCGTTTTCTGCCACACTTTTTCCTTCCCACAGACATCCCACTGAGGTGGCTTGATACAGCACTCTGGGAACAGCCTATTCGCTCAGAGATTTCTTTCTGTGTCTTACCCTCTTGCTTGAGGGTGTCAATGATGGCCTTCTGGACAGCAGTCAGGTCGGCAGTCTTATCCATGATTGCGGTTTTGAGTAATGAACCAGGCTGGGAGTTTTTAAAAGCCTCAGCAATCTTTTGCAGGTGTTTATAGTTAATTGGTTGATTCAGATGATTAGGTTAATAGCTTGTTTAGAGTGCCTTTTCATGATATGCTAATTTTTTGAGATAGGAATTTTGGCTTTTCATGAGCTGTATGCCAAAATCATCAGTATTGAAACAATAAAAGACCTGGAATAGCTCAGTTGCTGTGCAACGAATCTAAAATATATGAAAGTTTAATTTTTATCAGTACATTCCAGAAAATAATCAACTTTATCACAATATGTTAAGTTTTTGAGAAGGACTCGTGTGTGTGTATGTATATACACATATATAATATACAGAAAGTCCTTGTTATCCATGGGGTCTCCCCAGATCCCGATGAATCATTGATGCAGTTTTAAAACCCTATGTATGATATTACATGGGCTAAAATATGCTTGTTAAACACATTCTACAGAGAGTCTTACTCATTAATACAGTAATAATGCAGTAAAATGTAGTAATGATAAAGTAAAAACTTTATAATTTTGTACTGTGATAATATTTATGAATAAGTAAAGAGCTTAGGCTCCTTACCAGAAGCTAGCAAAGATGCAGGGCATTTGAGTGACATCAGAACTTAAATAATCTTATCTTATTTTTTTTTATCTTCTTAAATAAAAAATTAAAAACACACTAAAAACTTGAATTTGCAATTCAATCAATCACGTTGATGACATGTGTGTGAAGAAGAAGAAGAAAAAAAAAGAGGTTACACATCATCTGCAACCAATCAGCAGGAGGGCAAAACAAAAGCTCTCAGCCATTGGCTAAATTTGAATCACGTGCCAGTCATGTCATGATGATGTATATGTATAATTTGCTGGGGCTGCCGCTAATTCAGTGCTTCTAGTAGTGGGGCGTAATTATATGATTATTATAATGTAAACTTTATTTTATTTATTTTCCATATATTTTTTGAAAACCAACGTATAATCGAAAACAACTTGACTCGAAACAACTTAAGCTGAGGTATACCTGTACTGGGTTGCCTGTCTGGGTTGCACACGGACGCAACAACAAAATTCAGCTCACGGCTTTACCACATTTGTATACAGTAGGCCCTTCAGACCATTCGCAGTTCAGCGCTCGCGCACCTGCATACTCACGAATTGGCGACAAACCTGGAAGTGAATGGTAGACTGTCTACAGAATGTGTTTAAGAAGCATATTTTAGCAGATGTAATATCATTCATAGGGTTTTAAAACCACATCAAATAACTCCGGATTTTCTTGATCCACAGGAAGGGCCGGAACCAAACCATCACGAAGAAACGGGGGCCTACTGTAAATGTGGATCCTGCAGTGCTCCTTTAAAATTGGAATCAGGTGTGGCTCCCATTTAGTTGAAAAGAAAACTTGCCGCCACACCAGCCTTTTGGAGATAACATCAGTTATGGCGAGTATAAATGATCCCAGTACATCTGTGATTATTCAGAAGGTTATTTTTGGTATTTATTTAAAATCCTTTAAAACAAACTGTAACAAAGTTTTTCACTTCCCTTCATCTATTTTTTTAAATAATGAGATTATTATACAGTTCATCACTAGTCTTAATGTAGGTGTCTGAAGCTGGTGTTATGAGAGTATCATGACTCCTTTAAGAAGGAAATAAATAAATTTCTAACGTGACTCCTGAATTTATTATGGAGCAGAAGGAAAGGTTGACGATGAGGTTTTTTTCCCACTACCTTTCACTCTGATTCCCATGTTCATTTGTCACCTGACTTGCCAGTATAATTATCCGTTTGATCAGTTCATGTTATGTGCTGCCACAAATATGAGGCTTTTTTTTTTTTTTGCACATGCTTCAGTGGCACTTCACATGTGTGCTTTGAGGGGGTGCCTGTAATGATGAGCACAAAGGATTCATTCCATCGTCACACAGAGAACCAATCAGATCACCATCAGTTCTCAAATGTCCACACTCCCAATATGCACCTCTGCAGTCTGAGACCCCAAATAAGACCCTTTAAAATGGAAGTGTTTAAAGGGTTAACATAGAAAAATCTGACGTATCTGACAATTTTTGCTCAGTTCTTTGAATTCTCTGAAGAAACCTGGGGTGTTTTTTGCACTAATCATGGACGGGACCCGTGTATTTATCAGGGCGTCAGTCAGCATCAACCAAGAGATGCAGTTGTCACAGATGGACGGAAGGACAGACAAATGTCATACTCTAATGTCTACGAGAGTCTACTATTTAATGCTATTTCTTTTACATAAATAAAAAAAGTTTAAAAACCATACCTAAGTGAGTACAATTGCCACACATGCCATCTTTCAGTTTGGAATCTGAATGTACTTGACAGACTTTGCAGAAATTGTTCAGCGTATGAGCTTCATCTGGACTCTTCTGATCTGAGAGTAGGAAACAATACAGGCATTGACGAAATAACATTATTCCGGTTACCAGCTTGATCCTTTCATTGTCTATTAATCACTATTCTGGTCTCACACTCACTCATTTGCCAACCCACTTAATGCTACTCTACATATCAGCTTGACAGTCCATTTCAGGGCCAACACACACACACACACACACACACACACACAATTCACCACTGAGGCAATTTTCAACAGCCAATTAGCCTGACGTGCATGTCTTTGGACCGAGGGATGAAACCGAAGAAAACCCACACAAGCACAGACAGAACATGCAAACTCCATACTGAAACACCCTCACTGAACCCGGAACTCGAACTCAGGACTTCCTTTTCTGTGAGACTGAATTGTTAACCACTATACTACCGTTATGATAAATCCTCTAAAATGATTTCTCCATATTTGAAAAGCAAAGAAAATTTCTTACGTTTGCCCCTGTGAGGACGATGGTTAATGGCTGGAGACTGTGATGGCTCTTGATCTCTGGCTTGAGGTCCCTCCTTGTCAGCAATGTGGCTATGACTGTAATGGTAGCTTAAGCCAGTGCGATTCCTGTAGCGTTTCCCACAGACTGAAAGATAAGAATAATATTTAACTAGGCAGCCAAAATCACAATATCCTCACAGCATGCAAAACCCGTGGATGGCTTTTAGAAAGATGATTCTCCTGTGGGGTAGAGTGGTGTGGGGTGGTGTGTGGTGTGTGGTGTGTGTGTGTGTGTGTGTGTCCCAAAATCCCTAGATAGCATACGAGTTGTTTAAAACATGCAGAAACATGACTACGATTTAGAATATTAGGATGGAATACAGAAGGGTAATCTCTTTCACTCCCTAATCCTGTTTTTCAGTCTAAAATCAGACAAAAATCCATATACCTGAAGCTGCAGTTTTTGAGTTATGCTTTTGTTTGTATCTGTCTGAAACAGAGAAGACACAAAGCAAAAAGAGACAAAAAAGAAAGAAAAGAAAAGAAAGAACAATCATGAGCAAAGGTTACTCAGTAAAGTGGCACAGTTAACCCTGAGAACCTACAGTGATCTACCTTCTGGGGTATTCCGCAGGTGAATTACAGGCTGAGCATTAATGCGTCCAAACTTTTTACTGAACTATTGTAAAGCATATCGCAGAGCTCTTGTACGCATCACACTATGTGTTTTCACAAGTTTATCCGCACAAGTTGCTTACTTTCACAGATATATGGCTTATCCTGGTCATCATAGCCTGTCCTCCGGCGTCCTGAGCCTCGACCCTGCAATGAGACAGACATCTAAGCATCGAATGATTATTGTAAGATTCCATTTGCAAGATGCACTTGAAGTTTATGAAGGGTAGGAAATTAATTTTAGATTATCCTTCCGTTACAGTTCTTCTGGACTGACTGGACCACTGAAAGTACCAATCATATAATAACAGTCGAACCATGTTTTCACCCGTAGCTAAATCATATTTTATTAGACAATTTCCACTTTAAACAAATAAAACTATTAAGAGCCTAAAATCTATGACATAGCATATCACATGGTTACGATTTGGACCAAAAATAATTCTCCCTTTACATCCACCCCAAGACATGCAATTCCCACAACATAAGTTAATGAGCTTTAATGAGGTCAGGCATTTGTCAAGGTCTGATGAGCAGCTGGCATTTCAATTCATCCCAAAGGTGTTCAGAAAGGTTGAGGTCAGGGCTCTGGGCAGGACACAAGAGTTCTGCCACTCTATAACTGGCAAACCATGTCTTTACGGAATTCACACCGTGCAATTGCACCCTGCCTTACTTGAACAAGCTTGGGCTGGGCCTCAGAGTTTCAGTGACAGTAAATTTTAAAGAAAAGGTATACAAAGGAATCCTAGACAATTGTCTGCTTTCAACTCTACAGATGAGAGGAAACAGTAGTGCAGTGATTACCACATGCATCTCACAGCAAAAAGGTACTGGATTGTAGTACAGAACTCAAGCATTTGGACGTTCTTCAGAAGTTTACATGTTGTCTTGAGTGGGTTTAATCTGGGTAGTCTGGGTTTCCCCCCACAGTCGCTTGGTGTGGAATGGAGTTAAGTGTTGCCCTGAAATGATCTGATGAGCTGCCATTTCTGATGTAACACTCACCTTACTGTGATGGGTCACATTTATGCAAACAATGGACCCTTGAATGAACTGGATAAACAAACGTATATGCGCACAAAAACGTGCATCCTGTAAATCTGGAAAGAAATATTCATATATAACTCGTGCTCCAGAGTCTGTGTGAATTTGCACACAAGACAATGGCGTAAACGTAAAGCATGACCTGATCGAATTCAAATCTGTGAAATCTGCAGGGAACGTTCCACTTTTATATACTGGGTCGTTCTCTGAAACTAGTACCATAACATGTGACATTCACAATCCCTAAATTTCAGTGTGGTCTGGGTTATCTCTCTCTATATTGAGCATAAATTCATGTGGCATTGTTCCAGAGACGGTGAGAGAACTACTTCATGCAAATAACTGTACTTTTATTAGTAACAAACAGGAATAAATCTGTCTGGAACCAAATTCATCTTTAAACAGATTCCCGTACAGACACCAAATTCATCCCATTTGTTTTTGGTGAATAAATTAATTAGTGCTCGATTACGAGTGAAATGAATCCACTTCAGGAGGAACTCGACTGTAATTGAGAACCTCGTAACATGGAAGCCTCACAAGAGAAATGGGTCGGTTCTGTATGTGATGGGCAGGTGCGCACATCGCTGGTTACACGCAGAATCGTAAACTGATGTGTGATTCTCGTTCCACAAAGTAAGAAGTACAGGAATTTCTACTTTGGATATAAATTTTAATGTAAGATCTTTATTGCGAGCCCGATTGCACTATATACAATAACTCTGGTGATAGTGTGGCATGAAACCCAAGGAACATATAAACTGAAAAAAAAAAAACTAATTTAAAAGTCACAATTTTTATTGATACATTGCACGTTTTTTTTTTTTTTAATTTACCCATTTTCTCCCCAATTTAATTGTATCTAATTCCCACCGATCAGGTATTACCATCACGATCACACGACAACCACTGAGAAGGGAGGGGTGAAAGCATGCTCATGCAACCTTCGTGACGTGCAATGCCAGCCACCAGCATGGCTGGCCTTTGATAACCCAGTTAGCTGCACTGGATGAGGGATTGCTCTTTTAATTATTTTAACAATGTGTACAGTATATACACCTTTCAGCCATAACATTAATAATGATGGCCCTACTTGTGTTGCCAAAAATGGTTTGAACTATACAAGATCTCTGAAAGTGTGCTGCATAAGCTAGCACCAAGCAGTCGCCCATCCTTTCAAACCTATAAGTTTTTTAGGTGGAGTCTCCGTGGTTTGGACTTGTATCTTCAGTATATCCCACAGATGGGTTACTTGGAGGTGAAGAGTTCTCAAAGATTTCTACTGTATGGCAGGGGGCATCATCCTGCCAAAATAGGCTAAAATAGGCTCGCTTAAACAGCCCTTAGGGAACACGACCACCATAAAGATATATACTTGCTCTCAAACAATGAGTAAATAGTACGTCTTAAAATAACAGCCACATGAATTTTATTACGCGAGGCATCCCGGTAGAATGTTTCCCAGGACATCACGCTGCTTCTGGTGAATTGTTTTCTTTCTATCACCCATCCTGTTGTTGTCTGTTCCCAGAAAAGCTGTGCATATGATGGCAAAAATTAAGCGATTCATCAGACCAGTCCACCATTTCCAAGTGCTGCATGGTACACTCTTAATGCTCATGTACCCACTGTAGGCACTTCCTGTGGTCTACACGGGCTGATTATGTGCTCTCTGAATGATCTGTAGCGTGCATAACAGGAATAACGTGTATTCCTCCACATTCCGAGAACGCTTTGTGCAGTGCTTCTCAAATATTTTCTGTGATGCCCCCTATAGGAAGAAACCCCCCCCCCCCCCCCCCCCCAGCATGCGACTATAAATAGTGTTTACTGCACTTCAAATCGTTTGCTCGGTGCTTTTTCCATACACCACAGGCAACACAGTGAGAGCACCATTGCCACCTACTGTAGAGGATGCGCAATTGCATTTAATTCAAATATAGTATGGTAAACAAGCATGTTCCCCAGGGTCATACATGACATCCTCCCCTCCCCCGGCATCACAACACCCCCCCGCCCCATTATTTGAGAAGCACTGGCCTTGTGGGAGCTCACCATGAGCCTTTCCTCACTAGCAATCGTAGATTGCAAACGCACAAAATTCTCCTTATCTCCTTGTATTATATAAAATTCTTATTATTAAATATTTATTATTTTTACATGTTTATCTTTAATATATTAGGTCAAATATACATACTTGTGTCAGGTTATATGAGTTTGGTAGGGGATTGGAATGGAATAATTGGTGTTTTATTTATTTTTTATTATTTCCTATGGGAATTTTTTTTTATCAAACAAACATTTTGACTTACGAGCTTGCCCTCGGAACGGATTAATTTCATAAGTCAAGGTACTTATAAGGTATATAATTTTGGATGTTGAAAGAGTTTAAACTTGCACATTAACAGGGTTCATCTAGCTCCGATTCTGTCTTATGCTATCACAGATATCATCATAACAGATCGATAGATGTGCATCAGTATACAGTGTAAAGCAGCGTGTAGTCTTTGGACTTCATGAATAAATCAGAGAGGAGTCACTCACTCTGCCTTTCCCTCGGTGTTTCCTTTTTGGTATGTCCACTTCAAAGTCTTCAGCGTCATGGTAACCATCTTCATTGGCATCAGCCTCCAAAACTCTCTGTGATCGGAAATGAAGGGAGGAAAGGAGCGAGAAAGAGTGTGTGTGGGGGGGGGGTGCAAAATATGGAGTGAGAGAAATGGGAAACATACTTCTAAACACAATATTCATAATGATTTCCTATGGAAATAGTGTGCCAACAGAAGAGTACAGAAGAAAAGGTAGACAGCCTGGTTCATCCTTCTGTACTGAGGTTGCTTCATGCAGTGTCTTAAAACTGCTTCTCACCTGAATCTCCAGAAGGTCCTCATCTCTGGTGCTGTTCCTCTTGTCCAAGCCATCTCCTCTCAGCAGAGCCTCCAGTGTAGTGCTTGGTGTAGGCAAAGTATCTTTAGCTGTCAGACCATTATCTTAAAAATGGAGACATCATCGTTTAGCAAACACACGCATGCATACACGCACAGACAATCACTCGTGTAAATCATCCCACTTTCTCGCTAACCGAAAACTGCTGGTCATTATTCAGAAGCAACATCTGTCCATCAAGTTGGTACAGATAATACTGAACATAGTCTTCAAAATCAAGAAAGCCTTTACTGTCGACACCAATCATCAGTACTTTCAGTGAACATCAGTTTACAACGTTTTCCCTGGTTTTAATTAACTTGTCTTCTTTCTACTGCAATATTTAACAGATGCTGGATTGCATAACAGTAACAGACTCAAGCTCATCCTTCTGCACACATGCACTGCCAGTCACCGGGTCAAACGCTCAACCAGTCAGAGAGCATTAATGTAATCCACCCTACTGATTTTCAACCAATCACAAAGCACCGACTTCTCAAGCATCTCAAGAAACCAGCTGTTAATTCAGGATTAGAGAGCAAGATAGATAAACACTCAGAGAGAGAGAGAGAGAGAGAGAGAGAGAGAGAGAGAGAGAGAGAGAGAGATGGAAAGAGAGAGCCTAAGATGGAGAGAAAGAGGGAAAGAAAGATAATGAGAGAGGGGAGGGAGAGAAAGGGAAAGACTGAGAAAGAGAGAGAGACATAGACACTGAGATAAAGGGAGACCAAGATAGAGAAATTGAGAGATAAAAAGAGACAAAGACAGAGAAAGCGAAAGCAACAGAGGGAAACAAATTGAGAGAGAGGGAGACAGAGAGAGAACAAGAGAGACCGAGTGGGACAGAGAGAGAGAGAGAGAGAGAGAGAATGAAATGGATGTGGTGTTAGATGGATATATGGATGTAATAGATTATGGATGTGGTGAAAGAGGACATGAAGGTAGTTGGTGTAAGACAAGAAAATGCAGCAGATAGGGTGAGATGGAGGCAGATGATTCACTGTGGCAACCCCTGAAGGGAACAGTTGACAGGAAAAGAAGAAGAAAGACTGAGATAGAAAGAGATGAAGGGGGGCAGGAGAGAGGTAGAACTAGACCAACAGGGAGAAAGAGAGGGAAGGAGAGTTCTACGGAGATAGATTGAGGGAAAGAGTGAGAGAGAGAAAGAGACAGAGAGACCAAGCCAGAAATAGAATGAGTAAGATAGATAGATAGAAAGCTAGAGGGGAGGAGGGCGAGACTAAAAAAAAAAGAACATAAGATAGAAACTGAGATAAAGTGACCAAGATAGAAAGAGAGAGAGCTAAAAAAGACAGATAGAAACCAAGACAGAGAAAGGGAATGAGACAGAGGGGGAGATGGGGAGAGAGAAAGAGAGAGAGAGAGAGAGAGAGAGAGACCAAAAGGGAGAGATGGAGGGAGTGAGGGAGAGAGAGAAAGGAAGAGAGACGAAAAGAGAAAGATTAAGATAGACAGACTAAGATATCGAGAGAGGAAAAGAAAGAGGGAAAGAAAAAGTGAGGGAGAGAGAGAGAGAGAACAGGACGGACTGAGAACAAAAGTGAGAGATAGAGATTGAGATAAAGAGAGGGCGAGAGAGAGAGAGCGAAGGTGACTAAGGGGGAGGGAGAGAGAGAAACTTGATTAGATGATATAAATATTAAAGCAGGGTCAGGATCTCCTATATTTTACCGATATTTAGACCATAGAGATGAAGGCTTGAGTCCATAGTTGTGTGTAACCTCCTCTTCTTCCTCCAGCAGCGAGCAGGGTATGTATACATCTGGCCAGCTGCCAAGCCTGAAAACACAGAGATGCAAAAAAAAAAAAAAAAAACAGAAGGCGAGAGAGAGAGAGAGAAAAAACACAGGCAGCCAATAATTAAATAATTCCAGGCTACAGATTCTGAATTACAGATTAACCCTTTAGACACTAGGCTGCCTTCCAACACAGAGTGTAAACCAGATGCGTTCTGGCAAATAAAAAGACATAGTGTACATCTCCCGGTGCTTGAGTTTCCGCAGGATACGCTGGTTTCCTCCCATATTCCAAAGATATGCACAGTAGGTTAATTGGCTGTTTTCAGATTTCTCCTGGGTGTGAGTGGGTGGCTGTTTTTTGTTTTTTGTTTTGTGCGTGTGTGTGTGTCTGTGTGTGCTTGTGTGTTTTGGCCCTGTGATGGTTCAGGATGTACCCTGCCTTCACCCAGGCAGTTCAGCAAACAACTGGATTGGCTGATTAAATTGTCCTTTGGTGTAAACAGCCCGATCACACCAGCAAGTCAAAGAAAGCCCTTATGGGTCATCATGGATCAGACTCCTGAGTCAGACGAGGCGAACTGCTGCATAAGATTCAAGTTAGAAGTATTTTAGTTTACTTTTTATGTTAATTTATGATCTAATGAAATGTAATGATACTCTATTATTATTATTATTATAAACTGTAGAATATTTCAGCTGAATGTTTGTCAGCAGTTGCACTATTTTAGCCAAACTGCTACATTATTCAAACATCTTAACGAAACCAAGTCTGCCGAACTTAATTAAGATGATCGACTTTTATATACCATATAAGTTTTCGAATATAACTCCATAATGCTTGGCATAGACTAGCTTTTATGCTATATTTGGACTCTCTATGTAAATAGTACATTAGGTACAGTAACCCCTTGCCCGTTCGAGGTTCAGCACTCGCTGCCCAGCATACTCGCGAATTTGCGGCAAACCTGAAAGTACCGTAACTGGCACCTGATTCGAATTTGGCCAGTGGTTGAGAGCTTTTGTTTCTCCCTCCTGCTGATTTGTGGCAGATGATGTACACACCTCTTTTTTTCTCCTTTGCACACTCGTCATCAACGTGATTGCTTGAATTGCGAATCCACTTTTTTTAGTGTGTTTTTTAATGAATATTTAATTCTTATGATGCCACTCAAACACCATGCAGCTTCACTAGCTTCTGGTAAGGAGCCTAAGCGCTTTATTTATTCATAAATACAGGGATCCCTTGCTACTTCGCGCTTCAATTCATGCGGTTTCAGTGCATCAAGGTTTTTTAAAATATTCATTGAATTAAAAAATAAGGAAAATAAGGAAGAAAAGGGGGAAAAGTTAAGGGAAATGCTGCAAAACAAGACCAATTATGCAAAAAAAAAAAAAAAAAAAAAAAAACCCAAACAAACAAAAACCCCAAACCCCCCATCAAAACTACTTATACAGATGCGCACCTCACATTAAAATATGTGTATGTATTCATATTTTATTTATATCTTAAGAATTATTTTGGAATGTTTAATTTTTATTATAAGCATTTCTCGTGTTGAATATGTATTTATTGATATTTACACACATATGCTAGTCCTTTTAAAAAAAATTGCATATTGTGATAAAGCTCATTATTTTCTGTAATGTACTGATAAAAATTAAACTTTCATATATTTTAGATTCATTGCACACCAACTGAAATATTTCAGGTCTTTTATTGTTTTAATACTGATGATTTTGGCATACAGCTCATGAAAACCCAAAATTCCTATCTCAAAAAATTAGCATATGAAAAGGTACTCTAAACGAGCTATTAACCCAGTGTTTCCCAACCTTTTTGGGCCAAGGCACACCTTTTACATTAGAAAAATCACGAGGCACACCACGGAACAAAAATGATACTACCCTCTAGCAGAACAGCACTGTTACTACACGCTAAGTGAAATTGGTTAATCTTCCACGGCACACCTGATGATTTCTCACAGCACACGAATGTGCCGCAGAACAGGGGTTGTGAAACACTGTATTAACCTAATCATCTGAATCAACCAATTAACTCTAAACACCTGCAAAAGATTCCTGAGGCTTTTAAAAACTCCCAGCCTGTTTCAATTTTTTGCCAAAATGATCAATATTAAAACAATAAAAGGCTTGAACTACTTCAGTTGTGTGTAATGAATCTAAAAGATATGAAAGTCTAATGTTTATCAGTACATTATAGAAAATAATGAACTTTATTACAATATGCTAATTTTTTGAGAAGGACTAGTCTGCAGTCATGGGGGGGCTTGATCCCCATTAACCGCGGAATGTGAGGAATCCCTGTATTATCACAGTGCGAAATTAAAAAGTTTTTTTTAATCATTACTACATTTTACCGCATTATTACTGTATTAATGAGTAAGACTGTCTATAGAAGGTGTTCAAGAAGCATATTTTGGCGTATGTAGCATCATACATAGGGTTTTAAAAGCGCATCAATAATCAGCGGATTTTCAGGATCCACGGGAAGGGGCAGAGCGCAACCTCCGCGAATATTGTGTGCGTGCATGGCCTACTGATCATATCAAGGGTGTATTCATACTTTATGTGCAGTGTTTCAAGAATCAGCTGGCTCCATTGCAACCCTGATTAGGATAAAGCAGTTAATGAAGGATGGATGAATGTTCCAGCAATGTCTGCAAACTACCCAGAACCTGAGGCAGCAAAGCAGGCAAAAATCCCCATGCTTCAATGTCAGCACAGCCTCAATTTGTCTCAGTTACTTGCAATTACTTTGATTATAAAAGCCCAGTACTCTGCAAAGGGCCGAAGCAAAAAAACACTGTGAAGCAAAAATGCCATTAAAATAATTAAAAATATAAACTACAGTTAACTCTCTCTCTCACCAAACTGAACAGCTCGCCAGACCCTCGCAGAGCCAACTCAAACAACCATTTCCACTCACACCTAGGGGCAATAAGAATTAGCCCAATGTGCATGTATTTACAAAACTTTTCTCAAACTCATTCATTCATTTTCTGTAACCGCTTAATCCTATTTAGGGCAGGGAGGACGGTGCTCATCCTACTCAACTCTGGGCGAAGGCAGAGTACAACCTGGATGGCTCTACAGGCCATCACAGGGCAGAAACACGCTGACGGCTATGCAGCTCCTCTTGTCACAAGTCAGCAATGGTTCTTTTACATGAGCCTCCCACCATATACAGTGAGAGACACTGCCAGCCCTTGACAACCCAGTTAGCTACTCTGGGGGTGGGGGGGGGTGGGGGGGGGGGGCAGTGACAACCTGTTGAGAGTGGGGCTTGAACCCCCAACCTTGGGATTAGTGATCCAGCACCTTACCATCAGGCCACCACTGCCTTGTCTCAAGCTGTTCAGGGTTCACCCAGTGTTGGCTGAGATGGGCTCCAGCATCCCTGAAACCCTAATAAAGTTAAGCAGTTCAGCAAATAAGTATCGATGCAGTACTGTGGCTGACAACTCGTAGTTAGCAAACTACTTAAAATCAGTAAAATTACAGCTATTACAGGTAAAGATATGCTTTTTCAAGCATACTGCTTTCCAATCTTTGCCACATTGATTCTCATCTGCTGTGTTTGAAGAGTATAACAGTGTAAGAGTCACAGTGGATGATTTTTCACAGTGATTCAGTTGCTGATTGAGAAGGTTAAAACGAATCTGTAGAACATTACTTTTGTAGAAAATCTACCTGACTGAGCTTGTGTTACAGCACAGTTCACAGCTCATCCCGTCGGCTTTATCGGTCCTCAAAGAAGTGGACCTGACTCGTATTCCAGTGGAGAATGGCTTCAATAATACAACTTTATTATGCACTTGCCTGGATTTACCACTCTGCACCTTTTTAAACAATCTGGGAGACTGTTTATGTATTTGTATGTCTGTGAAAGGGTTCACAGTCATGTTCTTAAAAATCAAAACACCACAAGGCTGAAAATAAGAGATCCTTACCCGTCCTGTTAAATCTCACCTGGCCCACGATGATGACGTTCCATCCAGATGTAGCAGTTGTTCTGTGCGACGCCGGTTTGAGAGTCGAGGAAGGGCAGGCGGACGCTGCGCTCGGCACACAGCCGAGCATTATAACTTCGACAGTGCTCAATGGCCTCTCTGTAAAACTGGTCACCCAATCTAAAGAACAACAACGCGGAATTCAGCTTTTATTTTTGCACCTTTTAATGCTTATAAAAAGCTGATACTGAAGCACATCTCTGTGGATTGATTATTGGACTCAAGTACCACCAGCAAATAACCTGCAACCCTGAATGCAATTACTAAAGTAAGAGTAAGTTATGAGCGTCAAAATAATTGAAAAATACAAGCCATCTGGTATGGTAACTTATTTTAATGCAACCAGTTTCACAGCAGTACCTATTGGCCTTAGTGAAATGAGATACATCAGTAGTTTGCAATGCAAAACACAAAATGTAAAAAAACAAGCATGAGTTCCCAGGTAGCATGGATGGCACAATACGATGATTAGGAAGAGTGAAATTTTGAAAAATGTATATATAGTGGTACCTCATCTTAATGAGTGTCCCTTATAACGAATTTTCCATGGCTTCGAACCCACCAAAAATCTGCTCCATCCAATGAGCAAAATTTTGATTAATGATCTCTCCTCGAAATGGCTTTTCTGGGTCAATTAGCCTCGTATTCTTCCACATGTATTGCTCCACGCTCTGAGAACGCCTTGTGTTTCCCAATTATTTTCTGTGACTCCCCCTCTAGGAAGGAAAAAACAAAAAACAACACATTTCATACTCCCCAGCGCCCCGGACACGACTATAAATAGTGTTTACTGCACTTCATATCTTTTGCTCAGTGCTTTTTCCCTACACCATGGTGCGACAATGAGCGCGCCACTGCCAACTACTGTAATGGATGCACAATCACACTTAATTGTAGTACAGTATGACAAAAAAAAGCATGTTCCCCAGGGTCCCAAGGGTGGGCATACCCCACTATTTGAGAGGCACTGGCCTTGTGGGAGCTCACCACGTGCCTTTCCTCACTGGTATTTGTAGCGTGCACACGCACAAATTTCTCCCCTCCTCCTCCGTTACGCACCACCTCTTGCCTGCCTACGTAACATCCTCACCACAATCGATGATCAGAAGGGTTAATTTACTTATTGTTTATTCTTGTTTTATTATTTATTATTATTAATTTTAATGTACATTTATTATTATGAAATAGTCATTGTTTTTACATGTTTATCTTTAATATATTAGGTCAAATATACATACTTGTGACAGGCTAAACAAGTTTGGGAGGGGCTTGGAACGGATTAATTGGTGTTCTATTATTTCCTACGGGAATTTTTTGTTTTGTCAAACAAATATTTTGATTTACGAGCTTGCCCTCAGAACGGATTAATTTTGTAAGTCAAGGTACCACTGTATATATAGTTTTGGATGTTGAAAGAGTGTTAAATTCGTTAGCTGAGATATCACTGTACATGTACCAGTCCTTCTCAAAAAATTAGCATATTGTGATAAAGTTCATTATTTTCTGTAATCTACTGATAAAAATTAAACTTTCATAGATTTTAGATTCATTACACACCAACTGACATATTTCAGGTCTTTTATTGTTTTAATCCTGATGATTTTGGCATACAGCTCATGTCTGTCTGTCTGTCTTCCTTTCGGCATTTTCCCTTTTACTCAGAAGTCGCCACAGCGAATCATCTGATTCGCACGTTTGATTTTGGCAGAGGTTTTTACGTCGGATGCCCTTCCTGTCACAACCCTTTTTAGCAAGGGACAGAAACACGCTGACGACTTTGCAGCCTACTCTTTACGAAAGTCAGCAATGGTTCTTTTACATGCCTCTCACCATAGACAGTGAGACATGGCCCGCCTTTGATAACCCAGTTAGCCGCAATGGTGGGGGACAGTGACAACCCTGTGGAGAGTGGGACTCGAACCCCCAACCTTTGGATCAGCGATCCAGCGCCCTATCCCACTAGACCACCACTGCCCTTTGGCATACAGCTCATGAAAACCCAAAATTCCTATCTCAAAAAATTAGCATATCATGAAAAGGTTCTCTAAACGAGCTATTAACCTAATCATCTGAATCAACCAGTTAACTCTAAACACCTGCAAAAGATTCCTGAGGCTTTTAAAAACTCTCAGCCTGGTTCATTACTCAAAACCGCAATCATGGGTAAGACTGCCGACCTGACTGCTGTCCAGAAGGCCATCATTGATACCCTCAAGCAAGAGGGTAAGACACAGAAAGAAATCTCTGAGGCAATAGGCTGTTCCCAGAGTGCTGTATCAAGGCATCTCAGTGGGACGTCTGTGGGAAGGAAAAAGTATGGCAGAAAACGCTGCACAACCAGAAGAGGTGACCGAACCCTGAGGAAGATTGTGGAGAAGGGTCGATCCCAGACCTTGGGGGACCTGTGGAAGCAGTGGACTGGGCTACAGGTGCCGCATTCCCCAGGTCAAGCCACTTTTGAACCAGAAACAGCGGCAGAAGCGCCTGACCTGGGCTACAGAGAAGCAGCACTGGACTGTTGCTCAGTGGTCCAAAGTACTTTTTTCGGATGAAAGCAAATTTTGCATGTCATTCGGAAATCAAGGTGCCAGAGTCTGGAGGAAGACTGGGGAGAAGGAAATGCCAAAATGCCTGAAGTCCAGTGTCAAGTACCCACAGTCAGTGATGATCTGGGGTGCCATGTCAGCTGCTGGTGTTGATCCACTGTGTTTTATCAAGGTCAGGGTCAATGCAACTAGCTATCAGGAGATTTTGGAGCACTTCATGCTTCCATCTGCTGAAAAGCTTTATGGAGATGAAGATTTGTCATTTTTCAGCACGACCTGGCACCTGCTCATAGTGCTAAAACCACTGGTAAATGGTTTACTGACCATGGTATTACTGTGCTCAATTGGCCTGCCAACTCTCCTGACCTGAACCCCATAGAGAATCTGTGGGATATTGTGAAGAGAAAGTTGAGAGACACCAGACCCAACACTGTGGATGAGCTTAAGGCCGCTATCAAAGCATCCTGGGCCTCCATAACACGTCAGCAGTGCCACAGGCTGATTGCCTCCATGCCACACCACATTGAAGCAGTCATTATTGCAAAACGATTCCCGACCAAGTATTGAGTGCATAACTGAACATAATTATTTGAAGGTTGACTTTTTTTTGGATTAAAAACACTTTTTTTTTTTTTTTGGTCGGATGAAACATGCTAATTTTTTGAGATAGGGATTTTTGGTTTTTCTTTACTTTTTTGCCAAAACGATCAATATTAAAATAATAAAAGGCTTGAACTACTTCAGTTGTGTGTAATAAATCTAAAATATATGAAAGTCTAATGTTTATCAGTACATTACAGAAAATAATGAACTTTATCACAATATGCTAATTTTTTGAGAAGGACTAGTATATAAACCTCTTGGATTAAGATGCCCCCTGCCGGTGGGACCATTTCACAAGTCCAATCAATAAAGTGACCTTGTGCCCTTGAAACAAGATCAAGATAATGCATACACAATCCCATCCCATTCGCCCGAGAAGGGTCCATCCACCAAATGTGGTGATCCTGTGTCATTTCCTGCCAAAGTTTCTGCACTATTCAAGCAGACTATAGAACAAGTGACGTTGAGTCCTTGAAACAAGGTCAAGGCAACCCATATACAATCCTATCCTTTCACCCCTAAGGCGGGGCCATTAGCCAAATATATTGATCCACTGTAATTTTCTTCTGAAGTTACTCAACGAGTCATACATACAGACCACTATTTCTATAGCTCCCACTACCACTGCTCAGAGAAATGGTTAAAAAGAGAAGAATAAAATTCCCAACATATCGTGATGTGCAATAATAAAGACCGTCATGTTTAACATTTAACTTATACTCTGTGTATTGAGCTCATGGTCTCAACGGTAAAATAGACGACTGGAAATGGAGGTGCACCTCATTCGGATTTAAAAGAGGAGCCAGTGAATTCCAGTTAAGCTGCACACATCCGATTAGATAACCATTAGAAAGAAAACGATCCGTATAGGTGTGAGTCTTTATGATCAGAGCACTCGGATGCTTTATTATAATGACTGTTAATAAGAATATACAGTATTAATTCGAGTAGAGGTACTGATGCCGACACTTGTTTGAAAGTCTGGATTTTCAGAAACAGTATTTCTGCTATTCCGTCTTGGTCAGGGTCAATTGGTGGTGTTTTTGAAGTACAGGAATGTAGGATGCAACATGGGAATACGCCCTGGATGGGACACCACATGCACGCACGCAAGTGCGCACACATGCACGTTTCCCACCTAAAAATCTAATCAACATAGTGACATTTTTGGGTGGTAAGAGGGAATAGGAAAACTTGAAGGTTGCACACACACACACACACACACACACACACACATTAACTGGAGCTCAGTATGGAGTCAGGTTCAATAAAGGCATTATTCAGGGCAAGAAATTAAATTTCCACTGGACAGGGGGGCCAGCAGAAGAAAAAATCTGCATGACCTCTAAAAATTTTTACTGGACCCCACTTTTTCTGGAATGATTAATTATGTGGTAATTTGGTTTTTTTTTCATTCACTTGTTCAACTGTCTATATGTTTGGTGTACAATGGCTATTGTGACTGAATAAGGAACATACATGTAAACCAATTCTCTATCATATACAACTCTTTATTTATTATTCTGCTGATCAAATTAAAAACTCAGCGAATAAAGAATAACAGTGCAAACAAAAAGATGTAAGCAAGAACTAGATTGATTATCTAGATCTTGAGTCTAATTATGTTCTCAAAACTTAAAACAGAAATCAGTAACCTCAAGGAATTATCAAAGTTTTCTTGAGATAGCATTCTACAATAATCAAATTATTCGAGATATTTTCCTTCAGTTTTAGTTTCTGTCCTGTTCCTTAACATCATCTATGTCTCTTCTTATTCTTGTATCGTCAACCTCACTCTCCACATAATCATCTGACTCACACTCCTCTTCAGCTAGATCAATGAGTGCTTCATCTAAATATTTGCATCGATCTGCCTTTTGTTTTTTTCTAGATCCATATGAAGCTGTAGAAGGTCTTGTTATTATACTCGCAGACTGGCAGCAAACCTGGAAGTGACTGGCTCGTGATTCGAATTTAGCCAATGGCTGAAAGCTTTAGTTTCTCCCCCTGCTGATTGGTTGCAGATGATGTGTACACCTCTTTTTTTTTCTCCTTCGCACATGTCATCAACGTGATTGCTTGAATTGTGAATTCATGTTTTTTAGTGTGTTTTTAGTGATTATTTAAAGCCTAATGAGGTCACTCAGATGCTCTGCAACTTTTCTAGCTTCTAGTAAGGAGCCAAAGCGCTTTATTTATTTAATATATAAAGACGATCCAAAATGATCAACATTGTGATTTCCAATATTATTAATGAGTCGACACCAATTTATTGCACCGTAATTTTCCCGGTTGCCGAAAGATGTCACACCAATGTAAACAAAGCACAGCCAGTCTATAACTATTAGTGTTACATTATCAAGTTTATGAAATGTCATATCTTAAGCGACAGTGGATTGTTCATTTTACTGAAAAGGCCTTCTGCCTGACACGGGGGCCGGTATTAGGTTGGATTCTTCCGGACCTCCCACAAAAATGCTGGCAAATGCCGGTGGACCGGTGCTAATTTCGCGCCTGTTATTGATGCTGCGACCCTCCCTGTTTCTCACAGACATGTGTATTGACTGTATCCTCGTACGTGAGAATGAGACACTGTGCTTAATGCACCATAACATGAAGATTTTCTACCAACAAAGCCACGCGCACACAGGAAGCAGCGAGCCACCACATAAAGTCAATGATCAGCAGAATTTTCTCAAGGCACATTTGAAATGGCTGGGTGCAGAGGTCAAACAATGTGAAATTTCACGTGATAATAAAAGTTCTCCTGGACCCACTGTAGGGAACTAGCATGATGATGCTCACTGCTTCACTCAAAGATTTTCAGGTGAGGGAGTTACCCAGGCAACAAGAGCTGACGACACCTCTGAGGCAAAGCGATTCGCTTCCTCCGTGAGTGGATGTTGTGTGTACTTCAGTGGCAAATCGATTCACGTGTAAGAGGATGTCCGTATCAGCTCATTATGGGGTATTAACACATATCTTACTCATCTACATCTGCATCGGAGGGAAAACCTTGAAATTTCAGAAAAATTTATTTTCTGGTTTAATAAATTCTTGCTTTTCTAAAAATGCAAACACATGATTCTCTAACTGAGTCATCTCCCCGACTTGATAGTTTTAAGCAGAAGCCTCAGAGGCAACTATAGGTCCTGCTGTCCGTATGGAGATCTTTCAGATTATTGCTTTCGAGTCATGTCTCCGCTGTTTAAGAACTGGGAGATTGCATGAGCAACAGGATGAAAAACAAAAATTAAACAAATCCCTGAAATCTCTCACAGGAAGCAGGTTTTCAGCCTTCCTGATTCATAGATGCTAGTAATGTCACAAGAACATGACTACGTGTCAAATAAACAGGGTGAAGTGGAAAGTGTTGCAGGGTAGACAGTAATTAAGGTACTTACAGAGGGGGAAAAAAACAAGAGGAGGAATACTACTGTCATATACTGGTTAAGATATTTTCCTTTCAGATGATCCCTTCAGGGGTCGCCACAGCAAATCATCTGCCTCCATCTCACCCTATCCTCTGCATCTTACACCAACTGTCTTCATGTCCTCCTTCACCACATCCATGAATCTTCTCTTTGGCTATACTGCTTAAGATATACAGTAGGCCTTCAAGATATACGTAAGCAAAGAGATGTTTAAAATATATGTAAGCAAAGAAAGAAGAGGAAAGGCATGAGTCTAGGACTGACATTATGGACTTTGAATATTGGAACAATAAAAGGAAATGGTAGAGAGCTGGCTGACATGATGCAGAGGAGGAAGGTGGCCATACTGTGTGTTCAGGAGACCAGGTGGAAAGGAAGCAAAGATAGACGCTTAGGAGCAGGGTTTGAGCAGGGTTTAAGCTGTTTTATCATGGTGTGGATGGGAAGAGAAATGGAGTAGGAGTCATCTTGAAGGAGGGGTTTGTCAGGGATGTTCTAGAAGTGAAAAGAGTGTCAGTGTCTCAAGTTAGAAATTGAAGGTGTGATGTTCAATGTTGTTAGTGCTTATGCCCCACAGGCAGGATGTGAGCTAAAAGAGAAGGAGAGATTCTGGAGTGAGTTAGATGAAGTGATGCAGAGTACCCCCCAGAGGTGAAAGAGTGGTCATTGGGGCAGATTTCAATGGACATGTTGGTGCAGGCAACAGAGGGGACGAGGAAGTGTTAGGCAGGTTTGCTATCCAGGACAGGAACGCAGAAGGACAGATTTTGCAAAAAGGATAGAAATGGCTGTGGTGAATACTTTCTTCCGGAAGAGACAGGAGCATAGGGTGACTTTGAACAGCGGAGGTATGAGCACACAGGCAGCCTACATCTTGTGTAGACGATGTAATTTGAAGGACGTCAGTGACCGCAAAGTAGTAGTGGGTGAGAGTGTTGCCAAACAGCATAGGATGGTGGTGTGCAGGATGACGCTGATGGTGAGGAAGGTGAAGAAGGCAAAGGCAGACCAGAAGACAAAGTGGTGAAATCTGAAAAAGGAAGAGTGTCGTGTTGTCTTCAAGGAGGAGTTGAAACATGCTTTGGGTGGTCAGGAAGTGCTTCCAGATGAGTGGACAACTACAGCTAATGTCATTGGGGAGACAGATAAGAGAGTACTTGGTGTGTCCTCTGGAAGGACAGTAGATAAGGAGACTTGGTGGTGGAATGAGAAAGTGCAGGAGTGTGTAAAAAGGAAGAGGTTAGCTAAGAAGAAATGGGACATAGAGAGGACCGAAAAGAGTAAACAGGAGTACAGGAGGGAGACACAGTGTTAGGCAAAGGTAGCAGTGTCAAAAACCAAACAGAGGGCGTATGATGACTTGGAGGATAGGCTGGACAATAAGAAGGGAAAAAATTATTTATACAGGTTGGCACAGCAAAGAAATAGGAGATGGGAAGGATGTGCAGCAATTTAGGGTGATTAAGGACAGAGTGGGAAATGTATTGACTGATGACAGAAGCGTGCTGGGAAGATGGAAAAAGTACTTTGAAGAGCTGATGAATGAGGAAAATGGGAGAGAGGAAAAAAAAGAGTAGAAGAGGTGACTGATAAGGACCAGGAAGTAGCAAAGATTTATATGGGTGAAGTGAGGAGGGCATTGAAGAGGATGAAGATTGGAAAGGCAGTTGGTCCTGATGACATACCTCTCAGGAGGAATGTAGGAGAAGTGTGCTTGTGCCCATTTTTAAGAACAAGGGAGACGTACAGAGTTGTGGCAACTACAGAGGGATAAAGTTGATGAGCCATACGATGAAGTTATGGGAAAGAATAGTGGAAGCTAGACTAAAGGCAGAAGTCAGCATTTGTGAACAACAGTTTGGTTTCATGCCAAGAAAGAGCACCACAGATGCAGTGTTTGCCTTTCAGGATGTTAATGGAGGAGTACAGAGAAGGTCAGACAGAGCTGCACTGTGCCTTTGTGGATCTGGAGAAAGCATATGACAGGGTGCCGAGAGAGGAACTGTGGTATTGCATGAGGAAGTCTGGAGTGGCAGAGAAGTATGTTAGATGGTGCAGGATATGTATAAGAGATGTAAGACAGTGGTGAGGTGTACTGTCAGTGTGACAGAAGAGTTCAAGGTGGAGGTGGGACTGCATCAAGGGTCAGCTCTGAGCCCCTTCTTGTTTGCTATGGTGATGGAAAGACTGACAGACGAGGTTAGACAAGAATCTCCATGGACTATGATGTTTGCAGATGACATTGTGATCTGCAGTGAGAGCAGAGAACAAGTGAAGGAAAATCTAGAGAGGTGGAGGTATGCCCTGGAAATGAGGGGAATGAAGGTTAGCCTCAGTAAAACAGAATACATGTGTGTGAATGACAAGGACCCAAGAGGAACGGTGAGGTGACAGGAAGCAGAGCTCAAGAAGGTGGAGGATTTTAAGTACTTAGGCTCAACAATCCAGAGCAATGGAGAGTGTGGAAAAGAGGTCAAGAAGCGTGTGCAGGCAGGTTGGAATGGATGGAGAAAAGTGTCCGGTGTGATGTGTGATAGGAAGGTATCGGCAAGAATGAAAGGAAAAGTGTACAAGACGGTGTTGAGGCCAGCAACGTTGTATGGTTTAGAAACAGTGGCCCTGGAGAAAAGACAGGAGGCTGAGCTGGAGTTAGCAGAGATGAAAATGTTGAGGTTCTCTCTGGGAGTAACGAGGATGGATAGGATCAGGAATGAGGGGACAGCAAATGTTCGATGTTTTGGAGGCAAAGTCAGAGAGGCTAGATTGAGATGGTTTGGACATGTACGGAGGAGGGATAGTGAATATATTGGTAGTAGGATGCTGAGGTTGGAACTACCAGGCAGAAGGCCGAGAGGAAGACGAATGAAGATTTGTGGATGTGGTGAAGGAGGACATGAAGGTAATGGAGTAAGAGTAGAAGATACAGAGGATAAGGTGAGATGGAGGCAGATGGTTTAATATGGCGACCCCTGAAGGGAACAACCGAAAGGAAAAGAAGAAGATGATGGATGCAACATTATCGCACAAGGGGAAACCTGTAAAAGCGTATGATATCTCATTCAAGCTAAAAGTGACAGAATTCGAAAAGAATTCAACAAATTCTGCAGCATCAAAACAATTTAATGTTGATCGGAAACGTGTGCGTGAATGGCGAAAAGAAGAACAATATTTCCGTGAAATGGTAGACAAAACAAAACGAAAATGAAAGGATTGTGGAGAAAGAAAGGTTGTTTATATGCGTATTGAACAAGAACTTATTTCATGGTTCGAAGGGCACAGGAAACAAGGGACAAGAGTGATTGGCAAGGCTCTTAAACGGGAGGCCCTACGATTGCATAAGGCAGGAGGAAGGCAAACCAATCATTCAAAGCAAGTTGTGGCTGGTTTGTGACTGTTATCAGAATGAGAAAACATCAAAACTATCCTCTTTCAGTGATAGGTAATATGATGAATATGATTTAGTTGGCAGTGAAGATCATTTATTGTTCGAGAAGTCTGATGAAGACAGCGATCCCTTTGAAGGGTTTGAAGAACCCACACCAGGCAAATCTGATGTGCATAACCAGCTGACTGAAAACATGCGACTTGATTCACCCGATTCTCCTGCTCACTAACTTCATAAATTTAAAGACGTTCCTGGCCATGTGCTTTTGTTTATGTTCGTGTTGATTGGTTCAACGTGGCATGTGCTAAAGTTTACATTCATGTTCATTGGCTTGATTTTACTTTGGGAAAAATGTTTAAATGAACAGCACCAGGAGGGAAAAGCCGGTCTTTTATTAAAAATTTTATGCTGTTTTTTTTTTCAGTTTTCATGTAAGTAGTTTGGTTTATACCACAAAATAAATAATACAAATACCAGTAAAACTCTTATTGTTATGTTATTATTCATGTTTAACACCTCGGTGATAATAAATATTTGCCATTCCACTCCGCTGGTAACCATTTTAATAAGCGCCTACCCACTCCAATTTTTTAAGCTCCCTGGGCGCTTATCACGTCGATTACGGTAATTGGACAGCTGCTTCGAGTTTTTTCACACAACTCTCTGCCCTTCATCCAGAATAGATCTGTGTCACAGACAGTAGAAGCCAGTGAAGTCATTACACTAAATCTCTGTCTTGTACCATGAGGAGTCAGTGTCATGCTTATGAATCAGTGTCTTGTACCACGGTGCACCACCGATCTCAAACGGTTCATGTGAGCAAAGGAAGCTGTGACTTAAATAAACTTCAGCAAAAACTAACAGGTTCCAGACAAACAGCATTCACTGTGCACCACCTGCGCTTACCAGTTACAGTCGATTCAGATGTCTATCAGCATGGTGCAAAAGAAACCTGGATCTGTCAAACTTTTCACAGTTCTCAAGTGTGTGCTGTTCTGATGCTCATCTCCATGAAAGCAACACTTTCTTACTCTTACACCTCATGGATAAATACCATATAAGCCTGCAGACGCCTACACATTAAAAACCCATAAACATCTTTAAGGTAGATGCCCTCATATAATGCACAGTACCTCCACCACACGCCATGGATACGGCACCAACCAGGCAATATATAAACCTACGTACTGGTTTTAATTACCCATGGGCTCGTCTTATGATATGTCCAATAGTACATGGATGTGACCGAATGAGCAAAAGTGAAAATACAGACGCTCCCCGACTTATGCTTTTGTTAAGTTCTGGATGGCCAAACGTAAGTTGAAAATGAATGCAAGTAGTTACTGTATGTTCCAGTGACGTATGACGTTCATACTGTACTATACATCCATAAGTACCATTACCCGATCTCATAAAACATCCCTATATCAATTATTATAAACATAACATTGTAAAATGATATAAAATATATCAAATAATATCAACATTAATTTCAAATAAATTAAATTCAAGCAAAATAATTTCAAATAGATACATTTTAATCAAATTCACTCATCAAATATAGTATCAAATATAACCTTTAACATCCTCTATGATGCGACCTTTCTGCTTGTAAATGGTTCCAATGGTCGGCGGATGGTCACGTTACATGAAGCTGAGCCGAGTCACTTTACATGAAGCGTAAAACAGCCAATCAAGGCTTACAATATGTGAGGCGCTCAACACCGAAAGTAGTTTACTTGCTGTGCTTCAGACAAATCGTGGGTTGTATGGATTTCCGGTCTTTCAAGTGAGCAAGGGCACCTTTGCATATTTGTTTAGTACTCAGCCTGCACTGCTGTGAATCACTAGCAGAGCGGAGAGTTCTCTTTCTTTTCTGGATTGGGGTTTTCATTCATTTTACAACTCTCTTTGCTTCACCGAGTATGCATGGTAGATTGCAGATAGTTAATTCATCTCTGTGTACGAGACTTGCACCCATGCTAGTAGGCTTACGCTTCTAACCAACCATATTTGCTTGTATATACATACATACAGTCGGCCCCCTACCTACAAAACCCCCTGGGTACGGAATCCCCTGGTTACGAAAACCATTTTCCTAAGTTTTCGTCCCCGGGATACGAAAACAACCCCCTCTCACGAAAAGAAATTCAAGATTCAAACGCACCAATCAAAATTTCACACAAGTTGCTCTCTCATTGGCCGTCTCTCAGCATCTCGCCCCACTGGCCTCCTATTGGCTAGGAGGGATGACACAGAACCATCTGAATCAACCAATTAACTCTAAACACCTGCAAAAGATTCCTGAGACTTTTAAAAACTCCCAGCCTGGTTCATTACTCAAAACTGCAATCATGGGTAAGACTGCTGACCTGACTGCTGTCCAGAAGGCCATCAATGACACCCTCAAGCAAGAGGGTAAGACACAAAGAAATCTCTGAGCGAATAGGCTGTTCCCAGAGTGCTGTATCAAGGCACCTCAGTGGGATGTCTGTGGGAAGGAAAAAGTGTGGCAGAAAGCGCTGCACAACCAGAAGAGGTGACTGGACCCTGAGGAAGATTGTGGAGAAAGGCCGATTCCAGACCTTGGGGGACCTGTGGAAGCAGTGGACTGGGTTACAGATGCCGCATTCCCCAGGTCAAGCCACTTTTGAACCAGAAACAGCGGCAGAAGCGCCTGACCTGGGCTACAGAGAAGCAGCACTGGACTGTTGATCAGTGGTCCAAAGTACTTTTTTCGGATGAAAGCAAATTTTGCATGTCATTCGGAAATCAAGGTGCCAGAGTCTGGAGGAAGACTGGGGAGAAGGAAATGCCAAAATGCCTGACGTCTAGTGTCAAGTACCCACAGTCAGTGATGGTCTGGGGAGCCAGGTCAGCTCGCTGGTGTTGGTCCACTGTGTTTTATCAAGGGCAGGGTCAATGCAGCTAGCTATCAGGAGATTTTGGAGCACTTCATGCTTCCATCTGCTGAAAAGCTTTATGGAAATGGAGATTTTCATTTTTCAGCACGACCTGGCACCTGCTCACAGTGCCAAAACCACTGGTAAATGGTTTACTGACCATGGTATTAATGTGCTCAATTGGCCTGCCAACTCTCCTGACCTGAACCCCATAGAGAATCTGTGGGATATTGTGAAGAGAAACTTGAGACACCAGACCCAACATTGTGGATGAGCTGAAGGCCGCTATCGAAGCACCCTGGGCCTCTATAACACCTCAGCAGTGCCACAGGCTGATTGCTTCCATGCCACACCGCATTGAAGCAGTCATTTCTGCAAAAGGATTCCCGACCAAGTATTGAGTGCATAACTGAACAGAATTATTTGAAGGTTGACTTTTTTTTGTATTAAAAACACTTTTTTTATTATTGTTTGGATAAAATATGCTAATATTTTGAGATAGGAATTTCGGGTTTTCATGAGCTGTATGCTAAAATCATCAGTATTCAAACAATAAAAGACCTGAAATATTTCAGTTGGGGTGCAATGAATCTAAAAAAAATTAAACTTTCATATATATCAGTACATTACAGAAAAGAATGAAGTTTATCACAATCTGCTAATTTTTTGAGAAGGACTGGTATATATCGTCGACGGCGGCCATACGTCTCGAGAGACGATGGTGTAGCGCTATGGTAGGCATTTGCGGTAGTGACTGTAAAGGCCCACCCTTGAGTGACAGTTTCTTAAACAATTATTGCATACGAAAGGGCTTTGAGGAGCCATGGGGGCTGCCCTTTCTTTCCTCTTTGCTCTTTTGCTCTTTTCTCAGCTAGCTTGTTTATTCTCTTAACTAGTATGTGTGTGTGTATATATATATATATATATATATATATATATATATATATATATACACACACACACACACACACACACACAACTGAACTGGAAAGGAGGGGCATGTTCAGTCTGTCGTTTGTAAACAATGGACGCAGTGTCATTACATCATTGTGTCATTACGTCAGCATACTATGTAGGCACATCTAAACACAAAAATTTGACTTGTTTTTGTTTTTTTTGGAAAAAAAAAAAACAAAAACAAAATCGAAAAAGCGTAAAACAGCTGAACGTAAGTTGGGGAGCATCTGTAAACACTCAAGTTCATAGGACCACTAAGATTTTAAAATCTAACGGTTACCTAAGATGCTGGTGACGTGGTGGATTGGTTCGCACATCTGTTGATGAGCCATACAATGAAGTTATGGGAAGGAATAGTGGAAGCTAGACTAAGGGCAGAGGTCAGCATTTGTGAACAACAGTTTGGTTTCATGCCAAGAAAGAGCACCACAGATGCAGTGCTTGCTTTGGGGATGTTAATAGAGAAGTACAGAGAAGGTCAGAAGGAGCTGCATTGTGCTTTTGTGGATCTGGAGAAAGCATATGACAGGGTGCTGAGAGAAGAACTGTGGTATTGTATGAGGAAGTCTGGAGTGGCAGAGAAGTATGTTAGAGTGGTGCAGGACATGTATGAGAGATGTAAGACAGTGGTGAGGTGTGCTGTCGGTGTGACACAAGAGTTCAAGGTGGAGGTGGGACTGCATCAAGGGTCAGCTCTCAGCCCCTTCTTGTTTGCTATGGTGATGGACAGGCTGACAGACGAGGTGAGACACGAATCTCCATGGACTATGATGTTTGCAAATGACATCGTGATCTGTAGTGAGAGCAGAGAACAAGTGGAGGAAAATATAGAGTGGTGGAGGTATTCACTGGAAAGGAGGGGAATGAAGGTTAGTCTCAGTAAGACAGAATA
Source organism: Plotosus lineatus (assembly GCA_024760905.1). Taxonomy (NCBI): domain Eukaryota; kingdom Metazoa; phylum Chordata; class Actinopteri; order Siluriformes; family Plotosidae; genus Plotosus; species Plotosus lineatus. Next base: position 42,319,810 of record CM045732.1, on the reverse strand, counting down.
CATGTGTGTGAACGACAAGGACCCAAGAGGAACGGTGAGGTTACAGGGGGCAGAGATAAAGAAGGTGGAGGATTTTAAGTACTTAGGTTCAACAATTCAGAGCAATGGAGAGTGTGGAAAAGAGGTGAAGAAGCGCATGCAGGCAGGTTGGAATGGATGGAGAAAAGTGTCCGGTGTGATGTGTGATAGGAAGGTATCGGCAAGAATGAAGGGAAAAGTGTACAAGACGGTGATGAGGCCAGCGATGTTGTATGGTTTAGAGACAGTGGCCCTGGGGAAAAGACAGGAGGCAGAGTTGGAGGTAGCAGAGATGAAAATGTTGAGGTTCTCTTTGGGAGTAACGAGGATGGATAGGATCAGAAATGAGTACATCAGAGGGACAGCACATGTTAGATGTTTTGGAGACAAAGCCAGAGAGGCTAGATTGAGATGATTTCGACATGTACAGAGGAGGGATAGTGAGTATATTGGTAGTAGGATGCTGAGGTTGGAACTACCAGGCAAAAGGCCCAGAGGAAGACCAAAGAGAAGATTTATGGATGTGGTGAAGGCGGACATGAAGGTCGTTGGAGTAAGAGTAGAAGATGCAGAGGATAGGGAGAGATGGAGGCAGATCTTTTGCTGTGGCGACCCCTGAAGGGAACAGCCGAAAAAAAAAGAACAACATCTGTCTTACAGCATGACACTTTGAGTCCAGAATATTGGGTGTCGTTTCCATGGCTTCCCTTTGTGAGTTCCCTCTAGCTACATCACTTCTACATCCAGCTACATGCCAAATCAAACGTGCAAATCATTCGCTGTGGCGACCCCTGATAAAGGGAGAAAGCCGAAAGGAAATCTCTCTCTCATCTCTAATGAGTAAGACTGTCTATAGAATGTGTTTAAGAAGCATATTTTAGGCATGTAATATGATACATAGGGTTTTACTTAGGGTTGATCATTCACGCATGTAATATGATACATAGGGTTTTACTTCCGTGGAAAGAAAACAGGTTGTTGTTGTTTTTACTTACCCTGACAAACATCATTGTTGATATAGAGTGTTTACACCAGACAAGTGCCGAGAGGGCATCATAGTCCGAATGCCTACAACCGATCCTATAATGCAGATGGCATCTGTGTTGTTCATTTAAAGCACTATTTAAAATATAATCTACATGCTTCCCTGCTGAAAATAAAACTTGACTGTGGAGGTAGATGTTGGCTGACATGCCCTATTAGTCAGTGAGAATGACTGAGTGTGACAACACAACAGTGTCTTCATTTTTTCTTTTGAAATTAATTAAATCAGTCAGTTATCCAAACATGTGAACTCTATTCCTTAATAAGTAAATGTTTGTGAGTGTGTGTGTGTGTGTGTGTGTGTGTGTGTGTGTGTGTGTGTGTGTGCCGGACCTATGACGACCTGGCTAACCAGTCAGGGTGTACCCCGGCTTCACCCAGCAGTGGCCGAAAAGATCTAACCGTTCACACAACGTGATTTGACTGATTACCAATCGGAGCTTAAAGATACAGTTGAGCAACAGATTTTTCCACCCTTCCATGGCTAAAAGCAGTAAGTGCTGATGCTCGCGTCCATGTTTCTGAAAAGGTCGGCATTTCCCGCGAGTATACATTTATATACATGAATCCCTTCCTGATTCATGATGCACAAGAGTCTACATTCATTTGTTCATTCATTTTCTTAATCCTAACTAGGGTTGCAGGGAGGCTGGCAAAAGGGATGTCATTGACAATCGGAATATCGCAGATATAATTATGTCGATCGATAATCTACCGATAGAATGGATATCGATACTTCAACGTTATAGCTTCCTGTGTCCATGACAGCATCTGTAGTAAATGCCATTTTCAATGACACCCCTAGTAAATGGTACGTCCCGCCTCTCTGTATGGTAAATGGTACGTCCCGCCTCTCTGTATGGTAAATGGTACGTCCCTGCTTCAAGTATGCCGTCAGAGCGCGTGTTCTCAACAGCACGGAACATTTTGAACAAGAACAGACACTTATCACTGGATAATGCAGATGTGTGCATCTTCTTGCATCATAATTATGAATTGTAAAAATGCAGATCTCAAACTTTTCAATTGACAAGTGTTTGTAGAATAGAAACAACTTGCTTGAAATTAACTAGTAAACAAGTGTTTACGTATAGACTTGTTAAATACAAAAAGGTGTTAATTAAAATCTTGTCGGTGGAAAACTATTTCATGCCTTTTATTTCAGATTTGGCTTTAGTAATTGATAAAATATTCAATGCATTATACAAACTACTGTAATATATCTTAGTCTGTTCTATTTGATGCATTTATGGAACAGTACAGCAATATTCCAATGTATGGATACGTTGAAATTTTTTTTAATCAATATATTGATACCAATAATAGGTTTTCAATGACACCCCTAGCTGGCACCCATCTCAGCTGACTCCGGGTGAGGACAGAGTACACCTTGGACAGCTCCCCAAGCCATCGCAGGGCGGAAACACGCTGACAACTATGCAGCTCCTCTTGTTGAAAGTCAGCAATTGTTCTTTTACATGAACCTCACACCATAGCCAGCCTTTGATAACCCAGAAAGCTGCACTGGGAGGGACAGCAGTGACAACCCATTGAGAATGGGGCTAGAACCCCCAACCTTGGGATCAGTGAGCCAGTATCTTACCATCAGGCCACCACTGCCCCACAAGAGTCTACAATCTATACTCATAAACTGAAATGATATACAGTATGCCCTTGACTATTCGCGGTTTTGCACTTGCGGTTTGAGTATTCACAGACTGCCGAGCAGCTCGCACGTGATTCAAATTCAGCCAATGGCTGTCCTCCTTCCTGCTGATTGGTTGAGGGCGCCCCTTTTTCCTCATTCACGCACAAATTGGCAATGAGCCTTTTTTTTGTGTGTTTTAATTACCAGTTAAGTTCTATGATGTCACTCAAATGCCTGCTTAAGCACCAGAAAAAGGTAATGAGGTTGGATGTCTCTTCTGAAGAAATAACACTTTCTGCGGAAGAAACGACAGTTTCCTCTGAAGTCACATCATTGCTGAAGACGAATACTGTAATGTTTAAACTATTGTAAAACACTCCACTATTAAAGTCTTTTTTTAATTATTATTCCAGTACATGACCAAAGGTAATGTTTAAAATGTTTGTGTGTTATATTTTATTTACTGTGGTGTGGCATGTTTCTCACTGTGTTTTGTTTATCCAATTTATTACATTTCTTGTTCTTTTATGTCCTTTTTGTTATGGTCTGTGTTTTGGGGGACTTTGATTTTGGCGCGGTGTCTCTCACTAACTGTTTACTTCCTGAGTAGCTGAGCTGCTCACACCTGAATTCACTATTCTCATTTACTTCCAATAAACAAAAGCATGCTCAGCTCTGCGCTAGAGGATTAACTCACATCGACATCACCGCTTCTTTGGTTTATAACACCTCTTACTCCATCACTTTAAAATTCTGTTTTGTACTTTGGCTCCGGCGGGGGGGGGGGGGGCTCAGCTGCTCGGACTTAATGCAGTTAATACCTGAATTCAGTCGTGTCATGCCTAATGCAATACAGTATGTTCCTCTAGTGGGCATTTTTGAAAACTACAATGCTGTATGCCCGGAACAGAAACCCCACGAATGTCAAGGGCCTACTGTACGACAAAATCTCTCACAGACCTACTGGGAGAATGAGCTCATTTAACTCACAGTTTCACTTAAAGATTTTTAAGTGGGAAATGTGCAAGAAGGTTACCTAGGTAACAAGACCTGACAACACTTCTGTGGCAAGACAATCTGCATGTCGCTCGTTACTCTGTGCGGGTCAGAGTGAGGGTGATGACGAGCACATAGAGCAAATTACAGGTGGCGTCCAACTTATGACCTCATTTGGTTCTGACTGACAGTTCATAAGACGGTTTGGATGTAAGTCATGTCTGTACATGTATTCCTACTACAATGTACACAAAACCTTTCTACAAGTTCATGTCAAAAACCAAGTGATATTCCAGCCAAGTGGCAGAGTCAGTCTATTCTGAAACGCTTTGTAATATTTTTATAATAATCTGCATAATAATAATAATAATGTTACAGGTTATTTTCTTGTTGGAATTATCTCTCTCATTTTTTTTTTTCCATACGCATGTTTGTATCTAGTCTCTCTCTCTCTCTCTCTGTCTCACACACACACACACACACACACACACACACTCTCTCTCTCTCTCTCTCTCTTCTGTATGTTTGGGGTTTTTTTTTTGTCTCCCTCTGGTATTGTTCATTAATTCTGAATTAATGTAAATTTGTTTACCTTTTGTATTTAATGTCAACATTTGAGAACAACCTGCTGAGAATGTTACTGGGGTTTTTTATTTCCCTGTGACGAATGTTTGAATCGCTCTCATCTTTTTCTTATTAAATACATGTACATGGTTTAGTGCATGTGATCACCAAAAATAGGCTCAAATAAGCTCGGCTCGGCTGATGATATCCACATACATCATACCCAAGTACATAAGATATTTCTTCTTCTTTTTTTTTTTTTTTTTTTAAAAGTCATGGGTGGTCGTAAAGTAGCCGTGAGGGAGGGGCACAAGCCAGTATCTCTCCCTCACGCCGGTCCCAAGCCTGGATAAATGCAGAGGGTTGCGTCAGGAAGGGCATCCGGCGTAAAACAAATGCCAAATAAAACATGGGAGTCATATCAAAAACATTCATACCGGATCGGTCGAGGCCCGGGTTAACGACGACCGCCATCAGTGCTGTTAACCAACAGGGTGCTGGTGGAAATTGAACTACTGTTGGTCGAAGACATCGAAGAAGGAAAGGCGGGAGGCGTGTCCGTAGGCAGAGAGAGAAGAGGAAAGGCAGGAGTCTTAGACTGAACGTAGGGACTTTGAATGTTGGAACTATGACAGGAAAAGGTAGAGAGCTGGCTGACATGATGCAGAGGTGGAAGGTGGACATACTGTGTGTTCAAGAGACCAGGTGGAAAGGTAGCAAGGATAGAAGCTTAGGAGCGGGGTGTAAGCTGTTTTTTCATGGTGTGGATGAGAAGAGAAATGGAGTAGGAGTCATCTTGAAGGAGGAGTTTGTCAGGAATGTTCTAGAAGCGAAAAGAGTGTCAGACAGCGTGATGAGACTCAAGTTAGAAATTGAAGGCATGATATTCAATGTTGTTAGTGCTTATGCCCCACAAGCAGGATGTGAGCTAGAAGAGAAGGAGAGATTCTGGAGTGAGTTAGATGAAGTGATGCAGAATAGTCCCAAAGATGAAAGGGTAGTCATTGGGGCAGACTTCAATGGACATGTTGGTGCAGGAAACAGAGGGGACGAGGAAGTGATGGGCAGGTTTGGTATCCAGGACAGGAACGCAGAGGACAGATGTTGGTAGATTTTGCAAAAAGGATGGAAATGGCTGTGGTAAATACTTTCTTCCAGAAGAGAGAGGAGCATAGAGTGACTTATAAAAGCGGACGTAGGCGCACACAGGTAGACTACATCTTGTGTAGGCGATGTAGTTTGAAGGAAGTCAGTGACTGCAAAGCAGTAGTGGGTGAGAGTGTTGCCAAACAGCAAAGGGTGTGTAGGATGACTCTGATGGTGAGGAAGGTGAAGAAGGCAAAGGCAGAGCAGAAGACAAAGTGGTGGAAGCTGAAAAAGGAAGAGTGTTGTGTTGTCTTCAAGGAGGAGTTGAAAATGGCTTTGGGTGGTCAGGAAGTGCTTCCAGATGAGTGGACAACTACAGCTAATGTGATCAGGGAGACAGGTAGGAGAATACTTGGTGTGTCATCTGGAAGGAGAGTAGATAAGGAGACTTGGTGGTGGAATGAGGAAGTGCAGGAGTGTGTACAAAAAGAACAGGCTAGCTAATAAGAAGTGTGACATAGAGAGGACCGAAAACAGTAAACAAGAGTACAGGGAGACACAGCGTAAGGCGAAGGTAGCGGTATCAAAGGCCAAACAGAGGGCGTATGATGACTTGTATGATAGGTTGAACAGTAAGGAGGGAGAAAATAATTTATACAGGTTGGCACAGCAGAGAAGTAGAGATGGGAAGGATGTGCAGCAAGTTAGAGTGATTAAGGACAGAGAGGGAAATGTATTGACTGATGAAAGAAGTGTGCTGGAAAGATGAAAAGAGTACTTTGAAGAGCTGATGAATGAGGAAAATGAGAGAGAGAAAAAAAAAGGAGTAGAAGAGGTGACTGTTGAGGACCAGGAAGTAGCAAAGATTAGTAAGGGTGAAGTGAGGAGGGTATTGAAGAGGATGAAGAATGGAAAGGCAGCTGGTCCTGATGACATACCGGTGGAGGTATGGAAGTGTCTGGGAGAGGTAGCAGTAGATTTCCTGACAAGAACATTCAACAAGGTCTTAGAGAGTGAGAGGATCAACAATCCAGAGCAATGGAGAGTGTGGAAAAGAGGTGAAGAAGCGTGTGCAGGCAGGTTGGAATGGTTGGAGAAAAGTGTCTGGTGTGATGTGTGATAGGAAGGTATCGGCAAGAATGAAGGGAAAAGTGTACAAGACGGTGTTGAGGCCAGCGATGTTGTATGGTTTAGAAACAGTGGCCCTGAGGAAAAGACAGGAGGCAGAGCTGGAGGTAGCAGAGATCAAAATGTTGAGGTTCTCTCTGGGAGTAACGAGGATGGATAGGATCAGGAATGAGCACATCAGAGGGACAGCACATTTAAGACGTTTTGGAGACAAAGTCAGAGAGGCTAGATTGAGATGGTTTGGACATGTACAGAGGAGGGATAGTGAGTATATTGGTAGTAGGATGCTGAGATTGGAACTATCAGGCAGAAGGCCGAGAGGAAGACCAAAGAGAAGATTCATGGACGTGGTGAAGGAGGACATGAAGGCAGTTGGTGTAAGAGAAAAAGATGCAGAGGATAGGGTGAGATGGAGGCAGATGATTCGCTGTGGCGACCCCTGAAGGGAAAAGCCGAAAGGAAAAGAAGAAGAAGAAGGGTGGCCGTAAAGTCAAACAGTCATAAGTCATGTGACTCCTAAGTCAGCAACTTCATATATATCACATACATACTCTCTCAGGGTATGGACAAGGGTCAGCCATCAAGTTCACACGCCATGCATGTGCTATAAAAAGAGGCCGTGAAAATAAAGTTTTTTTTGATTTACTGTGTTTATAAATGTAGTATAAACTAAAACAGTGACTTGCTGGTCGAATAAATCCTGAGACAGAACATCAAGTAATAATCGTGGCAAGCATGAAAAGTGAGTTAAATATGAAATGTTCCACGATATCCCTAATTAATTTATATTAAATAGGTTACTCATTTCTGCTCAAACATCCTCCCCCCT
>CM045732.1:42292497-42294997 GCA_024760905.1 Plotosus lineatus | reverse complement strand
ACTCTCTCTCTCTCTCTCGCGCACACACACTCTCTCTCTCTCGTGCACACACACTCTCTCTCTCTCGTGCACACACACACTCTCTCACGCACACACACCCTCTCTCTCACGACACACACACACACTTCTCACACACACACACACTCTCTCTCTCACGTGCACACACACTCTCTCTCTCTCGTGCACACACACACTCTCTCACGCACACACACTCTCTCTCTCACGCACACACACACTCTCTCTCACGCACACACACACTCTCTCTCACGCACACACACTCTCTCTCTCACGCACACACACACACTCTCTCTCTCACACACACTCTCTCTCTCACACACACTCTCTCTCTCACACACACTCTCTCCACGCCAAGACACACTCTCTCACGCCACACTCTCTCTCACGCCAACACACACTCTCTCACGCTGCACACACTCTCTCTCACGCCGTACACACTCTCTCTCACGCTGACACACCTTTCTCTCACGCACACACACACACTCTCTCTCTCACACACACTCTCTCTCTCACACACACTCTCTCTCACGCGCACACACTCTCTCACGCGCACACACTCTCTCACGCGCACACACTCTCTCACGCGCACACACTCTCTCTCTCACGCGCACACACTCTCTCTCTCACGCGCACACACTCTCTCTCTCACACGCACACACTCTCTCTCTCACACGCACACACTCTCTCTCACGCGCACACACTCTCTCTCTCACGCGCACACACTCTCTCTCTCACGCGCACACACACTCTCTCTCACGCCACAGACACACACTCTCTCACGCCAAGACACACTCTCTCTCACGCACACACTCTCTCTCTCACGGCACACACTCTCTCTCACGCGACACACTCTCTCTCCTCACGCCGCACACACTTCTCTCTCACGCAGACACACTCTCTCTCTCCCATGACACACTCTCTCTCTCAGCACACACTCACTCTCTCATGCACACACACTCTCTCTCTCACGCCAAGACACACTCTCTCTCTCTCACGCCAAGACACACTCTCTCTCTCACGCTGAGACACTCACTCTCTCTCACACACGCACACACACTCTCTCTCACACACACACACTCCCTCACTCTCTCTCTCTCTCACACACACACACACACACACACACTCTCACGCACACTCTCTCTCACACACTCTCTCTCTCACGACTCTCTCTCTCTCACGCACTCACGCTGCGCTCTCTCATGCACACTCTCTCACGCACACACTCTCTCTCTCACGCACACTCTCTCCTTTACACACTCTCTCTCACGCACTCTCTCTCACGCACACACACTCTCTCTCACGCACACTCTCTCTCTCTCTCTCTCACGCCAAGACACACTCTCTCTCTCTCACGCTACACACACACACTCTCTCTCTCACGCACACACTCCTCTCTCTCTCTCAAGGCACACACACACTCTCTCTCTCTCACACACACACACTCTCTCTCTCTCACGACGCACACACTCTCTCTCTCTCACGCGACACACTCTCTCTCTCTCACGCACACACTCTCTCTCTCTCACGCACACACTTCTCTCTCACGCACACACACTCTCTCTCTCTCACGCACACTCTCTCTCTCACGCACACACACACTCTCTCTCACACACACACTCTCTCTCACGCACACACACACTCTCTTTCACGCACACACACACTCTCTCTCACGACACACACACTCTCTCTCTCAATGCGACACACACTCTCTCTCTCACGCACACACACTCTCTCTCTCTCTCTCACGCACACACACTCTCTCGCCTCACGCACACACACTCTCTCTCTCACGCACACACACTCTCTCTCACGCACACACACTCCTCTCTCACACACACACACACACACACACACACACACTCTCTCACACACACACACACACACTCCCTCTCACACACACACACACACACACACACACACACACACACACTCTCTCTCTCACGCACACACACACTCTCCTCTACAGACACTCTCTATCTCACGCCAAGACACTCCCTCTCTCTCACGACTCACCCTCTCTCTCACGCCAGCACACTCCTCTCTCTCACACACTCTCTCTCTCACGCACACACACTCTCTCTCTCACACACACTCCTCTCTCACACACGCACACACTCACTCTCTCTCACACGACACACTCGGCTCCCTCTCACACACGCACACTCGCTCTCTCACACACGCACACACTCACTCTCTCTCTCACACACACACACACACTCTCTCTCACACACACACACTCCTCTCTCTCTCACACACACACCTCACTCTCTCTCTCACACACACACACTCACTCTCTCACGCACACATTCTCTCACGCACACATTCTCTCTCACGCACACACACTCTCTCACGCACACACACTCTCTCTCTCACGCACACACACTCACTCTCTCACGCACACACACTCTCTCTCACGCACACTCTCTCTCTCACGCACACACTCTCTCACGCACACACTCTCTCACGCACACACTCTCTCACG
>CM045732.1:42287347-42292397 GCA_024760905.1 Plotosus lineatus | reverse complement strand
ACACTCTCACGCACACACTCTCTTCACGACAGACACACTCTCTCTCACGCACACACTCTCTCTCACGCACACTTCTCTCACGCACACACTCTCACGCGACACACCTTTCACGCACACACACTCTCTCAATCTCCTGACACACACACTCTCTCTCTCACGCACACACTTCTCTCTCCTCAATGCGACACACCTCTCTCTCTCAATGCCATCAATACTCTCTCTCTCACGCGACACACATTCTCTCTCTCACGCACACACTCTCTCTCTCACGACACACACACTCTCTCACGCACACACACACACACCCCTCTCACGCACACACACACTCTCTCTCACGCACACACACTCTCTCTCACGCACACACTCTCTCACGCCACACACTCTCTCTCTCACGCACACACACACTCTCTCTCACGCAGACACACACACTCTCTCACGCACACACACACTCTCTCTCACGACACAATAATAATCTCTCTCACGCACACACACACTTTCTCAACGCGACACACACACACACTCTCTCTCACGCCAAGCACAATATTCTCTCTCACGCACACTCTCTCACGCCGCACACACTCTCACGCCGCGACACACCTCCCCTTCTCTTTCACGCCGACACACTCTCTCATCGCAGTAATACATCTCCCTTTCTCACGGGCGACACTCTCTGTCACGCCAAGCACAGCCACTCTCTCCCCACGCACACTCTCTCCACGCACACACACACTCCTCTCTCTCACGACACACACTTCCTCTCACGCGACACACACTCTCTCTCTCAATGCCACACACACACTTTCTCTCTCACACACACTCTCTCTCTCACACACACTCTCTCTCACACACACCCTCCTTTCACGCCAAGACACACTCTCTCACACGCTACAAGACAATACTTTCACGCACAAGCACACACCTCTCACGCCGCACACACTCTCTCTCACAAGCAAGACACACCTTCTCTCACACGCACTCTCTCTCACGCACACAGACGCTCTCACGCGCACACACTCTCTCACGCCAAGACACATCTCTCTCTCTCTCACGCCAAGACACATTCTCTCTCACGCGCAAGACACTCTCTCTCACGCGACACACTCTCTCTCAACAAGACACACTCTCTCTCACTAAGACACACTCTCTCTCTCACGCCAAGACACATCTCCTTCTCTCTCACGCCGCGACACACTCTCTCTCCCTCACCACGCCACACACTCTCTCTCTCTCACGCCAAGACACACTCTCTCTCACGCCGCGACACACACTCTCTCTCACGCCGCGCACACACTTCCTCTCTCTCACGCCGCAAGCATTACCACTCTCTCTCTCACAGCACTCTCTCACGCTGCACACACCCTCTCTACGCTGCACACTCTCTCTCACGCCAAGACACACACTCTCTCTCACGCGCACACACCCCTCTCTCTCTATAAGCACACACTCTCTCTCTCACGCACACACTCTCTCTCTCACGCCACAGACACACTCTCTCTCACGCCAAGACACCTACACTCTCTCTCTCTACACATCAAGACACACTCACTCTCTCTCACACACACACACACCTCTACTCTCTCTACACACACACACACACACACACACACTCTCACGCACACACACTCTCTCTCACACACCTTCTCTTCCTTACGACTTGCTCTCACTCTCTCTTCACGCACACGCTTCTCTCATGCACGCCTTCATGCACACACTCTCTCACGCACACACTCTCTCTCACGCACACTACCTCTCTCACGCACACACTCTTTCTCACGCGACACACTCTCTCGACACGTGACACACACTCTCTCACGCGACACCTTGCACTCTTCTCTACGCTGCACACTCTCTCTCTCTCTCTTCACGCCAAGACACACTCACCTTCTCTCTCTCTCTCTCGCTGGGTGACACACTCTCTCTCTCGCGCACACACTTCTCACTCTCTCAAGCACACACACTCTCTTCTCAAGGCACACACACACTCTTCTCTCTCTCACGCACACGCAGACACCCCCTCTCTTCTCTCTCACAAAGACGCATACACACTCTCTCTCTCTCACGACAGCACTCTCTCTCTCTCACGCACACACTCTCTCTCTCACGCACACACACTCTCTCGCTCACGCACACACTCTCTCGCTCACGCACACTCTCTCTCTCTCTCACGACACACACTCTCTCTCACGCACACGCACTCTCTCTCACGTGACACGCACTCTCTCTTTCACGCACACACACTCTCTCACGCACACACACACTCTCTCACGCACACTCTCTCTCTCTCACGCACACACACTCTCTCGCCTCTCACGCACACACTCGCTTCTCACGCACACACACTCTCTCTCACGCACACACTCTCTCACGACACACACTCTCTCACGCGACACACTCTCTCTCTCACGCACACACACTCTCTCTCTCACGCACACACACTCTCTCTCTCACGCACGCACACACTCTCTCACGCACGCACACACTCTCTCTCACGCACGCACACACTCTCTCTCACGTGACGCACACTCTCTCTCACGCACATACACACTCTCTCTCTCACGACACACACTCTCTCTCTCTCACGCACACACTCTCTCTCTCACGCACACATACTCTCTCACGCACACACGCACTCCCTCTCTCACGCACTCTCTCTCACGCACTCTCTCTCTCACGCACACTCTCTCTCATGCACACTCTCTCTCACGCACACTCTCTCTCACGCACACTCTCTCTCACGCACACTCTCTCTCTCTCTCACGCACACACACTCTCTCTCTCTCACGCACACACACTCTCTCTCACGCACACACACGCACTCCCTCTCTCACGCACTCTCTCTCACGCACTCTCTCTCTCACGCACACTCTCTCTCATGCACACCCCACGCGACACACTCTCTCTCACGCACACTCTCTCTCTCACGCACACTCTCTCTCTCACGCACACACTCTCTCACGCACACACTCTCTCTCACGCACACACCTCTCACGCACACACTCTCTCCCACGACACACACACTCTCTCACGCACACACACACACTCTCTCTCACGCACACTCTTCCTCTCTTCTCTCACGCTGCACACTCTCTCTCTCACGCCACGCCAAGACACACCTCTCTCTCTCTCTCTAATGACACACACACTCTCTCTCACGCACTCTCTCTCTCTCTTCAGGCACACACACACTCTCTCTCTCGCTGCACACACACTCTCTCTCACGCACACACACCTTCTCACGACACACTCTCTCTCTCTCACGCACGCACACACTCTCTCTCTCTCACGCACACACTCTCTCTCTCTCACGCACACACTCTCTCTCTCTCACGCACACACTCTCTCTCTCTCACGCACACACTCTCTCTCTCTCACGCACACACTCTCTCTCTCTCACGCACACACTCTCTCTCTCTCTCACGCACACGCACTCTCTCTCTCTCATGCACACGCACTCTCTCTCTCACGCACACACACTCTCTCTTTCACGCACACACACACTCTCTCTCTCACGCACACACACACTCTCTCTCACGACACACACTCTCTCTCTCTCACGCACACACACACTCTCTCTCTCTCTCACGCACACACACACTCTCTCGCTTCTCACGCACACACACACCTCTCTCTCTCACGACACACACTCTCTCTCTCACGCACACTCTCTCACGCACGCACACTCTCTCTCTCCCACGCACGCACACACACACACACACACACACACACACACACACTCTCTCTCACGCGACACACACTCTCTCTCTCACGACACACACTCTCTCTCTCACGCACACACACTCTCTCTCTCTCACACACACACTCTCTCTCTACGCACACACACTCTCTCTCACGCACACACACTCTCTCTCTCACGCGACACACACTCTCTCTCTCACGACACACTCTCTCTCTCTCTCACGCACACACACTCTCTCTCTCACGCACACACTCTCTCTCTCACGCACACGCACTCTCTCACGCACACACTCTCTCTCTTCACGCACACGACTTCTCTCTCACGCGACACACACTCACGCACACACACTCTCTCTCTCACTTGCACACGCCTCTCTCCACGCACACTCCCTCTCTCACGCACACTCTCTCTCACGCACACACACTCTCTCTCTCACGCACACACACTCTCTCTCTCACGCACACACACTCTCTCTCTCACGCACACACACTCTCTCTCTCACGCCTCTCTCACGCACACACTCTCTCTCTCACGCACGACACACTCTCTCAATGCACACACTCTCTCTCTCACGACACACACACTCTCTCTCTCGCACACACTCCTCTCTCTCTCACGCACACACACTCTCTCTCTCACTTTACACTCTCTCTCTCTCTCACGCACACACTCTCTCTCTCTCTCTCTCTCACGCACACACACTCTCTCTCACGCCACACACTCTCTCTCTCTCTCACGCACACCACTCTCTCTCTCACGCGACACACACTTTCTCTCTTCACGACACACTACTTTCACTCTCTCTCACGACACACACTCTCTGTCTCTCACGCGACACACACTCTCTCTCGCACACTCTCTCCCTCTTCTGTGCTCACTCTCTCTCTCTCACGACGCACACTCTCTCTCATGCACACACACTCCTCTCTCACGCGACACACACACACTCTCTCAATGACACACTCTCTCACGACACACACTCTCTCTTCCACGCGACTCTCTCTCTCTCACGCACGCACTTTCACGCACACACACTCTCTCTCAATGCACACTCTCTCTCACGACACACACACTCTCTCTCAGCCACGCACACACACTCTCTCTCTCTCACGCACGCTACACACTCTCTCTCACGCACACACTTTCTCTCTCTCACACACACACACTCTCTCTCTCACGCCGCACACACACTCTCTCTCTCACGCACACACTTCTCTCTCACGCACACACACTCTCTCTCTCTCACGCACACACACTCTCTCTCTCTCACGCACACACACTCTCTCTCTCATACACACACTCTCTCTCTCTCACACGCACACACTCTCTCTCTCTCACGCACATACACTCTCT
>CM045732.1:42254847-42279847 GCA_024760905.1 Plotosus lineatus | reverse complement strand
GAGTTTCGCATTAAATGTCTCTCAGAGCAATTACTAAAACCTAACATCTGAAAAGGAATCCAGATTGAGTTGTGATGAGAACTGCGTATGGATTCTAATACTGCGCACACCAACCACGGTGCAATCCAGTCAGCGGTAATCGTGCTATGACTCAGCATGTCAGGGTGTTAAAGCCGTCACTGGTTTCAAACTGACAGCGTGAGCTGCGTCTTCAACACCGAACAGCCTGCGGTGTGAGGGAGCGCTTTTAATGCTCAAATGAAAGCAAACTAAGTGTGTGCAAACAACACCGCAGCTTACCAGACACTCACTGATTCTAAAACATGAATGACAGGGGGCTGGGCAAGCGATAGAGAGAAAAGAGTGAAAGAGAGGGAGAAAAGAGACAGAGAGAAAAGTGAAAGAGATGAATATAGAGCTAAACATAGAGAGGAAGAGATAAAGAGAGCAAAAGATAGAGAGGGAGGGAGCGAGATAAATAAAGTAGTGAAAGAGAGAGAGAGAGAGAGAGAGAGAGAGAGAGAGAAGGACTGGGGAGAAAGATAGGTAAACCGAAATAGACAGTGGAAGAGAGGGGAGAGAAAATGAGGGGGAAAGAGTGAAAGAAAGAGGGAGAGAAAGAAAAAAGAGGGGTAGAGACAGAGGGAGAGGGGGGAGGAGAGGTGCTAGAGAGAGAGAGAGGATGTACATACTATAAGCAAACAAGTAAAAACCAAATACACACACACACACACACACACACACACATCTGACAGAAGGCTTGTCGGTTTATGCTTATGCTGGAAAAGTACACAGAACACGGAAAGGTTCCAGGCCTCCTACTGAGGTGCTTTCTACCTGAGGCTGGTGTGAAGAGAAGGAGCAGTCAGGATACACACGCTAGCAGCTGATGCATGTAGTTCTGTGAAGCCAAAGCCATGAAAACCTCAGCGAGCTGATGTTTTGCGTAGTCTTTCTGTTAGCTTGTGCTTAGTTCCACTTTTGTGCTCATTTCTCAACGTTTTACAGCAGTGTGCATGTGGTGCAGAAGGTATCACACTACACGGACCCGGACACATTGGACTATTTATGAGTGAAGCCTGATATCTCATGCTAGGATTTGCTCTCTGTGTACTTGAAGTTCTAAATGTCCCCAAACATAACGGTGTCCCTGAAAAGCAAACAGGTGTCGTTGTAACACATTGACAACTGCATGAACGCACAATGTGATACCAGTCATGGCTCGTGAATTCATTGACTCGCTCTTCAGAGATCATATCCATATTTTCATTAGTTTTATTTAAAACCTGTTAGAAAGAGGTACTGATTGTGATCCCCCACCCCCACCCCCACCAAAACCTGGGTACTAGTTCTGTGCTGGTGCTATGGGGCAGTACAGAGTCAGCCACACAAGCTCAAGAGCCATATCATTGTGTGCTGGATACACCCATTCTATTATCACCACCCCCAATAATTTCAAAGGCAGCCTGCCCCCCCCCCCCCAGTTCTTCCCTGAATTATTCAGACTATGCTCTACACCAGAGCATTTTTTTTCTTCTTTTATTAAATTTCTGAGGAACATATCCTCAGTTGCTGTAAGTATCCATGCCCCGTCACTGACTTCATACTGATTGGCGAGTGGCTGTTGTGTACAGGTGGTTCAAAAATGAAACTGAAAGCAAGCACTAATGTGAAGATGGGCCGCGATAAGTACGACTGGTACTCGCAATGGTCCGCTTCCACGGTTAACAACATCGAGTTTTATTAGATGATGTAAAGAACTGAGTTTAAAGCACACAGTCACACCTCATTTCGGTTAAAGATGTCATATTTTCATAAATTATACATTAAACACTGTATTTTTGGTCTTTGACTGCAGAGGTGCATGCTGGGATATTTCAGAACTGAAGCCGCATCACTCTTATAGCACCAGTCTCAAAAAGCATTCAATGGAGATATCTGTCAGGAGCGCCGTTTTGGGCAGTGCCTAAATCAATATATTAACCCCAAACAAAATTTAACACACTGCTTTTAACTGCTCAAGAACTTGAAAAGTGGGGAAAACATATAAGCCCCACACAGAGATACTTAAGCTCTGGACTTGAACCCAGGACCATCTTGTTGCAAGGTGAACGTGCTAACCACCACACCACCGTGCTGGCCTGATACGGATAAACTGAGTCATATTATACTCCTCTGAGATAGTAAAATTTATGATAACGCCACAATAAGGAAGAACTGAATGTTTCTTGTAAACAACAACAATAATAATCACTGATACTTTTTCGGTGCTTCTTTCTGGAGCTGGTCACAAAAATTTCCATTTTATAAAGCAGTAGGTTTTGAATGTAACACAATATCATTTGCATGCAGTTTGTACGCAAATAATTTTCATGTAGCACATTATAGAAATGTCTTCAAATATTGTGATATCATTTGTCGTATTGTCCACTCCTAATACATGCTGCACCCTTTGGTAACGAGTCGATGCAAAACATTCCGAGAGAATGCAAAACTCTCCTTTAGTGGAAACTCTCGTAGGGTTCCACTTTTGGGGCAAACAACCATCAAAACACCTATATTTCCTGACCCTATGGTTCCTCTTATCTTTTATTATATGTTTATTATATGTTTACTTCGCAGTCCTGAGGTCACCTGATCTCTTCTCTACGGCTCTCTCACACTGCCTAGTTCTAGCATGCACATGGCAAATCTGGCTTGAATCCAACGGTGTATGCATTTCACCAGCATGGATATTAACAGAATGAAGGAGCTCTATATTAAGCACTTCGTAGTAGATATTTTTGTAGTGAATTAAAGTTGAAAATGTGTTTTATGGGTGCGGTTCCAGTTAACACTGCAGGGTTGCAAAAGGGATGGAGTTTCCTTGACTGATTATTGCTAATGTTAAACTGTTATCGATTAATAATTGACAAATGCAAACAAGGCCTGTAGCTAAATAGAAAACAGAAAATATACAAAAAAAAAAAAAAACATGATGCAAACCCAAATTGTTTTTCTTTGTTTTTTTTACTGAAATGTATAATTACCTATAAATTTAAATGCACATTCATTCATCTTTTCCCACTTGTTCCGGGGCCTGGTCGAGGGGGGAACACTGAGGTTCAGAAGTCCCTTTCCCTCGGCACTTCCGGGGGATACCAAGGTGTTCCCAGACACATTACCTCCAGCTTGTATTGGGTCGACTTCAGGGTCTCTAA
The DNA here is from genome assembly GCA_024760905.1 of Plotosus lineatus. Classification (NCBI taxonomy): domain Eukaryota; kingdom Metazoa; phylum Chordata; class Actinopteri; order Siluriformes; family Plotosidae; genus Plotosus; species Plotosus lineatus. Next base: position 42,276,647 of record CM045732.1, on the reverse strand, counting down.
CCGGCTGGGCATGCCTGAAACATAACCAGATACCCGAGCCACTTCAACTAGCTCCTCTCAATGCGGAGGAGCAGTGGTTTTACTCGGAGTTCCTCCTGGATGGCCAAGCTTCTTAGCCTATCTCTAAAGAAGAGCCCTGCCATGCTGCGATGGAAGCTCATTTCAGCCACTTGTATCGGCGATCTTTTTCTTTCGGTCACTACCCAAAGCTCAATAAAGCTTCCCAAAGTTCACCCTTCTGGCTCAGCTCCCTCTTCTCTATAACATATAGGTACAAGCTCCGCTTTAAAGCAGAGGCTGCAGTGATCCACCTGTTGATCATTCTTCCTTAATTCGTGAGTAAGATCTCAAGATACTTAAAGTCCTCCACTTGGGGCAGTACCTCATTCCAGACCCAGTGGGAGCATTCCACCCTTTCCTAGCTGATTACCATAGCCTCAGACATGGATGTGCTGATTTTCATCATGGCTGATTCTCAGCTATAAATTGCTAAAGTAAGAGCTGGAGGTACTGGCTTAATGAAGCCAAAAGGATGATGTAATTTGCAAAAAAGCAGAGACCAGATCCCATGGCAACCAAACCAGAAACACACAGCTGCACCTGGAAATTCTATCCATAAAAATTATGAACAGAACCGGTGACAAAGAATAGCCTTGGTGCAGTCCAATCCTCACTGGAAACAAATTCGCCCCATTGTTACCAATGCAGTCCAAGCTCTGGCACCAGTAATACAGACACCGAACAGTCCGTAAGAATGGGTTTGGTACACCATATTCCTGGAGCCTACACCAAAACAAATAGCCCAATTAAATGAGCATGTCAATGTTAATTTGGATTCATGATCTTGTAGCTTTAGTTAAAGGTAAAATTACCATTGATCTTGAACAGTTATATGATTTTAACATTTGATTTTATTTTTTAAGAAACTCCACCCTCAGGATCTGCAGTGACCTAGGGAGTGTCTAAACTGATTGACAGGAGGTGCATGCAAATGCAAACAAGCATCATGTACCAGAAGTATCTATTCCAGGTTTTCTCACTGCCTTCATATCTTTTAACAATGGCCGCATCTTACCTGTAAAAATTTTGACTACTGCACTTGAAATAGAGTTGCACATGGAAGGAGTTCTCTATTTTATGTCTCACTGTTTTTTTTATTCATTCATTCTTTCTCTAAGCCAGTGGTACCCATCTGAGCCAACTCTGGGCAAGGGTGGAGTACAGTACACATTGCACAGCTCGCCAGACCACTGCAGGGCCAACACGTACATAACCATTCACACTAACACCTAGGGGTGATCTGGAACAGCCAATTTGACTACAGTGCATGTTTTTGGACTGTGGGAGGAAACCGGAGTACCCGGAGGAAACCCACCAAGCATGGGGAGAACATGCAAACCCCACACAGAAACACCCGAGCCAGGACTCAAACCCAGGGAGAAAAAAAAGTACAAAAGATACCCAATATTCATTTTTTCTTTTTTTAAATTTTAAATAAATTCAGCTACAGCACCAAACCACAATCCTGAGTCCTAACTCCTTTAATTAACCCAATTTCCAGATTAATCCCAAAGCTGTCTAGATCTACCATGTAAAGTGGAAAGATGTCCACACCTATAAAACAATATGAACGCTTCCTGTGCCTCCACCTGAAATGTTACAGAGCCTCATTCTGGCCCCCTGATTGAATAAACCACTTATATACAGCAGCATACAAAATCTCCTTTCTTACAACAATCAAAAGAGAGCTGCTGATGAGCAACTAACAGAAACTCTTAAACCGGATTCACTCAGGAAACAACAGTCGACAAGCCATAATCGCCAACAGCATGAGTGATATTTGAGCAATCAGAGTAGAAAGATACCATTGATTGACAGATGCCGCCAAAAAACAATTTCCTTTAAACTGTCTCCTGTTTACTTCCACAGACCAGGTAAAATAGGCAATTTCACACGCAGTTCACACAGCTTTAGCAACTTGGGTATGAGTAACTTAGTTCTTGAAAATATCGAAAATATGCCCGATAAAGTGCCGACAGGGTCGAGCCAATCAAACTAAAACTGAGACAATAGCACGTAGGACCTGGTGGACGAAGGCTACAGGGCAAGAACATACTGCAATCACATAACTGGAAAAATATTTTGGGTCTATGTTGTGCTCACACAATTATCTGAAAACGTTTTGCATACTGTATTATAAATAAATAAATAAATAAATACAGTGGTATGAAAAAGTATCTGAACCTTTTGAAATTTCTCACATTTCTGCATAAAATCACCATCAAATGTGATCTGATCTTTGTCAAAATCACAAAGATGAAAAAACAGTGTCTGCTTTAACTAAAACCACACAAACATTTATAGGTTTTCATATTTTAATGAGGATAGCATGCAAACAATGACAGAAGGGGGGAGGAATAAGTAACTGAACCATCACATTTAATATTTTGTGGCCCCGCTTTTGGCAGCAATAACTTCAACCAGACGCTTCCTGTAGCTGCAGATCAGTCTGGCACATCGATCAGGACTAATCTTGGCCCATTCTTCTTTACAAAATTGCTGTAGTTCAGTCAGATTCCTGGGATGTCTGGCATGAATCGCTGTCTTGAGGTCATACCACAGCATCTCAATGGGGTTCAAGTCTGGACTTTGACTTGGCCACTCCAGAACGTGTATTTTGTTGTTCTGAAACCATTCTGAAGTTGATTTACTTCTGTGTTTTGGATCATTGTCTTGTTGCAGCATCCATCCTCTTTTTAGCTTCAACTGTCTGACAGACGGCCTCAGGGTTTCCTGCAAAACATCCTGATAAACCTTTGAATTCATTTTTCCATTAATGATTGCAAGTTGTCCAGGCCCCAAGGCAGCAAAACAGCACCAAACCATGATGCACCCTCCACCACGCTTCGCAGTGGGGATGAGGTGTTGATGTTGGTGAGCTGTTTCATTTTTCCTCCACACATGACGTTGTGTGTTCCTCCCAAACAATTCAACTTTGGTTTCATCACTCCACAAAATATTTTGCCTAAACTTCCGTGGAGTGTCCAAGTGCCTTTTTGAGAAAATTAAACGAGCAACAATGCTTTTTTAGACAGCAGTGGCTTCCTCCTTGGAGTCCTCCCATGAACACCATTCTTGGCCATTGTTTTACATATAGTTGATGTGTGCACAGAGATATTGGACTGTGCCAGTGATTTCTGTAAATCTTTAGCAGACACTCTAGGGTTTTTTTTTTTACCTCTCTGAGTATTCTGCGCTGAACTCTTGGCGTCATCTTTGGTGGACGGCAAAAAATTGGTTTCAATTTCTCTTTAAGTCTCCTTAGGCAGAGGGTTCAGTTACTTATTCCTCCCCCTTCTGTCATTGTTTGCATGCTATCCTCATTAAAATATGAAAACCTATAAATGTTTGGGTGGTTTCAGTTAAAGCAGACACCGTTTTTTCATCTGTCTGATTTTGACAAAGATCAGATCACATTTGATGGTGATTTTATGCAGAAATGTGAGAAATTTCAAAAGGTTCAGATACTTTTTCATACCACTGTAAACATCAGGGATGAATTAGATACTCTGCAGTTCCATTCAAAGAATTTTGCACTGAGGTGCAGATCGTGAAAGATATCCAATAATAAATAATTGTCAGAACCTCCTGTATAACGTTTTTTTTTTTGTTTTTGTTTTTAAATACACAAATGTTGGAAACATATTCCTTATTTACATCGTATTTCCATTTGAGAAGAACTGATTCTGACAGGAAATCAAATAAACTATGGTTTATTCCTATTGAAGAAACTACACAATGATGCACCATGCAAATAAAATCAGAAATATCCACACTCATTCGCCAAACCGCTTGATCCTACTAGCGTCACCAGAAGTGCTGGAGCTACTGGGCCAAGGCGGGGTACACCCTGAACAGTTCAAACTATCATCGGAGCAGCAAACAGACACAAAAACCATTCATATTCACACTCACACCCAGTGGCAATACAGAACACCCAATTAGCCTACTGTGCATGTCTTTGGACTGTTGGACAAAACCAGACTGGAACCCAGGAGAACATGCACACGCCACAGAGAAACATCCAAGCCCCGGACTGTAATCCAGGACCTTTTTGCTGTGAGTTGGATGGAACAACCACAACATCGCCGTGCTGCCCAGAGTAACATTAATATAAATGGCTTATAATTGAACTGGTTATTTTCAGGCGTCAACCCAGGATTCTCCTACAGAGCACATTAAACAGGTTAGATTGAAATATCAGACTGATTGGAGTGTTTTATAAACCTGTGCAGCTCATCAGGAATACATATGAGATGTAAATAATAATAATTTGAGTATAGCTTAAATACAAATCTATTCTTTATATAAACACTGTTGTAGATTTTTATTGTGAAGGATGTCTACATTATCAAATCAGCGGAAATAAAATATTTTTAAAATAAATAATAAAGTAAAAAATGTTGCTGAATTTTGCATGTAAAAAAATAAAAAATAGGAAGCAAAAGTGATGGACAGATATTTCCAGAAGAAATGAGTCTGGTTACACACAAAAAAAAATCTACATGAGAGAGAGAGAGAGAGAAAGAGAGAGAGTTTCATGCTTAATAAAACCAAGAGAGACAAAAAAAGAGAGAGCTAACGATGAACACCAGCTGTTATCACTTTCCATCTGATTCACTATAATGTGGTGAACAGCAGTTTAGTGTACTATAGTGTACTGTACTGTAGATTACATTTATGGCATTTGGCAGATGTAACTTAGCAATTGAGGGGTTAAAAGCCTTGATTAAGGGCCCAACAATTGCACATTGGTGGTAATGGGCTTAACACCAACCTTCACATGAATAACCCAAAGCTGTAACCACTGAGCCATCCCTGCCAAACAGTGTACTACAGTGTAACAGACTGTACTGTACTGAACTGTATTGTATGAGTGTAGGATACTGGTCTATGGTTTAGTGTATTGCACTAGAAATGACATTCATGGAATTTGGCAGAGACCCTTATCCAGAGTAACGTGCATCATTTTTTTTAATACAACTGAACAACTGACAGTTAAGGACTTTGCTCAAGGACCCAACAGTAGTACTTTGGTGCACAGTTTTTGTACTGTACTAAACTGTATATTGTATTCTAGCATAATATAGTGTAGTGTGCTGTAACAGTGTAATAGAGTGCAGTGTATATAGTGTAATATGGCATAGTGTAACAGTGTACAGTGAATTATAATAAAGGCAGTGGTGGCCTGGTGGTATAGGGCGTGGGATCGCTGAACCTAAGGTTGGGGGTTCGAGTTCCACTCTCCACAAGGTTCTCACTGTCCCCCCAGTGCAGCTAGCTGGGTTATCAAAGGCCAGCCATGTCTCTCACTGTCTATGGTGTGAGGCATGTAAAAGAACCATTGCTGACATCCGTAAAGAGTAGCTGCAAAGCCATCAGCGCGTTGCTATCCCTTGCAAAAGGGTTGTGTCAGGAAGGACATCTGATGTAAATAACCTATGCCAAATCAAATGTGTGAATCAGATGATTCGCTGTGGCGACCCCTGAAAAAGGGAAAAAGCTGAAAGGAACAGAAGTACTCTAATGCAGTGAGGTTTACAGTATTGCAGTGTAATATACTCAAATATAAAGTGAAGTTTACTGGAACATAGTACGGTATAGTGCAATATAGTAAAATATAGTTGCATACACTGTAGTGTAGTAGTGTAGCGTACTGTGACATAGCATAATATAGCGGTGCACAGTAGCAGTGCAGTGTAATACAGTGTAGTGTAATATAGTATAGTTTTGTGTATTATAATGTAGTGTCCAGCACTATAATAGAGTAATGTACTGTAGTGTAATATAGTGTAGTGTAATATAGTATAGTTTTGTGTATTATAATGTAGTGTTCTGCACTATAATATAATATAGAGTAATGTACTGTACTGTAATATAGTGTAATTTTGTGTATTATAATGTAGTGTCCAGCACTATAATATAATATAGAGTAATGTACTGTACTGTAGTGTAATATAGTGTAGTTTTGTGTATTATAATATAGTGTCCAGCACTATAATATAATATAATGTACTGTACAGTAGTGTAATATAGTATACTTTTGTGTATTATAATGTAGTGTCCTGCACTATAAGAGTAATGTACTGTATTGTAGTGTAATATAGTATAGTTTTGTGTATTATAATGTTGTGTCCTGCACTATAATATAGAGTAATATACTGTACTGTAGTGTAATATAGTGTAGTGTAATATAGTATATTTTTGTGTATTATAATGTAGTGTCCTGCACTATAATTTAGAGTAATGTACTGTAGTGTAATATAGTGTACTTTTGTGCATTATAATGTAGTGTCCAGCACTATAATATAATATAGAGTAATGTACTGTACTGTACTGTAATGTAGTGTAGTGTAATATAGTGTAGTTTTGTGCATTATAATGTAGTGTCCAGCACTATAATATAATATAGAGTAATATACTGTAGTGTAATATAGTATAGTTTTGTGTATTATAATGTAGTGTCCTGCACTATAATATAGAGTAATGTACTGTACTGTAGTGTAATATAGTATAGTTTTGTGTACTATAATGTAGTGTCCTGCACTGTAATATAATATAGAGTAATGTACTGTAGTGTAATATAGTATACTTTTGTGTATTATAATGTAGTGTCCTGCACTGTAATATAATATAGAGTAATGTACTGTAGTGTAATATAGTGTAGTTTTGTGTATTACAATGTAGTGTCCAGCACTATAATATAATATAGAGTAATGTACTGTACTGTAGTGTAATATAGTGTATTATAATGTAGTGTCCAGCACTATAATATAATATTGAGTAATGTACTGTACTGTAGTGTAATATAGTGTAGTGTCACGTATTACAATGTAGTGTCACGTATTACAATGTAGTGTCCAGTACTATAGTGCAATATAGAATAATGTACTGTACTGTAGTGTAATATAGTGTAGCATCCCTTTGGTGTACTGTAATACAGTGTACAGAAATGTAGTGTATACTGTAACTTAATGTATAATATAGTGCAGTGTATTGTACTGTAATATACTATACTATAGTATAATGTGCAATAGTGTAGAGTACTGTACTGTAATAGTGTACTGTACTGTAGTGTACAGTGGTGTACTGCACTTTAATATAGTGTACTGTAATATAGTGTACAGTACTGGTAGTGTCATTGAATAAAGTGTAGTAAAGTTGACTGTTCTGTGGAGTAGACTGGGCGGAGTGAGTCTGTCCTGTGCTCAGTTTTGGTCCTTTATAGGAATGTAAACAATACCAAATGATTATAGTAACAACATCATTGCAAACACAAAGCCTGCTCTTTGTGAAGCAAGCAGCACAGCATCGACTGTACACTCGGCTGCTGGTTAGCTTGGGCAGCTAGCAACTTCATTTAAAGGAGATAAAAAGGCTCAGCGTGCAAACGGACATCAGGGCAATCCGGTAAATACATTGAGCTGAACCGGAGACGCATCCTGACCCGACACCGGGTTCACTGATGAATACACTTCAATACCACACCACAGGAATTACCTTCCTGATATAAGCACAGGACTCGAGCGCTATGAACTCACCTCACTGTACACTCGGGGTGATGTGCTGACGAGTTCTACGATGTTTCTGTTAAAAATAAATCAATCCGAAGCCTTTTGTGAGAGCTTAGTTCTGATAAAAGAACACCGACTCATCACAAGCACAAGCAAGAACAACCAACCTGAACACTCGAGCCATCAGCGAATTAAACGTCGAAAAGTGGTTAGGATTCGGACATCAGCGCTGCTTTAGTTCCAGCACAAACTCTGAAAGGAAAAACCCTTCGCTTGAAAAGGAAATAAATGGTTACTTACGCGTTTAGAGGGTTCTGAATGACAGCCGCCATTTTGCCCCACAGTAACGGAATAGCACCAGAGGCATCGCAGGTCTGAGAGAGAAGCCCAAGGACAACCAGCCAATCAGAGAGCAGGACGAGAATCCCGACCAATCGGAGGATAGCACTGATGTATAGGGCGTGGCCTTTGTGTCTGAGCTGTCACTCTGAGAACGCCCATGTTTGGAAGGTATTTTAAAGGGATTTCCTTTGTGCATTAAACAAACCATTTGTGTGAAGTTCAGTCAGGGGCCTCGAAAATGCGCTTTATCTCCACGAAGGAGGCTTCAGGACTCACATGGTGACGACATAAATCCTTTTCTAACCACAAAATAAACTTCAGAAATCTGCAAGTTCTTAAAGATGTTTTCTTTCTCCATTAAGCCTCAATGCAGGGTGGCACAGAAGGGGTAATGGTTATGTGTGAATGTGTATGAATGTCCTGGGTGCGAGTCCAAGGTTCAGTGAGGGCACTTCTGTGTGCTTGTTCTCCCTGTGCATGGATGGGTGTCCTTTCCTCCCTCAGTCCAATGGCATGTACATAAGGATAATGAACTGTTCATAATTGCCCCAGGTGTGTGTGTGTGTGTGTGTGTGTGTGTGTGTGTGTGGTCCTGCAATGGTCTGGTGAGCTGTTCAGGGTACACCCTGCCTTTACCCACATGACCCTAACCTAAGTGGTTCAGCAAATCAGTGAGAGTAATTAAGAAAATAATTCATTACATCTCAATTATTCTTATCTATTTATTGTCTCAAGCTTTTTTTTTTTTTGCACCAATAAACTATCAGCACAATTTTTTAAGTAAGAACAAAGCACATTCTGTATCATATGAAGAATGTGGAATATCTGAAAATGTGGAACATCTAACTTTGAAGTTGCGGCCATTTTGTTTACCCAGAGAACTGTTCTTTTTTCCCCCCCAAACAAAATAATGGGCATAGTGCAATATACTAGTAAATATAATTATAATATAATATAATATAATATAATATAACATAATTTAGTGCAATTTAATTTATTGCTGTTGTTATCTACTAATTATTTATTTTGTTTATTCATTGTATTATTAATCATCTTTATTATTATTGTAATAAAAAAAAAAAAAAAGATCCAGCTCCTGAGCAAGATAGTTTATGATGAATGCAAGAGTTTGTTTGGAGCTCAAACTGTGAAGTCAAGACCAACCCGAGGAGGAGCCAGCAGAAGACAAAAACAGATAGCTAAGCTGCGTCAAAACCTCCGCAGTGTCAAGAAATCATGGAAGAAAGCTCCAGAGTCCGAGAAGGGAGGTCTGCAAGAGCTGCACCACACTCTGCATAAGAGGCTGCTTCAACTCCGGGCAGCTGAGAGACTCCGCAAGAGGCAAAATGAGAAGAAGAAACAAAGAAAGGCATTCTTCAGCAACCCTTTCCAGTTTACCTCAGACCTACTAGGAAAACCCAAGAGTGGCAGACTCCAATGTTCTCAAGTAGAGGTTGAAAAGAGTGTAAAACAAGCTCATAGCGACCCTGACAGAACTACACCATTAGCAGAACCCCCGTATCCAAAAGAGGAGCCAGATCCAGAAACCCCCTTTGATCTCTCAGACCTGCGCTTCGAAGAAATCAAAAAGGTTGTCAAAGCTGCAAGATCAAACTCTGCTCCAGGTCCCTCCGGAATTACATACAAGATCTATAAGAATTGCCCAAAGCTTCTCAATCGTCTCTGCAAGCTTCTTCGTACAATCTGGAAAAAGAAACAGCTACCATCAGCATGGACCCTGGCAGAAGGTTGTTTTGTACCAAAGGAGCTAGATTCAAGAGGGCTGGACCAGTTCAGGGAAATCTCTCTTCTGGACGTAGAAGGAAAGATATTTTGGTCTGTAGTAGCAAAGAGAATCACCACCTTTCTCCTGATTAATCACTACATTGACACCAGCGTGCAGAAGGGAGGCATCCCAGGCCACTCAGGATGTCTAGAGCACACAGCAGCGATAAGCCAGCTGATCAAGGAGGCCAAGAAAAACAAGAGTAACTTATCAGTAGTGTGGCTGGACATTGCTAAGGCCTACCCTAGCGTGCCCCATCTACTAATCGAGAAAGCACTGCAGCAGTACCATGTTCCAACAGAGGTCGTGCAGTTGGTCATGAATCATCTTACCAACATCAAGATGCGATTTACAGTGAACAACTTCACAACAGGCTGGCAGAGACTCGAGAAGGGAATTATGGCAGGGTGTACGGTTTCAGTAATACTATTCGTGGCAGCCATGAACTTGCTCCTCAAGGCAGGGATCAGCCAGTGCAGAGGTCCCAAGGCTGACGATGGCACCAGGCACCCATCTTGCAGAGCCTTTATGGACGATGTCACTATCATGACAGAGTCACCAGCAGGAACCTGTTGGATTCTCTCAGCCCTTGAAAAGATGGTGAACTGGGCTAGAATGAAAATCAAGCCACCCAAGTCAAGGAGCCTCACTATTATCAAAGGCCAGCTTGGTTCACAATGTTTCATTATCCAAGATGAAAAGATTCCCACAATCCAGGATGAGAGCATTAAATGCCTGGGGAAATGCTTTGACCAGTCATTGGGAGACATAGAAAACAGCAGAGATGTCCAAAAAGCGCTCAAGAAGTGGCTTCAAACAATAGATGGAAGTTATCTTCAAGGCCGCTTCAAAGCATGGTGCTTCCAGTACGGTATTATCCCTAGACTGCAGTGGCCATTCCTGCTCTACGACATGGCCTTCTCTACAGTGGAGTCAATGGAACGACTGTGCAGCAGATTTCTGCGTAAGTGGCTGGGAGTTCCACCAAGCTACAGCACTGTAAATCTTTACAGCAGGTCAGCTAAGCTAAGTTTGCCTCTGTCATCTGTGATTGAAGAATTTCAGACTGCAAAAGTTAGGGCCATTTCTACCCTACGTTTGTCTAAGGACACAGTAGTGCAGCAAGTAGGGGAAACTGTGAAGGCTGGTAGAAAATGGAATCCTCGCAAAGCAGTCCAAGTGGCAGAGGAGGACCTGCGTCATCAAGAGCTGGTGGGAACAGTTTGCAAAGGAAGATTAGGCCTTGGCAACTACGAGGGTAAGCGATGGAGCACAGCAGATGACCAAACAAGAAGAGATATGGTTGTGCTACAAACTAGAAAAGAAGCGGAATACACCAGGTTTGTCAGAGCAGTGGGGTTAGGAAGCCAAGGCAGCTGGACCAAATGGGAATCAGCCATCCAGCGCCCATTCACATGGAAGGAACTGTGGAACACTGATCAAGGTCAGCTTAGCTTCCGACTACGTGCTGTGTCAGACCTGCTTCCTACACCTTGAACTTGCGGATTTGGGGAAAAGAGGAGGACGCCTCATGCTCTCTGTGTAAAGGAAACAACTGCTCCCTAAATCACATCCTCTCAGCATGTCCTAAGGCTCTGGGAGAGGGAGGTACCGATGGAGGCATGACACTGTCTTAAGAGAGATTGCCATAGTGGTGGACCAGCGCAGACTGGAAGTCAACCATCAAAATATTCAGGATACAGGAAAACCCATCCAATTCCTGAAAGAAGGAGAGATGAAGACCAAGCCGAGCAAGCCCGCAACTAGAGGCTCAGTCCTGTCTCCAGCCTCCGACTGGCAGCTTCTTGTGGATGTGCAGAGGAAGTTGAAATTTCCAGAAGATATAGCAGTTACTCAGGTGCGCCCAGATATGCTGCTATTATCTCGAGAAACGAAAGCCATCCACATAATCGAGCTTACAGTTCCCTGGGAGGATACACTTGACATCTCACACGAACTGAAAGCCGCAAAATACCAGGACTTGGTAGATGAAGCTTGCATGAAAGGGGTGGAAAGCAAGCCTGATGCCAATAGAGGTTGGATGCAGGGGTTTTGTTGCAACATCTACAAGAGACTTCCTGCACAAGATAGGTCTTACCCCTACCGCCACAAAGAAGGCGATAAAGACCATAGCTGCTTCAGCAGAGACATGCTCAAGGTGGCTGTGGATCAAGAGGAGAGAGAATTGGACCACAGTTAATTACAAGCCAGGAGAGTAGTGTGTGGATGCATGTTAGAAGACCTCTACAATCAATCAGAAGCCAGCCTGCAGGTGAAGACAGTCTTTTGTCTTTGCTGCCCCACTCAGGTGAAGCGTACAGGTTTTGGGGCGAAACGCTAAAGACCCTGAGATACCTGCTGATGATGCAGACTAGGCACGAAGAAACAACAATCACAAGCTGCTGATTATAAAGACACTAATCAAGCTTTGAGTAGCATAGCATCATGGATCGATGTTTAAAACCTATTATCATCATTTTATTTTATTTTTATTACTTTTATTATTATGATATTGTTTCCTGGGTCTGTGTAAGGTCCTTTTTAAATATAGAATTTTTATGTATTTATTTTATAGCAGTTTGTGTTTTTGTTGATTTGAGCTTTCTTTTCTGTTTTGTAACTTGACTCTTTGAACAACTGCATAAAGAATTCCTGTGTGTAAAAGCACAAATGGTGATTAAAATTCTTGAATCTTGAATCATACTGTGTTATATACTGTACATATTTATTAAATCAAGTCTGGAAAAAACTACACATCTGGCCAGTAGGGAATACCTCTACCAAGTGACAGGGTGCTGTTTGTAACCCAAACATAGCTGGAAATGTCTTGGCTTCCACAACTGCTGGTTTCTTCCCATAGCTAATCTGCTATCTTAAACAGAGAGAGCTCTGGTATCCTGGACCTATACACGTGACATGAAATTTTACTCTAGAAATTCAGTAAATATTTCAGAATTCAAGTTAATAAAGTTGACATGCTTGCTATACTCTTAAATGGAAACTGTTCCTTGATTTGTGTGACGCTCATTGGCTGGGTCCAGTCCATTCACTGATTCTCAAAGTACTGACATGACTTCATGGACTACTGGTCAGTGGCATGTCTTCAACTACAGCGAAGATCCTGCACTATGGTTAGGTGTTGTATGTACCTCGTGTGCTGGAATCTATTAAGACTTTTCTCATATGACAAAATAAAATGGATATCTCTGAATATTATTTTTTACATTCGAGTCAATTCTCTCAGAAAGAATGGGGACAATGGCAGACATTGTTAGCCACATGACTCTTTTAGGTCAAGCACAAGTTTTGAGGTTGTGGCAGAAGCTTTGGCCAAAATCACTCACAAATCAGGGAATTGATCATACAGCATTCCTGTCTGTATGCAACACACATCCTCGAGTACTACATTAATTGAATAACACTGTTCTGTTGCTGAGGAAAGACAAGGGGATACCAAATCAAAATAGAGATCGGCTTACTCTGTGAAAGTTGCCAGTTATTACAGAGGCCTGTCCACTAATGTGATACGATGAAAATCCATGTACGGTTATTCTGCTTCAGGTACCTCTGGCCGTCACCTACAGTCATGAGATTTGCATATTGACCAAATAAAATTGCATAGCGGACACAAGCAGCTGAATTTAGTTTGCTTCAGAAGGGTGTCTTGGTTCAAACATCTGGCAGGACTCAGGGTAGAGACGCTGCTCCTCTACATCGAAAGAAGTCAGTTGAGGTGGTTCGGTCATCTGATTAGGATGCTTCCCTGGTTAACGCTGAGGTGCCGAAAGGTCTTCAAGGGCCCGAGAGAGACCCAGAAGATGTATCCTGGTTTGCACGGGAGCGCCTTGGGATCCACCAGAAGGAGAGTGTCTGAAGAGTGTCACTGGCGATTGGGTACTTGGACTTCCCTACTAGCTCTCCATGATCTGACCTCGGACAGGTGTAGGAAAATGGACCGACGGCTAGACGGATCACTGGATGTTTCAGTAAAGTCAGTGTGACAAACATATCCAAACACCTTTGCAGTAAATTTTCTGATTTGTCCAATTACAGTAAGATGTGGATAACTATACAGGTTCTGTGTTATTCTGAATCAGTAAAGACATGTTAAGACCACTTGCCCCCAAAGTGTCACAGGGAAAGATGGCTGGCATGTATTGAATAACCTGTCCAGGTCATTTTCAGACTGATGATTCTAAGCTAGCATTCACAAGACCAGTTATTAAAAATAAGTAACTTAAGTGATTTGAGACCAGCTAGAATTTAATGTAGTAATAAATCATAGCAACACATAATGGTGTTGATGCTAACCTGATATTTTTACTGAGAATGTGTAAAATCCATCGCTCCAGTAGATAAATTCCAACTGCTGTGTTTAGTCTTCTGATCATCACATTCTGAAACCCTGACACTTACACTGTGACATATAAAAAGAAATAAACACCATCATTTTTCATTAAAACTGCTCCACCATAGCAACCAAGTTGATGGAGATTGCTCACAGCAGTACTCCAACTCACTTGGAGTTTCTCCGCAACATCAGATTCCTAACAGCGGGGATTATTTTCAGCAGACCACTTGACAGTCTGAAGACACCTGTCAGAGAAGTCCAGGTTGACCTAAGTATCTTCTTCTTCTTGTCCTTTTGGCTTTTCCCTTCAAGGGTCGCCACAGCGAATCATCTGCCTCCATCTCACCCTATCCTGTGCATCTTTTTCTCTTACATCAACTGCCTTCATGTCCTCCTTCACCACATCCATGTATGATACTGATATGATACCATGTATGATACTCATATGATGTATGAGTATGATACTGCTTATTCCATGCCTTTGGTGATGTATTGTACAATCACTCTGTTGACTGTTGTACAGGACTGTAGAAGAGGAATCCCAAGGTTTTACACAGTCTGATGTCCACCTTCAGACTGATACACCCACTTTCAAAATCAAACAACTCTTTCACAGTGTTCAGGGCATAACAAGTTACTATTAACAGTTTATATAGTTTCCTGATTTTTTACTTTTTTGCATCTTTGTCACGCTTAACTTTTTCAGATCATGAAACAAATTTAAACATTACACAAAGATAACCCAAGTATTAAAAAAAATGCAGTTTTCCTGTTGTGATTTTATTTGTTAAGAGAAAAATCTTATCCAAACCTACATGAACCTCTGTGAAAAAGTAATGAACCCCCCTGTTTAATGTAATTTTGATTGATCCTATTATTGGTGAAAATGGAGTTCAATTTCATGGGTACACCCAGGCCTGATCGCTGCCAGACATTTCCAATCAGTAGATCCCTAACATAAAACCTGTCTGACAAGATGAGGTACGCCATACTGAACACGTATCATCATGCCGCGATCCAGTGGGCTTCAAGAGCAAACAAGAAAGAAGATTATAGAGACGTCTCAGTCTGGGAAAGGATACAAAGTCATTGGTAAACCTTTGGGAGTCCAGCGGACCACTGTCCGAGCCATTATCCATAAATGGAGAAGGCATGGTAGAGTGATGATTCTTCACAGGAGTGGCCGATCTCCCAAAATTACTCCAAGAGCAGGGCGCAGACTAACCAGAGAAGTCACAAAGGCTCCAAGCCTCACTTGCCTCAGTTAATGTCAATGTTCATGACTCCACCATCAGAAAGACACGAGGCAAAAATGGCATCCATGGAAGAGTTCAGAGGCGAAAGCCACTGTTGACAAAAAAAAAGAATATCAAGGCATGACTCACTTTTGCAAACAATCATCTTGGTCTCACACACACAGTTCTAGTATGCACAAAAGCAACGTTGCATTTGCTAAAAACAACATTGTGCCAACAGTACAACATGGTGGTGGAAGTGTGATGATCTGGGCCTGCTTTGCTGCTTCAGGACCTGAGTGACTTATGATTGGTGGAACCATGAATTCTGCTTGCACCGAAGAAATCCTGGTGAAGAATGTTCATCCATCAGTTTGAGAGCTCAAGCTAAAGCGCACCTGGATTCTGCGGCAGGACAAGGATCCGAAGTACACCAGCAAGTCCACTTTTGAATGGTTAAAAAAGACCAAAATGAGGGTTTTGGAGTGGCCTAGTCAAAGCCAAGACCTGAACTCTATTGACATGCTGTGGCATGACTTTAAAGACTGTTCATGCCTGAAAACCATCCAATCTGGTTGATCTTAAACAATTCTTCAGAGAAGAGTGGGCCAAAATTCCATCACAGCAATGTGAAAGACTCATCGCCTCTCATAGCAAACACTTGACTGCAGTTATTGCTGCAAAAGCTGGTTTAACCAGCTATTAGGTTTAGGGGCAATTACTTATTCACACTTGCCCTTGTAGGTTCAGATGCCCCCCCCCCCCCCACTAATAAATGCAATTGGCACTGAAAACTGCATTTTGCGTTTACTTGTGTTTGTATCTTTGTATAATATTTAGGTTTGCTTGATCTGAAATGGACAACAGTGACAAACATGCAAAAAATGTCAGAAATTGGTCAAGGCGCAAAAACATTTGCACAGCACTCTATGAATATATATATATATATATATATATATATATATATATATATATATATACAGTGTGTGTGTGTGTATATATATATATATATATATATATATATATATATATATATACAGTGTGTGTGTGTGTGTATATATATATATATATAAAAACACACACACACACTAGTATTGTAACAGTTTTGATAAAATCGATTTAAGAGGTTGAAAGTTCTTCTGTGGCGTTTGCCTGCTGTCCCTGAACTTGTGTGGGATTTCTCTTATAGCCTGTAGATATGCTAATAATTTGTGCAAATTGCCCCTAAATGAGAGTGTGAATGGTTGTGTGTGTTACCCGGTGATGGTCTGGTGTATTGTTCAGGGTGCACCCCATCTTCACCAAGGTTAGGTTGAAATGTGCTAACAAGCTAACTGCTTCCTATTCCATCATCACCGGACTCATCCAAATCCTCAGTGAAGATGCCATGCTCTGTACGTAATGTAATGGTCCTGAATTATGATAAGTTTATCTAAAACACTTATGAATGGCTCTCTCATAAAATCTTATACACAATGTAATTAAACATATTGCTCTTTCAATTGTTTTTTTAAACTAAAATTTTTTTTTAGTTACCAAAATTGTAAATCCTGTACAAGTGTTGGGTGTGCAGTGGTTAGAACGTTCGTCTCACAGCAAGAGGGTCCTGGGTTTTACTTTAGACTCTCTTTTCTGTAGGGCGTTTGCATGTTCTCTATGTGCTTGCGGAGGTTTCCTTCAGGTACTCCAGTTTCCTCCCACAGTCCAAAGACATGCACATTATACAAACTGTCTGGTTGTGTGTGTTGCCCTGCAGTGATCTGGTGAGTTGTTTGGGGTGCACCCTGCCTTTGCCCAGTGTTTGCTGAGATAGGCCCCAGTCCCTCCTGCAACCATAATAAGATTAAGATAGGTAGGTAGTCTGTTGGGCTTTTTACACCCGAGCCTAGTGGCTCATCAGGCCGGTGCTTATTCCTGGTTTCTGTAGCAGGAATCTATCAGGAGTGCAACTCCTCCTGGATGGGACCCCGTCCACCGTAGGTTACCTTTCTAGTATATTTTTACTGGTACCCATTTATACTGCTGGGTGAACGGAGTCACACTTGTGGTTAAGACCTTGCCCAGGGGTCTTAGCACAGTGTGGGTCTATCTGGGCTTTTGAACATACAACCTCCTGATCATGAGCCCAGCTCCCTAACCACTATATCACCGGCCCCACAATAAGATGCAGTGATTCTGGAAATGAGTGAGTGCGAGTACAAGCTTTCCCACATTACACCTCAAACCCAAAAACCCGACAAAAGCATTTAAAATGCCCAAAATATTGTTTTAATGGGATAAATGTCTTTACATGTGAAGGGGAAATATTACAACATGCGTCTGCACGTCAGAGAGAAGAGTTTCCAGCAGGAAAGAGGGTTCAGTAATGTCTGCAGAAAGAATGCCAGATTTCAGACAAAAGGAAGAAAACAAGATCTGTCAGGAAAGCAATACAAATAAAAGAACAGAGAGACTGAGGAGAAAATACATCAATTTAACAAGCACAACAAAAACAACAATTATCCTCCATAAAAAAAAAAAAATCCCACTTTCTTTTATTCGGTGCCATTTGTTTATAATAAAGATAAAAATGATTAAAGAGGTAAACTGTATATTGCAAAATACCAAAAAGAAATGCCAGTTTCAACAATGAATGACTTTAAGTCCATGTGGCATTATCTCCAACAGATGGCAACATTTCATTTGAGACAAAAAAAAAAAAAAAAAAGCTATGTACAAACTGCTACAGAGCATTCTGCCAAATCGCCATGAGCTCAACATCTTAAAATGATTTAATGCACCTTAAAACAACCATCCAACAAATAAATAGTTTTAAAATAAGTCTTCTTTTCATGGGGCAATTGTACAAGAGAGACTGTTAATTTATTTGTACTTATACACAATAAGATATAAATATTTACCTTATGGCACCAACCATCATTCAGTGATATATTATCCTGCTGCTATACAGTAGGTTACATGACACTTAAGGCTGTAGGTCATGTCTGTCTTGACCTTGCAGATATTTTTGAGTGGTCGGTTTAAATAAGCCATGGACCTCAATGCGTAATTGAGTATAATCATCCACAGGTACCTCGAGGACGAGTTCATCATCGTTGTCATCTCAACAGTTAAACAGGAGCAGGCAACGGACCTGACTACAGTCAGATTCCACTGCATGCTTGGCTTTTAAGCCAGAGGATAATTGAGGAAACTGTAGTCTTCTGCACATAAATACACCGATTGGACCACCTCCATCATATTCGTATCAGTGAAACATCAAAAACCAAACAGTTACCCCTTCTTTTTACAACCAAAAGTAATCAAACACAACAGTCAGTAAACCATCCAACAACACCCCCCCCCCCCAAATACACACACACACAGTTCTAGTATGCACCCAAATTAACAATGTTTTAATGGAACAGGAACGACTTCCCCATCATCTTTACCAAACACGACTGGTGGTCCCCATTTATTTCCTGCCACGGAGCAAATCCCCAGTAAATCCACCAGTTCATCGACCTTAATCTATACATGAGTGTTTCTTTATATATTTTTTCACACAGGTTACAAAAGGTACAGCATTGTGGACTTGGTCCTAGCTTTGTTTTTCAATTTCAACTTGTATTGGGTAAATGGAAGGCCACTTTCTAGCCTTGAGTCCAAGGTAGTGATTCTTTAAGGGTATCGGATTATACAGAGTCAGAACAGAGAGGAACAGCAACCAAACTATTTAATACTCCCAAACTCCCTACAATTACTTAATAACGCCTCACCTGACTTTGGGGGGAAAAAAACCCCACATGTAGGATTTTAATCACTCATCACTTTCAGTTCTCATATATATATATATATATATATATATATATATATATATATATATATATATATATAGTATATATGATTCCCCTAATGTATATGTCTTTGGACTGTGGGAGAAAACCAGAGTACCCGGAAGAAACCCAAGCAAGCAAGGGGAAAACATGCAAACTCCACACTAAAACACCTGAGCCTGGAAGTGCTAACCAGACTTGGGCATTTCTGTGTAAAGGTCCCACCCCATTCCTAAAATCTAAACAAAAAAGTCCTGCCTCGTCATTTCTCTGCACCACTACTATTCCTTATCACATAATAAATATTTAATTTCGTCATCTTCAAACAGGAAGAAGTTTGGCAAAAGAATAATCTCTCACATGAGAATCTTACACAGGCACGCACACACACACACACACACACACACACACATATATATATATATATATATGTGTGTGTGTGTGTATGTATATATATATATATATATATATGTGTGTGTGTATGTATATATATATATATATGTGTGTGTGTGTGTGTGTGTGTGTGTCTGTGTGTGTATGTGTATATATGTGTGTGTGTGTGTGTGTGTGTGTGTGAACTGAAAGCCACAAGTGTAAAGAGTATGAGTCGTTTAAAGATTGGTTGTAATGAATCATATTGCATTTCAAATGTGGCACCAACATGTGACCAGGTATCAGTGAATTTCAGGAAGTCAGTTCATATCGATGGTGTTAAAAACCCACTCTGTGAATTTCTTCAGTTTGGCCGATGCGTTTTGAGATTCCTCCAGCAGCCGCTGATTGTCTGCCCTCAGATTCTGAATCTGGGCCTGCAAAGAGGCCTTCGCATCCTTTTCCTGGAAGAGAAAGTAATGGAAAATTTAAAAGGATGAAGTAAAGAATGAAAAGCTGTTTCTAAAAACACATGCACTTTAAATTTGTAGCTGCTAACAAAAGCCACTTATTGAATAGCAGTAAAAGATGGGACAGTAAATAAAACGCAAGCAGAGGAAATGGACACCATGTGGTCCAGAATAAACACAAAAATGACCATCCAAGGCTCCTAAGTGGTGCATCAACAAGATTCTGACGATCAACATGGAGATCGCAAATTTTAATCCAGGTTGACGCCACAGTCAATTGCGACTGGGAGTTCATGGGAGCTAATTGGATGAGCTCTTCCGGGAGAGGTTGATGACATATGCTTTCCTGTCACTCATAGTAGTTGTGAGTACAAAAGGGCATTTAATGTGTCAGATGGGCGTGTGTGTTAGACTGCTTCCAAATGCGCATGTGTGTCAGTTCGTAAAGGCGCGTACGGCAGTGTGGCATATACTGTTATGGAGGGGGAATGTTTATGCACCTCCCTCGCTGGTGGTGGTCGTAAGTAATAGGGAGGAAATACTTGATGGGTAGCATATGACCAAACATTAAAGAAAAAAAAAAAAACGAAGGACCGTCCCACTAGTCATCAAGTCCAAAAGCCAGGGTCTGTCGGGCTTGTGTCAATGCACTTGGTGAAGGTAACTCACACTTCTCTTAACTTTCACAGCTAATTCTTCTTGGAAAAAAGCCTTGAGGTCCTCTAAATTTTTGTTCTGCCCATTTAAGATCGCCCCAAAGGGTCTCAATGATATTGAGGTCAGAGTACTGAGATGGTCACTCCAGCCACTGTTCTGCTGTAGCCAAAGTTGGTGTTCAGGAACCACGAGGCCATGTTGGAGATCCCGGTACATCCCATGCACAGCTGCTTGGCTGATGAGTGCAAATTTTCCTTCAGTATTTATTGATAACATGCCATCAACTTTGACCAAGTTCCCTGTGCCGCTCACACATCCCCTAAACATCATCGATCCACCTCCATGTTTTATGGTGGGAATTGTGGACTTTTCGTCCGAGGCCTTGTTGACTACTCTCCAAATATACTGTTTATAGCTAGTGGTCATAAAGTTCAATTTTGGTCTCATCACTCCATAGAATTTTGTCCCTAAAGTGCTGATTCATGTCTCTGTGTGCTGTTTGGTGTAACGTAAGCGAGCTGTGGAGTAATGGCTTTCTTCTGGCAACTCAAACCTGCAGCCCATTTTTCTTCAAGTTCCTCCCGATACTGTACCATAAACAGTCACACCACTTTTTTCCCCAGAGAGTCCTGTATCTTTGGGCTTTTCTTTACATCCCAAAAAATATTTCCTGGCAGTTGTGTCTGAATTTTGTTGTTGTTCTACCTGAACGTGGTTTGGTTTCTACAGAATCCCTCATTCCCCACTTCCTAATTCGAGTCTAAACACTGGTGCTTGGCATTCTCAGTTCCTCAAATATTCTTTTAGATCCTTTTCCTTTTTAATAAAGTTCAGCTACCTTCTCCCACAGTTCTTTGATAATTATTTTTCTTTCCACATGACTTGGAATCTGGCAACGTCAGTGCACCACTGGCTGAATTATTTAAACAGGTCACAGGTGAAGATGGTGACCTTTATTTGTCATTTAAAGCCGTGTATATCTATTTGTGTGTATGATATCAAAACAAAACCTCCAGGGTATCGAAAGTTTTGATCGAGGTGGTGTGGTTAGTTTCCCTGTTATGATTTAAAAAGAACAAACATGATTTTTGGATAATAAATTGTGTCACGCAGCCGCTAACCATGACTGATAGAAAAGTTTTTGTGCTATTATTCATCTTCTCTGAAAAATGGCCAAAAATAAGTAAATAAAATTTTT
>CM045732.1:42162347-42249847 GCA_024760905.1 Plotosus lineatus | reverse complement strand
ATGGCCGGTTTTTGATAACCCAGCACTGGGAGAGTGTCAACCTGTTTAGAGTGTGGCTTGAAACCCTAACCTTAGGATCAGTGATCCAGCCGACCTTACCACCAGGCTACCGCTGCCCATATACACAAACCAAGTAAAAATGATGGCTACTGCAAAGTTTTTATATTTAATAAAGGCACAAAACGGTCTTCCTAAGCAGGATCCTGTTCCCCGAAAGCAGGTTTTCTTTTTAAACCAAGAACTGTGTGTGATTAATCCGTTTCATTGTTCATCCTCTAACCTCACTCTTAATCCTACTTGAGTCACGGGGTGGCTGGAGCCCATCTCAGCTAACACTGGGTGAAGGTGGCGTACATCTTGAACAGCTTGCCAGACCACCGCAGGGCAAACATTCACACTCACACTCAGTAGTGATTTTGAACAGCCAATTAACTTATTATGCATGTCTTTGGACTTTGAGAGGAAACCAGAAGAACCTGGAGGAAACCCACAGAAGCACGAGGGGAATATGGAAACACCCGAGGCAAAATGTTTTCCCATCCCCATCAAACATCAACACAGAAGTATGACGTCAAGACACAGTTCCTTCAGATGTCAAAAAAAGATCTACAGCAGATATCAGCGACCAAGCCAAAAGTATTTTGCTGAATTAGCCCCGCCCCATTTATACAGCACAACATATGAAGCATCAAGTAAAAGGACCACCTGATCATTCGTTATTCCTTCACAGAGTACTGTACAAATGTATTTTTCCAAAAAAATGTTTCCTCAGGTATTCAGTACACTGTTTTTTTTCTCTGTCGAAACCAATTTTTTTTATTTACTATTTTTTCTTCCAAAATTAGGTTTTCATTTAAAAAACTGAATGAGAAAGTTCAATGAGTAGCAAGTGAGCAGCAATCAGAGAGTAATTATAGTACAAAGCCATTAGGAAATGTGTTTGCTGCTTCTCTATATTGACATTCTTCAAAAAATTTTCTGTTATTTCAACAACCCTTTTAAAAAAACAAAACTGAAAAAGTAAATTAAAAAATAGGGGGAAATCAGAATCATAACCCAAGTGCAAACTGAGTAAAATCTGAGATGTTATCTGTCGGCCACAGCACCCAGCACTACTAAGAACCAGGCCTAAACTGAATAATCTTTACAACAAAAATTACCTTCAAGAGGAACTAAACTCAAACTAAATAAATGCGTGCATACATTGTTTGTGCATCAAAACATTCTATTGCTTTGAGACCTTCTTTATAAAGAAAAAAAAGAGTAACAAATCCATGGGGACGCCGTGGTACTGCATAAACTGACATGACTCATATAAGAGAAGTGTTAATCTCAGACGTGTTGTATATTAAACTACATTATACTGAGGTATAAGCCATGCATACACATGGACCAGCCATGCATACACATGGACCAGACCTCGGTGTGATGTATGTAAATGTAGTGTGTTAGTAGTTATGTGCAGATGCGCTGTTTTATTTTACTCAGCATTTTGTTAGTTGATATCTGATTTGTTAGTTTTCAGCTACATCTGTATCCTGTTATTGTTGCCATTAATTTGCCTTATAGGAACGGATACGTCCACCACATCCTTTTATCATTTTTTCGTTCACTCTCAAGAGAGAGAGATTGAGTCCAACTGCCAGACTTCAAATACATTAATGCAAGCTATTTTTTTTAGCAGATTGCAACTTCAAAAATGTAAGTAAAAACCATCTTATGATGAAAATATACATACTTTTAGTATGACAGAAGAGATTGGAAGGCTTGCCTTTTATTTTACCTTAATGGAAATTATTCATTCATTTTCTGAACTGCTTAATCCTAATTAGGGTCACGGAGAGACTTGCACCAGTCCCAGCCGACTCCGGACGAGGGCAGAGTACACCCTGGACAGCTTTCCAAGTCATTGCAGAGCAAAAACACACTGACAGCTATGCAGCTCCTCTTCATGAAAGTCAGCAATGGTTCTTTTACATGAACCTCGCACCACAGACAGTGAGAGACACGGCTAGCCTTTGATAGCCCAGGTAGCTGAACTGGAGGGACAGCAGTGACAACCATTGAGAGTGGGGCTTGAACCCCCAAACCTTGGGATCAGTGATCCAGCACCTTACCACCAGGCCACCACTGTCCTCTTAATGCAAATTATATTTACAAATTGCAGTGTTCTACATTTCATCATCATGTACACAGATACTTAAATAAACTTTTCTAGACTTCTTTTGTTGTCAACTCTAACTGTAACTGAGTCAAATGTAAATCTGAAGCTTTAAAGCAGTTTATAATCTCTACAGCCCTCTGCTGTCTACAACGAGGACTGCAGAGTAAGAGAAGTGGAGGTTGAGAGAGAGAGAGAGAGAGAGAGAGAGAGAGAGAGAGAGAGAGAGAGAGAGAGAGAGAGCTCATCATCTCAGTTCTGGCTAAACAGGGAGATGAATGGCAACTGTAAGGCTGAAATAATCATGAAAAGCCTAAAATAATAAAGCGCCCAGGAAGGATCTGTCTGAGGTTGAAAGCCACAGTAATTATAGATCTTTTGTAGAAACATTTTTAAAAAAGGAACATGCTGCACGTTTAAGCCTGGATTTGTGAATACAATGGACAGCGGTGTCTTGAATACCTTCAAAAGCTTTGGCGGCATCCACTAGGTCGGACCAGTCGAGCCCACTGTCCGCACTGGCATCAGGAAGTGGGATGAGACCAGGGTCCTGCTGGGGCTTCCTGCCCGGTGCACCCTCAAAAACACTACTCTCTGTAAAAGTGAGGTCACCTAGAGATCATGCAAAAGAGTCACTTGTACTACGGTGAAATTTAAGATACAGCCATTGGGTATTAGATGGAGGCTTCATTTCATTAAATGGACTTTTAAAAACAGCAAGATTACAGCATTCGTCCACTCAGGCTGCATATATTTGAAGAGTAAAACAATTTAAAGGGTCTGAATTTGTTAATGCAATGAATGACTCACCAAGAGATTTGGCCCCTTGTGTGTAGGATGATTGGTGTAGTGAGGTGCTGCGGGTACTTGGTGAGCGTGGCATGGTGGAGCGACCGAACAGGTCGGCACTCTGACGAGCTGCTGTGAGCACCCTCTGCCCGCTGAAGATGCTCTCGTCAGAGAAGGTCCGCTGTAATGAGCGAGGACTCGGTGTTGATAGTGAGAATAAAGGCTGAAAAACACACGTGCCAGCAAGAGTACATCAAAAAGGGCACATGCTTACCCAGCCATGTATGAAATAAACCATATTATAGAATTTAAATAAAGTTTAACCCTGAAGAATGTGGGAGACTGCTGCACCTTAGCTTTGCTACAGCTAGGAGGAGGGCTGTCCAGAGTGATGAGCTTCTTCAGATCCTCCTCCACAGTGGATCGGGGAGTGGGCTGAGGGGACTGGCTCACCTTCATAGTGGCCCGTAGCTGAGGCTGCCCACTTAAATACCCATCGCCTGGATGCTGCCTGAATCAGAGAGGACATACACAAAGCCAAATGCCATTTGATCACATGGTTATTTCATCCATGTCTAGCTAGGAATGTCTAGGATGTCTAGCGCTTTTAACCATCTGCATTGCCACAAAGCAGCTTCAAGGAAATCTGCAAGATTATAGATTAAAATTTGTCTCGAATGAGCAAGCCAGAAGCGACAGTGGCAAGGAAAGTTTCCCTGAGACAGCAAGAAGAAACACCTTGAGAGGAACCAGATTCTAATGGGAATCCATCCATTTGGGTGACAGGTAGCGAGAATTTGCAAGTCGGTACTGAACGGTCACAATTTGGACCCAATCGCAGAGCTCCACTAGAGTCAACTAGTAATGCAATTTCTGCAGAGAAAAACAGAAGGCCCACTGCAACATGACTCAGAAACAAATGAGAGTCACCCCAAGTGTTAATTACACTTATGATCACAGAACACACTAAAGAAGATTTTATTGATAATCACAAATGTAGACCATCCCATAACGGTACAAATTAAGACAGAAATCCTGCCCAATCCAACGCGATAATGATCCTTACGGCTCCTGAGTGGTGTATCAACACGATACATGTCTTAACCCAGAGATCGCAAGTTTGAATCCAGGTTCATGTCATCAACTTTATCCCTCTGTAGTTGCCGCAACTCTGCACATCTCCCTTGTTCTTAAAAATGAGTACCAGCACACGTCTCCTCCACTCCTCCGGCATCTGCTCACTCTCTAGGACCTTGTTGAATGTCTAGGACCTTGTTGAATGGATGCTAATTGAATTCAACATGAAACTGAATTCAACATGAAATGAATATTAATATAAAAATAAGTATACACGACGCTTAGGATTCTTCGAAAAGATAATAAATATCTGTAATTGTTCTGTAATTTGTGCATTCGGGTTTTCACTCATATTACAACTCTCTTGGCTTAACTGAGTATGCATTAGATTGTGCCAATCTGAGCAAATAGTTAATTCATCTCTGTGTATGAGACTTGCACCCATGCTAGTAGGCTTACACTTCTGACCAACCATATTTGCTTAAGGTTACAAAAGTCAGCAAAAACAGACAACGTCTTAACACAAGGGTAACACGCTATATAACCGAGATATAACTGAGATATATATATATATATATATATATATATATATATATATACACATATATACATATATATATATATATATATATATATATATATATATATATATATATATATACACATACATACACACACACACACACACACACACACACACACATATATATATATATATACACGTGTGTGTGTGTATGTATATATATATATATATACACGTGTGTGTGTGTATGTATATATACATATATATATATATATATATATATATATATATATATATATATATATATATATATATACACTCACCCACACACACCCTCACACACACACACACACACACACACACTATGTTGTTTGTAAACAATGAATGCAGCGTCATTACGTCAGCGTACTACGTAGGTACATCTAAACTCAAAATTTGACTTTTTTTTTTTTTGGGAAACAAAGAACGCAAAATCGAAAAAATGTAAAATGGATGAACGCAAGTCAGGGAGCGTCTGCATTTGAGTACTTTCATCCCTTCAGTATTAAAAAGTGTTATGAGGGTGTAAAAGCGTTTCATGCTCAACCCTGCCAGAAATTTTGGAGGTGGGCCTCTGGCTGCATTTCTTTCAGCTGTGATGACAAAGGATGCATTTTGGCATATGAAGGACCCCAGATAAACTCGCTCTAACTTTCAAATACTGAATTTCCAAGGCAACATACAGCACACACCCCCCCCCCCCCCCCCAAAAAAAAAAAAAAAAAATCCTGGTTTGGATAAGTTGTGTGTATCAGGTCGAGAATCCCCCAGAACCTGACAAAACCATGGTAGTTAACATGGGAATGCAGCAGAAACGACTAGGTGCTCAGGCATATATAAAGGTTTGCCAATTTCTTTATCGTAGTCGCTTTGTTTTCACCCAGAGGTTATTAACCCTGGAACTGGAGGACCCCCTGCCTTGCACAGTTTAGTGTTTTACTCGTTCCCAAAACACCTGATTTAACTATTCACCCAATTATCAGGTCTTCCTGATTTAAATGTGTGTGTGACAGAGCAGGGAAAGCACTAAAATGTGCAGAACAGGAGTTCTTCCAGACAAGGGTTGGGTTGGCCTGTAAGCCAAGATGATGACCTGCACCACTCAGTGGGCCAATCTCTGCTTAAACAGTGGAGCTCTTTGTCTCGTCCCCCACAAGGCAGATGACCAGTTGAAGTGATGGACGTCCGATTAACACAATAACACGGGACAATGGGTGACAAAATCCAAAATGACTTTTGACAAACCTTTCACACTCACAGCTCATTTCAGAGTCATCTCATCACCCGCACATGCAAAGCAAGTGAATCACCAAGGGTGTGCTCATATAATTTCTGTTAACATAATAAGGTGATCTGTTAAAGGAGCTGACACAACAGGCTGTTGATGGAGCTTGGTAAACAGAGACAACAAGGTCCATTAAAAAACAAAACAAAACTTGCATGTGTGCATGTGTGCACCATCCACCATCAAGCTGTGGCCGTAGTATTACTACCAGAAACACCTTCAGTGTAGTGTAAAAAGGGACCTGCCACCTGTTGAGCAGTTCATGTGTGAAGGCTGGAAACCCGAGAAAGCAGGTAGCTCACAGGTTACAAAGCTGAGTCATACAGTACGTGGGAAAAAATTCAGAGTCAGTGAAAAATGTGACTGGTGACAACAATTCTGAATAACGGAGCAGTTAGTATTCAACTCGTGGTCACCAATGGTTGTGATAAATATAAATAAGATGGTATTGGGTTAGTACTTGCGAGTTATGAACAGAAAAAGGCAGCAAGCAAATGAAGAAACCAAACAGAAGATAATAGCTAATAATGGTGAATGAATTAAATACATGCAACGTTGGTGTGAAAAGTAGAAGAGAGATCATAGAAGCCTATAACTAGCTTTGGAGAACAGGGTACCTGTGGGTCAAATTGCCGTAACAGTTATGCTGCCTAAGATAGAAAGTCATCAGAACACACAAAGCATTGCAGCGCTCTGTTGTGTATGGGGTGTCGAGATGCAACCCAGCCACGTAATGTCAATGGTACAGCTAATCGGTGTGCATCACACAGTTTATAAGAAGATCAAAATCTTGGTATTGTTTGTTATATGTACAAGAAGGTATTCAGGTCACTCAAACCATCTCAGACAGGTACAAGTTGTGATAGAATATAAAGCTCTAGCTGTTGCAGTGCATATGAACTGTTTGTAGCCAACAGAAAGAGAACTAATGCTGTGTGCATCTAGATCTCTGACCAGGAAAAACCCAAACATAACGGAGTCTCTATTTCTTTCGTGCAAACTTGGGGTCGTCTTTCTCAACTGGGAGTTCCTCCAAGTTCAGGATGTCACAGTGTACGCAGCATTAAAACTAAGATCCACACAAAAATGTAGCCCCTCTTTAACCTTAAAACAAGTTATGCTGTATACACAAGTATTTGCGTTTGCTCACTTGATATGCTAATAACACATTACGTTCTTAATTGATAATGATCACGATATAGTTACAGAGGAAATAAAAAAAAAAAAATCTAAAAAAAAATTATGCTGTACTATGTATTATCATGGTGTGGCACGGTTTTAATTTCTAAGCCTTATCAGGAGGAACTGTAGGCTGGAAGGAGTGTGGATTGTTCCAAATTCTTTGCAAGAGTGGGTGGGGCTGGTAAGAAATCATTTGGGAATCCATTCTCATGTATCTTTTTTGCCCCATGACTTGCAAAGCTGAATCAATATCATAAAAAAATATATTTTTTTCCCACCAAGTCTTTATTTTTCTTCAGGGGTTTGAAGAGGATGGTTGGTTGGCTGGTTGGTTAGAACATTGGTCATGTGTGTCTGTTTATGTCACGAAAACTAATTTTCCACAAAACATTAGCCAAATGTGGGTCTTGAGCCAAACAAGAGCTGATTTAATTTTGGCCATGATCAAAGAAAGTTTTGAAAGATTTTGTAATATGCACAATAGGGAAAAATTACATATTTTAACACTATAACTTCACAAATACATCATTGATTGATTAAAAAAGGCCTGTATTGAAAGTTTAGCGATTGTACTGTCTTAGTGGAAGTTTTCACTCTGAATTTGTTTCAAAAATATGATGAAATTGAAATGTTTTACTATCCATTAGCCCTTTTTGATACGGTTCCTCTATTTTGAGCAAACAAACAATGACATGCTTTAGTTTAGCTTAAAAATACATCCAGGACTATCAGTTTTCTCAGACCATGATTCAGGGGTTCTAATACTAATGCTGAGAGTTTAAACAATGTTCAATGATGGATGTAAACAAAGCATTACATAAACGATAATTTTAGGTCTTCACCTCTGCAAGGTTTCGACTGTGTTCAGATACGCTTGGCTGTGTGTAAATCCAATAGCATTAACAAATGAAAGCCTTCAATGTCCGACATTTGGTAATCATCCTGACATAAATATCTTACTTTGATTGCTTGACCAGCCATAAATTCACTCTGTTTTGCACATCTGACTTCGACGGAACTGATTCAACTCCAGCTCAAACCGTTAATGAATCATCAGGAGGTAAGTGCAGGGGAAACAGAAGCGTACAGTACCCTGTTTTTCCTGAACTCCAGTTTCACTCTACTTAGGGTTGGTTACTCTTTTTTTTTTTTTAACCCAAGACTTACTTGCGACTGCTACCAAAATCCACTGAGTTGATGGTGCCCCCTGGCTTCTTCCAGCCAATCAGGTACTTGCTGGTGGCTCCCTGGCGGGGGTAGAAGCTCTTGGCTCCAGGAGAGAGGGATGGATGGGTGGGGGAGGAGGTGGAGGGAGCTGACTCCTCCTGAGTGGAGCTCGGTGGGCTGCCCGAGTGCACTGAACTCAGAGTGCTTTCAGACACAAAGAGAATATAAAGAATCAATATTTTCTTTTTCGATCCTTCACGAAGCCATGCACACAGCGAGCACAGAGTGTAACGCCAATGTATTGCGTATATAATATATATATTTGTGTGTGTGTGTGTGTGTGTGTGTGTGTGTGTGTGTGTATATGCCTTGATGCCACAAACATAACTGAACATAACTGAAGCAATTATTAATGAAAAACTGCTGTCAAAAGTGGAAGCCGCACTCAGGAAAACAGTTTTGTCTTTTGTTCAGA
Organism: Plotosus lineatus; assembly: GCA_024760905.1. NCBI lineage: Eukaryota > Metazoa > Chordata > Actinopteri > Siluriformes > Plotosidae > Plotosus > Plotosus lineatus. The sequence continues at coordinate 42,241,149 of CM045732.1, read as the reverse complement.
AGAGAAAAAGCCTAATATGCCACAACAACTGGAGGTCAATACAGGTCAGCAGCTTTTCTTTTCACCATATATATATATATATATATATATATATATATATATATATATATATAGGTCCTTCTAAAAAATTTGCATATTGTGATAAAGTTCATTATTTTCTGTAATGTCCTGATAAACATTAGACTTTCATATATTTTAGATTCATTATACATAACTGAAGTAGGTCAAGCATTTCATTGTTTTAATATTGATAATTTGGCAAAAAAGTAAAGAAAAAACCAAAATCACTCTCAAAAAATTAGCATATTTCATCCGACCAATAAAAAAAGGGCGTTTAATACAAAAAAAGTCAACCTTCAAATAATTATGTTCAGTTATGCACTCAATACTTGGTCGGGAATCCTTTTGCAGAAATGACTGCTTCAATGTGGTGTGGCATGGAGGCAATCAGCCTGTGGCACTGCTGAGGTGTTATGGAGGCCCAGGATGCTTCGATGGCGGCCTGAAGCTCATCCACAGTGTCGGGTCTGGTGTCTCTCAACTTTCTCTTCACAATATCCCACAGATTATCCATGGGGTTCAGGTCAGGAGAGTTGGCTGGCCAATTGATCACAGTACCAAAACCACTGGTAACCTGTTTACTGACCATGGTATTACTGTGCTCCAAAATCTCCTGATAGCTAGCTGCATGGACCCTGCCCTTGATTAAACACAGTGGACCAACACCAGCAGCTGACATGGCACCCCAGACCATCACTGACTGTGACTGTGGGTACTTGACACTGGAGGAAGACTGGGGAGAAGGAAATGCCAAAATGCCTGAAGTCCAGACTCTGGCACCTTGATTTCCGAATGACATGCAAAATTTGCTTTCATCCGAAAAAAGTACTTTGGACGACTGAGCAACAGTCCAGTGCTGCTTCTCTGTAGCCCAGGTCAGGCGCCCAAGGTTCCCCAAGGTCTGGAATCGGCCCTTCTCCACAATCTTCCTCAGGGTCCGGTCACCTCTTCTGGTTGTGCAGCGTTTTCTGCCACACTTTTTCCTTCCCACAGACGTCCCACTGAGATGCCTTGATACAGCACTCTGGGAACAGCCTATTCGCTCAGAGATTTCTTTCTGTGTCTTACCCTCTTGCTTGAGGGTGTCAATGATGGCCTTCTGGACAGCAGTCAGGTTGGCAGTCTTAGCCATGATTGCGGTTTTGAGTAATGAACCAGGCTGGGAGTTTTTAAAAGCCTCAGGAATCTTTTGCAGGTGTTTAGAGTTAATTGGTTGATTCAGATGATTAGATTAATAACTCGTTTAGAGTACCTTTTCATGATATGCTAATTTTTTGAGATAGTAATTTTGGGTTTTCATGAGCTGTATGCCAAAATCATCAGTATTAAAACAATAAAAGACCTGAAATATTTCAGTTGGTGTGCAATGAATCTAAAATATATGAAAGTTTCATTTTTATCAGTACATTACAGAAAATAATGAACTTTATCACAATATGCTAATTTTTTGAGAAGGACTGGTATGTGTGTGTGTGTGTGTGTGTGTGTGTGTGTGTGTGTGTGTGTGTGTGTGTATATATATATATATATATATATATATATATATATATACATATATAAATAATGAAAGACAAGATTCCTGTGTTCTGCATTCCTGAGTGACTTATACTGTCTCGCTTCTCTCAGAGAAGGAGCAAGCATGAGCATTTTGCTAAAAACAAGCTAGCACTTGTTAAACCATAAAGTCATCGCAACCATTGGGGAAGTGAACGGTTCATGATGAGTGATGTGTCAGAAAGAGAGCAGCGCTTTCTACTCAGGGGAAAAAAAAAGGATCTTTGCTGAAGTAGTTCATATGGTAAAAAGCACCATGTGAATGTGTGTATTAAACTTTGTCAGGGCGCATACCGACACCTACATAAATTTAAAAAAAATAAATAAATAAATACAGCCTAATACATTGTACATGTGTTAGAAATGTCTTATGAGGATTTATAGAAGAACATTAAACTGAACTGAACCCACTGCGTGGACTGCATTGAGCCTTTGAGTGAGTTTCCTCGGCTACACTTGAAGCATTTGAGATGAACCGCTGCTCCATGACCGCCAATCACCCGCTCCTGATCTCTCTTCTACATACTGTGCAGACATGAAGCTCCCCCGTCACACAATAACGAATCGGTTGGACAAATCTTTTACACTCGATGCCATACAGCAAATATCATTTGGACATGGGTTTGGAATTTGTTGTTCGTCATTTTAAATTACTGTATGTCGTCATCGTTGCTCGTTTGTATGCAAGCAAAAAGCCGGGATGCAGCAAAAAAACTCCAGATATGGCATGGTAGCCTTCTGTTCATCCCCTGTAAGATAGCCGTTAGTTACCGAAAATGGTATCATCCAATCTCCCCAAGCGAGTTACTTTTGGATGGACTTTGAAAGAAATTTCTGTTGGAGGCTTGGGCAGTATTCAGACTTGGAGACATGGGTCTTGAGTCTTTTTGGGATGTGGCTGCTTCCTGAGGTGAAGGTGCAGGTGATCGAGATAGAGTTGGAGATGAAGCTGCTTCTTCTGGAGCACTTGCTTCCTTCACCCACCCCCCACCCCCACCCACCCAACATCTTCAGATGTGTAGTCATACAATGTGACTGGGATGAAGATTCGTCGAGTCAATGTGCAAATGTTAAATTCCTGTGTGCAAACGTTACGTGATCGCGTTAAATTTGCGGAAGAACATGCACAGCTCGTTCATCAACATGCATTCAGCTTCCGCTATGGTTTGTTAGTGAGATATGATACCAAATTGATTTGATCTCGGTTTGAATCGGTCTCATTTGTTCTGTCCAGCACTTGAGAATCTATTTGTCATACTTTTGAGCTTGTCTTGGTGTCTTCATTTCCTTATTTTCATTTCTTAAGTTCGCCGTAGTGCGAAGGCCGCCTGAGATGAAATGCAAAAAATAAATAAAAACCTTATATAGAAGATACTATTACGGGACACGCTGATTGGATTTCAGTGACAGGACAACCCAAAAGTAATTTATTCCTCTTCTACCATTGCTATAGTGTCAGATTACAGAGAATCGGGAAACTTTACTGTCCTTGCAGAGTACTGATTCCTGAATGCCTAAACATTAAATAAATGCCTCTTATGGTTCAGAAAACCTCACCATGATGACGGCAGAACATTCAGTCCCTGTCCTCAATCACGCTGTGCTATCACGCAGCATTTCATGAATGCGCATATATTTCCGAATAAGAACTTCAACAGTGTGGATCGAGCCTGTGTAAATTTCCCACTTCTGAGCTCACGGCTGGGTTAGTGACATCACTGGACGTTGAAAATGATACTTTTCATTAATTTACCCCGATGCACCTTTAACAAGAATGTGCACATCAACATGAAGCTGGCATAAAGCGGTGGCTTGGTGGATAAGGTCATGGGTTACTGATCCGAAGATTAGAAGCTCAATCCTCAGTATCACCAGTGTTGGCCCCTTGAGCGAGGCCCTTAAACATCAATTGCATAAAAAAAAAAAAGATAAGTGTAAGTCGCTCTGGGTGAGAGCGTCAGCCAAATACTGTAAATGCTCTTAAAATGTTTTTGAAACTGATAGATGCCATACAGTGAGTGGGGCGTTTTCTGAACCTATTCCCATTAACACAATAGAGACAAACAGAGTAGTGCGTCTGCAATGTCTCTATAAGCAATCATTATATAACGATGTATATATAATATACACTATTAATAGAATGACAACAAATATATAAGAATCGTTTCTTGTTAATATAAGTGTCACATCAAAGCAATAACAAACTCAGAATTTGGCTTTTGCTCAGGGATAAATGGGCTGCCACATGGTGCCTGTGCTTCAGCTCTTCCTATCGAATAATATAAATCTGTTTTGAATTTCGATCTGTAGCAGTTCGGTTAAAGGAAACTAATTCACTAAAAGTGTGGCGGTGTAGGGTTTGGGTTCTGGGTTCAATTCCCATACTCGTGTATTCTTGTGTGGAGTCTGCATGTTTTCCCCGTGCTTGTGTGGGTTTCCTCTGTGAACAGTCTCTGACAGTCCAAAGGCATGCTCATCAGGGTAACGGTCTGTTCCAAATTGCTCCAAGGTGTGTGCACCAGTGCGAATGGTTGTGTGTGTAGTTCTGCGTTGGTCAGGTGAACTGTTTAGAGTGCACCCAGCTTACGTAGTGTCGACTGAGATAGGCAGCAGCCACCCCGGAACCTTAATAAGATTAAGCAGTCCATCAAATGAGAGAGTGATCCACTAAAAAGACATTTAGATTCTGGCCAATCAGATTCCAAAGGAAAAATAAATTGTGGTTTCACTAAAAACAAAATTATAGCAATCTGAGCTCTAAAGTATTACATGCTCTGAGCACTTGTAGTTTCAAAGTGTACCTGGAATGAGACACTGCATCATTGACAGCATGCGAACTGGAATCAGGAGTCTGACAGCTTTTGGTCTGACTCTCAGCGAGATCTGATGTCTGAAGTGGGTTCTCGGAGCCTGCGGAGGAGACGTGTGGAGTGATCTCCCCCCAGTGAGCCGAGGCCTTTTCTTTAGACTTAGCGCTGATGCTAACTGGAACAGAGTCTGAGTTCCTGAACGCGGTTTCCATGGCGCCATTAGCAGAAGGTCCCTTGGGGCAAGCGGCTGTAAAGCCATTCAGTTCACAATCCAGCTTCCCATCTGAATCAAACCACTTCTCCTCACCATGGGCGGAGCTGGCAACGTGGCTGGACAGCGTGGTGCTGCTGGATGTAGCATCATTCTGTAACGTGACGCACAGACATCACATTTATTGGAGTGGTGTAATTGCTTTTACTGGTAAATCACATGTGAGTGAAACCAGACCCTCGACTCACCTTACAGCTGGTGTTTGGGTAGACTGACGTGTAAAGATCTTTGTGGAGTTGATCAAAGCTCGTCAGGACTGGCGAAAAAGGTTGGAGTTAAAACAGTAAACAAATGTTTGCAGGAAAGCTTTGGGTTTGTTGGGAGACAGTTTAAGAACTGAAGCGCTGTCTCTCAAAAGTACAATTTTAATAAATGAACATTATAGACACTGCTGTGTTAAAGACACTGTTGGCATAGTATGAGTGTGTTCTGTTCTCTCTCTCATCATTGGTTAAGCTCAAGGAACTTTCGTAACTTGTTTTTTTCCACACAGTTTTTGTCTCGTTGACGGTAAAGGACAAAGTACGTCTCTCACTCTCACTCTCACACACTCTCACACACACACACACACACACACACACACACACACACACACACACACACACTCACACTCTCTCACACACACACACACACACACACACACACACACACACACACACACACACATTTATACCTGATCATTACTATAAATGATATATGGGCCACCAATAAAATTCTGAACTCAGAAAACACATCTGAAGATTAACACTCATCTTGATAACACACCTCGCACAGCCTGTGATAAATCATTTATCCTGAGAGTCATGTGAGCAGTACTTCCGATTACCTGCTGGTGTCCTACTGGCTCCTTCTCCCTCCACCACTCTAACCCAGCTGGGTGTAACCCACACGCACTCCTTCACAATTTGACGATCAGCAGCTAATGGTGAGCTGCGGTTTGCATTAAACCTGAAGAGGACGTCAGTAAGAAAAGCAAACAAAAAGCAGACGCTTAGCAACCCTTACATGAATCAAAAAAGCTTAGCCTTAAAAGCTTATTATTACTCATCAGTTTATATATTTTTTCTGATAATGTGATGTTTACACGATCATGTGATCGCACATAAAATATACTTAAAATTTTTTTCTACTACAAAGGTGCATACACACAGAAGAACAGGGTGACCCAATAAAACCCCCCAGAATTCAAAGACAAATGAAAGGAAAAAAAATATTTGCGCACATGAAATTTCATTTAATACAGTTTTTATTCTTCATGTTTTCTGAAGGCTGCCGTGGCAAAACCTATTGTGTGCTACTACCTACTGCTTTAATAACTGTGTTCTACTTAATCAACTGATTCCCCATTGGTTGAATTGGTATTTATTTTGTCAATCATTTAGCAGGAAGAATAAATAAATATATTCAAAACTAATATTCTGTCAATTTTCTGACTTGAGAGTTTGTTCCATGAACATTTAATTATCGCTAAGTATGTCTTCCTTCTGGAGGCATATTATTATTATTGTTTTAATTGTGTGTAAGTCTGAGCAGTTGTGTATGAACCTTTTTTTAAATTTCAGTTTCATTATTAAGAATAAATAAGTTTTTTATTGCCACCCATTGTCATTCAAGTCAGCAATACATAACAGCCAATCAGCATCAACTCAGTGATGCGGCAGTGAGCGGGCATGCTCACGCAGTGGACATGGGACAACCATTCAAGCCTTACACCAGACCTATTATTCTCTGCTTGGGAATAATGACTATTCCACACACTCATCCAAATCTGACTGCTGCGGGACATGAGGCAATTACTGATCGGACCGATTCTAATAAAATGTGATTGGATCTCAAATCCAGGACTGTTTCTGGTATTCTTTCCAATTAATCAGCCTGCGTGTTTGGGAACTGACTTAGTTTATCTGTAGTTATATGAGAATCTGAATCACCTACCCATCTGGATTGGACTTCTGACGCCAGTGGGTGGAGCTGGAACTGCTGTCACTGGAGAAAGTTTGGTTGTTGGGGGAACTGCGAGTATGGGGAGAGCGCCCCATCACAATAGAGCAAGCCAGGGCGTAATTATCAGAGCCTGGAGAATATCTGAGAAAGAAGAGGCTCCTGTCAGCCTCACTACAGACTATATCACAGGAGGAAGCAACATCTCAGGAATCAGTGGAATCTAGAAGTCAGCAGTTTGTCCAAAATAAATAATGTGTTTGTGATGCCAATTGAATTCTTTGTAAGGAAGACTGCCAGGGTGCATTAACAACGTTAAAAGCAGCATCAGCAGCAAGTTTGACCAACTCACGTACATGTTTATGTACACTGTTTTTTCTGTAATGTCTAAATAAGGTTGAAGTGATGCGTGAACGCTTCCTCTGAGAACCACATCAATCATGTAGTAATGCAATTTTAACAATGAACATGATCATATGAACATTTGTGTTTCAACTAGTGAGTGTTAAAGTGAGGTGTGGTGAACTTTCTCATTTTAAAAAGAACAAATTGACATCAAATAGCCAGAGATGCTCATATTTTTTATATGCAAAAGTATGTTGCTTGATTTATTTGTCACCAACTGGTCGTAAACAATAGTATATGTACAGGGTAACGCAAAAAACCTCCCACATTTCAAAAGTAAATAATCTAAAAGCTTACAGGTTATGCAACTATTATTTTCACATATGAATCTTAGTCATGCAGGAGGGGCGGTTTCGGGGTACGTCGGTGGCCCAACCCAAACTTGAGCCCCTTGATGTGGAAGAAGTGGCTGTGAGGTTTCAATAAAGATAGAGCTACAGCCCACACATGGCTGGTAGACCATCAGAAGTGCTGAGGGAAACGTTTCCAGTTCAGGTGATCTCGTCACATGGTCCCCTGTACACGCCCCTCTTTAACCCAAACTCTTGAAGCTCTTAAGGTTACTATTCAGCAGTGGATTGCTGCTGTTGGCCCAGGCACGACCCATCGAGCCATGACAGACTTCAGAAATCTCCTCGGAGAGCGTAACGACGCCGATGCCACTATTTGGAGGACCATCTTTAAATTATGACGAATAAAAGCTGCACTGAATCGAGTTTCATGTGTGATAATAACAATTTAATTATTTTCTTTTTTATTTACATTTGAAATGTGGAAGGCTTTAATGTGCCACCCTGTATAAACACTGGATATAATTCTGCTCCCAGTTATAAGAACTGCAACAATATGTCACATGATTGGGTCAGATGCACGTGTGACTAGGATGGAAAGTGCCACGCAGAGGATTTCCTATAAAGATTTACCTAAATCACTGAATGCAGTGAAAGCAAACCTCAAAAACCAAGAAGGCAGAAAACCTTGAATTAAAACTTACAGAACTTGCATCTTTACTCATTAGGGTCCAAAAACTACCTTTTAGCGTTCAGTGGACGACCTTCACTGGACACGCTGCGAGGGAGGAGTGAGCCGCGTCTGGCGTAGTCTGAATTCTGCATCTTGCTGATTGCTGCCCCTTGGCCTTGGCTGACATTTCGATTCTGGGAAGTGCAGACCACAGTCTGTGGAGGAGCGGTGGGTCGAGGCCACTTCTCATTGCTATTGCGAAAGGGGAACCTGTATTCATATGGCATCCCCTCCTTGTGGTTTTTGTAGTCCACTAGTGGCATGTGGTATATCTCCGAGCAACCTCTTCAGAAAGAAAGCAAACATTCTTTCAGTAATTGAACCACCAGCCACACAACGGAGATAAATGAGGTTCTAACAACCACAGAACCTACTGTTAGGAAGTTTGGAAATTGCAACAAACCAAAGAAATCAACGACAGTGACATTGAATGTAAATCAAACACAGCACATCTTATTCTCATAGACCTGAGCTGACATGGGTGGTAAGGGTGATGTACACTATATCTCAATGCTCCAGAATATGACAGTGCTAGTATGGATACATCAAAGTAATTTGGGCAGGTTCCCAATTGTCAGATAAATACTATCCAATATTTAGCCTGCTTTTAAACTTGAAGGCAGTATCTTGTGTAAACCTGATGAAAACACCAGGACCAGATCACCTGCGAGGGGTAGAGTCGTCATGTGGCGGGATGATCACAACTCGGACCGTCACCGAGGTGCGCAGCAAGTCAATGATTTGCTCGTGTGACAGCGTTGCCACGGCTACCTTGCAAATCTCCACCAATCGACTGCCTTGCCTCAAACCCGCCTGCCACGCGTAGCCATACGGCTCTACGTCAGCCACGACACCCTCGAAATTCACATGGAATCCGAGCTGGCCCAGTGCATTCCTCCTCAGAGTCATCTCCTTCGTCTGACTGCCTTTGGTCACCAGCTGAGGAATAAATAAATAAACAACACGCCAACAAGTTAAAACAAGAACACCTTCGTTATGATGCACTAGTTTAAGATTTTATTTATGCTGCATATTCATGAAATATATGTGGGACACAGTGAGAGAAAAGCTACCATTCTTTCTCTTTATGGATAAATCAGTGTACTGTGATTACTTGGGGGTTTTTTTGTTTTGTTTTTTTGTTTTTTTTTTTGCATATCTAGGATTTCTGGTAATGTTTTTGGACATGCAAACTTGAGCTCTGCATAAGAATGAAGGACTGAAATACTGAGCACTAGGACGACACTGTCTGGAGCAGCCGATTCTGTTTCACCTCCTTTTAACCCTTTATATGAAGAATTGTATCAGAAGCACATAAATTAGGGGGCAATTTATTTTATATAATTTAATTACTGATTAAACACGTGTTCTGACTGTACCCTTTGTATATTAAACCCATAGTTTTAGAAAAACATCCCTATTTAACACAACTTAAGTTTTCTCTTGCCAAAACAGAACTGTAGTTACTCATTTCTCAATTCTATTCCAATAGCAGGGTACAAAAGTGTTCGAGAACTTGCAGGGCAAGTTTCCAAATCCACCAAAAGACTTTCATTCACAAAAATACCCGATCTGAGCCAAAGTTCTGAACACACAGTTCAGCGACACTCACTCTGGATGGGTTAAATGGAGAGGCAATAATTTCCCTTGCGATATTAATACATTATTTAAAAAAAAAAACACTTCTGTCAGTTGCTCTGGATAAGAGTATCTGATAAAAGCTATTAATGTTCTGACCAGTCAAGAAAAATTCCGGCTGTATGTGAACGCGCTAGTAGATTCCTCGCTGCCCAGAGTGTTGACAATAATCTGAGCGAGAAATCCTCATTTTCTGTCGTTCCTCGTTTTCACGTCTTTCTCTTTTACGTTCAGACTCGGTTTTGAGTACTAATTTTGAGAGTGACCATTTTTTACTCAAAACCCACTGCAAATTTGTCACATGACCCACACTTTCTGAAAATCACAGGATTGTGTACACAAAGTACGGAATTCAAGACAGTAAGTTGGTATTGCTTAGGATCGTTTGTTTGTTTGTTTGTTTACATTGTTTAGCTCTGATTTGGAGAGAAAAAAAAAAGATGATATCTCACACTTTGAAAACTTTTGAGGGGTAATAATGATCAGAACTACATCTATTTGTGAATTTTCCTCTGGGATTAATAAAGTACCTATCAATCCATCTGTTAATCCATCCATCCAACCGTCTATCTAATTTATGTGTTGTGTAGGACATGCCTTTTTGAATCCAGTCTAATTTTTCTGTGTAGATATTTATGGAGGGTGCAGGAAGAATTTTTAATCTGTTACAGCTCTGTTCACTCCTGTTGACATGCTGGTTATCAGCAAATCTATTTGTTTGTTTACTGTTTATTACATCAAAATATATAACTAAAAGTTCAAATTTATTTTACAGTCGTAACTCGTAATATATAATACTCCTAGTATATAAATTCAGCCGTGAGGGGGGGCACAAGCCAATTTTCACCCTCACGCCGGTCCCAAGCCCAGATAAATACACAGGGTTGCATCAGGAAGGGCATTCGGCGTAAAACCAATGGCACATAAAACATGCGAGTCAAAAATACAAATACCATACCAGTTCAGTCGAGGCCCTGGTTAACAATGACCGCCATCAGTGCTGTTAACCAACAGGGTGCTGGTGGAAATTGGACTACTGTTGGTTGAAGAAGGAGAGGTCGAAGAAGGAGAGGTGGGAGGTATGTCCGTAGGCAGAGAGGGAAGAGGAAAGGCAAGAGCCAAGGACTGAGAGTAGGGACTTTGAATGTTGGAACCATGACAGGAAAAGGTAGAGAGCTTGCTGACATGATGCAGAGGAGGAAGATGGACATATTGTGTGTTCAGGAGACAAGGTGGAAAGGTAGCAAGGCTAGAAGCTTAGGAGCAGAGTTTAAGCTGTTTTTTTCATGGTGTGGATGGGAAGAGAAATGGAGCAGGAGTTATCTTGAAGGAGGGGTTTGTCAGGAATGTTCCAGAAGTGAAAAGAGTGTCAGAGAGAGTGATGAGTCTCAAGTTAGAAATTGAAGGTGTGATGTTCAGTGTTGTTAGTGCTTATGCCCCACAGGCAGGATGTGAGCTAGAAGAGAAGGAGAGATTCTGGAGTGACTTAGATGAAGTGATGCAGAGTACCTCCAGAGGTGAGAGTGGTCATTGGAGCAGATTTCAGTGGACATGTTGGTGCAGGCAACAGGAGGGACAAGGAGATGATGGGCAAGTTTGGTATCCAGGACAGGAACACAGAAGGACAGATGTTGATAGATTTTACAAGAAGCATGGAAATGGCTGTGGTGAATACTTTTTCCAGAAGAGACAGGAGCATAGGCTGACTTATAAAAGCGGAGGCAGGAGCACACAGGTAGACTACATCTTGTGCAGGCAATGTAATTTAAAGGAAGTCAGTGACTGCAAAATAGTAGTAGGTGAGAGTGTTGCCAAACAGCATAGGATGGTGGTGTGCAGGATGACGCTGATGGTGAGGAAGGTGAAGAAGGCAAAGGCAGAGCAGAAGACAAAGTGGTGGAAGCTGAAAAAGGAAGGGTGTCGTGTTGTCTTCAAGGAGGAGTTGAAACAGGCTTTGGGTGGTCAGGAAGTGCTTCCGGATGACTGGACAACTACAGCAAATGTGATCAGGGACACAGGTAGGAGAGTGCTTGGTGTGTCATCTGGAAGGAAAGTAGATAAGGAGACTTGGTGGTGGAATGAGGAAGTGCAGGAGTGAGTACAAAGGAAGAGGTTAGCTAAGAAGAAGTGAGACATTGAGAGGACCGAAGAGAGTAAACAGGAGTACAGGGAGGCACAGCGTAAGGCGAAGGTAGCAATGTCAAAGGCCAAACAGAGGGCGCACGAGGACTTGTATGCTAGGTTGGACAGTAAGGAGGGAAAAAATGATTTACACAGGTTGGCACAAAAGAGAAATAGCGATGGGAAGGACGTACAGCAAGTTAGAGTGATTATGAACAGAGTGGGAAACGTATTGACTGATGACAGAAGTGTGGTGGGAAGATGAAAAGGGTACCTTGAAGGGCTGACGAATGAGGAAAATGAGAGAGAGAAAAAGAGTAAAAGAGGTGACCGTTGAGGACCAGGAAGAAGCAAAGATTAGTAAGGGTGAAGTGATGAGGGCATTGAAGAGGACAAAGAGTGGAAAAGCAGTTGGTTCTAATGACATACTGGTGGAGGTATGAAAGGGTCTAGGAGAGGTAGCAGTAGATTTTTCCTCATTCGCGCACAAGTTGTCAATGTGCATTTTTTTTTGTGTTTTAATTTCCAGTTAAGGTAAGGCAGATGATTCGCTGTGGCGACCCCTGAAGGGAACAGCCAAAAGGAAAAGAAGAGAACTCCTAATATAAAAATTATTTTATACATATACAGGGATCCCTCACTTTCTGTGGCTAATGGGGACCGAGATCCCCCGCGACCACCGATTTCTGCGAAGTAGGATCAACCCCCTGACTGATGTATACATACATGTACTAGTCCTTCTAAAAAAATTAGCATATTGTGATAAAGTTCATTATTTTCTGTAATGTACTGAGAAACATTAGACTTTCGTATATTTTGGATTCGTTACACACAAGATGCTTCGATGGCGGCCTTAAGCTCATCCATAGTGTTGGGTCTGGTGTCTCTCAACTTTCTCTTCACAATATCCCACAGATTCTCCACAGATTATCCATGGGGTTCAGGTCAGGAGAGTTGGCAGGCCAATTGAGCACAGTAATATCATGGTCAGTAAACCATTTACCAGTGGTTTTGGCACTGTGAACAGGTGCCAGGTCATGCTGAAAAATGAAAATCTTCATCTCCATAAAGCTTTTCAGCAGATGGAAGCATGAAGTGCTCCAAAATCTCCTGATAGCTAGCTGCATTGACCCTGCCCTTGATTAAACACAGTGGACCAACACCAGCAGCTGACATGGCACCCCAGACCATCACTGACTGTGGGGACTTGACACTGGACTTCAGGCATTTTGGCATTTCCTTCTCCCCAGTCTTCCTCCAGACTCTGGCACCTTGATTTCCGAATGACATGCAAAATTTGTTTTGTCCAAAAAAAGTACTTTGGACCACTGAGCAACAGTCCAGTGCTGCTTTTCTGTAGCCCAGGTCAGGCACTTCTGCGGCGGTTTATGGTTCAAAAGTGGCTTGACCTGGGGAATGCGGCACCTGTAGCCCAGTCCACTGCTTCCACAGGTCCCCCAAGGTCTGGAATCGGCCCTTCCAGTTTTTCAAAGCCTCAGGAATCTTTTGCAGGTGTTTAGAGTTAATTTGTTGATTCAGATGATTAGGTTAATAGCTCGTTTAGAGTACCTTTTTCATGATATGCTAATTTTTTGAGATAGGAATTTTGGGTTTTCATGAGCTGTATGTCAAAATCATCAGTATTAAAACAATAAAAGATTTGAAATGTTTCAGTTGGTGTGCAGTGAATCTAAAATATATGAAAGTTTAATTTTTATCAGTACATTACAGAAAATAATGAACTTTATTGCAATATGCTAATTTTTTGAGAAGGACTAGTATGTGTATATAATATCAATAAATACATATCCAATGCTATAAATGTTTATAATAACAAACATTAAAAAATAATGCATAAGATGTAAATAAAATATAAATACACACATACAGACGCACCACTCAGACGTGCACCTCACATAAAAATGTATGTAGTTTTGTTGGGGGGGTTGGGTTGTTCTTTGTTTTTTGTTTGTTTGCATAATTGGCCTTGTTTTTATGGCATTTTCCTTAACTTTTTCCCCTATTCATCCTTAATTTCCTTATTTTTCAATGAATATTTTTGAAAAACCCCCACGATGCACTGAAGCCGCAGAAACTGAAACACGACGTAGCATGTATGCGTCTGTGTGCATATATATATATATATATATATATATACACACACACACACACACACACACACACACACACACACACACACATACAGGGATCCCTCGCTACTTCGTGCTTCAATTCATGCAGCTTCAGTGCATTGCGGGTTTTTTTTTTTTTGTTTTCATCTCTTTGTTTTCATTGAATTAAAAAAATAAGGAAATAAGGAAGAATAGGGAAAAAATTTAAGGAAAAGTCACAAATACAAGGTCAATTATGCAAAAAAACAAAACAAAAAAACCCCTAAACAAACAAAACAAAAAACAACCCAAAATCTCCCATCAAAACTACTTACATTGTTGTGAGGTGCACATCTGAATGTGAGGTGCACATCTGATCTTAATTTTGCTTCATAAATCGTTGAGCAACTTAATATTCGACAAGGGTCTGACAAAGAAGTTGTTATTAACTGTTGTAAATTACTTTTTAAGCCCCGTCTAGAATCCAATGTGTGGGGAGGGAGGGGGGGGTGTCAACTTGTCATGATCTCGGGAATTTCTGGTATGACAACTACATGTATTAAACCATCATTTGTACAAACGGCCGAGGAGAGCCAAGTGCTTGCGACCGTGACTTTCTGAGTTACAGTGAGATTCTGTATGGGAATAATAATGGACATCAGAAAGTTCCTCTAACGTTCAAATCAAAATGTCCAAAGGGATGCTAATGACTCGGAGCCAAGAAAAAAGACATGCCTTGCACAACCTGCAGGAGAGGCTGCAACTGTAGCAACAATCCATGACTCTGGTAACAGCCTGCTTTACAAATTATCTATAGACCTAAATTTATACTGTAAGATGTGTCAGTGAGCGATATTTGAAGAACTGTGATGCGTAGCATATATATTTATAGACATATTATAAACCCATTCAATGCTGCCAATTATAATATTGGCATGCCGCATTATATTTATCTCCGGATATTTATATGTCATATTTCAGACCTCTCCAGCATTATATATATAGAGTTGAGCCATTAACCTGTTAGTGAAAAGATTTTATAATTTTGCATAAACTGTCTATAGATATAGAATATGGGACATAATGTTTGTGGAGCGACTAGATCTGTATAATTAACTAGCCCGTGGCAGCACTAGTTGCTTAGGTTTTGAAGGTGCTGTGTATTTTACACCTGTTACTTTTGAACATTAAAATTGTAGTTGCTTTTACTAGATCTCGATTCAAGTTTTGAGTGTGTAATTGCTTCAAAATGTGTTGGATGTGAAAGCACTTTAATTCTCTAAAAATGACTTCAAATGCCTTTGATAAACCCAAAATTCAAAGATTTTTCCTGGGGAGACCCCCCCAAACGGCCCGCAGTGCTGCTCCGCGCCTTGATGGCCATTAATTTTTTTTTTTTTTACAGTTTATCCACATTTATACTTTATATATATGTATGAGAGATGTAAGACAGTGGTGAGGTGTGCTGTCAGTGTGACACAAGAGTTCAAGGTGGAGGTGGGACTGTATCAAGGGTCAGCTCTCAGCCCCTTCTTGTTTGCTATGGTGATGGACAGGCTGACAGACGAGGTTAGACAAGAATCTCCATGGTCTATGATGTTTGCAGATGACATCGTGATCTGTAGTGAGAGCAGAGAACAAGTGGAGGAAAATCTAGAGAGGTGGAGGTATGCCCTGGAAAGGAGGGGAATGAAGGTTAGTCTCAATAAGACAGAATACATGTGTTTGAACGACAAGGACCCAAGAGGAACGGTGAGGTTACAGGGGGCAGAGATAAAGAAGGTGGAGGATTTTAAGTACTTAGGCTCAACAATACAGAGCAATGGAGAGTGTGGAAAAGAGGTGAAGAAGCGCGTGCAGGCTGGTTGGAATGGTTGGAGAAAAGTGTCCAGTGTGATGTGTGATAGGAAGGTATCGGCAAGAATGAAGGGAAAAGTGTACAAGACGGTGATGAGGCTAGCAATATTGTATGGTTTAGAGACAATGGCCCTGGGGAAAAGACAGGAGTCAGAATTGGAGGTAGCAGAGATGAAAATGTTGAGGTTCTCTTTGGGAGTAATGAGGATGGATAGGATCAGAAATGAGTACATCAGAGGGACAGCACGTGTTAGATGTTTTGGAGACAAAGTCAGAGAGGCTAGATTGAGATGGTTTGGACATGTACAGAGGAGGGATAGTGAGTATATTGGTAGTAGGATGCTGAGGTTGGAACTACCAGGCAGAAGGCCCAGAGGAAGGCCAAAGAGAAGATTTATGGATGTGGTGAAGGCGGACATGAAGGTCATTGGAGTAAGAGTAGAAGATGCAGAGGATAGGGAGAGATGGAGGCAGATCATTTGCTGTGGCGACTCCTGAAGGGAACTGCCGAAAGAAAAAGAAGAAGAAGAAGATATATATATCCCCCAGTGGAGCTAACTGGGTCATCAAAGGCCGACCATGTCTCTCACTGTCTATGGTGTGAGGCATGTAAAAGAACCATTGCTGACTTTCGACAAGAGTAGGCTGCAAAGCTGTCAGCGTGTTTCTGCCCTGTGATGGCCTGGCGAGCTGTCCAGGGTGTACTCTGCCCTCGCCCGAAGTTGGCTGGGTTGGGCACCAGCCTCCCTGCGACCCAAATTAGGATTAAGCGGGTACAGAAAATGATGATGATGATGATATATATATATATATATATATATATATATATATATATATATATATATATATATATATATATAAAAACAGGGATCCCTCACTTTCCACTGTTAATTGGGACCGAGATCCCCCGCGATCACTGAAATCCACGAAGTAGGACCAACCCCCCCGACTGACGTATACATACATGTATATTTGTATATAATATCAATAAATACATATTCACAGCTATAAATGCTTATAATAATAATTAAACATTAAAAAATAATGCAAAGATGTAAATGAAATATAAATACACACACAAAGACATGCACCTCACAAAAATGTAAGTCGTTTTGGTGGGAGATTTTTTGGGTTGTTTTTTGTTTGTTTAGGGTTTTTTGTTGCATAATTAGCCTTGTTTTTGTGGCATTTTCCTTAACATTATATATATATATATATATATATATATATATATATATATATATATATATTTTTTTTTTTTTTTTTCCCTTTTATTATTATTTTTTTTTTCTATCTAGGCAGTGGTGGTGGCCTGTTGGTAAGGTTCTGGATCACTGATCGTAAGGTTGGGGTTCAAGCCCCACTCTCATTGGGTTGTCACTGTCCCCCCAGTGCGGCTAGCTGGGTTATCAAAGACCGGCCATGTCTCTCACTGTCTATGTTGAGAGGTTCATGTAAAAGAACCATTGCTGACTTTCGACAAGACAAGCTGCATAGCCGTCAGTGTTTTTCTGCTCTGTGATGGCCTGGCAAGCTCTCCAGGGTGTATTGGTGTATTTTTTATGTATATTTTTTTTAGTACATTTTTTGGAAAGTTAAGTTTGAGAAGTTGTTTTCTTACTCAGATCCCATTAATTGAATTTCATTTATCATTTGTGTACTGTTTACGTGCAGAAAATTGTCAAAACTCTCATGTCCCAATTACTGCATAAATGTTCTCACTATACCTCCAGGCGTCGAACAACCTCGCTGAAGTCCTCCGTGTTGTTATTGATGGATCTCAATGAAACGCTCTCACCACGCTCATAGTAGATCTTCATGGAGGCAGGGCTTCCTAGAGACCAGCCAATCACATCTCTCGTGGAGCAGTTGAATGCCAAGGCTTTGATTTCCTGGTCGAGTATGATGACAAATTCATTAGAGATGGCCAAGAGCCCCTCACGCTCTGCCCCCATCACCAAGTCCTCCAGATGCACCGTCCATGTGATTGCACCAAGGCTGCGCAGCTCTGCTCCTGCATAAGGTCGGCTTTTCTCTTTTCGTTTATGTGCGAGAGAGATGAAAGGAAATTTTCCAGATGATTCTACCGGTGTGCTGGTGACATGCCGCTCAGCCAGGTCACGCAGATACTCCTGACGTGTGCGTGTGGCCATGGCGCCAAACTTGGATGATTTGTGAGCAGCGTTCTCAGCGTTGATGACTTTTGTCAGAAGGAACTCTCTGAACACGGTGGATTTAGGTAACGTCACATCTTTGGGGATCGGGGGTCCAAATGAGGGCACGTCACTCGAGCGACTAACTGCCACGCTGCAGGAAAAACACAGGCTGTCATTGTGATGGACTTTGTACCATAATACAAACAGACAAGATAAAGTCAATGCGTTCGTCTATGCACAAGACGGGGAAAAAATACTAAATTTGATAAACACAATCAAATACAAAACGATAATCGGTCAAAAAATATCAACTGCTGCATATGATATTCGAATTAATTGCCATCAGAAAACTGGAGGAAGAAATAATTTAAATGAAAAGGGTTTACTGAACAGGCACCATGGTGGTGTCGTGGTTAGAACGTCTGCCTCATCAAGAAGGCCCGTGGTTAAAGTCCTGAGCTCAGTGAGGGTATCTCTCTGCAGAGGCTGCGTGATATTCCCTGCGTCTGCGTGGGTTTCCTCCGGGTACTCTGGTTTCCTCTTACAAAGGCATGCGTGTTAGGCGAAGTGGCTGTTCCAAATTTCCCCTAGCTGTGGACATGAGTGCGAATGGTTGTATGTGTTTCTCTGCTGAAGAGTTCAGGGTGTACCCCACCCTCGCTGAGTACAGGACTCAAGCCTAGGACGTTCTTGCTGTGAGGAGGATGTGCTAACCACCACACCGAGTGAGTCCGTATGTGGCCTGGCGAACCATACGGTAGATCATTGTGCTCATAGCTGTGACAATCCCTGTATGAGCATCATTCAAGCTTCAGGTATCGACATACATTCCTCGTGATTGGATGTAGACGTAGATAGATAGAACCACCACACCACCATGCTACTCTTCATAATTATTTCCTAAATTCTTTCATGCAGCTCATTCAAATACAATCACAAGTCACTGCCACACTGAAATATAAAATAAAATAAACAAAATAGCAAAGCCTGAAGCCAATAGAAAAGGAACAGTGGTTTTGGTAGCACCTATTTACACACCACAAAAAAAAGAAAAAAAAAAGAAAAGACAGAGCTCTATTTAGTCAGGTTTCTTGCTTTTTTGGGGGGAGAAGTAGGTCGAGTGAACCCTCCCTCGGGAGAGTGAAAAAGAAGTACTGGGAAGGTCATAGTGAGGTAAAAATCAAAAATATCCATTATTATCAAGCAAACAATTTTCCTTTGGCTATTGTCACTGCCAAGCCTTTTCACATTTCTGCACAAAGGAGGGTGTGAATGTTCCAACAGACAGGGCTTTTATTGGGTTACAAAACTTGTGCTACCGCCTCCTAATTCTGTAGCTGACCACCACTGAATTACTCCCACACACAGGCACACACTATTCATCTGGAAACACAATGACTGTAGATAGTGATACAGCACAAAGCACACTGACAAACAGAACTATCTACTAGAATGACACCACAACTTTCTGATTAATATCACACAGCAGTGGTTTCAAAGCAAAACACACACACATACACACACACATTATATATATATATATATATATATATATATATATATATATATATATATATATATATATATATATATAAACAAACCCGGATCAATTGTTGGACTAAAGAAGATATTAAGAAGGGTAGGTCACTTGAGTAAATGTATTTGTTTGGAAAGAAGAAAGGAAATAGTATATGGAAATGAGTGGGTGTGTATGTGAGCCCTTGATACGCGTCGTCAAGTTCATTAAAAAAAATGAAATGGGAAGAAATTCAATTTGTTACACTTCAGAGGGGGCGTGGGGCCGGTGGCATAGTGGTTAGGGTGCTGGGCTCATGATCAAGAGGTTCATCAGTTCATTTTCTATAACTGCTAAATCCTAATTAGGGTCGCGGGGAGGCTGGCGCCCATCCCAGCCGACTCCAGGTGAGGGCAGACTAAACCCTGGATAGCTTGCCAGGCCATCGCAGGGTGGAAACATGCTAACGGCTATGCAGCTACTCTTGTCGAAAGTCAGCAATGGTTCTTTTACATGAACCTCACACTATAGACAGTGAGAGACATGGCTGGCCTTTGATAACCCAGTTAGCTGCACTGGGGTGGACAGCAGTGAAAACCCGTGGACAGTGGGGCTTGAACCATCAACCTTAGGATCAGTAATCTAGCACCATTACCACCAGGCCACCACTGCCTTGATCAGGAGGTTGTGTGTTCAAATCCCAGTTAGACCTCACTGTGCTAAGACCCCTGGGAAAGGTCTTAACCACAAGTTAACTGCAAATTAACTATAACTTAATCACAACTCCACAAACCCTACACATCCCCAGTGAGCAAGCCCACAGCAACAGTGGCCGGGGAAAAACTCCCTCAGAGACATGAGCCAATAACTGTTGCTTCACCATCACATCCACCATACTTTTGATTGATTACCCAATTTATGTTTAATTCCAATAATAAAACTGTAATAAATTCTGATGAGCCTGGATGTATATTATGCATGCAAGTTGGGCTTATTCCCACTTTAAGAATCAACATTAAAATCTGAATAAAATAAAATCCAGAACAAAATGTTTTAAGGCCTACATTTCCTTTAAGACTTACCGTATTTTTCGAACCATAAGGCACATTTAAAAGCCTTCAGTCCTTAAAAAACTTAACGGTGCGCTTTATAATCCGGTATGCATTATGTATGGATGAAGCCACGAGACTCCATCTCACTGATACCTTCAAAACCCAAGTAAACTAATTCAGAGCGTACCATCATTCCGGTGGATTCACCAAAGAACTCCAACCTAGATATTGGTGTCAACAGGTTGTAAGTTAGAGAGATCCTGGCTTTATGTCCAAATACCAGCATTACTCTCTTCTCTCATTAACATTATTGCAATTTTAGTCATGTAATGCTGAGTACCTGGTTTTTCCACCTAATCTCAGTCTCTATCCTCAGGATGCTCAGCTGGCTTAATGAGAGTCTCAGGTTCATCACTGGGATAAAGCACTGCTTCAGATCTCCTCCTGAGACCTCGGATTAACCTTCTTGGGCAGCACGGTGGCGTAGTGGTTAGCACATCCGCCTCACAGCAAGAAGGCCTGGGTTCAAATCCAGGCCTGGGCGTTTCTGTGTGGAGTTTGCATGTTCTCCCCGTGCTTTTGTGAGTTTCCTCCAGGTACTCCGGTTTCCTCCCACAGTCCAAAAACATGCACAGTAGGTTAATTGGCTAAATAATCTGCAGAGAGGGCTTCAGTAAATTGGATAACTTGTGCCCAATCCCTTTCTTCAATGAATAAATATGTTTCAATCAATCAACCTTCTTGAATTTAAAGTTATGCTGATACAAGTTTTCTTGAAAGTAATGACCTCCATTCTGTAATGAACACAATACTCACATTGCGAATGGACATTGCAATGTTTGTTATTGTGATGACGTCTCTTTAAGGCGACATGGCTGAGAGAAGTTCAGGTCTCGACCGGGAAGACTTCTAAACTCCGTCTCTAATGGTCTGACTCAATGCGCATGAGGGAATAGATAATAAAATATTATGATAAAAAATAAGAGAGGGATCCAGGCTTTATGTCCAAATACCAGTGTTACTGCTATCGTAGTCAGGTGAGTACCGGTGTCGTGCCCCCCCCCAATCTCAGTAATGTTTATTCTTGTAATGACGTCTCTTTAAGGAGGCGTAGCTGAGAGAAGTTCAGGTCGCGACCCAGGAAGACTTCTAATCTCTGTCTTTCTTGATCTGACTCCACGCACGTGGGAACAATAGATAATAAAACATAATAATATAAGATAATAATAAAAATAATGGAGGGATCCGGTTTTTATGTCCAACTCGCTCAACTGTTCAACTCAGACACTGAAGATTTCTTGCGGAACCGGAATGAACTGAAAAATAGAGTTTATTGAGTTATAATGTTCCAGCTGAACAATGTTAAGCGTTACTGTGAAGTGTATTACTTTATGTGTTATAACTGAACAATGTTGAAAGTTATTGTGAGAGTTGAATCAAGTTTTACTTATTTGACTTTTGTTTCGCTTATAATCCGGTGTGCCTTATGTATGGACGTGGCCAGTTCGATCAGCGTTCATTGCTATTGCACCTTATGATCTGGTGCGCATCATGGAATCCATCTAAACCTGCAGCCTGGAGTCTTCAGACTTTAAATCCAGACTATTGAGTCTCAAAAGACAAAAAGGAAAATGCACATGTGATGTTAGAATCAAAAGCAAAGCTCAGTTACTTGGATATTACACAACACCAAGCATGACCTGCTTTATTTTACACATGAAGCCACATCAACTACTCAATACTTTTGCTGCTCTTGACAGGTGCAGTCAATTGGACACTTAGAGTCATTTACGACACTGCGAGAGGCTCAGCCATTGCCCTTGGGCGGGAGGGAGTGGTGATGGGGTTTGATGGACAGAGTAGAAGCAGGGATACTCACACGATTGTAGATTAATAATAAAATATACTTGATTTCTTTCTTGCACTGTGGACTTTGCAAATTCTGGAATTGATTGAAATTCATGTACATTTTTTATTATGCTGGCATAGGGAAGACATGGCAATCAGTCTCTCGCCGTTCACCATAAGAACAACCCACAACAAATATTTAAACAACATCTTGGCTATCCATAATCGATTCAAAAGAAAATGAATAACCCACAGTTCATCTGCGATCTTCTTATTCTTCTCATACTGAGCTCATGGCCTAACACAACTCTCACAAAGGGAAGGAAGCTTGATGGGTGAGTATTACAAGACTGCACAGACGCTAATAAACACACCAGTTAATAATATGGCCTCGACACAGTTACTGCTAGAGGTATTGTAACGAAAGTAAGAGGATATCCCTTCTAGTGGAGGCTGTATAAGCACTTGTAACATTAAAAGTATTTCTGAACTACTTTATTATTATTTTTACTCTCTAGTAAACAGTACAGGTGCCGTCCGACTTACAACCGTATTTCGTTCCGAGCAACAGTACGTAAGATGGTTTGGATGCAAGTCGGGTCTGTACATGTATTACTACTAGTATGTACTGTACCTTTCTACAAGTTCATGTCAAAAACCACATGATATTCCCACCAAGCAGCAAAGTCAGTCTAGCCTTACACGGGTTATAATAATATTTTGATAATAATATTAAAAATAATAATAATGATAATAATGTTATTGTTTTTTTTTTTTTGGAATTCTCTCTCTCGCTCTCTTTCTCTCTCTCTCTCTCACACACACACACACACACACACACACACACACACGCCTTTCCCTACATGTGTTTGTGTCTACAATCATTCACACACACACACACACACACACACACACACACACACACACACAATGTTCTTCTGTATGTTTGATTTTTTTTTGTCTCCCTCGAGCATTTTTCATTAATTCTGCATCAATGTAAATTTGTTTACCTTTTGTATTTAATGTGAACATTTGAGAACAACCTGCTGATAATGTTACTGTTTTTATTGTGACGAATGTTTGAATATCTCACTCTCTCTCGCATTCTCTCGCTCTCTCTCAACTTCTTTGGTTTAGTACATTTGATCCTCACAAATAGGCTTGAATCAGTTCGGCTAGGCCAGGGTTCGGGAACCTTTTTGAATAAGAGAGCCAAAAATAAACACATATTTTAAAATGTAATCCTCTGAGAGCCATATATTAATACTGAATACAACTAAATTGAAAAAGAAAACCAACAATTTTAGAGTATAATAAGACTCAAGCTATTTTAAACGACATTGTTATAACAAAGTTATTTATTAATGAGAAAAGTACTTTTTACTATTAATGCGACTTCTGGTGCTGCATGGTTTTGCTGATGGCTTTGTAGTCTGGTTGATACGTGGTGAGGTTCAGCTTCATGCAGGCGTTTAGGCTTCCATCTGTTAAACGTGACCGCAGGTTGGTCTTGATGTTTTTCACGTGTGAGAAGGACTGCTCGCGTGCGTATGTGGAACCAAACATGGTCAATATGGCACGACTCACACGCTGCAGTGTTTGGTATGTGACAGGAAGCGCGTCCCAAGTTTTGGCGATCAGCTGGTCTGCAGGTTTAAGTTTTTTTATGTCTGTCCATTTGTGTTTTGCTTGCCAGCTCTGCTTGGCTTCGTGCAAATGAGCTGATCAAAAACGAGGGAAATTTATCTTTTTACCCAAAAACAACTCGGGCAGGCTGTTGCATATAATCCAATAAAATTAGAGTTTCAAGGTATCGGACCCGCCCACACACTGGAGTACAGAAAGGATTAGCTCTCCACTGTGTGCCACAGTGAGAAGTAGTGTTGAAAATAGATGTATAGATTAAAATGTTTGATATTTATTTATCTGTTTTTGTTTTATTTGATGGCTTTTTCTGTATTTTTATTTAAAGAACAGCAAAATTATGTGTTAGTTATTCTGTTAATAAAGGCCACCTGATTTGTGTGAGAGTCAGATGCAGTCATCAAATTAGCCACATCTGGCTCGCGAGCCATAGGTTCCCGACCCCTGGGCTCGGCTGAGGATATTCAAATCCATGATACCCAAATATATAAGATATTTATGGATTTTTTTTTTTTTCCCATGGGTGGTTGTAAAGTTGAACAGTCGCAAATTACGCAGGACGTAAGTAATTAAATATAAAATATTTGCTTTCAGTATATTTACACATACTAAATGGGACTGACACAATATTATAGATTCACTACCTTGAGAAGATTGTCATTATTACTTATTCAATCATTTGTTCACTGAACAGCTTAATCCTATTAGTGTATAGGGAAGGCTAGAGCCTATCGCAGCCAACTCTAGGCGAAGTCGGGGTACATTCCTGCCTGTCCATTCATGTTGGTGGAAAGCCGTTAACTAACTCCTGGTAGTCTAATAGATTATTCACATTGAATAAGTTGAAATCTTTCAATAATTGTTTCTTATCTACCTCACAAACTCGAGATGAAGCTTGAATCAAATACCAGACAATATCTAATAAGTTTGCCAGTCACGAAACCAGAAATCCTCAAAATTCAACAAAATGTTCTTCCAATAAATATGTAGAAATCTTTCTTAGCCTCGGTGAAAAAAAGGAAATAGTTCCAATTTAGCATTATGCACCTCGCCTACGATGAATAATTGTGAATTAGTATATGCTACGTGAGAAAAGTTCAATCTGATTGGCCCATTAGCTTGGGATAAAAAATAAATTAAAAAGTGGATAATGCTTCATTAGAAATGGTTGACAATCATTTGTGATCTGTGATGGTCAGTGATGGTGAAATCTTTAAAATACATTTTTTTGTTGTTTTCCTGAAGATGTTTTCTTTTAAACAGCAAGATGAATTTAAAAAATAAATAAAAGGACACAGAAAGAATAGATAAACGTGTGTCTAAAGAAATGTTACCTTTGTGTGAGAAACCAGAGTGGAGTTGACAGCAAAGGTAGGTTCAAAATTAACTAAACAATAAGCTGTTTCTATCATAGGGAATCTAAAATTCATTGAAATAAAATAAAGCGCAAAGCTACTTTTTAATAAACAAGTCTGGACAACTTTAGCTAACAGTTTATTTTAAAAAATAGAAAGAAAGATAAAACCCTCTCCCATTAAGTCACAGAAAGCTTGTATAAAGTCGGTGAGCTTGGTTGGCAATGTTTTAAGATCCACGACAACAAACATTCTGATAGCTTATCATCTCGTACATGGACCACAGTCATCCTGAAAACCAGCAGAATGTTCACGATAGACTCTTTCATACGGTGTAAAATCCTTGATAGAGAAAACAACCATGAAGTGGTGAAGAGGGCAGGAGGGCACAAATGATCTTTCCAAAGACAGAATAAACTCACCTTGATGCCCTTCAGTTCTGAAGGCGTATTCAGATTGTGAATTAATAATATTAACTTGCATGTCTAAGTCAGGTTAAACTTATTTTTGGTTCTAGAACTGCAATTAAGTTTCTCTCCTCTGCTTGCGCTGTTAATTCTGACCACATCTATCAGTGAAATGTTCAAAAAAAATACATACAGGTAAATAGAACAAATTCTTTGCCCAGATTTCAGTGTAGCATATATGAAAACTAGATTGATGTCGAGGTAGCTCCATATACCGTTTCAACGACTATTCAGCAACATCCACGGTACTGTCAGCAAATAATAGTTAATTATCTCTCGGGACATTTAAACAACTATAAATAAACACGTATATTGCAGTCTAAATTCCCCAAAGTAAATAAACAATGCTATTGATAATTGTATAGGTCTCAGTGTAAGCTACAGAGATTACAACCATTCAAAAATGTATACAAAGACAAGTTAGAGTTTTTAAATAAAACTTTCAGACCACATGCAATAAGTTCAGACTGACCACACCTTCACAAAGAGTCCAGTGATGAATCAGATCAACAAGCAATGCCCTGGAGAGAGCTGTGCGCAAATTCAGGATTGAAGCCACGCCAAGGACAAGTGCAGTCACCACAATATCACAAAAGCTGCTTCTTCCTGTTCCTGCTAGATCTCCTAGAGCAGGCTTCCTCTTCGATGAAAATCAATATCCAGGAATAAAAAGTACTTGCCTTCACTGTTAGATCTTCAGAAACCAATAAGGTTCAGAAAAACAGTAATCGCACCTTTAAAAATTGCTCATGCCTTTTTTTGTTTTTTAATCTTGATTTGTTCTCAATGGTAAAAGATACAGGGGGAATAAGTATTCACAACCCTCAATCAATCATACAGCACAGGATGGTAAGCCTTAAAAAAAATTAATGGATGGTTCAAACAGCGTGTGTGTGTGTGTGTGTGTGTGTGTGTGTGTGTGTGTGTGTGCGCACGCATATATGTAGCTTTGGAGAGATGGAAGTGGTATGTGTGAGCAGGGAGTGATGTCATGCAGCTGAAAAACAGTGCATGAACGAGTATGTGTGAGCACGTTTGTGAGCGTGGGGGGGATGAAGGTCTGAAGGAAAGAGTCTCTGCACACACACACACACACACACACACACACACACACACACAACTCCATCCCTCAGACTCCTGAGGCAGTCAAAAAGATATGAGTGAGTGCGCGCTCCACATGTGTGTGTGTGTGTGTGTGTGTGTGTGTGTGTGTGTGTGTGTGTGTGTGTGTGTGTGTGTGTGTGTGTGTGTGTGTGCATATACAAACTGAGTTCATTTTTATAAAGCCATGAAGACATTGCTTTAGATGTTTATTCAAATGAAACCTTTTGCTATTGGAATTATTAAAACATAAAATCCATGGGGGTGGGGCTGTTCAGGTCCCAGACTTTCTGTATGGGATTTGCCTGTACTCCCCATGATTGTGTGGGTTTCCTCTGAGTGTTCCAGTTTCTTCCCACAGTCCAAAAACACGTACATTAGTTTAACTAGCTGTTCCAATTTGCCCTAGGTGTAAGAGTAAGTGTAGTTGGTTGTGCTTGTGTTAACAATGCAATGGCCTGGTGAACTGTTCATGGTGTAACATGCCTTTGCCGAGTGCCGGCTGAAACAGGCAAATAAGAGAAAGATTGAGGTCTGGAATCTTGGCCTCTGTGATCCATCATGTTAGTTAACAGTTCATGGAGCAGACATGTGGCCAAAACTCAATCAAAGCCCTTAGCACACTTCGTAAACGGTCCTCATAGCTTCACTGATTATGGCACGTACGTGATAACTTGAGATTTTCACCAAGACTACCTGCGAAATCTGTTCATCCTTTCTGTAATCGCTTAATCCTAATTAGGGTCGCGGGGAGGCTGGCACCCATCCCAGTCAACTCCGGGCGAGGGCAGAGTACACCCTGGACAGCTCGCCAGGCCATCGCAGGGCAGAAACATGCCGACAGCTCAGCTTTGCAGCCTACTCGTGTCGAAAGTCAGCAGTGGTTCTTTTAAAGGAACCTCACACCATAGACAGTGAGAGACATGGCCGGCCTTTGATAACCCAGTTAGCTGCACGTGGAAGGGGGGGGCCAGTGACAACCTTGTGGAGCGTGGGACTCGAATCTCCAACCTTTGGATCAGCAATCCAGTGCCCTATACCACTAGACCACCACTGCCCCCCTGCGAAATCTGTACATCCTTAAATACGACACTTATTAACCTTCAGATCTTCAGAAGATTAAACTATAAACTCTTACTCATTTGCCAAGTCGGTGAATGTTACAAGGGTCACAGAGAGGCTGCTGCCCACTTCAGCCAACATTGGGCGAAAGCAGGGTACACTCTGAATGGCTCACCAGACGATCAGAGAGCAACACACACACACACACACACACACACACTCACACACACTCACACACACTCACACCTGAGGGGCAATCTAAAATGGTCAGTTAGCCTAATGTGTATTCCCAAATACGGAGGAAACCCATAATAGCACAGGGAGAACATGCAGACCTCATGCCATGAGCAGAATGTTCAAAACAGTCTCAAAAATGGTTAACATTACTAATGAAAGTGAGGAATCAATCAACAAGTTCTTCAGTTGATACGAGCTGTCTGACCAGGAAGGGAGATGATATAGTTCCATAAAATTATCCAATGTTGCACATCACACTATCTGAGAATTCTGTGACATACTTGTCAGTCACCAAGACCAAGAAACAGTACAGAACATGATGCTTCCAGTAGCCTCGACTGTGCCCAAAATCAAGCAAGCTCTTCTGAACATACAGACCAGAGCACCCTTCATAGTTGTGTGTTACTGGTAAGAACTGTTATGGTCTATCACCACAGATAACACAGCTGTTTAAGGACCATCTTCTTAAACATCTTTATGATGTGATGTCATTGCAACAGACCTTGAATGTGATCTTGCATGCATGAACATCTCTGTGCACTTATAACTTATCAGCATTTGATCATCAAGTTGAATCTTGAGAGTTAGTGGGGACGGTTGCAGAGGTCTCTGCTCTTTTGATCAGGCACATCAAATGTTGACTAGTGACTTCTAATTGGCCATTTGGTTTTCTAATTGGCCAACTGGACGTTGATGAAAAGGTTTCACAGTAAACTGTTATGCCTAAAGGAAAATTTACAATTATTACAGAATATGAAGATGAAATAATGTCCGACAATAGATGACTAAAGAACCATCTATCCATCATCTGTCTGTCAAGGTCGCAAAGACTGAGATTGGCTTCAGCTTCCAAGCAAGAGGTGAGGTACACCCGAAGCAGGTTGCCAAACCATTACCAATCACTACCAACCATTTACACTCTCATTCAGACAATTTAGCATAGCCAGTTATCCTAATCTGCTTGTCTTTGAACTGTGGGAGAAAATCATCCACTCAAAGTAAAGTCTTGCAAATACAGTCATACCACACCATACGAAATTAATCGGTTCCAGGAAGTGGCTTCGTAATCTGATTTTTTTCGTAAATTGAGTAACATTTTACATGTAAAAGACCTGATTCGTTCCAAGGCCCCTAATCCTGCCCACTAAACCCTTTAAAATGATAAAAGTATACCTTTTAAGGCCTTCTCCTGCTTCAATATCGTACCAATCGTTGATGGGTTTCGGCCATAATCCTTTACGATATCACTCAACTGCATGCCACGAGCCCGCTTCTTCTTTTCACTCACACCGGGAATCACTTTCACCGGGAAAGTGTGTGTGTGTGTGTGTGTGTGTGTGTGTGTGTGTGTGTGTGCGCGCTCGTGTTAACCATGTATTCTCAGCAGAGTTATAATCTTACAAATGTTTATACAAGGTTTAAAACCTGAGCCAAAAAATAAAGTTGCAATGAGCACACTTGAAAAACTCACAAAACAACAGTAACTCTGTCCATTACATGTTTTAGAACTCTGTGACGAACGATGGGTCGAAGGCACGCGAAAAGCATCATGGGTATTATGGAGATGCAGCTCCATGATAGCCAATGGGAGGCCAGCGGGGCAGGGTGTTGGGAGATAGCCAATGGGAGAGCAACTCGCGCATTGTTTGAATTTTTGAGATGGCGCATTTCGTAACGTGAATTTTTTTCCTATCTGGAGACGGAAATTTTAGGTAAATGCGTTTCGTAACTTGGATTTTTCGTAAGGTGAGATACCACTGTATGGGGAAAACATGCTCCAGAAAAGATCAAGTCGGTCGCAAAACCGATTTATGCTCGACAATGGCGAATCTACAATTAAAAGAAAAAGATGTAGATGATAGGGTGAGATGGAGGCAGATGATTTGTTATGGCGACCTCTGATGGGAACAGCCGAAAGGAAAAGAAGAAGAAAGAAGAATGGTGGATCTACAATTTATTCTAATTCAGGGTATTAGTAACAGTATAAGATGCGGCCTTCACGCTACAACGATTTGAAGAAATAAACATGAACAAATTGCAACAAAGTACAAAGACACTCAAAATTCCCATCCTACAGGTGACAATGCAAGGGTCCATCCCCAGCTGTAGCTCAACCATCCACACATGTACCTCACCTCAAGAATCAACTGCATCCAAAGAAGCCTTAAGATCCAGGCTTTCCAGTCCCAACTCTTCATCAGCCTCCAACAGAAATGTCTCAATTTACTCAAATTAACTCGCTTGGGGTCGAATGAGTCTGATCCAGTAAATGACCACTACCTTACTTCAGATGAATAAAGCTTACCCACAGTGTATTCACAGCTTTCTCATTGTTTACAGGCTGTGTCAACGTATGGCAGGAAAAGTTTCCTTATGCCGAATTTATTTAGTTATAGTAGGAAATATTATGTGTCAGATGTCTGTCAAAACTGCTAAACTATTAACATGAGAGAAATTTACCATTCCATGGAAAGTAAGTTCATTTGTGACTCTTCATGCCCTGAATCCGCTTAATCTTAATTAAGGTCGCAGTGAAGCTGGCGCGCATCTCAGCCGACTCTGTGCGAGAGCACAGTCCACCCTGGACAGCTCGTCAGACCATCACAGGGCAAAAAACACGCTGACGGTTATGCAGCCTACTGTTGTCAAAAGTCAGCAATGGTTCTTTTACATGAACCTCTCACCACAGACAGTGAGAGACACGGCCGCCTTTGATAACCCAGTTAGCTACACTGGGGAGATAGCAGTGAATCCCAAACCTTGGGATTAGTCATCCAGCACCTTACCACCAGACCACCACTGCTCCTAATTGATAACATGCAGAACTGAATATTTTGGCACTGTGCACGAGATCAAAATCATACTGAAGCAAGTTTCATCATAGTCGTGCTCTGTTCACGCCTTCGCCAACATCAACCAACAGAGGCTGCTATTAAAATCAAGATAGTTAAGGAAAAGGATTTCGCAGTTAGTCCCAGGGTCTGTGTCTGTGCATGTTTTAAGATGAATGAAGGAGAAAAGGTTTAGGATGGTGCCGTGGCTAAAACAACCCAAGCTGGTACAAAAGTGCTAGAATTGGAGGTCATCCTTAGAGTCACTAGTGCTAATCAGGTACCTCGTAACAATTCAATTTTCATCTTGTTTGTATCCTGCCATGGTTCTCATCATCATCCTCCACACCAGATTCATACTCTTTTGCTGTAGCTTGCCCTTGTGCCCCCCCCCATGAATCCACTACACTGATGTCCTTCCAGTGTCCTTTGCACACCACAATTTATTACTGTCAAACTGTACCAGGTTATTTCATTCCAGGGTCATTTCAGAGACAGCTGCTAACGTCAAACAGTAAATGAACCAATTCTTGCTCGGGAAAAGTTCCAGAGTTTTGTTGTTTTTTTTTTTTTTATTTAGAATTAAGGGCCAGTTACGAGCTAGTCTTCTCTGAACAATCCAAGGAAGAACTTCAGATCAGAACTTCAGTAGACAGCACATGTGAAACACCATCAAAAACCCATTGCGCTTGGCATTAGCATTGCTGTGAGACGACCGACATATACAAAGCTATGACTGAAATCATGTATGACCAGACTGTGTGCTGTCCTTTTACAGTGTACCATTTTGATCTGCTGGCTAGTATGGAAGTATGCGGTTTCAGATCTTGCCATATATTTCCTCACAGGTTTGTAGTATGCTTATGAATATCCAATGGAGCAGTAATGTCTCAGTGGGTATGGCTCTAAGTTACTGTTCAGAAGGTTAGAGGTTCAAACTACAGTACCATCAAGCTGCCACTGTTGGGGCCTTGCGCAAGGCCCTTAACCTTCAACCTTAACCGATTGGTGTATAGATGACATAAAATGTAAGTTGCTCTGAAAATTGTAAGCCTTAAAAAGAAAAAAAGCACTACCTGCAGGCACAAAAAGCTGTTGTACATGTGATATCGGTGTGCACTGAAACCTGTCCCACTTACACCGTTCAGTGACTTGCATACCTTATTGAGAATCACAAGTTTCAGAAAAACAGACCTTCTTTTTCATTTATTTATTTATTGAAGAATTTATAATATAAAATAACATAAAATGCCCCATTGATTTGAATGACTGGCCTGATAATAGAACGGCCAAACGCACACAGATCCTTAATGATCTTTTAATAATCAAATAGTCTTGAAGAGCCCTGCAATGGCCTGGTGAGCTGCACAGGGTGTACCCCGCCCTCGCCCAGAGTCAGCTGAGATGGGCGAGCGCCTCCCTGCAACCCTAATTAGGATTGACCAGTTCAGAAAATGAATGAATGAATAGTCATGAAGAAAGGGCTAAATGGCTACCTGGGCCCAAGGACTCCATGTTCCCATGATAACAGGTGAGTATAACGGAAGCGCTCACTAAGATCATCTAACTGTTTTACACTGACAACAGCACATATATAAACTACATAAAGTTTTTTAATCTTCATTTGGCAAACTGTGAGTTTTGTGGACGCTAGAATTAGCTGGTAAACAGGAGCCATGTACCATGACATTCGGGCATGTGGCTCTATGGTCGAAGAGTTCTTGGAAGATTTGCAGGTTTGTCCATCAGAAGAACCAGCACAGGACTATTGCTTTGCATTGGTGGAAAATGATCAATAAATGACTCAAATAAAGAAGTTTTTCATGCTAAAAATAAATAAGCAGATAAATATAATAAATAAGTAAATAGTGTGTGTGAATGTTTAAATTTTATATTGTCACATTTGTGCAAGATTATCTTGTTTCTACCAACACAGGCTACCCATTTGATAATTTGATTAACATTATATTGTTTCTTC
The DNA here is from genome assembly GCA_024760905.1 of Plotosus lineatus. Taxonomy (NCBI): domain Eukaryota; kingdom Metazoa; phylum Chordata; class Actinopteri; order Siluriformes; family Plotosidae; genus Plotosus; species Plotosus lineatus. Next base: position 42,208,111 of record CM045732.1, on the reverse strand, counting down.
TAAATAGATAAACAAAAATTATACAAACACAACAGTAAGCTTATCTCAGCTATAATCTCCCAGCCTTTGTATTGGTTATGACCCATTATCAATTCCTACATTGCATAGAAAGCTGTGTAGCTTTATTATGTTTTGGCTTTTAGCAGGTCAGCAGCCCAAGTTTACTGTTCTAGGAACGACCCTGAGGTAATATTAATCTCTGCTGTTTTCAACCAAGCGTTGTATTTTTTTTTAGAAGGACATATCACGGATAAAAGGCCAAGATGACCATGTTTTTCCCCACCCCTAAGGTAATTAGTGCACAGGAACTAGGGTGAGAAGTAAGGTTGTAAAAAGGGGGGAAATACTACAAAGCATGAATCATACAATTGGTCTACCCCGTTATTTATTTATAGCTTTTTTGTTTTACTGTTTCATATTCACGTTTCATAAAGCTAAGAAAATCTCACATCACTCGCTGCGTGCCCCTGTCACTGAAATCAAAGCTGAGGCGGACATGGACAGAAGCAAGCATTAGCTGCATTAAAAACTCTTGTAAACTTCTCTTTAATTGAAATACAGGGATCCCTCGCTACTTCGCGCTTCAATTCATGCGGCTTTAGTGCATCGCATTTTTTAAAAAATATTCATCGCATTAAAAATTATTCATCACATTTGAATAGCTGATGAATGAGGAAAATGAGAGAGAGAAAAAGACTAGAAGTAGTGACTGTTGAGGACCAGGAAGTAGCAAAGATTAGTAAGGGTGAAGTAAGGTGGGCACTGAAGAGGATGAAGAGTGGAAAAGCAGTTGGTCCTGATGATATACCTGTAGAGGTACGGAAGTGTCGAGGAGAGGTAGCAGTAGATTTTCTGACAAGAACATTCAACAAGGTCTTAGAGAGTGAGCAGATGCAGGAGGAATGGAGGAGAACTGTGCTGGCGCCCATTTTTAATAACAAGGGAGACATGCAGAGTTGTGGCAACTCTGTCTTCCTTTTGGCTTTTTCTCTTTTAGTCAGGAGTCGCCACAGCGAATCATCTGATTCACACGTTTGATTTGGCAGAGGTTTTTTACGTCGGATGCCCTTCCTGTCACAACCCTTTATAGTAAGGGACAGAAACACGCTGACGGCTTTGCAGCCTACTCTTTACGAAAGTCAGCAATGGTTCTTTTACATGCCTCTCACCATAGACAGTGAGAGACATGGCCCGCCTTTCATAACCCATTTATCTGCACTGGGGGTTGGGGGGGAATAGTGGAAGCTAGACTAAGGGCAGAGGTCAGCATTTGTGAACAACAGTTTGGTTTCATGCCAAGAAAGATCACCACAGATGCAGTGTTTGCTTTGAGGATGTTAATAGAGAAGTACAGAGAAGGTCAGATGGAGCTGCATTGTGCGTTTGTGGATCTGGAGAAAGCACATGACAGGGTGCCAAGAGAAGAACTGTGGTATTGCATAAGGAAGTCTGGAGTGGCAGAGAAGTATTTTAGAGTGGTGCAGGACATGTATGAGAGATGTAAGACAGTGGTGAGGTGTGCTGTCAGCGTGACCGAAGAATTCAAGGTGGAGGTGGGACTGCATCAAGGGTCAGCTCTGGAAAAGTGTACAAGACGGTGTTGAGGCCAGCGATGTTGTATGGTTTAGAAACAGTGGCACTGGGGAAAAGACAGGAGGCAGAGCTAGAGGTAGCAGAGATGAAAATGTTGAGGTTCCCTTTGGGAGTAATAAGAATGGATAGGATCAGGAATGAGCACATCAGAGGGACAGCACATGAAAGATGTTTTGGAGACAAAGTCAGAGAGGCTACATTGAGATGGTTTGGACATGTTCAGAGGAGGGATAGTGAGTATATTGGTAGTAGGATGCTGAGATTGGAACTACCAGGCAGAAGGCCTAGAGGAAGACCAAAGAGACGATTCATGGATGTGGTTTAGGAGGACATGAAGTGACATGTAGATCGTGTAAGATGATCATGAAGATGCAAAGGATAGGGCGTGATGGAGGCAGATGGAGGGAAAAGCCGAAAGGAGAAGAAGATATACACACACACACACACACTATATATATATATATATATATATATATATATATATATATATATATATTAATGCTGAATACAAAAGAAGACCAACAATTTTAGAGTATAATAAGACAAGTTATTTTAAACGACATTGTCATAATGAAGTTATTTATTAATAAGAAAAATACTTCTTACTATTAATGCGACTTCTGGTGCTGCATGGTTTTGTGGATGGCTTTGTAGTCTGGTTGACACTTGGTGAGAACTCGACACGAGAGGACTCACATTGCAGTGTTTATGTGACAAGAAGCACGTCCCAATCAGCAATCAGCTGGTCTGCGGGTTGAAATTTTTTTAGGTCTGTCCATTTGTGTTTGCTTGCCAGTTGTGCTTGGCTTCGCACAAATGAGCCGATCAAAAACGAGGGAAATTTACCTCTTTACTCAAAAACAACACACGCAGTCTGTGGCTGTTGTTATAATAAAATAAAATTAGAGTTTCAATGTATCGGACCCGCCCGTATACAGAAAGGATTGGCTCTCCGCTACGCGCCACAGTGACGTGACATTGAAAATAGATGAATAGATTTAAATGCGTGAGATTTATTCATATGTTTTTGTTTTATTTGATGGCTTTTTTTTATTTTAATTTAAATGACAGTGAAATTATGTATTTGTTATTTTGTTAAGAAAGGCCACCTGATTTATCTGAGAGCAAGATACAGTTATCAAAAGAGCCGCGTCTGGCTCGCGAGCCATAGGTTCCCGACCCCTGGCCAAGAGGAAGACCAAAGAGGAGATTTATGGATGTGGTGAAGGAAGACATGAAGGTCGTTGGCGTAAGAGAGGAAGATGCAGAGGACAGGGTGAGATGGAGGCAGATGATTTGCTGTGGCAACCCCTGAAGGGAATAGCCAAAAGGAAAAGAAGATCGCATTAAAAAATAAGGAAACTAAGGAAGAATACGGGAAAAAGTTAAGGAAAATGCCGCAAAACAAGGCCAATTATACAACAAAAAAAACGCCAAACAAAAACAACCAAAAAAAAAAACCCAAACAATCAAAAAAAACAACCCAACCCCCCCAACAAAACTACTTCCATTTTTACTGTGTGCGCGCGCATGCGTGTGTGTGTGTGTGTACATCTGTATGTGTGTGTGTATTTATATTTTATTTACATCTTGTGAATTATTTTTCAATGCTTAAGTGTTATTATAAGCATTTATAGCATTGAACATGCATTTATTGATAGATACACATATATGTGCATTATATTACATATAGATATTATATACACATACGCATGTACATATACGTCAGTCAGGGGGGGTTGATCCTCCTTCGCGGAATTCAGTGGTCGTGGGGGAAGTCTCGGTCACAATTAACCGTGGGAAGTGAGGGATCCCTGTAATTATTTTATTGCGTCTGTTAATGAAATGCACCATAGCAACAGTCCACACAACAGACTGTGCTGTTAAATGAGAACACACTAAGTGTTCGTCTAATACAATGCTTCTCAATTATTTTCTGAGGCACCCCCCATTGGACAAAATAAACAATTCATGCCCCCTACCGCCCCGCAAGCGACTAGAAATAGTATTATTTGTCTATAAAATTGTTCTTAGTACACCTCTGCATAACGTTTTATCTTTATTAACATTAAAAACAAGAAAGAAAGAAATATATTTCAACTTACAACAAAGAAAAACTTCATGAACAGCGGTTTTTAATCTGCAATTGAAAAGATTTAAAGTGCACCAATGTGCCTGAAATAAAAAAAAATCATCCTTATTTAAACTTGTTTGACTTATTTAAACTCATTCAACTTATTTATGTCTTAATATCTCCATCTCTCTCTCCACCTGTCTCTTTGTTCCTGTTAGAAAATTTTCTGTGTTGATTATTGAGGCGTTGTTTATTGCACTTCATATCGTTTGCTCATGCATTAATTGTATTCAGTATTAATATATGGCTCTCAAAGGATTAGATTTTAAAATGTGTGTTTATTTTTGGCTTTCTTAGTCAAAAAGGTTCCCGACCCTTCGAAATGAAACATAAAGATCTGAAAATTATTAGAACATTTAACCTGTAAGTAGACTTGCCCCCAGAGAGTTGTTCAAAACAAACAACCATAACCACAGTAACTGAACTTTAACCTGTCTATATGTTGAAATTGCAGCTCAAAAAGGTTACACCTGACTGTTTTTTTGGAGCCAGTACACGTGTGCTTTATTTAAAACCATAAACTACTAAAAGCTGTACCCCTCTGCTGGTTCATTTACCTGTAGCAGGTGTTGTCTGAGCAGGGATTGTGAACACGGACGATGATGAACACATGCTGGAAATGTGAGCGGATGTTTTTCGGGGTGAAGGGATGAGCTCCTGGCTCTTGGAAAACGATGGTGACGATGTCATTTCCAATGTGCCTTTTCCTCAACAACTGCATAAAAAAAACAAATAGAGAAAAATGTTATGAGCTGGTCTTTCCATCAGCTATACAGACATAAAATATAATTTAATACAGTGGAGCCTTGGCACGCAAACTTAATCCAGTCCAGACGGCTGCTCGGATTCCGATTTATTTGGATTCCCAATCAGCTTTTCCCATTACAAATAATGTAAATGGTCTTAATCCGTTCCGTCGTCTTTTGAACAGAAGTTAATGGTACCATAACTCATACCATAGGTGTGAAAAAATTATTGAACACAGTACATTATGTTATGATTTATGTTGTGTGAGACTTTTTAACTTTTCTGTGGTTTTTATTTTAGTGTTATGCCCTCTCAGAAAAAAGTTGTGCGTTCAAATGTGCGTTGGAGAGGGGCATGGCTCGAACACACGGGATGGAGTGCTAAACACACACACATTTAATAATTTCCATTTAATAACAGGCTATACAGACTAGCAGCGGTCTTCCCGGTGCTAGAAGACTGTCCCTCTTGATCTCTCAGCTCTGTGGTCAAGCATTTCAAGCTTTAGTTTGATTTCCGTGTTTCTCAGAATCTCTCAGTGACTACGATTGCCCCGTTTCATCTATGAAAACGGCTGTGCTTTATTGTTCACAGGGAAGGCACTACTGCATGGGCATTAGATCATTAGAGCACTAGAAACCTGTGAACAATAAAGCACAACCCATTTTCATAGATGAGTGTGAGCAATGGCCCTCTCCAACACGCATTACAATGCGCAACTCTTTTCTGAGAGACCATAACACACTAAAATGAAAACCACAGAAAACTTAAAGCATAAGAACAATAAAGATAAGAATTTTAACCTTTGTGGTGGTGAGCAGTTGACATACGTAAATGTTGGAGAGTTAGCCAAGCGGAGATTTTCCTTCCATAACAGAGAGGGAGAGAAGGCGGCGGTTTCCCTTCCAATAATAGCTTCAGGTAAATCAGCCAAAGGGGTTTTTTTCCTCTTGCTACCTCTTTACATGGATGACTTTCTTTTCTTCAAGAACATTTTTAACGTGGCTTGTTTCTTCCTTCTTTTCAAAACCTTACAGAAGTGGCTCATGACCTCATCGTTAAAGGTGTTCACAGCACTGCTAGCGCTTTAACTTAGCTTTAGCTTAGCTTAAATACATACATACATACTCTTCAGCTTCGTTTACGCGTTATGCCTACAAGCCGATCTGTGAATTTTCTGTTCGGTACTCTAAATAGTAGTTGTCGCTGGAGGTGGTATATGGCATTCGTGATTAGATAGCTTTAGTGACGACTTTAATCAAGAGTAGCTGCATAGCCGTCAGTGTGTTTCTGCCCTGCGATGGCCTGGCGAGCTGTCCAGTGTGTACTCTGCCCTTGCTCAGAGTCTACTGAGATGGACGCAAGCCTCCCTGCGACCCTAATTAGGATTAAGCGGTTCAAAAAATGAATAAATGAATGAATAAAAATCCCAGTAATGACAGACTACATAATCATCCTTTTGCTTGACAATATCTAAATATTATCTTTACTCTGTAACTTACTGCTTATCTGGCAATGATAGGCATGTCTGAAGTAATATTACTATTACGCAAACAATTACAAACTAAACATACAGGTATCTTCAGGCAAGGGTTGAAGAACCGGTCCAGTAAGCCTCAAAAAGAGACCATTCATTTTAATTGATGAAGGGCAGAAATTGTTTGTAAAAAAGAAAGAAGCATTGCTTAACCTGCTGTTTGTTGTTTGGAGTATATGGTAGCATGGTTGTCACGTGAAACATAATCTCATAGTCCCTGTATGCAGTGTACAGAGAGTGTGTCCCAGTGGAATCCGCTAGAAAAGAAGAGGTAGCAAACCATTAATATCAACAAGAACAGGTTTTTATAATTATTATTATTATTTAATTATTATGTGCTCACTAATACTTGATGTGAAACCATAAATACAAAGGAAACTTATGCAGACAGGCTAACATTGCACTTTCCAAGATGGCGCCGGGTGGCCTGCAGCCAGTTACAGGAGCTCTTCAGTTTATTTTCCTTTTTTTTCTCTTTTCTATTGTATATAGGCGTGTTTCTTTATCTTTTTTCAAATTTTCTTTTTCTTTCTTCAATCCTGCATTTGGGAAACCTACTTTTTATGATGCTTTTGTTTTTCTGTGCGCTTTTACTTTCACTTTTTGGATCAGCGTCAAGAAATTCATTCAACGACGGCTCCGAGCAACGCAGGTCTTACACACGTGAGACCCTCCTCGGCCTGCGCGGCCCCGCCCTCCTTCATGCGGAAAAGCCCATTGTTCCTGTGGAAATACGGAGGAAAAGGAGAGGCTGCAGATGGGGATGAAAGACGCGGAGGACGTGTTCCCTCTGTCATCATGGGAAATGTCCGAGCGATCGCCAACAAGACCGAGGAGCTGGCGGCGCTGACCCGGCAGCAGTGGGACTGCAGCCTCATGTGTTTCTCAGAATCGTGGCTGAATGAACTCACACCGGACTCTGTGGTTTCTCTTAACGGATTCACACTCGCGCGTGCAGATCGGAGTGGAACGGAGAGCGGAAAGAAGAAAGGAGGGGGTGTGGCGGTCTACGTGAATGAACGATGGTGCCACCCGGCCAACGTGCACGTGAAGGAGTAGCTATGCACGCGGGACCTGGAGCTGCTCGCGGTGAGCGTGCGGCCATATTATCTACCGAGGGAGTTTTCACACGTGATTGTGTTTTGCATGTACATTCCGCCCTCGGCTGATGCGGTGGCCGCGTGTGAGCGTCTCCACAGCGCTGTCAGCCAGACACAGACTCGTCACCCCCGCGCCATCATTCTGATCAGCGGGGACTTTAACCACGCCCCTCTTTCCACCTCTCTCCCGACGTTCACGCAATACTTGAAGTGCACCACAAGAGACAATAAAACTCTGGACATGCTGTATGCTAATGTGAAGCACGCTTACAGCTCCACCCCCTCCCCCCACTGGGACGCTCAGACCACAACCTGGTCTACCTGCTCCCCCAATACACACCCAGGGTGCGAAAGGAACCTGCACAGAAGAGGTCTGTGAAAGTGTGGACCGAGGAGACCAATGAGAGGCTTAGGGACTGTTTCCAGACCACAGACTGGAGCATGCTCTGTGACTCCTTTGGTGATGACATCGACGGCCTCACACACTGTATCACCGACTACATGAACTTCTGTGTGGACAGCACTGTGCCAACACGGAGGGTACGGTGCTTCTCAAACAACAACCCGTGGGTCACCCCTGAGCTTAAAGTCCTCCTGAACCAGAAAAAGAGGGCTTTCATCTCAGGGGATAGAGAGGAGCAGAAGATGGTCCAGCGTGAACTCCAGTGGAGGATCAGGAGGGCCAAGAAGGACTATGGGAAGAAGATGGAGGAGAAGCTGGCTCAGAACAACGTGCGGGACGTCTGGAGAGGATTAAAGACCATGTCTGGATTTGGGCAGAGTGTCAGAGGGACAGCTGATGGTGACCAGCGCTGGGCGGATGAATTAAACTTCAACAGGTTTGATTCTCCCCCTCTGCCCCCTCCCCATTCCCCCCTCTCTTCACACGTCTCCAGACCAGCAGACACCCCCCCCCCTCCCCAGGCCAACTTCACTTGACTGCTACAGCCCGACAGACACATCCCCCTCCCTCTGCAGCCCACCCCAGCCCCCCTCTCCCTCACATCAGACCAGGTGAGAAGACAGCTTAGGCGACTAAATCGGAGGAAATCTGAAGGACCAGATGGCATCAGTCCCAGGCTGCTGAGGACCTGCGCAGACCAGCTCTGTGAGGTACTATGCTACCTGTACAACCTGAGCCTCAGCCTGGAGAAGGTTGCCGTCCTGTGGAAGACCTCCTGTGTGGTTCCGGTTCCCAAAACAGCTCAAGCGAAGGAACCAGCCAACTACAGACCTGTCGCCCTGACCTCCCACCTTATGAAGACCATGGAAAGGCTCCTCCTCGTACACCTCCGCTCTATGGTGAGCCCCACCCTAGACCCGCTGCAGTTTGCCTACAGGCCCAACATCGGGGTAGAAGACGCCGTCATCTACCGTCTGCAGCGGGCACTCACCCACCTGGAGATCGCTGGCAGCACTGTGAGGGTCATGTTCTTTGACTTCTCCAGCGCCTTCAACACCATCAGGCCAGTGCTTCTGCGGGGGAAGCTGGAGGACGTGGGAGTGGACGGGCATCTTGCTGCCTGGATTATCGACTACCTTACTAACCGTCCACAGTACGTGCGGCTGCGCGGCTGTAAGTCAAAGGTGGCAGTCTGCAGCACGGGGGCACCGTCCTCTCACCCTTCCTTTTCAACATTTATACCTCGGATTTCATCTATAGCACAGACAGCTGCCACCTCCAGAAGTTCTCGGACGACTCCGCCATCATGGGCCGTGTGTCAGAGGGGAACGAGCTGGAGTACCGGTCGGTCATCGTTGACTTCGTGGACTGGTATGAGCGCAACCACTTGTGCTTGAACACTAGGAAGACGAAGGAGATGGTGGTCGACTTCAGAAGAAGCACTCTAACACACACACACACACACACACACACACACACTCACTAGTGAACGTCCAGGGACAGGACATTGAGATAGTGGACAGTTTCAAATACCTGGGCGTTCACCTCAACAATAAACTGGACTGGTCCCACAATACTAGCACCCTGTACAAGAAAGGCCAGAGTCGCCTCCACCTTCTGAGGAGACTCAGGTCCTTCGGAGTATGCAGACCTCTGCTCAGGACATTTTATGACTCTGTGGTAGCCTCTGCAATCCTCTACGCTGCCATCTGCTGGGCCCCGGGCAGCACAGAGCGGGACAGAAAGAGACTGAACAAGCTGGTCAGGAGGGCCAGCTCTGTCCTTGGCTGCCCACTGGACTCTGTGGAGGAGGTGAGTGAGAGGAGGATGGTAGCAAAGCTCACATCCATCTTGGTCAACAGCTCTCACCCACTGCACCCGACTGTAGAGAAGCTGAGTAGCTCCTTCAGTGGACGACTGAGACATCCTCAGTGCAGGAAGGAGCGCTACCGCAGGTCGTTCATTCCCACCGCTGTCAGACTGTACAACGCCACTTTGTAACTGTCTGTGAAAATACCGGTTATGTGCAATAAAAACCCCGTGCACTTTAATCAACCACATCTACCCCACTGACTGTGAACCATATCAACCCATCTACTCTGCCCTCAGATACATGTACACTTGAATATAGGCCAGTCTACAAAGTCGTTCCCTTCTTTTCTTTTATTGTTTATTAATTTATACTATTTATGTATCTATTTATTTATTTACTTATATAATATATATGTATGTGTGTATGTTTGTATTTGTATCTATTTTTGCACCCCCTACTGATGATACCTCAAGAGCCTGTAACAGTGAATTTCTCCATTGTGAGATGAATAAAGCTGTATCTTATCTTATCTTATTTACACCAGCAAATGTTGGGTTTTTCAAATAGGAATGTAAACACAATGTCAAAAAAAGAAAAAATTCTATAATTCTATAATTATTATTAGCTAAATAGGAATAATATAATGCTTTATGAAATATAACCGATATTTATGAAATATAACCGATTGGTCACAGCAAAGCTTTTGTACCACCTCCATGGGCAGTTTAGCTAGATTAGCACACAAGATAATCTAGATATGTGCTAATGTGGCCATAACTATTACCGTTAAGCAACTATTCATCAGAGTCAGCCTGAAGAGCACAATTTGCAACAAAATAAATGATAGAGTTGTAAGTGCTTCTTCAAAAAAATTAATAGAAACTCACTGATGGTGGGAAGTTTTGAATGGAGAACTGAGAAACTCTTGAAGCACACATGCAATTGGATTTATCGAAGGAATCACTGAAGCCATTTGTTTTAATTCGTTGTTTTACTGTCTCACCAAATATGCACGAAATTAAGGAAAAAAAAAAAGAAAAGCTCAATGTCAATTTATTTTTTTTTAAATTGAAGATAAATTGACTGAAATGCAGACTTTAGGCTGAAATTTTAGGAGTTTCAAAAATACTGTATTAACCTTTTAGGAATTACAGCCATTTTAAACTCGCTCAGAGGCTCAGAAGAATCTGATTATTTGACTGATATTCTGCTTCTGGATCTAAAATTTATTTCAAGTGTTGAATTTGTATTTGGCCGCTGTTCATGGAAAATCTGAATACTTTCCCAAATATGTGTCATTAAAAATAAAGGACATCAGAAAGAGTAAAATATCGAAAATAGTTGTAGCAGTAACAGCCAAATCAAAAATTCTGTACATTCTTTAAAAAAAAAAAATAAAGGAAGGAAGACGACTAAATTGGATGATCACAGGATTATTCCCCTGATAAAGAAAACCCCATTTACAGCATCCACTCAAGTCACTTTCAAATAGGTAGGCTGATGTCAAGGTCTTCAATCCTACAAGCAAGAGACACCTTCAGGAATGCAAATACTGAGGGTTTTCCCTTGATATGCAAACCGGTAACAACATTCAAGCACACAAAGGCCAAATTAGACTTTTCAAGCTTGCCCAGTTCTGCATCATGACTTTTTTAAACAGAATAAACAGAGTTTAACTGATGGGACGACCATTAGGGGAACCGAAGAGTATAAAGAAGAACTAAAGGACTTCTGATTCAAAGCATACCACATAATCTGTCAAACATAGTGGACATGTGCCTGCATGGCTACAAATGGAACTGTCTCACTGGTGTTTATTGATGTGTCGCCTGATAAAAAAAAAAAAGAAAAGAAAAAAAAAAAGAAGAAAAAAAAAAGCAATAGGAATTCTGAAGTGTTTCGAGTTGTACTTTCTGCGCAGACTCCGTCAAATGCAGCAAAAATGATAAAAACGTCTTTAAAGGAAAGGAAACCTAAACTTAATAAGCTTGTAGGCATAGTTTATGCAACTTTATACAACTTGAAACTAATTCATGAAACTTTTTCATTTCGAGAATAAAAAATAAGATAAAAACAAGCAATAATTTCTCAGAAGGGGAAACACTGTAATATTAACTAAAATTGCATATGAATACATGGTACTGCACTCATTTCAGGTACGTATGGTCAGACTCCTGTTTTATGTGAATAGAAATGAGTATGAGTTCATTTGTGCCTAGTTTTATTTTTTAAAAGTTCAGTTATTTTTCTGACCCCCCACCCCCACCCCCAGATGCAGCAAACTGGGTTATCAAAGGCCGGCCATGTCTCTCACTGTCTATGGTGAGAGGCATGTAAAAGAACCATTGCTGACTTTTGCAATGAGACCTGCATAGCCATCAGTGTGTTTCTGCCCCTTGTTAAAGGATTGTGTCAGGAAGGGCATGTGACATGAAAAAATATTTATGTCAAATCAAACATGCGAATCAGATGATTCGCTGTGGCGACCCATGAAAAAAGGGGGAAAGCCGAAAGGAAAAGACGAAGACTTATTAAACACAATTAACTTTTCTTATATGAACTGAAAGATTCATATCCTATTCTCACGATTTCACGCTCTCGCAAGAATGGAACAGCAGCCTTTTCAAACAGGCTCATACACACTGCTAATCAAACTTTAGCAGGTTACAACTTCAAAAAAACCCACCAGATGATGAAAATATATGTATGTGTGACAGGAAACTCTGTGGGGCTTGTGTTTCCTTTCATGTTAAAGCAAAGAAATGTAAAATGTAAAATTTATGCAGTTGCTGACCACTAAGGATTTGCATTCAAGTATAAACAAATTGTGTTTATATTTATAATTGAGAGTTTGGTCCATCACATCTGAGACTATACTAGTAGAGAACGGGACGAACAAGCATAAAATGGCTGTACTTCCAAAGAGTTTAATGTAATACTGTTGTTAAAGCACTTATAATAAAAGCTTAAAGTCTACATCATGGACTACTTCATTTTAATAGAATTTTATCTTTAAAAACATTTTGACACTCCTAATACTTGAGGAGTTTAATTTAGACAGATAGACAGACAATCTTGATATACAGTAGGCACTTGACTAATCGCGGTTTTCCTCATTCGCGCACAAGTTGTCAATGAGCCTTTTTTAATGGTGTTTTAATTGCCAGTTAAGCTGTATGATGCCACTCAAACGCTGTGTGTCTTCTCTGGCTAAGCGTTAGAAAAGGTGATGACATTGGACGTCTCTCCTGAAGAAACGACAGTTTCCTCTGAAGTGCCTGAAGAGGAATAATCATCTGAAAGCACTCTAGTCTTGAAGTCTTTTTCAATCATTATTCCAGTACAGTACCTAAGTTAATGTTTAGAATGTTTGTGTGTGTGTGATTTTCCAAGGTTTTTATGCCTAGGGGTGGCATTGGGGACAAGCTCCTAATATTACAAAATGCCCCTTATGGCAAGCATCTCATATAGCCTCTGACAACCAAGTCCAGCTCCTGGCCTTTCCGAGCTGTTTCTACTAACAGGAGAAGGGGCGAAAGTGAGTTCTCTGGCGCCTAAAAAACAGTGCTTCAGGTAAGTGGGACTTGTGAACCATGGAGGGCTGCTCACCTAGGAGAAGGAAAACTCTGATTTCAAACCAGACCAGGGTATGTCTTTAAACTACTTCCAAGGGCACTGGCAGCAGGGCACCCTTGATGCTCTGTAATACAGGAACCTCTAGGTCAATGGCACATCACCAGATGGCAAGCGGAGGAACCAGGTTTGATCAATTGTTGGCATCACCAGGCAAGTCAGATGCCACTGTGGGGCAACCTCCATTTTGGCTAGGTCTGTGGCACCAGTACTTGGCATGAGACTTGGAGGTTCAGAGAAACAAAACGACACTGCCTGGCTTAACTACTGTGCAAAGCACTGTGCTAGGAGAGGAGGAGGTGTGGAGAAGCCCTGCGGTGATGGACAGACTGCGACAGCAGCAGGCCTAAGAAGTTGGAAGCTACCAGTATGATATCTACACATAGGCGGGTCACATGTGATGGTCGCAGCTCAACTGAAATTCTGGGTGACAGTGAGCTGAGGCAGCAGTGTGAATGTCCAGGCTGCCCTATTTAGGGAAAGCACAGCCTGCCCTAAACTGGGGAGCCTCTAGAAAAGGTGGGGTATACAAAGCTCGCCAGGAACATTAGACTTTCATATATTTTAGATTCATTACACACAACTGAAGTAGTTCAAGCCTTTTATTGTTTTAATATTGATAATTTTGGCAAAAAAGTGAAGAAAAACCAAAAATCCCTCTCTCAAAAAATTAGCATATTTCATCCAACCAATAAAAAAAAGTGTTTTAATACAAAAAAGACAACCTTCAAATAATTATGTTCAGTTGTGCACTCAATACTTGGTCGGGAATCCTTTTGCAGAAATGACTGCTTCAATGCGGCGTGGCATGGAGGCAATCAGCCTGTGGCACTGCTGAGGTGTTATGGAAGCCCAGGATGCTTCAATAGCGGCCTTAAGCTCATCCATAATGTTGGGTCTGGTGTCTCTCAATTTTCTCTTCACAATATCCCACAGATTCTCTCTGGGGTTCATGTCAGGAGAGTTGGCAGGCCAATTGAGCACAGTAATACCATGGTCAGTAAATCATTTACCAGTGGTTTTGGCACTGTGAGCAGGTGCCAGGTCGTGCCTGAAAAATGAAATCTTCATCTCCGTAAAGCTTTTCAGCAGATGGAAGCAGGAAGTGCTCCAAAATCTCCTGATAGCTAGCTGCATTGACCCTGCCCTTGATAAAACCCAGACCATCACTGACTCTGGGTACTTGACACTGGACTTCAGGCATTTTGGCATTTCCTTCTCCCCCAGTCTTCCTCCAGACTCTGGCACCTTGATTTCCGAATGACATGCAAAATTTGTTTTCATCCGAAAAAAGTACTTTGGACCACTGAGCAACATTCCAATGCTGCTTCTCTGTAGCCCAGGTCAGGCGCTTTTGCCGCTGTTTCTAGGTCAAAAGTGGCTTGACCTGGGGAATGCAGCACCTGTAGCCCATTTCCTGCACATGCCTGTGCACAGTGGCTCTGGATGTTTCAACTCCAGACTCAGATCACTGCTTCCACATGTCCCCCAAGGTCAGGAATCGGCCCTTCTTTCACTTTTTCCTTCCCACAGACGTCCCACTGAGGTGCCTTGATACAGCACTCTAGGAACAGCCTATTCGCTCAGAGATTTCTTTCTGTTTCTTACCCTCTTGCTTGAGGGTATCAGTGATGGCCTTCTGGACAGCTGTCAGGACGGCAGTCTTACCCATGATTGCGGTTTTGAGTAATGAACAAGGCTGGGAGTTTTTAAAAGCCTCATGAATCTTTTGCAGGTGTTTAGAGTTAATTCGTTGATTCAGATGATTAGGTTAATAGTTCGTTTAGAGTACCTTTTCATGATATGCTAATTTTTTGAGATAGGAATTTAGGGTTTTCATGAGCTGTATGCCAAAATCATCAGTATTAAAACAATAAAAGACCTGAAATATTTCAGTTGGTGTGCAATGAATCTAAAATATATGAAAGTTTCATTTTTATCAGTACATTACAGAAAATAATCAACGATCACAATATGCTATTTTTTTGAGAAGGACTAGTATATATATATATTGACAGTAGGATGCTGAGGTTGGAACTACCAGGCAGAAGGCCTCGAGGAAGACCAAAGAAGAGATTTATGGATGTGGTGAAGGAAGACATGAAGGTCGTTGAAGTCAGAAAAGAAGATGCGGAGGACAGGGTGAGGTGGAGGCGGATGATTTGCTGTGGCGACCCCTGAAGGGAGCAGCCAAAAGTAAAAGAAGAAGAAGAAGAAGATATATATATATATATATATATATATATATATATATATATATATATATATATATATTCATCGAATTAAAAAATAAGGAAATTAAGGAAGAATGGGGGGAAAATGATGGAAAATGTCACAAAAACAAGGCCAATCATGCAACAAAAAAACCCTAAACAAACACAAAACAAACAAAAAACCCCCAAAATCTTACATCAAAACTGGATACATTGCATCTCTATGTGCACCAGCATCTGCGCACGTGTGTGTATGTGTGTATGTATGTATGTCGTCTTCTTGTCATGCGATACCATCTGTATGTGTGTACAGATGCTCCCCAACTTAACGAGTTGGGTTCAGGATGGCCGTTCTTAGATGAATTTGTTTGTAAGTCGTTACAGGGCATTCTTTAGGGGAACTTATGTTGAAACATTGTATAAGTAATCTATACGATTTTGTACTGTATACGATCTCTCTCTCTCGCCATAATCATCTGTACATTATCAATATAATTATGCCCCATGTTTAAACTCCCGGTTCCTCTCAAGCACAGCACAGCGGATCTGATCATATTTACAGAGAGTTTCACTATTATCCAGTTCATTATAATACTGGAGTCGATATGTTTCTTCTCTGAAACTTTTGGCAGGAGTTCAGAAATGTTTTGGTTCTGCTTCTCTTCCTGGACCTCCGGCATAAAGCACGTGTCAGTCACACCCGGAGCCTAGTATTCAGTGCACTTCAGGATAAGGTTTAATCATATTTCATACTTATATGTATGTTAGATCTTACTATAGATTTCATTAAATTTCTATTTTTGTACTTGTTCTTCAATTTCATTTCACTTTCACTTTCGACAGCCCTGTTCGTATCTCCGGATGTTTGCAAAACGAATGTTGGTCAGTTGGGGAGTGTCTGTATTTACATTTTATTTACATCTTATGTTGTTTTTTTAAAGTTTAATTGTTATTATAAGCATTTATAGCATTGAATATGTTTTTATTGATATTATATACACATATACATGTACGTATACGTCAGTCGGGGGGTGTCCTACTTCGCGGATTTCAGTAGTCGCGTGGGGATGAAGTTTGTGTGTGTGCATGTGTTGTATCTGTGTGTGTTTTATGTGTGTGTGTGTGTGTCTGTGCGTATGTATATATATATCTTCTTTTACTTTCGGCTGCTCCCTTCAGGGGTCGCCACAGCAAATCATCCGCCTCCACCTCACCCTGTCCTCCGCATCTTCTTTTCTGACTCCAACAACCTTCATGTCTTCCTTCACCACATCCATAAATCTCTTCTTCGGTCTTCCTCGAGGCCTTCTGCCTGGTAGTTCCAACCTCAGCATCCTACTGCCAATATACTCACTATCCCTCCTCTGTACATGTCCAAACCATCTCAATCTAGCCTCTCTGACTTTGTCTCCAAAACATCTTACGTGGGCTGTCCCTCTGATATACTCATTTCTGATCCTATCCATCCTCGTTACTCCCAGGGAGAACCTCAACATTTTCATCTCCGCTACCTCCAGCTCTGCCTCCTGCCTTTTCCTCAGCGCCACTGTTTCTAAGCCATACAACATCGCTGGCCTCACCACCATCTTGTACACTTTTCCCTTCATTCTTGCTGACACTCTCCTATCGCACATCACACCGGATACTTTTCTCCAACCATTCCAGCCTGCCTGCACACGCTTCTTCACCTCTTTTCCACACTCTCCATTGCTCTGGATTGTTGAGCCTAAGTACTTAAAATCCTCCACCTTCGTTATCTCTGCTCCCTGTAACATCACCGTTCCTCCTGGGTCCTTCTCATTCACACACATGTATTCTGATTTTCTGAGGCTAACCTTCATTCCTCTCCTTTCCAGGGCATACCTCCACCTCTCGAGATTTTCCTGCACTTGTTCTCTGCTCTCACTACAGATCACGATGTCATCTGCAAACATCATAGTCCATGGAGATTCTTGTCTCACCTCGTCTGTCAGCCTGTCCATCACCATAGCAAACAAGAAGGGGCTCAGAGCTGACCCTTGATGCAGTCCCACCTCCACCTTGAATTAAATCGGTCACACCGACAGCACACCTCACCACTGTCTTACATCTCTCATACATGTCCTGCACCACTCTAACATACTTCTCTGCCACTCCAGACTTCCTCATGCAATACCACAGTTCTTCTCTTGGCACCCTGTCATATGCTTTTTCCAGATCCACAAAGGCACAATGTAGCTCCCTCTGACCTTCTCTGTACTTCTCTATTAACATCCTCAAGGCAAACATTGCATCTGTGGTGCTCTTTCTTGGCATGAAACCAAACTGTTGTTCACAAATGCTGACCTCTGCCCTTAGTCTAGCTTCCACTATTCTTTCCCATAACTTCATCGTATGGCTCATCAACTTTATCCCTCTGTAGTTGCTGCAACTCTGCATGTCTCCCTTGTTCTTAAAAATGGGCACCAGCACACTTCATATATATATATGCAAAACTTTGCAATTTCGCTCAACCGCATCCCACTTTTGTATTTTTTTATTATCTCCTGCCTCACTTAGATTGATAACGGAGCCCGCTTCTTCTTTTCTCTCACCAGGAATCACTTTCTTGGGGTCCATGATGGATAATGAAATATAACGCTGCAATGATCAATCTCAAAAAAACTCACAAGCCAACAGTCCTGTTCAACTCTCCTTCATGTGTGTGACAAACAGAAAGTATGGGTACAGGAAGTATGGGTACAGTTCAGCTCCCTCCTGGCCAATGGGAGGCCAGCGGGGCGGGATGTTGGGAGAAAGCCAATGAGAGAGCAACTCACGCATTGTTTGAATTTTTGAATGACGCGTTTGAATTTTTGAATGACATGTTTGGCGCTTTTCACAAAAAGAGGTTGTTTTCGTAAAAAGAGGATGAAAATTTAGGAAAATGTTTTTTTTTAACCTGGATTTTTCGTATTCAGGTTTTCGTAAGTAGAGGGCCGACTTTACACACACACACACACACACACACACACACACACACACAGGGATTTCTCGTTACTTCGCACTTCAAATCATGCGGCTTTTCTTTTTTTTTAAATATTCATCGATTAAAAAAAATAAGGAAATTAAGGAAGAATACGGGAAAATGCCACAAAACAAGGCCAATTATGCAAAAAAACCCAAAAAAACAAAACCCAAACCCAAAACCCCCCAATCAAAACTACTTACATTTTTGTGTGCGCGCGTCTGTATGTGTGTGTATTTATATTTTATTTACATCTTATGCATTAATTTTGAATGTTTAATTGTTATTTTAAGCATTTATGGTCTTGATTATATACACATATACATGTAGGGCAGTGGTGGTCTAGCGGTATAGGGCGCTGGATCGCTGATCCAAAGGTTGGGGGTTCGAGTCCCACTCTCCATAAGTTGTCACTGTCCCCCCAGTGCAGCTAACTGGGTTATCAAAGGCGGGCCATGTCTCTCACTGTCTATGGTGAGAGGCATGTAAAAGAACCATTGCTGACTTTCGTGAAGAGTAGGCTGCAAAGTCGTCAGTGTGTTTCTGTCCCTTGCTAAAAAGGGTTGTGACAGGAAGGGCATCCGACGTAAAAAAAACCTCTGCCAAATCAAACGTGCGAATCAGATGATTCGCTGTGGCGACTCCCGAGTAAAAGGGGAAAAAGCCGAAAGACAGACAAATATACACATATACATGTACGTATACAGCGGTCGGGGGGTGTTGATCATACTTCATGGCATTTGGAAGTTCCGGAGGGATCTTGGTCCCAATTAACCGCGGAAAGTGACAGATCCCTGTATATACAGTCAGCCACCAATTTACGAAATTAATCCGTTCCAGAGCCCTTTTCGTATAGTGGGGATTTCGTAAGTAGGGGTCACATCTTACGTGTTAAGTGCCTAATTCGTTCCAAGTCTCCAGTCCTTGGACTGGATAAACCCCATAAACCTTTTAAAAATGATAAAAGTACACCAATTTTGTATGTAATATGTGTTAAAAATAAAAGAAAATTATTTATTAAACTATTAAACCATTTTATTAATTAAACTATTATTAAACATTTTTATTAACACACACCTCTCTCTCTCTCTCTCTATATATATATATATATATATATATATATATATATATATGTGTGTGTGTGTGTGTGTGTGTGTGTGTGTGTGTGTGTATGTGTATATATATATATATATATATATATATATATATATATATATATATATATATATATATATATATATATATATATATATCTTTTCTCTCATGAGCCCACAAGACGTAGAATTCAAAGCGCATTCCCTCATGACAAACTCAACTTTAATTTGATTCCTTGAGGGATCGGGATGCCAGATAAGCTCAAATGCACCCACATTTATTAAACATTTACTGAATTAAACAACTTAAAAAACCTAAAAACTAAAGTGATACCCCCCCCCCTCTCTCTCGCTCTTTGTGTCCCGCACGGGCGCGCACGCTGCGGGACACACCCACAAGACATGAATTCAAAGCGCATTCCCCGCTTGACCATGTACTGAATTAAAACAACTTAAAAAACTAAACTAAAAACTAAAGCGTTATTCCTTCTATCTCTCTCTCTCTCTCTCTCTCTCTCTCTCTCCCTGTCTCTTTCTCATGCGCGCACTGCGGGCCACGCCCACAAGACGTGAATTCAAAGCGCATTCCCCGCTTCATAAACTCGACTTTAATCTGATTTCTTGTGGGATCGGAATTCCAGATGAGCTCAAATGCGCCCACATTTATTAAACATTTACTGAATTAAACAACTTAAAAAAACTAAACTAAAAACTAAAGTGTGAAGGTTCCTTCTGTCTCTATCTGGGAGGCCAGCAGGGCGGGATGTTGAGAAACAGCCAATGAGAGAGCAACTCGCGCGTTGTGATTGAGGCGTTTGAATTTCTTTTTGTAAGAGGGGGTTGTTTCGTATTTCGGTGACGGAAACTCAAGAAAATGTTTTTCGTAATCCGGGGATTTCGTATAAAGGGGTCTTCGTAAATTGGGGGCCGACTGTATACAGTAGTACGTCACTTTACGAAAGTCTCACCAAACGAAAAATGCAGGTTACGAAACGCATTTTCCAAAAATTTTTGTCTCTGGATACGAAACAAGGTCACATTACGAAAGTGCCATCTTAAAAATTCAAACACGTCATTCAAACAGTAAAACGCGCCATTCAAACATTCATACAATGCACGAGCTGCTCTCCCATCAATGACGTTCAAACATCCCACCCTGCTGGCCTCCCATTGGCTAGGAGGGATGACGCAGCTACTTCCCATTGCCTATCTCCCAACATCCCGCCCCGCAGGCCTCCCATTGGCTAGGAGGAATGACACAGGTCCCTCTTATTGGCTATCTCTGAACATCCCGCCTCGTTGGCTTGGAGGGATGACGCAGCTCCATAATAGCTAATGGGAGGGAGCTGCGTTTATTTCTTGACTGAGGCTTTTAACCTTCCATAAACATTTGTAAGATTATAACTCTGCTAAGAAAACATGGTCAGCGCGCGCACGCACACACACTCACACACATACGCACGCGTGTGATTTCCGGTGTGAGTGAGAAGAAGAAACGGACTTGAGTGATATCACAAAGGAATATGGCCAAACCTGTCTACCGTCTACCATCGGTACGATATTGAAGCAGAAGGATGTCTTAAAAGGGATGCTTTTATAATTTTTAGAGTTTATGGGGTAGTATTGGGAGCCTTGGAAAGAATCACGCGTTTTACATGGAAAATGCGATTTAATTCACGAAAAATGCAGGTTACGAAAAAGGCTCTGGAACGGATTAATTTCGTAAAGTGAGGTGCCACTGTGTGTAAATGTGTGTGTGTGTGTGTATGTATGTATGTATGTATGTATGTATGTGTATATATATATATATATATATATATATACACACACATACACACACACACACACTAGGTGTGTGTGTATGTATATATATATATATATGTGTGTGTGTGTGTGTGTGTGTGTGTGTGTGTGTATGTATGTATGTATGTATGTATGTATGTATGTGTAAAAAGTAAACATAAAAGGACAGGACAAAGACTTTCACTTTCTATTTGTCCTGTCCTTTTATTTTTACTTATATTTGTTTTACGAAAAAGTATTGAGCACTCTCTTACGGAAGGATCTACTCAGAAAATTCCTTCTCTCTCCATCTCTCTCTCTCTCTCTCTCTCTCTCTCTCTCTCTCTCTCTCTCTCTATATATATATATATATATATATATATATATATATATATATATATATATATATATATATATATATATATATATATCCTCTTTTACGAAATCCCCAGAATACGAAAAATCCAATATACGAAAAACATTTTACTAATTTTTTTCCTCTGTATACGAAACAGGTTCTTCTTACGAAAAGCGCCAAATGCGCCATTCAAACATTGATACGCGCCATTCAAAAAATGCACCAGTTGTTCTCTCACTGGCTGTCTCCCAACATCCCGCTCCGCTGGCCTCCCATTGGCCAGGAGGGAGCTGATTCTCCATAGTACTGTACCCATAAAGCTTATTTATCACACACGGAAAAGAGAGTTGAACTGTTGGTTCCTGAGTTTCGTGAGTTTTTTGAGAGTGCTCATTGCAGCATTATTTTTCGTTTTTTCAGTTGTTTAATTCAGTAAATGTTTAATAAATGTGGCACGCTCTGCCGAGTGTGGGCAAAACCCAGCTCATCCTGACCTCCGATCCCTCAAGCAAACAAGTGAATGTTGAGTACTAAACAAGGATTCAAAGCACACTAACCTGCTTGACAGATCGGAGGTCCGGACTCAACATTCACTTGTTTGCTTCAGGGATCGGAGGTTCAGATGAGCCGCGTTCCACCCCAAAAGCTCCGTTGTCAACTGTGACACTGCCCACACTCGGTGGAGCATGTCACAAATGTTTAACAATAATTGTTTGGTTTTATTATAAAAAAAATTGGTTAATAAAAAAATGTTTAATAATGGATAACTTAATAATGTGGAGCACTCCCCCGAATGTGGGCAAAACGTGGCTCATCCGGACCACCGATCATAAATATATATATATATATATTTACTCACACACGCACGCATGCACACACGCACACGCGCACACAAGAATATCATGACCAATAACAGAGCACTTGGATTCTGAACATGCATTTTGTGGACAGTTTAAAAAGTAAAAAGTGTAGAAATCAGACCAAAAAAAAAAAAAGATTCATAATAAAAAAAAAAAGCAAAAATCTATAGAAGAGATTTCCAATCTATTTTGAATACAAATTCTAAAATCTCCTTCTGGTTATACCATAGAAAAAACATTTCTCATGGCTTTGCTAAATAATAATTTTGCCTGAATATGCAATTTTTTTGCCATAAAATGTGCATCAAACTCAAAGGAGCCACAACAGGATCTTAATGGTCAAATGGTCAAAACTCAACTGTAGGTAAGCACAGATGAACATGACATGGAAATGAAGACTGCCCAGCTGCAGAGCACATGTTGTATATGGAAAAAAGTTTAACACTGTCACTTAAAAAAATGGCAAAAATACTACTCATAAATACAAATAAACATCAAATAAATAATCTAGAGGCTCCTGATGTGGGAATTGCAGCAGCCACAACCTAAACCTAACAATTAGAAGTTATTTTCTGATCTTGAACTCGACTTACAATGAATGACCTTTTTATAAACTTGTTTCAGCCGTTGGTCCCAAACTGTAACCCTGAAAATTTGATGGTGATATTTCAGTTTTTATTATTATTTATTTTAAAAAAAAGAGAACACAAAATGAAAAAAGTGAAAACCTAAAAGTTCTACATACCCCTTCCTCATCCAGTCGGGTGTAAAAAAGCCCAAAAGCTCAAAAACATAAATACAGGCCACTTATCTAATCGTATTAATAAAAAGGGGTTTTTAATGAAAACGTTTGGGGGTTTAAAAAAAAAAAAAAAAAAAAAAAAAAGGTATGATGGTGTATTGGTGCGCATGACGACCTCAAAGCAAGAAGGTCCTGGGTTCAAGTCCTTGGCTCAACGAGGGCGTTTCTGTGATAGGAGAGTATCGGCAAGAATGAAGGGAAAAGTGTACAAGACGGTGATGAGGCCAGCGATGTTGTATGGTTTAGACAGTGGCCCTGGGGAAAAGACAGGAGTCAGAGTTGGAGGTAGCAGAGATTAAAATGTTGAGGTTCCCTTTGGAAGTAACGAGGATGGATAGGATCAGAAACGAGTACATCAGATAGGATCAGAAACGAGTACATCAGAGGGACAGCACATGTTAGATGTTTTGAAGACAAAGTCAGAGAGGCTAGATTGAGATGGTTTGGACATGTACAGAGGAGGGATACTGAGTATATTGGTAGTAGGATGCTGAGGTTGGAACTACCAGGCAGAAGGCCCAGAGGAAGACCAAAGAGAAGATTTATGGATGTGGTGAAGGTGGACATGAAGGTTGTTGGAGTAAGAGTAGAAGATGCAGAGGATAGGGAGACATGGAGGCAGATCATTTGCTATGGCGACCCCTGAAGGGAACAGCCGAAAGAAAACGAAGAAGTTCTCTCTATCCAGGTTTCTTCCAGATACTCAGGTTTCCTCCCACATTCCAAAGACAAGCATATTAGACCAAATGACTGTTCAAAATCACCATTCGGTATGCAAGTTGAATGGTTGTGTGTGTTGGCTCTGTGATGTATTTTTCTTTTAATATAAAGTGTTCTACAAATTATCTGAAAACCTGTATTAAATAACTCTCTATTTATCCCAGTTGTTTGGGCTGGTGGCGTAGTAGTTAGGGTGCTGCGCTCATGATCGGGAGGTTGTGAGTTCCAGTTAGACCCTGACTGTGCTAAGACCCCTGAGCAAGGTCTCAACCACAAATGTGCCTCTATTCACCCAGCAGTGTAAATGGGTACCAGTAAAAATATACTGGGAAGGTAACCTGCGATGGACTAGCATCCCAGGAGGAGTTGGACTCTTAGTTGCTTCACGCTATGGAAACCGGGGATAAGCACCGGCCTGATGAGCCACTATGGCTCGGGTGTAAAAAGCCCAAAGGACTATTTATTCCAGTACCAAAGACACTAATCTTTTTACTTCAATCCTTAGTAACTACCCTACTTACTCTTGGTGTCCAGTTGAGCCCGGTACTTGCTGAACCCTTTCAATCGCACTTTCTCGCCCAAGAGCTGCAAGAACTCTTCAAAGGCAGGACCAGCCATTTCATTGTTATACATCTCCTCCTCTGTGCTCTGGCCTGCCCGACAGTACATTACCCCCACCTTCACCTGGAAGCTTAGCTGAAGAAGCAACAGACCCAGAAAGAAAGTATATAAGGATAAGTGAGATGATGCAGATCATCCATATCAAATTAGCCTTGCTGAGATAATCAAAGCATCAGAATGAACTATGCCAGAGCTAACAGATCATGCATTCAAGTTCACCTTGAGGCCTACATACCCCTTGCTCATCCAGTTTCATCAGCTGTTCAGTGACTTTTGGTGTATTGAGAGCGAGCCGCAGGCAGGAGATATCAAGCTCTGGGAGCAGGTATTCCAGAACTTCTTTAAGGGGTAACCCTCGAGTAGTGCCATGCTTAGCAGTGGAAGGCACCGAATCCTCAAGTACAGAGCCACGCAAAGTTGTCAACTAAACAAAGAGGTATAAGTAGTGCCAGCATTATTGGTTTGCTTGACAAAAAGAACCCAATACATGGGTAAGACAGATGGTAAAATTCTTTAATTCACATTAATACACCAGCATAATATATCACAATGCAATTGCACCATTAAGAAGTAGAGAATGAAACAGACAGGGACAAAGATGCTTCATTCCTAACATGTAACATTAATAACATTTGCATCAGTAAAAGCCAATTTCCTAGTACATATTTATTAGTAGAAGCCCCACACCTTTAAAATTGAGATATAGATAATAATTTTAAATTTGGACCAATTCCTCTTCTAAAATGTGTCTCAAGACCAGCCCATTTACAATCTTTCTCTAGATAATGACTAATGTTTAAATTTGCTGTGGTTTACACAAATGTAAACTTTCATGAGCAGACTGGGCATGTGTGACTGGGTACCCAGGGGCTTGAAAAAAAAAATTAAACCCCAACATAGTAAAAGCTTGCATGCATAGTTTGGTGTGTCTCTATTAAACCGGACTGTTTCATTCATGTGGAGATTAAAAATTATATATACAGTAGGCCCTTGACTATTCGCGGTTTTGCACTCACGGTTTGAGCATTCGCGGACTGCCGAGCAACTTGCATGTGATTCAAATTCAGCCAATGGCTGTTCTCCTTCCTGCTGATTGGTTGAGATGATGTAACGCCCCTTTTTCCTCATTCACACACAAGTTGGCAATGAGCCTTTTTTCAGTGTGTTTTAATTACCAGTTAAGTTCTATGATGTCACTCAAACGCCTGCTAAGCACCTGAAAAAGGTAATGACGCTGGATGTCTCTTCTGAAAAAATAATACTTTCTCCGAAAGAAACAACAGTTTCCTCTGAAGTCACGTCATTTCTGAAGAGGAATAATCTTCTGAACTGTTGTAAAACACTCCACTATTAAAGTCTTTTTCAATTATTATTCCAGTACATGATCTAAGGTAATGCTTAAAATGTTTGTGTGTTATATTTTATTTACTGTGGTGTAGCATGTTTCTCTTTTGTTTTGTTTATCCAATTTATTACATTTCTTGTTCTTTTATGTCCTTTTTGTTATGGTCTGCGTTTTGGGGGACTTTGATTTTGGCGCTGTGCCTCTAATTAACTGGTTACTTCCCTTCGGCTGAGCTGCTCGGTAGCGCACACCTTAAAACTGAGAACTTCGTGACGTTGCCCTCTAGGCAGCACCATCTTGGAGACGTTACTCCAAGATGTCACTCCAAGTTTAATGTAAAAGGACATGAAGCGTAATAAAGTTTATCCTTTTGGTATAATTTCTTAAACATGCTACAGAACATAAAATCTCAAGCACAAACATTCTCAGAATTAACTTAGGTACTGTACTGGAATAATAATTGAAAAAGGCTTTAAAACGAGTGGTTTACAACAGTATATGCTGTATAATGTTTATATTTTATCATCAATAAAAATAAGAGTAAAAATTGAAAAGTTTTCTTATTCATGACTATATTTTACTACCTTAATACTGTATTAATGAGTAAGACTGTCTATAGAATGTGTTTAAGAAGCATATTTTAATGCATGTCATAGATACATTGTATTTTACTTCTGGTTGCTCATTCGCACATGTGACGTGTAACATGGGGCTTTACTTCCGGGTACAGAACTCGCGAATTAACTCGATTCGCGGGAGGGCTCGGAACCGAACCCCCACAAATGTCAAGGGCCTATTGTATATTAAATATTTATTCTGTATAATTTAAAAAATACTTATTCTGCCTACGGGGTACGAGGTCATGATTGCTTTAGTGCATGTGAACGGAATCACGTATGAATTGGAGACATGCCTAATTTTATTATTTCCAAAGTTCACTAATTTATACCTGATTTACTGCTTTAATATCTGTCTGTTGTTCCAATAACTTTTCTATGAACTGGAGGATTCACGTCCTATTTTCACAATTTCGCACTCTTGTTGGAGTGAAACAGCAGCCTTGACAAATTTAAAC
The DNA here is from genome assembly GCA_024760905.1 of Plotosus lineatus. Classification (NCBI taxonomy): domain Eukaryota; kingdom Metazoa; phylum Chordata; class Actinopteri; order Siluriformes; family Plotosidae; genus Plotosus; species Plotosus lineatus. The sequence goes on along the minus strand of CM045732.1, from coordinate 42,181,295 downwards.
TATTAAACAGCTTTTAGTAGATTCAAATAAAAGTCAAAGGAGTAAAGTCAAAGCCATTTAATTACGAAACTATTCACATGTTAAATTGTAACAGTTTTGACAGTGTGGAAGATTTTTCCTTTCATTTCACTTTATCACAAATAAGTTTTCCCAGACTTCTATATACATTTCAACAACGCAATGCGTGCAATACAACAAAATGAAGACATGGCTACAGAAGAAGAGGGTGATTGCTTAGTGCCTTCAGTCCCTAACCATCTATTAAGTGGTGTGAGAAGGAATGGTAACATTCCAAAGTGGTACATGCTTTACCTCACCACCCATGCTCAATGCCTTAATAAATATGATATTGTATCACCGTATATTTTTCAGGAACATTCAAATTAATAAGTATGTAAAAGTGAATGTAAAAGTGAACATTGAAGTTAGCTGATGTCTTGTGGGAAAGCTGTCAATCAAGTCATATCCATGATATATCCTATGTCTTCTTATGATTTAATAGAGTAATCTTCAAAGCAAATTACTAGAAAAGAGGCAAAAATTACTTTTTTATAACAGATTTGGCACGCACAAAATTTTTATGGGGTGTCAAGGTGGCATGGTGATTAGCACGTCCACCTCACATCAAGAAGGCTCCAGCCTACGCCATGACCCAAATAGGACGAAGCGGTTTGGTAAATGAGTGATTGAGTTAGTATAACTTATTATAGAATACACTGCCCGGCCAAAACACCTCCAATATAACACTAATATTTTGAAGGGGAGCATTTATCCTTGATCACAGTGTGTAATTTCCATGGCACTGTCACTTTGGTTGGTCCAGTCGAGGCTCAGCAACATTAATGTGGCAATAAAATGAAGCATCTGATGTCCTGAATGATGTACTGAATGAGTAGGTTGTTACATCAATGCACTTTTTTCTTCCCTGATGGCACGGATATAAAACAGGGACTCGAATAATGAAAGATTGTTTCATGAAGCATGAGGAACCATTTTCACATATGTATTGGCACCAGAGAGTCCTTACCTTAACCCTATTGAAAGTTTTTGAGATGTGCTGAAAATACTTTATAGTGGTTCAGGTGTTGCACTCATCAGTTCAAGACGTGAACTGACACTAGATGCTAATAAATGTTATGTTGCTTACCTTTGTTGAAACAATGCCATGATGACTACATGCTATAAACAAAGATAAAGGCCAACTGCCATGCAGTGTATAATTTAAAAAATACTAGAACTTTAGACGGGCAGTATTTTGTATTTCTCTTCATGGCATAGCTTTCCTCATGCATGCTTCCAAAGCTGAATTAGTTATGGAGCAAAACTAAGTAGCCTGTCACAAAGGATGAATGTCTTAGAAAGGTTGTCCCAAACAATATGAGACAGCATCCCCAGAAGCTGTATTAGGTACATTAGATTAGTTATCGCCAAGTCAATAACTGGAGAAGATTTACTGCAAATGTGTCATGTTAAGATGTCCTTTCTAAAAATAAATAAATAAATAAATAAATTATATGTGATATATATATATATATATATATATATATATATATATATATATATATATATATATATATATATTATATATAGCTCACCTCACTGGTTCTGAATATTATTCGGTAGTTATACTGCTGTCCATGCTCCTTGTGTTCCTCCATTTTCTCTCTTCTTACACTTACTGCCACTGGACCCAACACCTCATCTATACCAAAGTAGTTCCAATGCTCTATAAAAGTATAAGACAATACAAAATTAGAAATAGGTGCTGCATATCTATTTGCTGTAGAAGGCTTCTATACCACTAATCAATTCCTTACCTCTCAAGTAAAATAACTTCCTGTAGTAATACGCTCCAAGGTCCACATGCTCAATGACATACTGCTTGTCCCGATCACTGAGTATGCTGGATGCATCTTTTGGACCTTCTACAACAGCAATTCCTCCATTGTTGCAATGATGGCTTAATAGACCTTCATCCCGTCCAAGAGCCTTGGAACTCCCACTACCTAGCTCAACAGGTACATGAACCGCTACTTTGTGTCTTATGTCACTCCCAGTTTCAGTACAAAAACAAGGACATTTCAGTACTAGTCCACTGCCCTCGTCATCAGTTGTGTCCAAAGTAGGACTATCCCGTGTGTTAAGCTCCTCCTGGCTGCTACCAGGAGAGCTATATGGCAGGCTATGAGTTGAAGATAAAGTGGATGTCGCCGAACCAGAAAAAGCAGAAGCAGCAGAGGCACCAGAAGTAGTGTTTTTGCATTTGCCTGTGGAATTCTGTCTGTTCTGGATCACCTCATTCATGTTAAACAACATGCTCTGAACATCATAGTGTGCAAAGCCTTTCTGGCAAACCCAGGGCTTTAAGGGAGGTTTGGAATCCTCAAGACGGTTGTCCTCCATATCAGAACCCAGCCTGGGAGAATCCACATCCGTTCTTGCACTCCGAAGTTTCCTGAATATTGATTCACCCCCTGTCTCTGATTTGGACCGCCTCTTTGGAGGTTTGTCTCGTTCTCTCAATCGACTAGAAGGAGACTCATTTTTCAAATCTTGTAGAACAGAGTCCAACAGATCCTGCTCTTTGGTGGAAACTGTTAGAAGTTCTGCTAGTCTTTCAGGTGCTGGGCTGCGTTGGTCCTGCTTCTCTCCTTCATAGCCCTTTAACATCTCAAAGAAGCTATTCCTTGAGACTTCCGGGAAGGAAACTGCATGCTGGTCAATGGAAGAAGTACTACCATACTCCCGGTGCAATGGAGACCACTTCGTCCCTAGAGTGCCCCAATCATCCCCACTATCCCCACTACCGTCAACTTCACTTAGGGTCATGTCACTGTTACTGCGTTGCCGGATGCGTTTAGTATTACCACGGGAAGAGCGTTTGTGGTCATCAACTGTGAGCAGCTGCTCTTCCAAGGAGCTTCCACAACTGGCTGGATTTATCTTGCTCTGGAGAGTCTTTTGGATACTTTGGAGCATGAAAGCATCTTGAGGACCAATGAGACCACCAAGTTTAGGCTGACTACCTGAGCCAACTCCTGTGTGAGTCATTGCCTCAGTATTTGTATTGGGAGGTCGTAAAGTTCCCCCATCTCTCCTAGGTGGCCAGTCAGCAACTCGAGCTCGTACTCCCATCTTTGGGACTCCAATCATGCCTCCTGCCTGGTAAGGGTTTTCAGAGCGGAGGTGGTTTGCTCCTCCATTGGTCTGGCGTAATGGACGAGTGTAAAATTCTTCAGGGGCTTGGACCGAGCCCACAGCAGGCCGCTCAGAAGGTGAGCGTTTCAGGCTTGTCATGGTGATTCCTCACCAATCAAGCCTCTTAAGTCTGAAGCATTTTTGAGTTTTGGGCTGTGGCAGCTGGCTCCACTTCACAGAGACTATATCCTTGTCCTTTGGTTTCCACAGTCTATGGGCATCAGTGCAATAGATAGATTTCAAGTCTGCATGGTGATATTGTAAAATGGTCATGCCTGATCATTCCAGCTCCTGGAAAGAAAAAAAAAAAACATACCAGAGTTAGGAGAGGTAACAGCTGAGCTTTCTTTATTGGTATTAGGAAAATCAATACAATCATGAGAACATGCAAACGCCACACAGAAAACACCTGAGCCCTGGAATCAAACCCAGGGCCTTATTCTTGTGAGGTGGATGTACAAACTACCACACAACTGTGTTGCCCAACTGTTGAACAGGTTTTTTTTTTTTTTTTTTTTGAAAAGTAATATTACTTTTTTATTTAAAGGGAGGGGAAAAACAATAAAAAGGTTCATCTGGTCACATTTTTCACAACTACATGGCCAATTGTCTCTTTTGATTTAGTGATCGGAAAACAAATGTTTATTTTATGATCTCACTTTTCTATCTTTCCATTTTAGGAATAATGGAAAACAAATTATACCTCATGAAAGTGTAACTGAATTAATGGATTACAGGCAGTACAAACGGTTTCTCTGGTATTACAAAAGTTTTACAATATGACTGTTATATTTCGCACGCCGAACATATGGAATACAAAACAAGCAATTTGAGTAAATAAAACTATTCCTGTATAACAGCACAAACATGCTTTAGATGGTTTCAAGTTCAAATACAAAATGTCAAGTCTAGGCACATCTATAGCCAAATAAATAAATCAAACATTCCAACTCTGCATAAAACTGCAGCGTGCATACAAGTGACTGTCTTTTCTTAAACGCTGATTTCTAACTGTTGCTCTGCATGTGTGCCGGTATAAAATTATAGGCTAATTAATATTGAAGGTCATGTCAATCAAATATGAATGCAATGTTAAAGAAATTATATGGCTCTAGTGGAGAAGGAGAACTAATTTGGAGCTCCTGTCTAGACTCTGTTGGTCATAACGATGAGTCAAAGGCCATAAAGTCAAAAAGAGCACCATGTCCCAAGTGATCTTAAAGGTGTAATGAGGGAAAAGTGCACGGAGTTGCTAGGTAACGAGCACCATGGTGTCTTCCTGCAGAGTCTAAAATCAAAACTGCAGTGTATAATTTTTCAGTAGTGCTGATTATATATGTCCGAATATCCATTTCTCCAGCTAGAGTGCAATGCAAAAGTCTTGCGGACCTTTTTTAGTATAAACTTTGCTCTAGATTTTTACTTTATGACTTGTACATTATTGGGTCATTCCAGAAAATATTTTAGATTTCCAAGCATAAAGTGTTTTTTTTTTCTTTTCTGGAAACACCCCCCCCACCCCCAATTTTCTCTCTATAATTTAGTCATATCCAGTTCCCAGCCATGCGGTATTTCGTTTCTAATCACACGACCACCACTGACCAGGGAGCGCTGAAAGCATGCACACGCCACCTCCGTGACATGCCCTGATAGCCACCCAGTTCTTTTCAGACTGTTGCACCATAGTATTTGGGGATGGTCTAACACACTCGGGGGAAGATGTGAAATCTGTGCCCACCCCCAATTTGAATGAGCTCACAGACGCCCATAATTGGCTGGCAATCGCTGTGAGTAACGGGGAAGTGAGTGTATGCTGTCTCTCTCTCAACTAGCTCCCAAGGACTCACAGCTATGGATTTGAACTTGTCACCTCCGGGTTATATAGTCATGCACCTTGTCAATATGCCACTTGGGAGGCCCACAACATTACATTTTAGAAAAAAGGTTTGTGTGTTAGTAAAGGAGGTAGTATATTATGTAAGAGATCACTACTGAGTCAAAGTGCACATGTGCAATACAGACTGGGAAATATGGTGCACTATTAGAAATACCTGGATGATGTTCTCGAAATGGTAATAAATGTTGAGTTTGTAAAACCTTGCAATTCTTCCACTCATTGGGCCTCACTGACCAAGTGTTCTTAAAAAAATAATTATCCTCACTTATGTACTTTTCATGAAGACTCACTAAATTATTTCTTATCTAGTATTTTTTCCTGGTTGCAAACAGATTTAATAAATACTAGAGCACTCAAACATATTGGCACAGAAGTGATGTTGAGCAACTGTTACCATTTCAATTCGTTTTTCCCTATTCAATTTTTCTGATTCATAATATGTCAGAGACATTCATTCTTTCATTTTCTGAACTGCTTAATCCTAATTAGGGTCACAGGGAGGCTGATGCCCGTCTCAGCAGATTCTGGGTGAGGGCAGAGTACACCCTGGACGGCTCACCAGGCCATTGCAGGGCAGAAACACGCTGACGGCTATGCAGCTACTCTTGATGAAAGTCAGCAGTGGTTCTTTTACATGCACCTCACACCACAGACAGTGAGAGACACGGCCGACCTTTGATAACCCAGTTAACTGCACTGGGGGGACAGTGACAACCCATTGATAGTGGGGTTTGGACCCCCAACATTGGGTGGGATCAGTGATCTTACCACCAGGCCACCACTGCCCCATGTCAGAGACAAAAATGTGTTATCGTTTAAAACTTTTTATATTTATATTTTTTAAAATAGATATGACTTCATACAAATATGTTACGTTCATTAGACACATGGCTCATTTATTATTTGATAATGCAATTCACAGTGCAGCCACAGACCAGCTCTTTTAAGACTGCAGGCACGCTGGAATATTTATTCAGAGTAAAATGAATTACAATTTACTCTCAGAGACTCAACTTAGAAGGTTTTGGCTACCAAGAGCATTTTTTTCCATAGAGGCCTGCAACTCCTTGTTATTTGGTACTACTGCAGGCCCATACCAGGCACTCTAACTATGTACCACCAAATGCTCAAGTATGGTCCGAAACGAGGTCAAGGACAACCATAAACAACCCCAGCCAAGACCCTCTTAAGGGCAAGACATTTACTAAAATTGGTGATTCAACAGGAAAAACCTGTCCTGCATCATCCCTGATAATTATTATTTGCATAAGTAACCCCATAATACAAATGTGTGACCTGGTCTACTGTTACTATGAACAACAACAACAACAACAACAACTATTATTCTTATTATTATTATTATTACTAATAGTGGTAGAACTGAAAATAAAAATATTGCTAACATATTAATATATATTATATTAATTATATATATATATATATATATATATATATATATATATATATATATACAGTAAAACCTCCGCTGACGAACGCTTAAGTTCACAAACTTTTCGCCTCAAGAACATTAAATTTGCGAGCATATAGTCTCTGCTGACGAACTAGTTTTCGGCGGACGAATCAAACCACGCGGCCGAACAGGGCCACGGTGGCGGCCCACGAGAGAAGCTGGCCTTGCGCTCATGGCGTCACAGTTCGTCACCCCCTTTCTTTGAATGCGGAAGTGGTTTGTGTTTGCTAGACATTTTGGACCATATTGAGTGTACTTTTGCTATTATGGGACCGAAAAAGACCCCACCACAGGCGGAGATCTTTGACAAACACAAACGAGGTGTGCGTTTGTGTGACTCAGCGTCCCAGTACCAGTACGCTAAGTCTACCATTGCTCCCATCCTTAAGAACAAGGAAGCTATTAAGGATGCGTGTGTGGCTAAGGGTGTTTCCAAACAGTAGGCGTTTCCAAACACTCCTTCCAAACAGTAAGTCCCTCCCTCCCTCCTCCTCCCACTCCATTCCATCAAGCCATCAACTACCATCACAAAGGTAAATAAAACGACTTTATTATACAGTACAGTCTATTTCTTTAATTACAATACAATAGCACATTTATTATACATAAAATAAGGTATATTTTTGTGTAGTTTTAAGGCTTATTTAGTAGAAAATTATGTTTTATGGGGACCTGGGAACGGATTATTCTCATTTTAATGGTTTCTTATGGTAAATAAATGTTCGGAAGACGAACTTTTCGCCTTACACACACTTTCTGGGAACCAATTATGTTCGTGAGCAGAGGTATCACTGTATATATATTTCTATATTTCTATGGCGGCACGGTGGCGTAGTGGTTAGCACGTCCGCCTCACAGCAAGAAGGCCTGGGTTCGATTCCCGGCCTGGGCGTTTCTGTGTGGAGTTTGCATGTTCTCCCCGTGCTTGTGCGGGTTTCCTCCGGGTGCTCCGGTTTCCTCCTGCAATCCAAAGACGTGCACTTAATTAAGTTAATTGGCCGTTCTAAATTGACCGTAGATTCTCTCCTGCAGCGGCACTGGTCGTAACCCAGTCGTATCGGCACTTGCCTTTCCATTGGATCCTTCCGGTGGCGCCAAGACGGGGGACTTGCTGCTTGGGTGACAGCCTGTCCCTCATTACTCCCTACCCGGGCTCTGCGCACTGGGGAGTATCACCAGCCGGGATACCAGCCAGAGCGCAGCCATAGTCCTTCGGGACTGACGGAGGCCTACCAATATATATATATATATATATATATATATATATATATATATATATATTAATGCCTTAATATGTATTCCTTGGTTTGAAACAGAGATGTAATTTTTTGTTAAATATAAAGGACTGAACATTGTATATTTTATGACACTTCAACTGTATTCTTTCACTTGTGCATCTGTAAAATGGACTTGTGGCCCCTTTACGTTAATAAAATCATTTATTCGATAACATTTCTACGGCTGCTACAAGTAATACTTCTAATAATGACACTAATAATTATTTATTACATTATACATACAGTACTGATTATTTATTTTGAATTATTATGAATAAAATTTGTTTTAAATTGGGGTTTTTTTTGTTAGTATATGCTGTCAATTAAAGCTGTTTAAAAGAAAATCGGAATCGATAGTTCACTGAATATTTGTTGCTGCACATTATCTAATATGGGGAATCTTGAATTTTGCAAACTTTACTGCCAGTGAGATAAAGATAGCTTTAGCTTTTTAGCTTCATCAGCGGTGACACAAAAATAGAAGATGGAAAATGTGTTTATCAAAGGAACCTTATTTTACGGTGATTGGCAATCACTTTCTTTTACTTTTGGCTCCTGAACAATGTTGTACTCGAATTCTCATCGGTGGTTGATGAATAACAATCGAATGCATAAAGGTTTTGGCAGTGCACAACGAGAAGCAATAGTCAGAGCACAAGTTGCAGACGAGAGCAAAAACACCTAGTAACACATTTTTTCCTTCCGAAAATACTTCAGCTGACCTTCATTTCTCATACAACATGCTACTAAATAACCCATTACACCAAAGATTTCCAAATATTTTAAGCACACAGCGCCAAATGGATCAGAACTTTCTGTGACCTCAAGATTTGAGCACATGTTCATCTAAAATCAAACCAGGTAAAAACTAAAAAACATTCTATTCACAACATTGTACTGACTTACCAGTCTATAAGAATCTGTTGTGTTATAGGAAAATATTCCACACCAGTCTGCTGTGATTTAACCCAATGCAAAACAGAGGAGGCTGGGTTATACCTGATGCATGAATTTGCGTGCAGGTATACAGCCAGCACTGCAAGCAGGAGCAAAATGTTCTTCTCGCTTGTGCATCCAATGTACATCAAGATCATTTAAAGGTGGCATTCACTAACGCCACTGTTTTTTCTTCTTTTTTTTCTGGTTGACGGATCCGCCGAAGTGCTAGCAAAAGTGCAGCTAAAAAAAGAATTTTTAACTTTTCAATGTATTATTTTTCCCCAGCCGATCTCTGTATTATATGCCGATGTGAAAAAAAAAACAAATCTTAATCAGACACAAAATCAAATCTTTAAATATTATGTATCATTTTGTGTGTTCAGTGCGCTTACTTGTTTTATAGCCAAATTAATTCTCGCATTAGGCGTCGTGAGTCGATACTCCCAGCATGCTTTGCAAGCGACTCTAATTAAGTTCCTTAGTGACCTTCGAAGATGGCGCTCACTACAAAGCAATGTCGCGGAGTTCTCAGAGTCAAGTTGTTGCTTTGTTTTTTGCACTATGTTCGTCTATGATCAGGCGACTCTACTACTGCTATGAGAGCGCAGTCCTTTCGGACATTTAGAACCCGCTCAACTCCTATCCTGAGCTAATATGTTAGGTCAGCTCAATGCTAGCCGCACCCCGGATAACAATAAGCCCATGAATGACGACTCCAGCGCTTGGTTAGCAGTGGAAGGTTAGCCCTCCCGGTCATACTGCTTACAAATGTTCAGTCTCTCCGAAACAAGATGGACGAGCTTCATGCTTGGATTACAACACAGAGGGATCTACAGGACTGCTCCATGCTGTGTTTCTGTGAAACATGGCCCGAGGGGAGTACACCCGACGAGGCGGTTACACGGCCTTCCGGGAGGACCAGAGCGCAGCAGATCGTGGCAAGGCCCGCAGGGTCCTCGTTAAATAAACCTGGTGTACTGACTGTAGATTATATCTAAATCATGCTCTGAGAATGTGCAATATCTAACTTTGAAGTTGTGGCCATTTTGTTTACCCAGAGAATTGTCCATATTTTTCTCCAAACAAAATAATGAGCATAGTGTAATATAATTATAATATGATATGATATGATATTATATATGACAGGGGTCGGGAACCAATGGCTTGTGAGCCAGATGTGGCTTTTTTGATGACTGCATCTGGCTCTCAGATAAATCAGGTGGCCTTTCTTAACAGAATAACGAATACATAATTTCGCTGTCATTTAAATAAAAATACAAAAAAATCCATCAAATAAAACAAAAACAGATGAACAAATCTCGCACATTTAAATCTATACATCCATTTTCAATGCCATGCCACTGTGGCACGCAACAGAGGGCGAATCCTTTCTGTACACCAGTATGCGGGTGGGTCCGATACCTTGAAACTCTATTTCTCATTTTATTGGATAACAACAGCCACAGACTGCGCGTGTTGTTTTTGAGTAAAGAGGTAAATTTCCTCGTTTTTGATCGGCTCATTTGCACAAAGCCAAGCACAGCTGGCACGCAAACACAAATGGACACACATAGAAAAACTTCAACTCGCAGACCAGCTGATTTCTAAACTTGGGACACACTGCCTGCCACATACCAAACACTGCAGTGTGAGTCCTGTCATATTGACCATGTTTGGCTCCACACATATGCATGCAAGCAGTCCTTCTCACCTGAAAAACATCAAGACCAACCTGCAGTCACGTTCAAAGGGTACTTCTTCTTTTCCTTTCGGCTTTTCCCTTCAGGGGTCGCGACAGTGAATCATCTGCCTCCATCTCACCCTATCCTTTGCATCTTCTCTTATACCAGCTACCTTCATGTCCTGCTTCACTACATACATGAATCGTCTCTTTGGTCTTCCTCTAGGCCTTCTGCCTGGTAGTTGCAACCTCAGCAGCCTACTACCAATATACTCAGTATCCCTCCTCTGTACATGTCCAAACCATCTCAATCTAGCCTCTCTGACTTTGTCTCCAAAACGTCTTACATGTGCTGTCCCTCTGATGTGCTCATTCCTGATCCTATCCATCCTCGTTACTCCCAAAGAGAACCTCAACATTTTCATCTCTGCTACCTCCAGCTCTGCCTCCTGTCCTGTCCCTAGGGCCACTGTTTCTAAACCATACAACATCGCTGGCCTTACCACCGTCTTGTACACTTTTCCTTTCATTCTTGCCGACACCATCCTATCACAGATCACTCCGGACACTTTTTTCCAACAATTCCAACCTGCCTGCACACGCTTCTTCACCTCTTTTCCACACTCTCCACTTCTCTGGATTGTTGACCCTAACTACTTAAAATCCTCCACCTTCCTTATCTCTTCTCCCTGTAACCTCACCGTTCCTCTTGGGTCCTTGTCATTCACACACATGTATTCTGTTTTACTGAGGGTAACCTTCATTCCCCTCCTTTCCAGGGCATACCTCCACCTCTCCAGATTTTCCTGCACTTGTTCTCTGCTCTCACTACAGATCACAATGTCATCTGCAAACATCATAGTCCATGGAGATTCTTGTCTAACCTCGTCTGTCAGCCTGTCCATCACCATAGCAAACAAGAAGGGGCTCAGAGCTGACCCTTGATGCAGTCCTACCTCCACCTTGAACTCTTCTGCCACACCGACAGCGCACCTCACCACTGTCTTACATCTTTCATACATGTCCTGCACCACTCTAACATACTTCTCTGCCACTCCAGACTTCCTCATACAATACCACAGTTCCTCTCTCGGCACCCTGTCATATGGTTTCTCCAGATCCACAAAGGCACAATGCAGCTCCCTCTGACCTTCTCTGGACTTCTCTATTAACACCCTCAAGGCAAACGCTGCATCTGTGGTGCTCTTTCTTGGCATGAAACCAAACTGTTGTTCACAAATGCTGACCTCTGCCCTTAGTCTAGCTTCCACTATTCTTTCCCATAACTTCATCGTATGGCTCATCAACTTTATCCCTCTGTAGTTGCCACAACTCTGCATGTCTCCCTTGTTCTTAAAAAAGGGCACAAGCACACTTCTCCTCCATTCCTCCGGCATCCTCTCACTCTCTAAGACCTTGTTGAATGTTCTTGTCAGGAAATCTACTGCTACCTCTCCTAGACACTTCCATACCTCCACCGGTATGTCATCAGGTCCAACTGCCTTTCCATTCTTCATCCTCTTCAATGCCCTCATCACTTCACCCTTACTCATCTTTGCTATTTCCTGGTCCTCAACGGTCTCCTCTTCTACTCTTTTTTCTCTCTCATTTTCCTCATTCATCAGCTCTTCAAGGTACTCTTTCCATCTTCCCAGCACACTTATGTCATCAGTCAATGCATTTCCCTCTCTGTCCTTAATCACTCTAACTTGCTGTACGTCCTTCCCATCTCTATTTCTCTGCTGTGCCAACCTGTATAAATCATTTTCTCCCTCTTTACTATCCAACCGAGCATACCCTCTGTTTGGTCTTTGACACCGCTGCCTTCGCCTTACGCTGTGTCTCCCTGTACTCCTGTTTACTCTCTTCGGTCCTCTCAATGTCCCACTTCTTCTTAGCTAACCTCTTCCTTTATACACACTCCTGCATTTCCTCATTCCACCACCAAGTCTCCTCATCTACTCTCCTTCCAGAGGACACACCAAGTACTCTCTTACCTGTCTTCCTGATCACATTTGCTGTAGTTGTCCAGTCATCTGGAAGCACTTCCTGACCACCCAAAGCCTGTTTCAACTCCTCCTTGAAGACAACACTACACTCTTCCTTTTTCAGCTTCCACCACTTTGTCTTCTGCTCTGCCTTTGCCTTCTTCACCTTCCTCACCATCAGCGTCATCCTGCACACCACCATCCTATTCTGTTTGGCAACACTCTCACCTCCTACTACTTTGCAGTCACTGACTTCCTTCAAATTACATCGCCTGCACAAGATGTAGTCTACTTGTGTGCTCCTACCTCCGCTTTTATAAGTCACCCTATGCTCCTGTCTCTTCTGGAAGAAAGTATTTACCACAGCCATTTCCATCCTTTTTGCAAAATCTACCAACATCTGTCCTTCTGCGTTCCTGTCTTGGATACCAAACCTGCCCATCACTTCCTCGTCCCCTCTGTTGCCTGCACCAACATGTCCATTCAAGTCTGCACCAATGACCACTCTTTCACCTCTGGGGGTACTCTGCATCACTTCATCTAACTCACTCCAGAATATCTCCTTCTCTTCTTGCTCACATCCTGCCTGTGGGGAATAAGCACTAACAACATTGAACATCACGCCTTCAATTTCTAACTTGAGACTCATCACTCTGTCTGACACTCTTTTCACTTCTAGAACATTCCTGACAAACTCCTCCTTCAAGATGACTCCTACTCCATTTCTCTTCCCATCCACACCATGATAAAACAGCTTAAACCCTGCTCCTAAGCTTCTAGCCTTGCTACCTTTCCACCTGGTCTCCTGAACTACCGACATCACGCGATGTTTTAAAGTTAATAATGAAGTATAGTGGATATATTTTTAACGCTATCAATTTTGGGTACAGTTACCCTTTGAACGTGAAAGTCACGTTCAAAGGGTACCTGTACCCAAAATTGACAGCGTTAAAAATATATCCACGATACTTCATTATTAACTTTTAAACATCGCGTGATGTCGGTAGTTTATGTATAAGTCCACATTTCCTTTTCTTCTGTCTTCCTTTTTTTCACCAGGGTCAAAGGTCATTGTGACGTAACATCGTTAGCAGTCGTATAGCCAATTGCAGAATGTCAGTATATTTTCCTCAAGCAATTCATGTTCTTTACAACAATACTCCTGATAGGTTTTTTGACGCATACATTTTCCACAAGAGCACCAAATTGCTGGTTGTTTGCTACGATTTTCCCGTGTAAGAGCTTCTGCCGACTATCCAATATCGTCCTCCGAGTTGTCACTTTCCTGGTCCGATTTCACTAAATGTGGATAGTCTTTCTTCAGTGGTTCATATAAATAACCGTCTGCTCCTTGTACGAAATTGTCTTTGTCCATGGTTAAAAAAAAAACTACTATAGTGTCTGTTTTTTCCAATTTTCCATGAGCTTGTGTTGTTGTGTCAGGTATATAGCCTTATGTTTACATTACAATCTCGCAGTTCCGGTAGAGGCTTTGTGAATGATGTGACGTCACAGGAAATGCGACGCTGCAAAACTCCTGTGCTCTGAAGCTTGACGTTAGTGAAGCCCTTAAATCGCTTAAAGCTGGTTTGTGAGAGAATATAATAAACGCCTTATAGGTGTTTTGTCACTAGCTATACACAATACATCAAATTAGGTATATGAGCGCTTTCACTACAGGTACCCTTTAATAGATGGAAGCCTAAATGCCTGCATGAAGCTGAATCTCAGCACGTATCAACCAGACTACAATGCCATCAGCAAAACCATGCAGCACCAGAAGTCGCATTAATGGTTCGAAGTACTTTTCTTATTAATAAACAACTTCGTTATGACACTTTCGTTTAAAATAAACTCAGAGACGTATTATAATATCAGATTGTTGGTCTTCTTTTTCAATTTAGTTGTATTCAGTATTAATATACAGTCGGCTCCCTACTTATGAAAGCCTCTGTGTATAAAAACTCCGAGTTACGAAAAACTTTTTCCTAAGTTTTCGTCCCCTGTATACGAAAACAACCCCCTCTTACAAAAAGTGCCAAACGCGCCATTCAAAATTCAAACGCATCCGCGAGTTGCTCTCTCATCGACTGTCTCCCAACACCCCGCCCCGCTGGCCTCCCATTGGCCAGGAGGGAGCTGACGTTTACCCATTACTGTACCCATACCTTTTGTCCGCCACATGCGTGAGGAGAGTTGAAGTGGCTATCTTGGCTTGTGGCTATGAAGTATCTTGGCTTGTTTTGAGATCATTGCAGTGTTATATTTCGTTATCACTGAAACCTCTCTACAATCGGAACGATATTAAAGCAGAAGGAGACCTTAAAGCGAAAATACAGTGACGGAGGCGATTATTCGGCACGATATTGAAGCAGAAGTGCTTCGTTGAACAAGACCTCCAATATCGCAAGCAAGCAAGTTAATATTGAATGAGGACCTTTGATCTTTCAAACAGGTACTGTAATTCCGCTTTAAATAAAATATCCCGTCCATTTAAACATGTAAATAGAATTGTTCCGTCAGCTGCGCGTTGCGTGTGGGCGGAGCCCACATTCGGCAAAACACACCA
Source organism: Plotosus lineatus (assembly GCA_024760905.1). Taxonomy (NCBI): domain Eukaryota; kingdom Metazoa; phylum Chordata; class Actinopteri; order Siluriformes; family Plotosidae; genus Plotosus; species Plotosus lineatus. The sequence goes on along the minus strand of CM045732.1, from coordinate 42,166,275 downwards.
TAGAGACATAGTTTTGTGTGTGTGTGTGTGTGTGTGTGTGTGTGTGTGTGTGTGTGTGTGTGTGAGAGAGAGAGAGTGAGAGAGACTGCCTACAGAGTCAGTCAGAGATGAAAGGAGGCTTAACTCTTTCGTTTTTAGTTTTGTTTTTTAAGTTGTTTAATAAATGTGGCGTGCTCGCCAAATGTTAGCAAAACGCGGCTCATCTGGACTTCCGATCCCTCAAGGAATCAAGTTAAAGTTGAGTTTGAACCCCCGATCTGTCAAGCAGGGAATGTGCTTTGAATTCCCCGTCTTAAAATGCTCCGGCATCCTGTGTGTGGGCAGAGCCGCATTCAGCGGAGTGCCACAATACACATTTAATGTGTAATGTGAGAGAGTGAGTGTATGTGTGTGTGTGTGTGTGTGTGTGAGTGTGAGTGTGAGAGAGAGAGAGAGAGAGAGAGAGAGAGAGAGAGAGAGAGACAGACAGTGTTGTGTGTATGTGTGTATATGTACGTTAATAAAAAATATTTAATAATGGTTTAATTATGAAATATGTTAATAAAATATTTAAATAGTTTAATAAATAAACAGGTGCTGAAACGGATTAATTTCATAAGTGGGGGGCCAACTGTATATATATATATATATATATATATATATATATATATATATATATATATATATATATATATATATATATGGCTGTCTTCCTTTCGGCTTTTTCCCTTTTACTCGGGAGTCGACACAGCGATCATCTGATTCGCACGTTTGATTTGGCATAGGTTTTTACATCGGATGCGCTTCCTGTCACAACCCTTTGCAAGGGACAGAAACACGCTGACGACTTTGCAGCCTACTCTTTATGAAAGTCAGCAATGGTTCTTTTGCATGCCTCTCACCATAGACAGTGAGAGACATGGCCTGCCTTTGATAACCCAGTTATCTGCACTGGGGGGGACAGTGACAACCTTGTGGAGAGTGGGACTCAAACCCCCAACCTTTGGATCAGCAATCAAGCGTCCTATACCACTAGACCACCACTCACACACACACACACACACACACACACACACACATTTACATTTTAAAATATGTATTTTTTTGGCTCTCTTAGTCAAAAAGGTTCCCGACCCCTGATATATGATATGATATAATTTATTGTTGTTGTCTCTACTGATGTTTTTATTTATTGTATTATTATCATTATTATTATTATCATCATTTTATTGTATTACTATTACCGTATTCGATGTAATAAGCACCCTGCTCCAATAAGCGCACCCAATGTTTTTGATCTTACGTCTAATAACCACCCATGTGTACTGGGAGCAAAATGGTAAATCAAACTTACCAATTTCATTCGATCAGTCTCTGTAACAGTAAAACGAGCTGTTCGCTGCCTGTAAAAGTGAGTTTACACAGTATTTCAAGACCCCCTGCCACTGGGAACTGTCTGTAATGTTCATCAGTAACAACACATTTGATTGTTCTGCCGTGCTTTAAAACACAGGAAAATATTTTGCTGTGTTCTCTTGGTAAATGTCCTACAACCAATGAACTATTAGAAACTGTTACAGCAAAACTATAGGATGCTCTGAATGAATGGAGCGATGAGCCAGATATGGACTTATCAGAAAGTGATGAAGATTTTTCACCCGAGTCTCCTGCTCACTAACTTCATACATTTAAAGACGTTCCTGGTCATGTGCTTAGGTTTATGTTCATGTTGATTGGCTCAACGTGCCATGTGCTAAAGTTGACATTCAGGTTGATTGGCTTAATTTTACTTCCTGGAAAACAGCACCAGGAGTGAAAAGTAAGGGTTCTTTTATTAAAAAAATTATGCTGTTTTCTGTTTATTTTCAGTTTTAATGTAAGTAGTTTGGTTGATACCACAAAATGAATAACACAAATACCAGTAAAACTCTTATTGTTCTGTTATTATTCATGTTTTCCACCTTGATGGTAATAAGCACTTCCCCTTCCACTCCGCTGGTTACATTTTAATAAGCGCCCACCCACTCCAATTTTTGAGGCGCCCTGGGCGTCTATCACGTCGAACACGGTATTATTATTAAATTGTTTACTGGGCTTGTGTAAGGTCCTTTTTAAATACAGTGATACCTCACCTTACGAAATTAATCCGTTCCAGAGCTTTTTTTGTAACTTGCATTTTTCGTAAGTTGAAGCGCAGTTTACATGTAAAACACGTGATTCGTTCCAAGGCTCCCAATACTACCCCTACACCCTTTAAAAATTATAAAAGCATACCATTAAGACCTCCTTCTGCTTCAATATTGTACCAATGGTAGACAGGTTTGGCCATATTCCTTTGTAATATCACTCGAGACCGTTCTTCTCCTCACTGTGTGTGTGTGTGTGTGTGTGTGTGTGTGTGTGTGTGTGTGTGTGTGTGTGTGTGTGTGTGTGTGCACGCGTGTGGACCATGTCTTCTTAGCAGATTTATAATCTTACAAATGTTTATGGAAGGTTAAAAGCCTGAGTAAAGAAATAAAGCATAAACAACCATAACTCTGTCCTTTACACGAAAAGCATCATGTCAGATTCAGCTCTATAATAGGCAATGGGAGGTAAATGTGTCATTCCGCCTAGGCAATGATGTTCAAGATGGCATCAGCTGAAAATGTCGTACCTGTCCAAGATGGCGTCAGGTGGACCTGTGCAAGATGGCGCTTGAGTGATAGCGACATGAACGACAGCTCAGTTGTTAGCCAATGGGAGGCCAGTGGGGCGGGATGTTTGAATGTCATTGATGGGAGAGCAGCTCGTGCATTGTTTGAATGGCGCGTTTTAATGTCGCCTTCACTTTAAATTTTTAAGATGCCGCTTTCATAGCGTGAACTAGTTTTGTATCCTGAGACAAAAATTTTAGGAAAATGCTTTTCGTAACCTGCATTTTTCGTTTGGTGAGACTTTCGTAAGGTGAGATAGAACTGTATAGGATTTTATGTATTTATTTTATAGAAATGTGCTTTTGCTGATTTGAGCCTTCTTTCCTGTTTTTAACTTGACTCTTTGCACGACCACACAAGAATTCCCATGTGTGTAAAAGCACAAATCGCAAATAAAAATCTTGAATCTTTAAATATTATGTATAATTTTGTGTTCGCCTTCAAGATCGCGCTTACATCTTTATATCCAAATGAATTCTCACATCAGGTATCGTGAGTCGAGACTCCCAGGATGCTTTGCGAGCGACTCTAATGAACAGATAATGCATTGTATAGGGTCATATGTAATTTGCACACTATATTTAATAATATTCCCAGCACTTCTAGAGCCATCAACAAGATATTATACATGAATTTTTTTAAGGAACGAAACCTTCCTGTGCTATTAATATCAACAGAATTAAAAATGTATATATATCTGTATAAATATATACAGGGTTCCCTCACTACTTCGCGCTTCAATTAATGCGGCTTCAGTGAATCGTGATTTTTTAAAAATAAATAAATAATTTTTTATCGAATTAAAAAATAAGGAAATTAAGGAAGATTAGGTGGAAAAGTTAATGAAAATGTCACAAGGCCAATTATGCAAAAAAAAAAAACAAGCTTTTTGAAACTGAGGGCTACTTCTTGGGTACCAATTAATGCGAAGGGCTACCAGGTCAATACACACTTGTGACATAACAAATTTGCTCAATTTACCTTTAATTATATGTTATTATGAATAATTAACGATATCCATCTATGTCAGGGGTCGGGAACCTTTTTGACTAAGAGCCAAAAAAATTTTTTTAATCTAATCCTCTGAGAGCCAAATATATTTTTTAATTCTGAGACCAACAATTTTAGAGTATAATACGACTCTGAATTTATTTTAAACGACATTGTCATAACGAAGTTATTTATGAATAAGAAAAGTACTTCTTACTATTAATGCGACTTCTGGTGCTGCATGGTTTTGCTGATAGCTTTGT
>CM045732.1:41949847-42157347 GCA_024760905.1 Plotosus lineatus | reverse complement strand
TTGAACTCATTTAGAACACAGCCTGCACGTGAATCCCAGCAAAACAGAGAGTTCTTTCTCCTGTGTAAGTTAATTCAACTTTATTCAAGAGATGCATACAAAGAACAAGTACAAATCCTAATGAATATTAATATAAAAATAAGTATACATTCTTAGGATTCTGCAAAAAATAATAAATACCTGTAATTGTTCTGTAATTTGTGCATTTTGGTTTTCATTCATATTACAACTCTCTTTGCTTAAAGGGTACCTGTACCCAAAATTTACAGAATTCAAAAAATATCCACTGTACTTCATTATTAACTTTTAAACATCGCGTGATGTTGGTAGTTTATTTATAAGTCCACATTTCCTTTTCTTCTATGTGACATTCCTTGCTCGCGAAGGTTGAGCGCGCGGACATGTTGGCTTCTTTTCACCGGGGTTAAAGGTCATTGTGACGTAGCATCATTGACAGTTGTATAGCCAATTGCTGAATGTCAGTATATTTTCCTCAAGCAATTCATGTACTTTACAACAATAGCACACCTGATCGGTTTTTTGACACACGCATTTTCCACATGAGAACCAAATATTTGTTGGTTGTTTGCTACGATTTTCCCGTGCAAGCGCTTCTGCCGACTCTCCAATATCGTCCTCCGAGTCATCACTTTCCTGGTCCGATTTCACTAAATGTGGATAGTCTTTCTTCAGTGGTTCATATAAATAACCTTCTAATCCTTCTACGAAATTGTCTTCGTCCATGGTTTAAAAAAAGCTACTATAATGTCTCTTTTTTCCAAGTTTCCGTGAGCTTGTGTTGTATATGTCAGGTATATAGCCTTATGTTTACATTGCAATCTCGCACTTCCGGTCGAGGCTTTGTCAACGATATGACGTCATTCAAATGCAGTTTTAAAACTCCTGTGCTCTGAAGCTTGACATTAGTGAAGCCCTTAAATCGGTTAAAGCTGGTTTGAAAATAATAGAAGAGAATATAATAAACGCCTTATAGGTGTATTGTCACTAGCTATACACAATACATCAAATTAGGTACCATTTAACTGAGTATGCATTAGATTGTGCTGATCTGAGCAGATAATTAATTCATCTCTGTGTATGAGACTTGCACCCATGCTAGTAGGCTTATACTTCTGACCAACCATGTTTGCTTAACGGTACAAAAGTCCGCAAAACAGTGTAAACACAACTGCACCAACATGTCCATTGAAGTCTGCCCCAATGACCACTCTTTCACCCCTGGGAGTCTCCTGCATCACTTCATCTAACTCACTCCAGAATCTCTCCTCTTTTGCTCACATCCTGTCTGTGTGGCATAAGCACTAACAACAGTGAACATCACGCCTTCAATTTCTAACTTAAGACTCATCACTCTGTCTGACACTCTTTTCACTTCTAGAACATTCCTGACAAACTCCTCCTTCAAGATGACTCCTACTCCATTTCTCTTCCCATCCCCACCATGAAAAAACAGCTTAAACCCTGCTCCTAAGCTTCTAGCCTTGCTACCTTTCCACCTGGTCTCCTGAACACACAGTTTGTCCACATTCCTCCTCTGCATCATGTCAGCCAGCTGTCTACCTTTTCCTGTCATTAGTTCCAACATTCAAAGTCCCTACTTTCAGTCCTAGACTCATGCCTTTCCTCTTCTCTCTTTGCCTACGGACACACCTCCCGCCTCTCCTTCTTCGACGTCTTCAACCAACAGTAGTCCAGTTTCCACCAGCACCCTGTTGGTTAACAGCACTGATGGCGGTCGTTGTTAAAACGAAAGGTATGAAATTTTTTGTTGTGACTTGCATATTTTATTTGCCATTTGTTTCTCGCCGGTTGCCCTTCCTGACGCAACCCTCTGCATTTATCCGGGCTTAGGACCGGCGTGAGGGAGAGACATTGGCTTGTGCCCTTCCCTCACGACTGCATTGTTTTTAAACCTTGTATATGTAATCTATACGAGTCTGTACTGTATACAATACCTATAGCTTTCTCTCTCTCTAACTCTCTCTCTCAATCATCTGTACATTATCAATATGCCCTATAAATGGTTGGAGAAAAGTGTCCGGTGTGATGTGTGATAGGAAGGTATCGGCAAGAATGAAAGGAAAAGTGTACAAGATGGTGTTGAGGCCAGCAATATTGTATGGTTTAAAAACAGTGGCACTGGGGAAAAGACAGGAGGCAGAGCTGGAGGTAGCAGAGATGAAAATGTTGAGGTTCTCTTTGGGAGTAAAGAGGATGGCTAGGATCAGGAATGAGTACATCAGAGGGACAGCACATGTAAAACGCTTCGGAGACAAAGTCAGAGAGGCTACATTGAGATGGTTTGGACATGTTCAGAGGAGAGATATTGAGTATATTGGTAGTAGGATGCTGAGGTTGGAACTTGCAGGCAGAAGGCCTAGAGGAAGACCAAAGAGAAGATTCATGGATGTGGTGAAGAAGGACATGAAGGTAGTTGGAGTAAGAAGAGAAGATGCAGAGGATAGGGTGAGATGGAGGCAGATGATCTGCTGTGGTGACCCCTGAAGGGAACAGCCGAAAGGAAATGAAGATTATCAATATATCCCGTGTTTCAACTCCTGGTTCCTCTCAAGCACAGCACAGCGGATCTGATCAGATTTAAAGAGCGTTTCACTCTTATCCAGTTCATTATAATACTGGAGTCAATTTGTTTCTTCTTTGAAACTTTTGGCAGGAGTTCAGAAATGTATCGGTTCTGCTTCTCTTTGGACCTCAGGTGTAAAGCAGGAGCCTAGTATTAAGTGTACCTCAGGATAATGTTTAATCATATTTCATACTTATATTTATGATACATCTTACTATCGATTTTATTCCATTTCTATTTCTACTTGTTCTTCAATTTCATTTTACTTTCACTTTCGACCTCGGTCTCCGGATGTTTGCAAAACAAATGTTGCTAAGTTGGGAAGCGTCTGTATTTATATTTTATTTACAGTCATCCCTTGAATATTGTGGATAATGTACACCAGACCTGGCCGCGAGATTCGAAAAACCGCCAAGTCAGAACGCCCTCTCATTTCTACCGTGTTGCGATATGTTTTCGCGTCTATACAATACAAGAAGTGTATATTAAACGTTACACAGTTATATGCATATGTAAATACCGTCTGTCTGTCTGTCTTCCTTCCTTTCGGCTTTTTCCCTTTTACTCGGGAGTCGCCACAGCGAATCATCTGATTCGCACGTTTGATTTGGCATAGGTTTTTACATCGGATGCCCTTCCTGTCACAACCCTTTGCAAGGGACAGAAAGACGCGGACGACTTTGCAGCCTACTCTTTACGAATGTCAGCAATGGTTCTTTTACATGCCTCTCACCATAGACGGTGAGAAATATGACCCGCCTTTGATAACCCAGTTAGCTGCACTGGGGGGGGACAGTGACAACCTTGTGGAGAGTGGGACTCAAACCCCCAACTTTTGGATCAGCGATCCAGCGCCCTATACCACGAGACCACCACTGCCCCCTGCATATGAAAATACTGTAATGTATTAATATTTAAATTGAATTTATATATAAATACTTTAATACTGTACTTACATCTGAATATATTCCTTCTCCGTGGTGCAGGACGTTCACAAACACTACAAGATCACAAAATCACAAAAAAATCCCGCGGGAATGCGTGAGGCAACGGCGTCACGCATCTAAGCCAATCAGCTTGCGAGATTGAGTTGAGTGAGCGGTTCCTGTCTGAACTGGGGAGGAGGGGCACTTCACTCTGTCGTTTGTAAACAATGGACGCAGCCTGCCTTGGGTCCCTGCCTTCTGCTTGCTTACATGCGAGTTTCAGCACGAATTTTGAATTTTTTATGAATATTTAAAAAAAAAAAAAAAAATTTTATTATTAAAAAGCCGCAATGTACCAAGGCCGCGATGCTCAAATCGCAAAGTGGCAAGGGGTGACTGTACATCTTATGTTATTTTTTAATGTTTAATCGTTATTATAAGCATTTATAGCATTGAATATGTATTTATTGATATTATATACATATACATGTACGTATATGTCAGTCGGAGGGGTGGGAGGTGGAAGTGTGGGGGTGATCCTACTTCGAGGATTTCCATGGTCGTGTGGGGATCTCGGTCCCAATTAACCGCAGAAAGTGAGTGAACCCTGTACTTTTAAATTTTAATTTTCTTCAAGGTTTGCGAGAATTATTAAAAAAGGAAAGAAATAAAAGAAAACTAAAAATACATTTGTTTTAATATTTTCACACAAATATTTTTGCTTTGTGGAAAATCCCACTTGGACTCTGGTTTTCTTCATGTTAGACCAATAAAAATGGTCCTATGTGTCTACACTAAACATCTATTATTCTAGAACTCATCGATCACTCAATTTCCACACCACTTAATCATAGAAATTGGAGTATCCACAAGAAACGCCCTGGGATTGGAACCTGGGATCTTCTTGTTGTGAGGTGAACATGCTACAGACTACACCGCCATGTCTTCTTTTGACAACTACTCAGTCATCCATTTGCCAAACTGTTTAATATCGTTCGAGTGGCAGGGGAGGCTGAAGCCTAGCTCAGGCAATACTGAGCAAAGGCAGGGTACACCCTGAACAGCTCACCAGACCATCACAGAACCAACAGACACACAACCACTCACACTTGGGGAAATTTAGAATGGCAAATTGGCCTAACAGGCATGTCTTTGGACTGTGGGAGGAAACCAGAATACCCAGAGCAAACCCACACGTGCGTGGGGAGAACATGTATGTGCCAAATAGAAAAGCCCAAAAAAATAGGACTGGAACCTGGTGCTAACTACTACATCACCAGGCCGCCTCATCTACGACTGAAAAGCATAATCCTTATAAGCGCGTAATCTTCTGGCAGCCAGGTAAGCTTGGGTTTCCTTTTGACTTTGGTTCCTCATCATGATGCTCTGCACTTCTTAGTGTGGCTACATCAGGAATGCTGTAAGGCTACTTTCTGTCTAATGGGGGGGGGGGGGGAACACTAATTGAATAATTCGTAATGGAAAAGTTAATTCAGCTGAAGTATGAATAAAGTGATGCTTACATCTCACAGTTCAAAGACCTGCACAGGTTAACTATCGGTTCCAAATTGCCCCTCGATGTAGATGCAAGTGTTAATTATGTGTGTTGCATTGCGATCGTCTAGTGAGCTGTTTTCAGTGTATCCCAGCTTCACCTAGTGTTGGTGAAGATAGGCTCCAGCCTCCCGTGACCTCAGTCAAAAGATTAAAAGATTCAGCAGTTGAGTGTTTGAGTCAATCAGCCATGGAAAAGAAGCTAAATGAAGAGATTACATAATACGTTAATCTGGGAGGCTTCTGTTTCCCTGCTCTTACACAAGCACTTTCGCATCATACATGACCCAATTTAACAATTCGACAAGAAATGCTCTGTTTGACACAAGGACGGTGAACAAAATTTAATTATTCACAGGGCAGGACAAAAGCTGTATGAACACGGCGTGGACGTAACGCACACTCCCCCCCAGGTAAGCAAACATAGGCAGAGTGAAATCAAGTGAAATTCTGAGAACACAGGAAGTAAGAAGGGTGAGCAAGAGGAGAAGGGGTTTGCAGGCCTTAACAATCCTAACACCCTTGATGAGAAGAGAGTCCTATGATCAGCTCAGCAAGCAAAAATCAGCAGAGTCCAAATAAACAAAAAAGGATCATCAGGTATTGCTGACAATGTGATGGTCTGGCAAGATGATCTGGATGTACCCCGCCTTCGTACAGTGGAGGGTGGAGCCTATTTCAGCCACCAATTGATATCTCAATGGACAAAAAGGTAGTTAGGGTGGAATTTGAGGTATGATGCACAACCTGTTACACAATTTTCTTGTGGTCACAGAGTCTCTGAGATTTTACTGATTCAGTAAAACATACGGAGTAATTTACACAAACACATTACTGCTGATTGGTATCTAGTTAAATAGGATTTGAAACTTGATAGTGTAGAATTTTATTTTTGGTGGGGCAGAATACGAGTAGCAACTAATTGATGACCATCTCGCGAGTTTTTCAAGAGTATTCCCGCCAAAAAGCATTGGAGTGCCAACAACAGCCATCCAGCATCAAGTCTCGCTGCTCGTTATGAATGGTGTTAATGCTGAACTTCTTTTGTGTTCAATATACCAGGTGTGACAGCACAGTGGCACTGTAGTTAGCATGTCAGTCTCACATTAAGATGATCCCGGGTTCTGATAAGGAACCCAGAGCCTCAACCAGCAATCCCCCTTTGTCCTTCTAGTGGAGACTGCATGTCCTTGCCATGCTTGTCAGTTTCCTTTGGGTAGTCCAGTTTCCTCCCACAAGTCCAAAGACATGCATATTCAGCCTACTGGCGGTTCTAAATTGCCCCTATGTGTGAATTTGAATGGCTGTGTGCACGTGTTACCCATGCTGCTCAGGGTGTATTGAGCACTCACCCAGAGTTGGCTGAGATGGGCTCCAGCCTCTCGCGACCCTACTGGGATTAAGCGGTTTGGCAAATGAATGAGTGAGTATATCAGGGGTGTGTTCTGTAACTATTATGAATGTGTGAGGTATTAAGTATGACTTTCAGAGGCGAGTTTGAAAATAAGCTAAAATATGGACTACAAAATGTTTTAAAATAATGTAACAAAATTTAAGATGATAATAATAAATAAGGTATATATTATGAGAATATATATTAGATACATTCGGCTCCCTTTTTATGAAAATACCTGAATAAGAAAAATCCAATATACGAAAAACATTTTAATAAATTTTCGTCCTCTGTATACAAAACTTCTTACGAAAAGCGCCAAACGTGCCACTCAAACATTCAAACGCACTATTCAAACAATGCGCGAGTTACTCTCTCATTGGCTGTCTCCCAACATCCCACCCCGCTGGCTTCCCATTGGCTAGGAGGGATGACGCTGTCTTTCCAACTTTGTTCATGTTTGTGTGAACCGTGTTCATGTTTGTGTGTCCTTCCAACTGTATTTTATGGTTCAGGCTTTTAACATTCCATAAACATTTATAAGATTATAACTCTGCTAAGAAGACATGTCAACACACGCGCGCGAACACACACACACACACACACGCGCGTGTGTGATTCCCGGTGAAAGTGATTACCGATGCCATGGTCATTGTAAGATTATAACTTTGCGAAGAAGCCATGGTCAACATGAAGTACCTTAAAATGTATGCTTTTATAATTTTTAAAGGGTAGTCTTAGGAGCCTTGGAACGAATCACGTGTTTTACATGCAAAATGCGCCTCTACTTACGAAACTCCAGGTTCCGAAAAAGGCGCTGGAACAGATTTATTTCGTAAGAAGGTGGCTGACTGTATAAGAAAAAAAAGCGACCACGTGGCTGGCACCACCATGTCACAGCAAGAAGGTCCCGTATTTGAGTCCTGGGCTCGGCAAGATGTGATGTTTCTATCTGCTCCCTGTGCTTCCATGGGTTTCCTCTGGGTACTCCAGCTTCTGCAAGCCAAAGGCATGCACCACATTGGGCTCTTTGGCTGTTCCAAATTGCCCCCTAGGTGTAGGTTTTAGTGAGAGAGAGAGAGTATGTGTGTGTGTGGGGGAGGGGGGCTATAATGAATTGGTGAGCTGTTCAGGATGAACCCCACCTTCACCCTACTTCATTCACCCCACAACACTTGAATGAATGACTAAATAAATGAAAAAAAGCGACTTGGTTTGAAGAGGATAAAATCTGAAAGTAAATCCGTTTGTGTGTTCATACTTTCAACTAAACACATCTAAATAAACCAAATTCTCAATCTCTCTCATTTAAACACACAAACTCGAATACACACTTTTCCATTCTTAGCTTTATCACATTTCTCACCTAATGAATGGACACTCGAATGTGTTGATTACAGGATTAGTTTTGGATTGACTAATAAATGAACCTGTTGCTGGGCAGGGCAGTGGTGGCCTAGTGGTATAGATGCTGGATTACTGATCCTAAGGTTGGGGGTTCAAGCCCCACTCACCACAGGTTACCCCCCCAGTGCATTGGGTTTAAGAAGGGTTATCAAAGGGTTATCAAAGGGCAGCTGTGTCTCTCACTGTCTATAGCTGACTTTCGACAAGAGTAGGCTGCAAAGCCATCAGCGTGTTTCCGCCCTGCGATCTCCTGTCGAGCTGTCCAGGGTGTACTCTACCCTCACCCAGAGTCAGCTGGGATGGGCGCCAACCTGCCCGTGACCATAAATTAGGATTAAGCGGCTACAGAAAATGAACTGAACTGAACAGCTACTGGGCCAAACCAGATTATAATGACTAACGTGTGGTGGGCATCGCTGAATTGAATGGTCCCAATATTTAGCAACATCCACCTCACCTTTACCAAACAATGAGTCACTGAAGGCCTGATCTCATTTGGGTGATTCTTTTTTTTTTTTGGCAACTGCCTCAGACCAGCCATAATTGCGTAGGTTATGTCTAAATGACTAAAATAAAATAACACACCGATGAAAATTTATGTTCGGCAACTAGGTCGAAGACTGTTTGCATCCAAGACTTCAACTGTTGGTAACTATTTGCTACTATCTGTGATCCACCACAATGGTCTCTCATTTAGTGGACTATCATGTGTAATCGTCCAACATTTGGAAACAGGTGTCAATAAAATGGGATGTTATTGTCGACAAATTGGTGATTCCTGACTGACAGTCACTGACAGGCAGTGATATGGTCGATCATATTGATCATAGACGCCTCATGCTTGCTTCCAAACTCAAAATTGATTGAATCGTCACCATTACTGGGCGTTGTCGCCCAAATGAGATCAGGGCTTGGGCCTGAGGCGAACAATTGTTTCACTGTATACACACACTGCACAGTAAACCTCTTGAAGTTTTACATATCGTAACATTTACAGAATCAGGTCAAGTGAGCTCTGACTATATACTAAATGGAAACATCAGGGGGAAAAAATTAGACAAGATTCTTCCATTTTTAAAGCATGATAATAGACCAATCTGCTCCAATACACCATGACAAACTACCAATCGAACCAATCAGAGTGCGTTGTTCCCATGCGGTATAGTACTAATCAGAATGATAAGAGGATTGTTGAGGTCATTCTGCTTTATCCATTCCTCATAACACATGTCCTGGTTTTATGCTGGTGGTTTCCGATTATCATGTAGTGTGGGGTGTGTAAAATGTAATCTTAACCTGTGTAATCTTCTCACAGAAGCAGTGGCTCCAATAAAATCTGTAAATATTCAACTAAGATTAATGGCTCAATCCCTGAATGCCTGAACACTCAAGCCTCAGTTTATTATTAACACTTTTATTCTATGCTGTTTGCCTGCAAGGCAGAATATTTTCATGAAGTATGCTGTAAGAACTCTCCACGATCGAGGATCACTGGGTTTTATTCTGGGTAAATCTTATAATATCAGGGATTTGATGACAAAAGCAGCGTTGGATAAAAACAAACAGGGAAATCTGTCATTATGTCTGTTGTTTCTCACATGATCATCATTGGTTAAGATTGCATAATCTTGTGGCACAGGTCAAGTTTCTTCTGGTATACAGACGCTACCCAACTTACGAACAAGATACGTTCTGGACGACTGTTCGTTAGATGAATTTGTTCGTAAGTCGTCACAGGGCGTTCTTTAGAGGAGAACATATGTTGAAAGCTTGTATAAGTAACCTATGCGGGTTTGTACTATAAACAATCTCCCCTCAATCCCTCCATAATCATCTTATTTCATTCTATTGAACTTATCATTTATTGGTACAAGGTGCAAACCTAAATGCACCATAAATTATCAAGCTAACAAACTTATATATAATTTCTCTCTCTCTCTCTCTCTCTCTCTCTCTCTCTCTTTCTCTCTCTGTGTATATATATCTCGCTATAACAAATGACGGAGTGGGCAGAGGAGAGTGATGCACTATTCAAAATAGGCACGCAGAAGAATAGGCGCACAGAATAATAGGCACGCAATACAAAATCTCACTTACAGCCTGTTCACTGTTTGCGCAAACACTTTCGATCTCCGGATAGCCCTGTTCATATGTCCAGATGTTCGTAAAATGAATGTTTGTAGGTAGGGTAGTGTCAGTATATTATATTATATATATATACACATATACACACACACGACGTTCATTCGTTTTACGTTTTTTCAATTTAACGTTTTCAAAAAAAAAGTCAAGTTATGACGTACCTACGTAGTACGCTGACGTAATGACGCTGCATTCATTGTTTACAGACTGCAGACTGAGTGTGTATGTATGTATGTATGTATGTATTATATATATATATATATATATATATATATATATATATATATATATACACACACACACATACATACATACAGTGATACCTCAGCTCATGAACATAATTGGTTCCCAGAAAGTGTGTGTAAGGCGAAAAGTTCGTCTTCCGAACATTTATTTCCCATAAGAAACCATTAAAATGAGAATAATCCGTTCCCATGTCCCCATAAAACATAATTTTCTACGAAATAAGCCTTAAAACTACACAAAAATATACCTTATTTTATGTATAATAAATGTGCTATTGTATTGTAATTAAAGAAATAAACTGTACTGTATAATAAAGTCGTTTTATTTACCTTTGTGATGGTAGTTGATGGCTTGATGGAATGGAGTGGGAGGAGGAGGGAGGGAGGGACTTACTGTTTGGAAGGAGAGTTTGGAAACGCCTACTGTTTGGAAACACCCTTAGCCACACATGCACCCTTAATAGCTTCCTTGTTCTTAAGGATGGTAGCAATGGTAGACTTAGCGTACTGGCACTGGGACGCTAAGTCACACAAACGCACACCTCGTTCGTGTTTTTCAATGATCTCCGCCTATGGTGGGGTCTTTTTCAGTCCCATAATAGCAAAAGTACACTCAATATGGTCCAAAATGTCGATCAAACACAAACCACGTCCGCACTCAAAGAAAGGGGGTGATGAACTGGGACGCCGTGAGCGTGCGTCAGCTTCTCGTGGCCGCCACCGTGGCGCTGTTCGACCGCGTGGTTTGGTTCGTCAGCAGAGACTATATGCTCGCGAATTTAATGTTCTTGAGGCGAAAAGTTCGTGATCTTAAGCGTTCGTCAGCGGAGGTTTTACTGTATATATATATATATACACACACACACACAAACTAGTCCTTCTCAAAAAATTAGCATATTGAGATAAAGTTCATTATTTTCTGTAATGTACTGATAAAAATTAAACTTTCATATATTTTAGATTCATTGCACCCCAACTGAAATATTTCTGGTCTTTTATTGTTGATTGAAGATGTAATGAACAAGGCTGGGAGTTTTTAAAAGCCTCAGGAATCTTTTGCAAGTGTTTAGAGTTAATTGGTTGATTCAGATGATTAGGTTAATAGCTCGTTTAGACTACCTTTTCATGATATGCTAATTTTTTGAGATAGGAATTTTGGGTTTTCATGAGCTGTATGCCAAAATCATCAGTATTAAAACAATAAAAGACCTGAAATATTTCAGTTGGTGTGCAATGAATCTAAAATATATGAAAGTTTAATTTTTATCAGTACATTACAGAAAATAATGAACTTTATCTCAATATGCTAATTTTTTGAGAAGGACTAATATATATATATATATCTTCTTTTTCTTTCGGCTGTTCCCTTCAGGGGTCGCCACAGCAAATGATCCGCATCCATCTCTCCCTATCCTCCGCATCTTCTACTCTTACTCCAACGACCTTCATGTCCGCCTTCACCACATCCATAAAGCTTCTCTTTGGTCTTCCTCTGGGCCTTCTGCCTGGTAGTTCCAACCTCAGCATCCTACTACCAATATACTCACTATCCCTCCTCTGTACATGTCCAAACCATCTCAATCTAGCCTCTCTGACTTTGTCTCCAAAACATCTAACATGTGCTGTCCCTCTGATGTACTCATTTCTGATCCTATCCATCCTCGTTACTCCCAAAGACAACCTCAACATTTTCATCTCTGCTACCTCCAACTCTGACTCCTGTCTTTTCCCCAGGGTCACTGTCTCTAAACCATATAACATCGCTGGCCTCATCACCATCTTGTACACTTTTCCCTTCATTCTTGCCGATACTCTCCTATCACACATCACTCCGGACACTTTTCTCCATCCATTCCAACCTGCCTGCACACGCTTCTTCACCTCTTTTCCACACTCTCCATTGCTCTGGATTGTTGAGCCCAAGTACTTAAAATCCTCCACCTTCTTTATCTCTGCCCCCTGTAATACAACCTCCCGATCATGAGCCCAACACTCTAACCACTACACCACCGGCTCCACTGGCAATTATCTTTTAGCAAAATCCTAAGAGTGTATACTTATTTTTATATTAATATTCATTTGGATTTGTACCTGTTCTTTGTATGCATCTCTTGAATCAAGTTTACTTACTTACTTCCACAAAAAAGAACTCCCCGCTTTACTGGGATTCACATGGCATGCTGTGTTCTAAACGAGCTCAACGGCACCCTTGTGCACTTCAAAGACCGGAAGTCTGTATAAGCTCCAGCAAGTACATTACTTTTGAAAGTACACTACTTTCGGTATTGAGCGCCTCACATATTGTAAGCGTTGATTGGCTGTTTTAAGCTTCATGTAAAGTAACTCAGTATAAATAAGTGAATTATTCGAAATTCATGTTGATATTATTTGATATTGTTTTACAATGTTATGTTTATAATAATTGATTCAGGGGTGCTTTATGAGATATAGTAATGGTATTTATGGATGCATAGTACAGTATGAGCGTCACACGTCACTGTAACAACTTACATTCACTTTCAACTTGCGTTCGGCCGTCCGGAACCAATTAAAAACGTAAGTCAGGGAGCATCTGTATGTATATGTATGTATGTATGCATGCATGCATCGGGGAGCATCTGTATGTATGTATGCATGCATGCAACATGCATACATACATACATACATGCATGCATACACACACACACACACACACACACACACACACACACACACACACACACACACACACACACACACACACACACCCACATCTTATCGTCGTAGTCATCATCTTCCGCTTAATCCAGGGCTGGGTCGCGAGGGCAGTGGCATAAAGCAATGAGGTTCAAACATCCCTCTCCCGAGCCACTTCCTCCAGCTCTTCCAAGGGGACACCAAGGTGTTCCCAGACCCGCATGTTCTAGGTCGAACCTGGGAGTCACTTCCCAGTTGGACATGTCTGAAACCCCACACCAGGGAGGTGTTCGGGAGGTATTCTAACCAGATGCTTGAGCCACTGCAACTGGCTCCTCTCAGTGCAGAGGAGCAGCGGTTCTACTCCAAGCTTCTCACCCTATGTCGAAAGCAGAGCCCCACCACCCTGAGAAGGAAACTCCTTTCAGACACTTGTATCCGCACTCGTGTTCTTTCAATCCCTGAAAATCTTTCGGCCGGTCAGTCTCCCACTCCACCCTTCCCTCACTCATGAACAAATTCCCCAATGTACTTGAACTCCTCCATCTGGGGAAGGACCTCATTCCAGACCCAGAGTGTGTATTCCACCATTTTTCGAATGAGAATCAATGTCCTTGGACTGGGAGGTGTTGATTCTCATTTGGAAAAGGGAGATTACCATCCTGGTGTGTCAATCCAGACGTGCAGCTCTCCGATGACCAGACAATGTTGCAGAGACATGTCAACCAAAACAGTCCTACAAACATCAACAGCCTGGAGATATTCTGGACAGATCTCATCAACCTTGGAGCCCAACCACGGAGGAGCTTTTTGACTACCTTGGCGACATCAGCCCCAGTGATGGGTGGACCCCCACCCAAATCCCCAGGGTCTTACTCCTCCACGGAGGGGATTTTTTTGAGATTGAGGAGCTCCTCAAAGTATTCCTTTCACCTTCCAACAACATCCCAGTCAAGGTGAGCAGCTCCCCACTTCCACTGTAAACAGTATTTGTGAACAACTGCTTGTTTTTTGTTTTTTTGTTTTTTTGGGGGGGGGGGCAGTGTTACTTCACTATAATATCTACTGTGCATGCGTCATCCAGCTCTACTCCATTGTAGAATAATTCCTTTTCACTGAAGGTGGCGGCAATTTTTATTCTCCAATTATACTCCTGCTGTGCTGTTGCCATTAGTAGTCACACAGAATTGACAAGGGTGGTTCATCACTTTTAATTTAACATGCCGCACAGCTGGAATAAATTACAAGCATTAAAACAGTCATTCATGTCCATAATTAAAACCTCATGTAGAAAGAAGACTACTTGACAGAAAGCGTTTTGACATGTATATTTATTTACAAGCCATTTTAAAGCATTTCATGCATTCGCCGCCATATAGTGTTCAAGTTGTTTTAACTCTGCACCACCTAAATCATGTTTTAGGGTTCTGCAGGGGCTTCAATGAGGCTAATTTGACAACTAGTTAAATTCTACAGTTAAGGCTGGGTAAGGTTCCTTTGAAACAACTAAATTAACCACCTCATTGAGCCAGTGTTCCTGTGGTGCACTGAGTCAGAGTAATCAGGCCAGTTTGGTCTCATGGCAGGTTTCTTGCCACATGGCAAGTTTCCCTTAACCTGCTTCAGGCAAAATTTAAATTTCTGAAGTAAAAAAAACAAAAACAAAACAAAGAGAAATCAAATATCGCAACAAAAATGCCCGCTTGTTGTTTGTCTGATCACATGACATTACTTTAGTAGATGATTTGACAAAGTAATTTGCAAAAACTGAAATTACAACACTAACGTCACATTTAAATAACATTCTAAGCAGTATGATGTCCCAGTGGGCTACCAAACTGTAACACCACCCTGACTGACACGCGACCTAAAATTATTACTCATTTAAGGGATTTTCTTGTTTCTGATTGGTGGACCAACATTAAATAATTCTTGTTTATTGCATCATTGCCATCAGATAACTGATACGATTATTGCATGACTAGCACACACTGATGTTCGCTCTCAAACTTCAGTTAAGATAGATTTCACAAATAAATAATTACCATTTATGCCGTTGTCAGTACAGATGCTCGCCGATTTACGTTCATCCGCTTTTACGTTTTTTTTTCCAAAAAAAAAAAAAAAAAAAAAAAAAAGGTCAAATTTAGAATTTAGATGGACCTACATAGTACGCTGACGTAATGACGCAATGACGCTGCGTCCATTGTTTACAAATGACAGACTGAACCGTGCCCCTCCCTCTTCCCAGTTCAGTTTTATATATACAGTGATACTTCTGCTCACGAACATAATTGGTTCCCAGAAGGTGTGTGTGAGGCGAAAAGTTCGTCTTCCGAACATTTATTTCCCATAATAAACCATTAAAATGAGAATAATCCGTTCTCAGGTCCCCATAAAACATAATTTTCTACTAAATAAGCCTTAAAACTACACAAAAATATACCTTATTTTATGTATAATAAATGTCTATTGTATTGTAATTAAAGAAATAGACTGTACTGTATAATAAAGTCGTTTTATTTACCTTTGTGATGGAATGGAGTGGGAGGGAGGGAGGGAGGGACTTACTGTTTGGAAGGAGAGTTTGGAAACGCCTACTGTTTGGAAACACCCTTATCCACACATGCACCCTTAATAGCTTCCTTGTTCTTAAGGATGGGAGCAATGGTAGACTTAGCGTACTGGTACTGGGACGCTGAGTCACACAAACGCACACCTCGTTCGTGTTTTTCAATGATCTCCGTCTGTGGTGGGGTCTTTTTCGGTCCCATAATAGCAAAAGTACACTCAATATGGTCCAAAATGTCTAGCAAACACAAACCACTTCCGCATTCAAAGAAAGGGGTGTGATTTAACTGTGACGCCGTGAGCGCAGCGTCAGCTCCTCGTGGCCGCCACCGTGGCGCTGTTCGACCGCGTGGTTTGATTCGTCCGCCGAAAACTAGTTCGTCAGCAGAGACAATATGCTCGCGAATTTAATGTTCTTGAGGCGAAAAGTTCGTGAGCTTAAGCGTTCGTCAGCGGAGGTTTTACTGTATATATATATATATATATATATATAGATATATATCTCAGTTATAAAGGGTTGTGATAGGAAGGGCATCCGACGTAAAAACCTATGCCAAATCAAAAGTGTGAATCCGATGATTCGCTGTGGCGACTCCCGAGAAAGGGAAAAAGTCGAAAGGAAAGAAGAAGATATAGCGTGTTACCCTTGTATTACGATGTCGTCTCTGTGATCTTTGTGTTTACACTGTTTTGCGGACTTTTGTAACCCGAAGCAAATATGGTTGGTCAGAAGGTTGGTAAATTGACTCAGTATAAATAAGTGACTTATTTGAAATTAATGTTGATATCATTTGATATATTTTATATTATTTTACAATGTTATGTTTATAATAATTGATTTAGGGGTATTTATGGATGTATAGTACAGTATGAGCGTCACACGTCATACATCACTGTAACAACTTACTTTCACTTTCAACTTACGTTCGGCCGTCTGGAACCAATTAAAAACCTAAGTCGGGGAGCGTCTGTCTAGAGATAGAGGGCTACAGCTGCACACATATCGAGAAAAATACATCAAGTTTACATTTCATGACTGTCGTGCTTGAGACCTGGTGTCTCTGTTTGTTGCAGGGCGTATCCATCTATTTCATGCCATCTAATTTCCTTATCTCCCTTTTAGTTCCTTGACAAAACACCTACATGAGGAAGTCGTCCAGTTCTTAAAAATAAAAAATCGGTTCTTGCCATCAAATAGTTAACACTTTTTATCTTTTCATGTCTAGGATGAATCATAAACGTTTACTTTAACACAGAGCTCACTGATGGTAACTAATTATCCAGCAACATAGTAACATCCATCTATTGTACTATTATTAGTATTATTTACTAACTGCAAGTACATCCAGCTTTAAAAAACAAAAAAATGTATGTATGTGTGTGTGTGTGTGTGTATATATATATATATATATATATATATATATATATATATATATATATGTATATATATATATATATATATATATATATATATATATATATATATATATATATATATGTATATATATATATTTCAAACAAAAAGATACCTGCAGCTAGCATGATCATCGCATCAAAACTTCCAGTTTGCTCTCCAAAAAGACTCTTAGCTAGCCTACCAAAATCCGAAGAGTGCCTGCCATAGTTCTGCTAGGGCAATAAAATTAGAGTCTCAAGGTATCGGCCCTGTCCACACACTGGAGTACAGAAAGCATTGGCTCTCCACTGCGCGCCACAGTTATTTATAAATTAAACAAGTTTGTGTTCCGTATTTCCTAAAGTATTGGGAAGTTTCGGTGACTTTTATGGTCTGTTTACCCCAGTTGCATTGTGCGTTTTAATTCTGTGCGAGTCTGAACTGTGGTGTATAAGCATCTTTTTTTTTCTTTTTGATTTCACTTTCATCGTCAATAATAAATGACTGGGTTTATTCCACCCATCATGAAGCAATTCAGCAACACACTTTTCCTATGGCGGGCACACACCAGAGAGGCCACGGGGGAACCATCTATGTCATGTTTCATACCTTTTATGCTCTACTAATGTTAGCAGCTATAAAGCAAAGATAATTCCATAAACCAGTTGCATGCTCTCAAGTGGTGATGCACTCAAAGCTCTTCCTCAATACTTTCTCTATTTACCAGCAAAAAGGGAAATTCCTGTGTTGTATAGACTACCGTATAATTTGGGGGTAAAGCGTGTATTTTATTCTGACCTTATGTATGTCGACTTCGGCAAAGTATAAAACGTGCTTTATTTTACAGAATGGTTCAGGTTCAGACAAAAGGACAAGGCTCGCATACACGATGCACACGAACAATGGCACTTTGTTTCCTGCAGTGTGCTTGTTTCAGACATTGCGTATAGCGAACCTGGCAATGTGCAGAAAGGATTTGGTTTGATATTTTCCATTAAATTATTAGATATTCTATACAATCTAATCAAAACTAACACAATCCAAAAAAGTTGGATTATCCTGAGTACATGATATTATATGTTAATAAAGCCAGGCTTTAAAAATGATTTGTTGGCAATAACATGACAAAATTTAAAAAAAAATTTAAAAAAAAGGGAAAAAAAAAACCTTCACCCGGGAGGGAGGTTTTTTTTGTTTGTTTGTTTTTTTTGGCCTGTGCAGGCCACCCGGGATTCGTTGGGAATTTTTTTTTCATGCATCATGCTAGGGATAGTGAGTATATTGGTAATAGGATGCTGAGGTTGGAACTACCAGGCAGAAGGCCTAGAGGAAGACCAAAGAGACGATTCATGGATGTGGTGAAGAAGGACATGAAGGTCGTTGGTGTAAGAGAAGAAGATGCAAAGGATAGGGTGAGATGGAGGCAGATGATTCGCTGTGGCGACCCCTGAAGGGAAAAGCCGAAAGGAAAAGAAGATGCGATATTATGTACGTGATGTTGTAAACACAGTAGAATGATATAAATATCTTATATTTGAAATCAACATACTGAATATCAAAGTGTATTCTTTTAATACTGTACTCAACAGAGTATCAAGGTTTCTTCAACATAACTTTTAATATTGCAGTCAACATAGTGTCAAAGTCAAATACCTTCGTCACGCTCCGTGCCTTTGCTGACAGTTTATAATTAACTTGTATTTGTTCGAAAATGTCAGCAAATGTGTTGCTCAATTTGAAATGCATTAATTTATTTATTATTTTCACGTTGGGACCTTTAATAGTGACAGAGAAGAGGTTTTTTTTGCTTCATCATTGTCCCCTTCCATCATGCTTTCCGCCTTTCTTGTCAAGACATTAATGGCCAATGAGAATCACTGTTTCACCGAACTGGTGAAATTGTCCAATCACAGGGTAGGTTGATATCGATTTTGCTTTGTTCATTTTTTAGTACGGTGTATGATAAGGGACATGTGTGGGTTTTTTTTTTTTTTTTTTTTTTTTTTTTTGGGGGGGGGGGGTTTCAACACAACCGGTTGGTATATTTTTATTTTTTGTGTCTGTGAATACTCAGGCGGGGTTTTTATGTACAATTTTGGCCCAACCGGCCGTGTTCCCACCAACAAAGATATTTTTAAAGCTGGCCTAAGGAATGTGAATTGTCATGACCTGAAATACCGCTGTCACTAAACTCCAGCCAACCCTTAGCTGATAAGTGCTTAATAAGCCTGCTGCAACTCGTTTAACCCTTGACCTTTTACTTGTATCCTGATTCCTGTACTGTTCACCTTCTTCACCAAACAGTGCTTTCTTAGCTTTCTGTTTTCCTGCAGGATGTGCAAGACGCATAAGAACAACCACTTGCATGACAGTGCAATTAGAATCGAGACAAAGGTTGTGTCTGCGCACGTGTGCGTTTGCATTGATTGATGCCTGTACAGTATCTAAACTGTTTCTATATCTAGGAAGAGAGCAGAAGTCAAGGATTAAAGTGTTTTTTCACCCACAACACAGCCATCAATCTCATAAGATTCTTTCCAATGAGTAAACCAGTCGACGCACAGCAAGGTTGACTAATGTCTCGTTTCTTTCCCCATCACTCACCATACAGACAGGTTTAAAAAAATAAAGTCCAAGGCAATACAATAAGCGCTGTATGACTACAATAACCCTAGTAATACATAATTATATGAAATATGACCTTCCCCCCCCCTCAGATTATTGTGAAACTTTGCTGGGGCAGACGTAAGCGATCAGCTTGTTTTGGCTATAGCTAAAAGTGTCAAGTGACTGTGATAAGCTGACTTCATGAGTCAGAAAGTGATATAAACAGTAGGTTGGGGTAGAGAAGTGTTTGAGACACCACAAGCATTCAGTGCCTAACGCCTTAATTTCAAGCACTAAACACCTCAATCTGATTCTATGATTCTAAGCCAAACTAAAGGAATGACAAAGGCCACGGCACAAGGTCTGATGTGCAAGGAGTTTAGCATGACGTGGCATGCACACAAGAGCCAATTACTGGTACCACCCTCAGAGATGATGCTTTTCAAGTCACACTGTACCCTGAAGTCTTTTTTCCTCTCAGTACTTCACAACAATTTACCAACAATTACAATTTTTATAAATGCAGTCACGCTTATAAACAGTGCATAGCTGTGTGTAATGTTCTGGAACAGCAGAGATTTAAATCTATTCCAGTTATCACTTATGCTATTAACAGTTTTCTCACCAGCCTATTATTTTCTCTCCTGAAGCTAATAATAAGCCAAAAAAAAAAAAAAAAAAGAAACGCCAGTCTCCCTTGTGTTTTAAATTACAGCCAGGATTACAGTCAGGGCCACTGTTATGTAATTAATAACACATTGCAGACCATGCGTTATTAATGCGATTTGGAGTGTGTTCACTTATATCATGGCGATTTACCAATGATTACGATTTTTTTTTTATTTATAGATAGATTAAAGGTGCATCAGACATTTAATCATATTCAATGTTACGGGTCATTCAACATTTTCCTAAGCGTACAAATCGTACGCTAGGGGGGAGGGGGTAAGATGTCTGTGTACGCTTTTTAATATTATAAAAATGTCGATCAACAATAATACATGCGCTTGTGAAATTTTTTTTTTGTGCATGTAGTTTGAAACTCTCAATGCGCGATTCGCCAACCACCTAAGAGCGGTACACACACAACAACAACATCGTTTGATTCGCTCTGCTTAACATAACACCGGTGTTAACGTTTAAAGCTTTTAAAGTTTAAGGCTACACAAGGGCGTCGTCTTGGGGGGGTGCACAGGGTGCACGTGCACCCCCACAGCAGGACTTGAGTTCCACTGGACAAGAAATTATGTGTATTCATAATCTTATAAATAAACTTAATGACTCTTATTGAAGAGAAAGTCGGAGACAAGTTCCGCATGAGTTGAGTCAAGAAGTCAACTTGAAGTTAAGCACATATGCAAGCCCGAGCTGACCAACCAACAAGCATAATATTATCAGTAAGGAATAATAGCTGAACACTGTCAATCAAACAAAGTGCGAGTGTGAGAATAAAGCACAGTTTCTTAGTATCGCCTCCGGTTCCTGCACATGTGTTAGAACACAAAACATTGACGCACACAGAATGAATGGCTAAAATAATCATAAGCCATCCAGCCTGTATCTGCAGCCTAATGGTCAGTACTTTTATAAAATTAATAGTATGTTTTTGTGCTGTAAATATGTATTAATATTTGTTTGTGCCTTGAAATAGATAAATAACTTTAGCTCAATTTGCAAATGTATTTAGCACATGTAGTTGCAGATGTAGTTTGAAATACATTTGAGAATGTTTTTGGTTGAACTATAATATTTGATTCGTCTTCTGAGAGTAATAGATGAATCGTCTTCTGCTGAAAAACTGTGCGTGTTGTTGCCATGAGATTCCATGTTGTTCTTATCATATAATATGCTGTGATATGCATGCACTATATTTCATGTGGTACTTTGTACCAACCTAGTGACGTCATGGTAACTTTGTGTAGGCGGGCACTTAGCAATGGCGGCTTTCGGGTCGATAACTTATACGACAAGCACATAAAACAAAACTGCTGTGTGTGCAATGGATTATTTATGAATTCTACCCAACCCGGTATCAGCTGCTGAAACATCAGAAGGCAGCTGATCACAAACTGAAGCGTGGTCGTCCAAAAGCCAATGACCAATAAAAAATGCAGACATTTTGAATTATATTTTAATATAAAGTAATATTATTAAAAACAATTTTATTTTTATTATTAAAACCAAATGCCTTAATATTAATATTAAAGCATGTATCATTAAAAATAATTATTTAAAAGTATATATTTTTTAATGATTTCATTATTATTTAACTGGTGTATAAAAGAAATATTGATCAAGGAAATACATTGATTTATTTTATAAAAGAAGTTTGACCATGGTTTTGTTTAATATCTTATTTAAAAATCCTGCCGAGAGATCATCAACATTTATTTGTATACTTTCTGGGGGGGGGGGTGTCAAAAAAGAGTACTCTCTGTACGCTTTGGGAAATGTTGAACCGCCCCTTATGGACCAAGTGAGATACAATTAGGGTTGCAACAACTAATTGATCACTGATCAAACTCAACTAAAATCAATTAAAATAAATAACTTAACTAATTTAATAATAAATTAGTTACATCTAAATTATTATACAGATCAACAGAGAGCTTACTTCTATTAATGGGAGAGCAGTAAGCCGATCAAAGCCATGGTGATATTGCAAAAACCCTCATGCAGCCTTGTTTATCTCACATGAAGAATCCTGGAAGAAGTGTTTATAAAATGGAGAATGTTAGCATCGAGGATAAAATAAATACGGGTGCATTTTACATTAAAGCCCACAAAGAACAGGGTTGGGTGCAAAAGGTGCCCAACAGGGCTACCATTCCACGGTCGCACGTCATCACCACATTAAAACATGAAGAGAAAATATGTTGGAGTCAAGAGTAAATTCATATTAACTTATTACTTATCTATTACAAACACGAGACAGAAAACACACAGAAGGTATTTCCATCCTTTAAAGTTTGTTCATAAGTTAACCTGCAATGGTGCATTTGTCAGTCGGAGCAGACACAAATCTGCTTTAATCGGGAGGTATATTTGATTGCAATTCCCTCGAGTTAGATTGGAGAGACAGTGTAATCGGATGATGGAATTTTGAATTTCAAGCAACTATTCAAAGATGGCTTAAATTGAATCCTTCAGCAAACCGGAGTAATGGCTGTGCTTTTATTATATTATATAGTATAGCCTCATGGTCAGAGAGGCAGCTTTGGGACCAAAAGGTTGCTGGTTCGATTCCCAAGCCAGCAGGAAAAATATGTGGCGGTGGAGGAGTGAGCAGCACCTTCCCTTCTTCCACATAAATGGCTGAAGTGCCCTTGAGGAAGACACCTAAGCCCCAACTGCTCTCCAGGTGCCTACAATGTGTGTGGCAACCCACTGTTCCGAGTGTGTGTGTGTGTGTGTGTGTGTGTGTGTGTGTGTGTGTGTGTGTGTGTGTGTGTGTGTGCGCTCACTGTTTGCATGTGTGCTCACTTTGGATGGGGTAAATGTAGACAAAATAATTTCCCTTATGGTATGAATACAGTATACTAAAATAAATAGAATACAGGAAAATATAAGATAAAAACCAGGAAAATATTTTGCTGTGTTCTCTTGGTAAATGTCCAACAACCGATGAACCATTAGAAACTGCTACAGCAAAACTATGGGATGCTTTGAATGAATGGAGCAATGAGCCAGATATGGACCTATCAGGAAGTGATGATGGGTATTTTTCACCCGATTCTCCTGCTCAGTAACTTCATAAATTTAAAAACATTCCTGGCCATGTGCATTTGTTTATGTTAGTGTTGATTGGTTCAACGTGTTATGTGCTAAAGTTGAGATTTGTGTTGATTGTCTTTTTTTTTCTGTTTTCTGTTTATTTTCAACTTTCATGTAAGTAGTTTGGTTGATACCACAAAATTAATAATACAAATACCAGTAAAACTCTTTTATTGTTCTGATTTATGCATGTTTTCCACCTCGATGGTAATAAGCACTTACTGTTCTACTCCGCTGGTAACATTTTAATAAGCGCCCACCCACTCCAGTTTTTTAAGCGCCCTGGGCGCTGATCACATCGAATACGGTACGTATATGCACATTCCATGGTAACCGAGACATTTATACACTACTTCTATTAATTATTTAAAACTTTAATAATTGAACCATGCAAAGCCATCATTAATGAATTGTTGACAACCGTTTCAATTTTAAAAAGTGACTAGATCATGGTCAAAAGTGAAAAACTAAAACGGTAACAGAAAAGCTCTCTTGGTTTTCAGCTATGTTGCAAAATAAAATGATTCCTCTGAAGAAAGAAATCAATTTAACTAAACAGTAAATCATGAGCATCGACAAACTACAACTTGAAACAATCTTTGTGGGTGACTAATGGGTTATTCCCTCACCAGGCCCTTTTTTATTACTTTCACAAAAAATAAAGCAGTTTATGATACAATGAAATGCGTACAATCCTGTCCTAAAAACCGTGAGAGGCAGCGTAACGTCTACTTTCTAACATCAGCACAAATAACCACAATATTTATATAGTTTATCATTTATATATTTTATCCATGACAGACCTTGGCAGGTGAGCTTTGCGTTCCAACAAGCCAACCTAAGCAATGGCTTGGCTAAAAGCTAGACCAACCCTCCCAGCTCTTCTATTCATTCTATAGTTATTAAGCATAATACTGGATAAAATCAGATATTTTCTCTACTTTGAATGACTTTGTCATCCTGCTCTGAAGAAAATGCCTGCAATCAGTCTTGTGGCGATGGGGCAAGAAGTCTCATTGTATATGTCAAGTGCAAGTGTAGCAACACGTGGTGGCTCCCTTCAGTCACAAGGCTAGCATCAGGTTAGCAAGGTGTCTTTTGTCTGCTAGTTCTAGAATTAATGCAGGACTGCATGGCAAGTACTTTTTTTTCTAACTTCTAAGAATGCCACCAAATGCGATTTTATCTGCCTGCTCTGAAGAACAAGTAGCTGCGAAGAAGTCATCACATGTAACTGGGTGAGAGACTCCATTCTATGCTAACTACTCACCACATGAAAACAGAAGAAAAGCAAAGACAATTTATAAAATTTTAATTGTGGAAAACGTGTCTTGTAATACCATGATAATAATAATAATGGGTTTTCTTTTTCCTGAGACAGCAGATTGCACGGTTTACATGTAGTACTAGTATATCCACTACTTCTAAGTCCTATAACTAGATATATTTCATGTCGCGCATTAATATCAATCTAACATTCAGGATACGGTTGAGCTATTACCTGAGCTGTGCTGTCATTAAAATAACTCACACCTTTGAACCAATCAGATTGCAGAATTCCTCAGTGCTGCATTATAAATTGTTTTTAACAGAAGTGGCATTAGAGGAATTCAATCCTGATTCAGTGCGTCGGAGCCACATGATATCAATATAAAGAATAAAAAAAGTAGTGGACCAACATGATAACCCATAATAACGATCAGAGAGCAGACAGACCACGCAGTCAGAATCTTTCTTCCCTCACACAGAATCCAATTACTACTGATGCATTTTCACATCGTCTTATTTGAAAAAGGCTTTCAGACATAATTACAGGACATCAGACAAAGGACAGTTAAGATTACAGAGGCCCGACAGGTGAGACTGAAAATTTGATCGGATGCGAAAACTACCAGAACTTACAATCCTGAACATTTACAGGCCACTTCTTCATTGCTTTTGTCCTTGATTACAAGAAGAAATGTTTCTGAACCAGGGGCCTTTCTTTTTTCATTCCCTTTTAGGTGGATTTGTATTCGGTAAACGTAAGACAAGGAAAAAATTATGTTAAGACCAGGCCCTATCGTGTATGCGTAAAGAAGCGCAAATGAATGCTTTGATTTTAAACACTTATAAAAAACTAATAATTTTTAGAGTTTCAAATGTTAATAAATTTGAAGTATGTTTTGAGCTGATGACGTACAGTATGGCCTTGACTATTCGGGGGTTTGCACTCACGGTTTGAGTATTCGCTGACTGTTGAGCAACCGGCACGTGATTCAAATTCAGCCAATGGCTGTCCTCCTTTCTCCTGACTGGTTGAGCTGATGTCCCACCCCTTTTTCCTCATTCGCGCACAACTTGTCAAAGAGACTCTTTTTTTGTGTGTGTGTTTTAATTAACAGTTTAAGCTCTATGATACCACTCATACACTATGCATCTTCTCTAGCTAAGCAATAGAAAACGCTGGATGGCTCTTCTGAAGAAATAAGACTTTCTCCTGAGAAACGACGGTTTTCTCTGAACTGTTGTATTAAAATCTTTTTCAATTATTATTCCAGTACACTACCTAAGTTCATGTTTATGCGTGAGATTTTATGTTCTGTAGCATATTTAACAAACGATACCAAAAGGATAAACTTTATTACAGTATTCTTCATGTCCTTTTACATTGAACTTGGAGTGATGTCTCTGAGATGGCGCTGCCCAGGGGGTGACGTCGCAGAGTTCTCAGAGTTGGCTGGTGCAATCGCCTCGAGCCATGTTTCACAGAAACACAGTCCTGTAGATCCCTCTGCGCTGCAATCTGAGCATGAAGCTCATCTATCTTCTTTCACAGGGACTGAACATTTTCAAGCAGTATGGCCGGAAGTGCTAACTAAGCCTCTGAGAACTCCGCCTGGGCTTAGCCGGGGTGCAGTTAGCATTGAGCTCCCATAGCAGCTCACGATAGTAGTTGTTGCGTGATTAGTTGCCCGAAGCTGAAGCGGCTCATAGCTGTAGTAGGGTCAACCGGTCATAGACGAGCATAGTGCAAAACATGAACAAACAAATTAAACAAATTAAAACGAACAAAGAAACAATTTGACTCTGGGAACTCCGCGACGTTGCCCTCTAGGCAGCGCCATCTTGGAGACGTCACTCCAAGACAAAACTCCAAGTTCAATGTAAAAGGACATGAAGCGTAATAAAGTTTATCCTTTTGGTATCATTTGTTAAACATGCTACAGAACATAAAAATCTCACGCACAACCATTCTAAGAATTAATTTAGGTACTGTACTGGAATAATAATTGAAAAAGACTTTAAAACGAGTGCTTTACAACAGTATATGCTGTATAATGTTTATATTTTATCATCAATAAAAATAAGATTAAAAATTGAAAAGTTTTTCTTAATCATTACTATATTTTACTACATTAATACTGTATTAATGAGTAAGACTGTCTATAGAATGTGTTTAAGAAGCATATTTTAACGCATGTAATAAATACATAGTATTTTACTTCCGGCTGCTCATTCGCACATGTGACGTGTAACATGGGGTTTTACTTCCGGGTACAGAACTCGCGGATTATCTCGATTCGCGGGAGGGCTCGGAACCGAGCCCCCGCGAATGTCGAGGGCCTACAGTACATGTAGTGCTTCTCATACTCTGTATATTCCGTTGAAACGTGAATTAGCCATTTAAAACAATGATGTATAACATTAGCGGTTCCTTCTGGCAACATCAGTTCATGGCCGACTTTAAAGTGTGTCGAGCATTACAATTCTAGGCATGCGCAAAGACGGAGTGCTTTTCTGATTGGCTGTTCCAGACTGGTAGTGATGCGAACTTGTTGGATCGGCTGGGCTACGTCACTGGACTCATGCATCATAACACATTAGCATCCAGTGCCAAGTGACAAACAACAAGCAAAAAAAGCCTGCACAAAACTTTTCTTTTCATTCCTAAACCAACTGACGACAGGAAAGTTGAGATGACAGAATGTTAGCTGCATAAGCTATTTTGCATTTACCGTCACGCCCATCACTGGCAGCGTTCTCGTCCTTGGAGTCACTAGACCGCAAGCTCCACTGTCTCCACAGGAAACATCAACCACACCCAAAACGTCAACATCACTTCCAATGAAATACGACTGCTAAGCTGCTAACCCATGTAGTGCAGCACAGCACTAGGTCATAATTGTCAGTTTTGTGTTCATGGTAAATTATGTTAAAATAACACCTGTTTGTTATAAGCACGTTAAATATGCTCAAACTGTATTGTAAGGATTACCAGTAATTATAAAATTTAAACAGACCAGTGACATCTACTGTCACAATGTTTTTTATGCCTTTCAAAAAGGAAGTTGTCCTAAAAATACTTTTATAGACAGGTATTATGGCCCATCGTGGCCCCAGGCCTACTAAGCTGGGGTCTTCCATGGGTGGCAAAAATGTCACTTATGCACAAGAGGCACCGCAAACACAATCTTGCAAATGCAGTACCATTTCCAATAGTCTTACGCAACAAACACGTGTGTGCTGAATGCACTGTAGACCACTGGACTCAAACCCGCAGCAGAGTGCGACGGCAGGGGCAAGTACACATGCGCAGATGTGCATGATGTACATGCAATTACAGTATCTGCCGTGAGAGGACAACAGAATTACCGTCTTGGTGCAAGATTTTTTTTTTTTTTTGATTTCCAGTTTTAAAATTCATTCTGAACATGGGAAGTTACGACTGCCAAAAATTAAAAAAAAAATGTTTTTCCAATTTTATTTTTTGCGGAAATCAGGAATATTAACATCAGCAGATCTGTGAAACAAGGATTTAAAAAACTTGAATGGTCCAAATAACAAAACAGGGAGGCACGGTGGCGTAGTACTTTGTACATCTGTCTCATAGCAAGAAGGACCCAGGTTTTAGTCCTGGGCTCGGACAGAGTGATTCCATGTGGAGTTTGCGTGTTGTCTCTGTGCTTGGATGGGTTCTCTCTGGGTACTCTGGTTTCCCACTATATTGCAAAGACATTCACTTCAGGCTAACAGGCTGTTCCATATTGTCCCTATGTGTGAGTGGAAATGGTTGTGTGTGTGTTGACCCTGTGATGGTCTGGTGAGCTGTTTAGGATATACACCACCTTCGCTCAGAGATGGCCGAGATAGGTGCCAGCAGCCTCCCTGTGACCGTAATAGGAATAACCACAGATTAAGCGGAAGATATGAAGAATGAATGAATGGATGAATGAGTCCCGTGTGTACAGCATTTTACACGGTTTTTTTATTTTATTTCACAGCTTGTTTAAATCACTTCGATGCTGCATTATTATTGTATCCAGTCCCAGCTAAAAATGAACCATCATTCGGTATACTGTAGTTCATTTCCTGCAACCGCTTAACTCTAATTAGGGTCGCAGGGAGGCTGGCACTTATCCCAGCCGACCCAGGCGAGGGCAAAGTACACCCTGGACAGCTAGCCAGGCCATCACAGGGCGGAAACACGCTGACGACTTTGCAGCCTACTCTTGTCGAAAGTCAACAATAGACAGTGAGAGACATGGCTGGCCTTTGATAATCCAGCCATCACTGCAGCAATGAACTATCATATTGGCGTTAAAAGAAATCCAGATTATTCTGCCCCTACTTGCAGCTCTGTGTGTTTCCCCAGAATAGCTGGTGAGTAGATACAATAAACGTGTACAGGCTTGTTTTCCTTGAGGGGGAAAAAAGCTAAGTGGTAGAAGTAGTTTTCAGCCGCTCTGAGCTGACGATGTGTCGCTGGTTTCTTTTCTCTTTAGCCCCATTACACTTGTTTGGTCAGAGAGAAGCCTGCCAAGTGCTAACTATTTTCAGACACAGCTGGGCTCGGGAACAAGACTGGGAAGCATGCTGTGTTTAGCTCGGCTGCGGTTCTGGCTTTAACCCACACTGTGCATATTACCCCCCCCCCCCCACACACACACACACACACACACACACACACACAAAGCAACAACATTGAGTTGAACAAAACCTTCTCAATCCACCAGGATTAAAAGAATGTCACCTGTGATGGAAAGTTTGTGTCCGTGTGTTTAAAATGTTCGAGTTGTTGAAATCAGACACTTCCTGAACACCTGCTTGCACCGTTTCAGAACTCTGCTGTTAAGTAAGCAGACGAAGATGCAGGTCATGCAAGACTTCAACATGTGCTGCTCCTAGTTATTCTTTGTTGCCTGACAAATCAATAGAAACGTGCCCTGTCCTGTGGATTCACCATATTTACCAAGCGGGCCCTCGGGGCACAGACAGAAGACTAGGTACACGCATGCCAGCATGTGAAACAATTAAGTCGTTTTTTGACGTTTGTATCCACTAAATCCAACAGTGTTTTATGAATGCGGATGCAATGTGATCTGAGAGACCACGAGCATTGTTCACATGCATTTCCTTCCGTACAGAAATCTAAACAAAAAGAGCTCACATGGCTCTATTGGTCTAAACTGGTTTCCATGTACAGAGCTTTACCATTCCCAGCAGCACACAACAGGAAGTCGAGTCATGGGCATTATCTAAAAACACAGGCAATTGCATCATCGGCCAGAAAGCAATGCCAGGGTGTGTTACAGAAGGGCACATTGACTTGCAAATTCATTCTGCCACACTCCTGCCTCTTCCAGACAGACAAAAATGCTGAGTGTGCATTAAATTCATGTAGCTGCGTCAGTCGATTGCACATAAGTTATCTATTAGGATAAAAGTAGCTTTAAAAATACGACAACCGTGAAAAGGCTGTGATTAGAATTCATGCTACCCCTGAAGCATCGACATACTGAGAGCAAGCCTGTGTAATAACTATTCACATGTGTATAATAAATAAAAAAGAAACGACGGAGTGCTGCTATACGACATAATGATGCTAGCAGTGTAAGTATTATTACCCCAAAGTAGATTCACACAGCTACTATAACACTGCTGATAAATACAGAGAGTCGAGACTTGGCTGGATGGTGGAATAGTAGTTAGCATGTACGTCCCAAGCTCTGCTGCTTCTGTGTGGAGTTTACATGTTCTCCACATGCTTGCGTGGATTTCTTACAGCGACTCCGGTTTCCTCCCACAGTCCATAAATGTCACAGTAGAGATGGCAATTCAGTAGAATTGGCAATTCTCCTAAGAGAGATGCCAATAACAATCTCTACTAGGAAAATTGTTAATTGTACAAGTAGAGACTGCAATTGGCATCTCCCCTAGGGGAGATTGAAATCATAACTAAATACAATCTCAGTTGCTATCTCACCTAGAAGAATTGGGAATTGGGAATTCTCCTAGGAGAGATGGCAATTGAAATCTGTATAAAAGAGAACTCTTAAAATATGAAAAGCATCCCTAGTAACAAATAATTTTATTTAACATATCACATTTACAGAATTCAATAATAGTGTACAATATAAATGAGAAGACCAGATATTCTGTTCATTGTTTTTGAATGTTTAGTCATTATTATAAGCATTTATAGTATTGAATATGTATTTATTTATATTATATATAAACATATACATGTACATATACAGCAGTCAGTGGGGGCTGATCCTACTTCGCAAAACATGCAGCTAGGACGCTGACTAGCATCACGTTCCGTATGAATCCATGTTGTACACATTCGTCCGACCACTTTCTTTTTTTGCTCAACATAGTATGGATTAAAACATTAAGAAAGAAATCACACGACGTACCATGACAACAGTCACAACTCGACTACTGAGCACACCAATGTGTATATATATATATATACACACACACATACACACACACACACACATTAATGTACAAAAAACAAATTAATAACTTAGGAAAATTCCACGTATTGTACTTTCTTTAACTCTCTCTCACACACAATTACTGTACACGTACTGCAGACAGACACTGTCTGTCAGTCTTTCTTTCAGCTTTTTCCGTTTTACTCAGGAGTCGCCACAGCGAATCATCTGATTTGCACGTTTTGATTTGGCAGAGGTTCTTACGTCGGATGCCCTTCCTGTCACAACCCTTTTAGCAAGGGACAGAAACACGCTGACGACTTTGCAGCCGACTCTTTACGAATGTCAGCAATGTTTCTTTTACATGCCTCTCACCATAGACAGTGAGAGACATGGCCCGCCTTTGATAACCCAGTTAGCCGCACTGGTGTGGGGGCAGTGACAACCTTATGGAGAGTGGGACTCGAATCCCCACCCTTTGGATCAGCGATCCAGCGCCCTATACCACGAGACCACCACTGCCCCACTGCGGACGGACACTCTTAATGCTATTTATATAAAACGTGTATAATCGCAGGGTTCATATTTTGAAAATCACAGAACTGACAGAGAAAACACTGCTGGGCTTTGAACAGGCAATTAAGTCCCAATTGTACTGTTACACAAGTAGATTGGATTCTTAGTGTGTCATAAAGGTTCCGTGAATAATAATAAAAAAAAAAGACCCCACCCCTGAACACTGACTCTAATACAGCAGTAGTCCTGAAATAACTACTAAAAGCCTTTTGGCCTAATGTGCTACCTAATCCTACCCAAATCCTTATTATTAGGGCAATTTAATCGTGGAGGACTTTACATTTATAAGGCTGTCAGAGACATTTCAACCTTATAAATGTAAAGTCCTCCACGATTAAATTGCCCGAACAATAAGGATTTCGGTAGTATTCGTGGAGAACTTTACATTTATAAGGCTGTCAGAGACATTTCAACCAATGCAGCCATGAGGCGGGGGGGGGGGGGTCTCTCCCCCTTATGCCGGTCCCAAGCCCGGATAAATGCAGAGGGTTGCGACAGGAAGGGCATCCGGCGTAAAACTTCTGCCACATTTAAAAATGCAAATGATCAATACAGAATTCATACCGGATCGGTCAAGGCCCAGGTTAACAACGACCGCCATCAGTGCTGTCAACCAACAGGGTGCTGATGGAAATTGGACGACTGTTGGTCAAAGACGTCGAAGAAGGAGAGGCGGGAGGCGTGTCCGTAGGCAGAGAGAGAAGAGGAAATGCGTGAGCCTAGGACTGAGAGTAGGAACTTTGAATGTTGGAACTATGCAAGGAAAAGATAGAGAGCTGGCTGACATGATGCAGAGGAGGAAGGTGGACATACTGTGTGTTCAGGAGACCAGGTGGAAAGGTAGCAAGGCTAGAAACTTAGGAGCAGGGTTTAAACTGTTTTATAATGGTGTGGATGGGAAGAGAAATGGAGTAGGAGTCATCTTGAAGGAGGGGTTTGTCAGGAATGTTCTAGAAGTGAAAAGAGTGTCAGACAGAGTGATGAGTCTCAAGTTAGAAATTGAAGGCGTGATGGTCAATGTTGTTAGTGCTTATGCCCCACAGGCAGGATGTAAGCTAGAAGAGAAGGAGAGATTCTGGAGTGAGTTAGATGAAGTGATGCAGAGTACCCCAGAGGTGAAAGAGTGGTCATTGGTGCAGACTTCAATGGACATGTTGGTGCAGGCAACAGAGGGGACAAGGAAGTGATGGGCAGGTTTGGTATCCAGGACAGGAACACAGAAGGACAGATGTTGATCGATTTTGCAAAAAGGATGGAAATGGCTGCGGTGAATACTTTCTTCAAGAAGAAACAGAAGCATAGGGTGACTTATGAAAGCGGAGGTAAGAGCACACAGGTAGACTACCTCTTGTGTAGGCGATGTAATTTGAAGGAAGTCAGTGACTGCAAAGTAGTAGTGGGTGAGAGTGTTGCCAAACAGCATAGGATGGTGGTGTGCAGGATGACACTGATGGTGAGAAAGGTGAAAAAGGCAAAGGCAGAGCAGAAGACAAAGTGGTGGAAGCTGAAAAAGGAAGAGTGTCGTGTTGTCTTCAAGGAGGAGTTGAAACAGGCTTTGGGTAGTCAGGAAGTGCTTCCAGAGGACTGGACAACCACAGCCAATGTGATCAGGGAGACCGGTAGGAGAGTACTTGGTGTGTCCTCTGGAAGGAAAGTAGATAAGGAGACTTGGTGGTGGAATGAGGAAGTGCAGGAGTGTGTACAAAAGAAGAGGTTAGCCAAGAAGAAGTGGGACATTGAGAGGACCGAAGAGAGTAAACAGGAGTACAGGGAGACACAGGCTAAGGCGAAGGTAGCAGTGTCAAAGGCCAAACAGAGGGCGTATGATGACTTGTATGATAGGTTGAACAGTAAGGAGGGAGAAAATGATCTATACAGGTTAGCACAGCAGAGAAATAGAGATGGGAAAGACGTGCAGCAAGTTAGAGTGATAAAGGACAGAGAAGGAAATGTATTGACTGATGACAGAAGTGTGCTGGGAAGATGGAGATAGTACTTTGAAGAGCTGATGAATGAGGAAAATGAGAGAGAAAAAAAGAGTAGAAGGGGTGACTGTTGAGGAGCAGGAAGTAGCAAAGATTAGTAAGGGAGAAGCGAGGAGGGCATTGAAGAGGATGAAGAGTGGAAAGGCAGTTGGCCCTGATGACATACCAGTTGAGGTATGGAAGTGTCTAGGGGAGGTAGCAGTAGATTTTCTGACAAGAATATTCAACAAGGTCTTAGAAAGTGAGCAGATGCCAGAGGAATGGAGAAGTGTGCTTGTGCCCATTTTTAAGAACAAGGGAGATGTACAGAGTTGTGGCAACTACAGAGGGATAAAGTTGATGAGTCATACAATGAAGCTATGAGAAAGAATAGTGGAAGCTGGACTAAGGGCAGAGGTCAGCATTTGTGAACAACAGTTTGGTTTCATGCCAAGAAAGAGCACCACAGATGCAGTGTTTGCTTTGAGGATGTTAATAGAGAAGTACAGAGAAGGTCAGAAGGAGCTGCATTGTGCCTTTGTGGATCTGGAGAAAGCATATGACAGGGTGCC
Source organism: Plotosus lineatus (assembly GCA_024760905.1). Taxonomy (NCBI): domain Eukaryota; kingdom Metazoa; phylum Chordata; class Actinopteri; order Siluriformes; family Plotosidae; genus Plotosus; species Plotosus lineatus. The sequence goes on along the minus strand of CM045732.1, from coordinate 42,123,233 downwards.
GAGAGAAGAACTGTGGTATTGTATGAGGAAGTCTGGAGTGACAGAGAAGTATGTTAGAGTGGTGCAGGACATGTATGAGAGATGTAAGACAGTGGTGAGGTGTGCTGTCGGTGTGACAGAAGAGTTCAAGGTGGAGGTGGGACTGCATCAAGGGTCAGCTCTCAGCCCCTTCTTGTTTGCTATGGTGATGGACAGGCTAACAGACGAGGTTAGACAAGAATCTCCATGGACTATGATGTTTGCAGATGACATCGTGATCTGTAGTGAGAGCAGAGACCAAGTGGAGGAAAATCTAGAGAGGTAGAGGTATGCCCTGGAAAGGAGGGGATTGAAGGTTAGTCTTAGTAAGACAGAATACATGTGTGTGAACGACAAGGACCCAAGAGGAACTTTGAGGTTACAGGGGGCAGAGATAAAGAAGGTAGAGGATTTTAAGTACTTAGGCTCAACGAGCCAGAGCAATGGAGAGTGTGGAAAAAGAGGTGAATAAGCGCGTGCAGGCAGGTTGGAATGGATGGAGAAATGTGTCCGGTGTGATGTGTGATAGGAGAGTATCGGCAAGAATGAAGGGAAAAGTGTACAAGACGGTGATGAGGCCAGCAATGTTGTATGGTTTAGAGACAGTGGCCCAGGGGAAAAGACAGGAGTCAGAGTTGGAGGTAGCAGAGATGAAAATGTTGAGGTTCTCTTTGGGAGTAACGAGGATGGATAGGATCAGAAAGGAGTACATCAGAGGGACAGCACATGTTAGATGTTTTGGAGACAAAGTCAGAGAGGCTAGATTGAGATGGTTTGGACATGTACAGAGGAGGGATAGTGAGTATATTGGTCGTAGGATGCTGAGGTTGGAACTGCCAGGCAAAAGGCCCAGAGGAAGACCAAAGAGAAGATTTATGGATGCGGTGAAGGCGGACATGAAGGTCGTTGGAGTAAGAGTAGAATATGCAGAGGATAGGGAGAGATGGAGGCAGATCATTTGCTGTGGCGACCCCTGAAGGGAACAGCCGAAAGGAAAAGAAGAAGAAGAGGAGACATTTCAACCAGCCTTCCATTAAAGGTAACGTCATAGTTCCCAAATCTTGTGTATGATGATAGTTAGGGTTTTGAAAAATGTAGGCAGGTAAGAAAAGATAGCCAATGATGCTTCTGTGTTTTTTCTTAATGAAAACAAAAATATGAGTGTGATGGGCGTTCCAAAAAAATTCACATGAAAATTTCCAAGTTGATTTAAAATTTTTCTGAAAGATAACAATGACACATGATTGTGAACTTGAGGCATATGAGGGAGGAGGCTTGATAATATACTAATTGGAGAAGACAACAAGTAGTGAGTCACTTAGAATCTTTCCCAACACTGAAGCCAGTGCTCCTATGTGACATTGTTTTGTTAATGAATCAGGTGAACATCCATCATTGAGGTCCATGTACCGTGGTCAGGCATCTGCTGTGAGACAAAGCTGAGAAACAGAACAACCCATTGTCTCAGAATTCATCCACCATGGTACATATAGGAGACTCGAGCAGTTCATGTGGTCTTAGACATAACAAATCTTGGGTATGTGTTACACACAAACTCATTTTTGAAATAATTTTTGCCTGGTCACATCCCGTTCTTCAGGAATTGCCCATTATAATTCTTTCATGTGTGATGAACAGATCTATGAACAGATTGCAGCTTTTAATCCAGAACAGCAACACAGATATATAAATAGACACTTTATTAATCACAGAGGGAACTTCACACAATAAACAACTGTTAGCGTGAAAGAGTCCATATCCAGAGGATACACATAAGTAAAAAAAAAAAAAAAAAAAAAAAAGTGAATGCAGAAAAAGAGGAAGAAAGAATGGAGGAAAGACAAGACAAAAGGTGGGGTCGCACACAGTGCTGCTGGAAAGGCTGCTACTCTTGGCAGCACCGGAACTAAAGCTCGCCAAACACCATATGGTCATGTATTGTGGTCTTCTTAGAACTCTGAGTTTAAAAAGGCACCGTTATGGATTTTATTATTTCTTATTTCCATGCAGTAGTGAAACTCTGAATGAGCATCAAAACATGAATCTTATTGTGCTTGTGAGTGGAGAATCAAGTCGCGTGATGAGTTTCACCGGTGCTATAATCCAGCTGTGTGAATATTATATTGCTTTAAAAATTTATTCATTCACTTTCTGAAAGTTCCTTCGGGGTTTAACATCCTTAAAAATAATCCATCTACAACTTTATATTCCTGTGTTTTCTATAATAAAATATTCTGTCGGGTATTACTCGGTGATCTTCCTATGTACTTTGGTGAATAATTGTTATTACAGGCCTCAATGTAAGACCCGATGATTGAGACCCATTTGTCAATAAATTTTTTTAAATAAATTTCCCAGACCAGCCGAGAGACATAATCCCTCCAGCGTGTTCTAGGTCGACCCCAGAGTCTCTTCCTGGTTGGACATGCCCGAAACACCACACTAGAGAGGCGTTCAGGAGGCATACTAACAGATTTCAACACGGAGGAGCAATAGTTCAGTTCTACTCCGAGCTCTTCCCGGGTGACTCAGCCTCTCACCCTCTCTCTAAGGGAGAGCCCCTCCACCCAGCGAAGGAGGCTCATTTCAGCCGCCTGTATTCATGATCTTGTTCTTTCTGTCACTACCCAAAGCTCATGACCATAAGTGAGGGTTGGAACATAGAGCAACTGGTAAGTTTAGAGCTTTGTTTTCCTGCTCAGCTCCTTCTTCACCATGACGGACTGGTACAGGCCCCACTTTACAGCAAAGGCTGCAGAGATTTGCCTGTTGATCTCCCGCTCCACCCTTTCCTCATGAGTGAACAAGACCCCGAGATACTTCAACTCCTCCACTTGGGGCAGGACTTCATTCCAGACCTGTAAGGTGCATGCCACCCTTTTCCAGTTGAGAATTATGGCGTCAAACTTGGAGTTGCTGATTGTCATCCCGGCTGCTTCACACTTGCCTGCGGATTGCTCCAGTCAGAGCTCGAGCTCCCTGATTGCTGAAGCCAAAAGGATGACATCAAAGCATAAATGAAATCCATTTTATTCCAGTTTTATACTATCATTACATACATATCACAGGTTATCAACAGTCGTTGTGCAGTCGTGATTTATTCCATGTGCATTTTGTTTTCTGATTAAATTCCACTCGCAGGTTTTGCTATGCAAATCATCACGATGACTCGATACAATATGAAAACTAATACCTGGCTCGTATGGCAAAATTCAGACCATGTATTCGTTACTTCCCCTGAAAATAGTTGAAAGCACTACAAGAAAATTGACATAACTTTGCCCCCCCCTTTTTTTTTACTCAACTTGTAAGGGATGAATAATGAGAGAGAGAGAGAGAGAGAGAAAGAGAGAGACTATTTCACAAAATAATTCACTTTATTGTTCAATTCACTTGTCATGACTACATGTACACTTGCACAGACAACAAATTTGTTCCGGTCCTCACCAAACGAGTTCAGCGCCCACTAGATAAAATTGCCAAGTTTTGTGTTTTTATGGTGATACGTTAAAAAACAAGCTCTGTAACACTTATAGGTATTACATTACAAACAAGTTATACTGCATGAATGACCAACACCACGACTCTTCAAGTCAATCATTCATGGTGACTGATACAATAACATTAGGTTAAGTAGGTTATAGTAGGCCTCCGCCAGTCCCGTAGGACTATGGCTGCACTTTGGCTGGTATACCGGCTGGTGAAACTCTCCAGTGCGCAGAGCATAGGGAGTAATGGAGGACAGGCTGCTACCCAAGCAGCAAGTCCCCCCTCTCGGCACCACCGGAAGGATCCAGTGGAAGGGCAAGTGCCGCTGCAGAAGTCACCAGAACATTACTGTGAACGAACTGCCTTGGGGCACTCCTACTCCCTATTTGAAACACGCTGACAGCTTTGCAGCCTACTCTTGTTGAAAGTCAGCAATGGTTCTTTTACATGCCTCACACCATAGACTGTGAGGAACATGGCCGGCCTTTGATAACCCAGTTCGCTGCACTGGGGGACAATAACATTACAATCCTATTACAGCACAATTCAGGAGTCTCAATGATCAAATCTCAAACAACACACTGCTTGCTATGGAAGTGACCTCTGTAAAGTATGAATGGCTGCTACACACCATCTATTGCACTACACTAATACAGAAATGTAAATACAGTACAGGTATACTTCGGCTTACTTCGTCTCTCCTGGAACCAATTAACGACGTAAGCCGAAAACGACTTAACTTGAATTAGCTTGTCTCTAGGCTAGCCTAGGCTACGACAAATTTACTTGTATAATTACAGAGGGTGGACAAAATAATGGAAACACCTAACATTTTGGCATTATAATCTTTGAACACAATTTAAACAATCAAAAGTTGGCATATGTATTGATTCATACAACTTTTATGAATTGTTTCCAAAGGAATTTTAAGCCATTCTTCAGTTAGAATACCCTCCAACTCTTTTAGAGACGATGGCGGACTTGTGCTTTGCTGAGGACGTTTTTCCCTCTCTTTCAAAGGCAGTCATTACTTTTGAGACAGTACCTCTTGAAACTCCGAACATTTGGGCAGTTTTTGTTACACTAGCGCCGACCATACGAGCACCAACAATTTGGCCTCTTTTAAAATCTGAGAGGTCTTCCATTATGGGGTATGATTCATGTTTTCAATATCTGTTTAATGTTTTCAATGTCTGAAAAAGGAAAAAAAAACATTTATTTTACATCAACATATCAAATAAAATTATTATACAAAAAATAATAACATATGCCAAGTTTTGATTGTTTAAATTATGTTCGAAAATTATGATGCCAAAATGTTCGGTGTTTCCATTATTTTGTCCAACCCCTGTATATATACATACACACACACACACACACACACACACACACACACACACACACATAATATTTAATATACTAAATATATATAATGTACAGAAAGCCCCCGTTATACATTCCTCCCCCACCTGCGGATCCACTGATTTCGGCGAATTACTGACACGGTTTTAAAACCCTATGTATGATATTACATATGCTAAAATATGCTTCTTAAACACATTGTATAGACAGTCTTACTAATTAATACAATAATAATGCAGTAAAATTAAGTAATGATTAAGTAAAAACTTTTTAATTTTGTACTGTGATAATATTTATGAATAAATAAAGTGCTTAGGCTCCTTACCAGAAGCTAGAGAAAACACGGGGAAAAAAGTGAGTTTACAATTCAAGCAATCACATTGATGACATGTGCAAGAAGGAGAAAAAAATAAGGTGTACACATCATCAGCAACCAATCAACAGGAGGGACAAACAAAAGCTCTCAGCCATATATCATCATAGTCATGATGATATACACAGTGTTCGACGTGATAAGCGCCCAGAGCGTTTAAAAATTGGAATGGGTGGGCGCTTATTAAAATGGTACCAGCGGAGTGGAAAGGTAAGTGCTTATTACCATCATGAAAGCTGAAAATAAACAAAATCAAGCATAATTTAAAAAAAAAAAAAAAAAAAAAAAAGACCCTTTAATTTTCCCTCCTGGTGCTGTTCCTTTAAATGTTTTCCCCCATTGTAAAATTGAGCCAATCAACATGAATGTCAACTTGAGCACATGGCACTGTTGAAAAGCACATAGCCTTCTTAAATTTATGAAGTTAGTGAATGGGAGAATCGGGTGAAATATTCTTGTCATCACTTTCTGATAAATCCATATCTGGCTCATTGCTCCATTCATTCAGAGCATCCCATAGTTTTGCTGTAGCAGTTTCTAATGGTTCATCTTGTTGGACATTTACCAACAGAACACAGCACAATATTTTCCTGCTTTTTAAAGCACTGCGGAATAATCAAATGTGTTGTTACCGATGAACATTATAGACATTCCCTAGTGGCAGGGGGTCTTGAAATACCGTGTAAACTCACTTTTACAGGCAGTGAATGCCTCTTTTTACTGTTGCCAAGACTGATCGAATAAAATTGATAAGTTTGCTCTACCATTTTGCTCCCAGTACACATGAGCGGTTATTAGATGTAAGATAAAAAACACTGGGGGTTGGGCTTATTGGAGCAGGGCGCTTATTATGTCAAATACGGTATGTAAAATTTGCCGGGGCTGTTGCTAATTCAGTGCTTCTCAAATAGTGGGGCACTATTACAGGATTATGATGATGTAAACTTTATTTTTCCATATTTTTTGAAAGCCGCCATATAATCGAAAACGACTTAAGTCGATGTACACCTGTATGTTAAATTTAGCCAGAATTAATGCTGCAAGGTAAAGCTAACGTCAGTTTTTTACCTTACTAGTCATGACTGGTACAAAAATAAAAGACTTAAACTGTATTTATTGAAGTAACTTGATCTCACAGTCGATTAACCATTACAGGTGATTTTTGATTGCTCAACATTTCAAAACTTAATATGCTGATAATTTTATGAATATCTGGTTGCTTCGGAAACCCAGAAACCAGTCATTTCAAACACTGTACAAATATATACATGTACCGATACTGTACATGAAACAATATCAGACAGAGACGGTTACTGATATTAGTTGATACTCAAGGTTTCATTATCAGAAAAAGAGAAAGTGGTGTATTGCAATGCAAACAAACACCAGGCCAACAAGCTGAACTAACACTGATCGGACTTTTACACACACACACACACACACACCTCACTTTAAATGGTAACACCGACACTAAACACGGACGCTTGCGTGTTCCGAGATAGATGACATACGAGTCGCTTTCACACCTGTTTGCTGAGTGAAACGGATACCTTTGGTTTCTTTGCACACAGCACATATATACACAAACCCATAAAAAAGACAGAAAGGGAAAAAAATAAGGAAAAAAAAGACAGGCTCAGGGGCATGAATGGACTGCGGCGGTGGGGGGGCACCTATGGGTACACACTACTTAGAAATAAAGAAACGAACATGAGGGACACGAGTCTGAGCTAAATAAATAATACCATAATTATACGATTAGTCTGAGGCAAATATTTAATGCATGACATCCAGCAGTTATTCATCCAAAACCCAGAGCTGATATAACTTCAACTCCGCCTGCATTTAGCAGAGCGCGAGCTTTTAAAAAACTTTGAAAAGTAGAGCGAAGGGAACAATTGATTTTCCTTCCATATATCCTGTACAGATGGGCTTTTTTTCTGGAGCAAGAGGAAACTCCGATCAGCATGCAGAGCAGGTGCCGAGCCAAGTACTAAATGCAAGTCATGTTCCTCACACAGGAAGAAGATCCAGCCGTGATCTGTTTGCCACGGGCTTGAAGTTAAACGTTTGCACCATCACACAGGGTAATACTACTGAGAAGGTGTTAAAACACTTGCTTGGCTGTGCACCTACTGTGCATTTGCCAGATGCTACTATGAAACGACAAAAACTATCCATGAAGCAGAAATACACAGTCTGTGAACCCTGCGGAGTTCACGTCACTCGTTTCCATATAAACTTCAACATTTACTGTTGTCCAAATTGGAAAGTGAAGCTGATAAAGTATTGTTTTTTAATCAAGTATCCTGCTTTTACTTGGAGTAAGATGAAGGTTATTTTCCAGAGTATCTGTACTTTCTCCCAAACAAAGGATCCCAAACTTTGACCCCCCCCCCCCCCCTAGTGTTTTTAAATGTAGCATTTACTTTCATCCTCTTTATAAACCCAAACTTAAAAGCTTACACATGTCATACACATTTCAGCACATCAAAACATGCTATTGAAGAAAAAAGTCCCAAACAAGTAATAAATTCAGAGACGAGGTAGCATCTTACTTCAAAAAGTCAAACATGATTCACGTGTATGCAACAGTAACTGCAGACATAATTTAACTAAACAGCAGAACATATCATTAATTCCTATAAGGGGGCGCATGCCTGTGTGATGTTTGTGAACAGAAGCCTGTTCTATGTGCAGATTTGCCTACTTTTAAATTTTATTCAGAAGTTCACTTGTTTACTTCTGACTTGTTAGTTTAATATCTATATCCTGTTACTTTAGCCATTATCTTGCCTAATTAGAACTGATGCACCCATGTTGTATTCTCTTGATTTCACACATTCACAAGAGTGAAATGAACCCCACATGGCAGCCTTTTCAAACAAACTAATGAAAATTATTATACAGATTTTCGCAGAATGAAAATGTAAGGAAAAACCACCTGATAATGAAAATATAATTACTTTCAGTTTAACAAGAGTTTGGAAAGCTCTGCTTTTATTTTCTTTCATCGAATAAATACATCTCTGGATATTAAACAATCTGAGGAAATACCTGCATAACTGATTGGTAAGGAATACGACACTGTTTATGGCTAATGATTTGAGCAGCCATGTTGTCACTTGGGTCAACATGGTGTTTCAGTGGATAGCGCTGACACTTCTCTGAAAAAAGCTTTGAGGTTTAAACCATGTCGCCGAATTCCTTTCTGTAAGTTTGAACATCCTCTCTGTTTGTGCGAGTTTCCTCTGAGTGTACCAGTTTTGTTCCATACATGCAAATTAGGTCAACTGGATACTCTAAATTGCCCACAAGTGTGAGCATGAGTTGGTTGTTTGTGTCTGTATTAGCCTTGTGATGGATTGATAACCTGATCAGAGTGCATACTCCATCTTGCCAGATAGCAGGTGGGATTGTATCCAGCTTTTCATGCAACCCTGATGGATAAGAAGTACAGATGATGGATAGATGCCACTCACTAAACTCAAACTGAAGAGACTGCCTGGACTTACAATCTTAAATCAATGTAGAATAAGCTCTTGCTTCGTCTTGAAATAAACAGAGCAAAGCAAGCACTCCTTTAGTCTGTCTGGCTCTCATCTTCTACATTTAAACTTACAGCATTTGGCAGACACTCTTATCCAGAGCGACTTACAATTACCATTTGCTTGGCAACTGAGGGTTAAGGACCTTGCTCAAGGGCCCAACAGTGGTGATAGTTGGGATCGAACCACTGACATCACCTTATCCACCAAGCCACCACTGCCCTGTCTTCTCTCCTGTACACTGGGTTCTTCTCGATACGGTGCCCAAATTTGCGTCTCGGATCCAAATGTCTCCTGTCAGAATCATAAGACACTTGGCAGATTCGGTCTTGTGGATAATGGCTAGAATTATACCCGAATTTTGGATTTTCAGAGCGGAAACAGAATTACAATGTCATACCTTTGAAAAAAATCAAAGACCCAACTGTCATGATGTGTAGACAGAATCAAACAAAATTAGGCAACATTATACTGCGCAACAATTCTGCAGAGTCGAGTTTTTCACTTTCTGACCTGGATATAGAATTATGACATCACAGTCATGACATTATAAACTCCTTCTCCCCTTTATTATTGACCGGAATTGCATTATACTACACCAGAGATGTGAAACTCATGCCACAAAGGGCCATGTGGCTACAGGTTTTTGTTTCAACCAAACAGCAGCTCACTTGTCTTTGCTCATTTAAACAAACGATTTGAGTCTTCAGGCAGAGATGATTGGTCAATTTGTGTGCTCTGTACAGACACTGACCAATCAACTACCTGAAGACTCAGATCAGTTGTCCAAATGAGCAAAGTCAGGTGTGCTGGTGCTTGGTTGAAACAAAAACCTGCAGCCACAGGGCCCTTTGTGGCATGAGTTTGACAGCCATGTACTAGACGATCTGATTAACAAGTCTATCACGGCGGATTTTTGATTCCCAAACTTGAAAATGGAATTATTGGCATTACCAGATATGAGGCTGGATCAGAATGTGTCACAGATACACCTCTGGTATGTAGTTCACTTTGGTTTGCTTTGTTTGGCTGTTCACTTTTTTTTATAGCTGTATCAGACAATAAGTGTAACATAGGCAAGGTCCTGAACTAACCAGCATATGCAAAACAAATATAAAAACATCACACACAGAAGAAACGATTTTCTTTTTAAATTATGGCTGCTAATTTTATACGGAAGTGCACGTGGAAGCAACATGGGGCAACCAAACCAACGAAAAGATAATTACCAATATGACTCCAGACTGAGGTCAGATCGGATTAAAAAAAAACAAATCCAATCCATTTAGGGATGACTACTCTTATCAGAAGTAATTTGACGTCTGACACACACCACACACAGAAAGCACCTTTTAACGACTGGACAATATAAAGCAAAGCAGGTAGGAAGCTTCCTTGGTCTCAGATGTTGTACAAGGTTATTGCTACCTCAACTACATATAGACAATTCCATTACCACAATAAATAACATGAATAGGGACTGGAACTTTTGGATATGGTAATAATTACTTAGATAATGGATAATCTTAAACACTCAGTGAGGAAGAATAAATACAGACAGAATACAAAAAAAAAATGAATAAATAAAACTGCAAACAATAAATCATGATATGGAAAAGATTATATTCAAAGTTACTTGTGCTCCGGAGACTGGTACAAAGAAAACTCCCTCACTCATTCATTCATTTGCTGGACCGCTTGATACTCTAGGGTCACAAGGAGGCGAGAGCCTGTCGCACTGGATGAAGGTGGGATGCACCCTAAACAATGCACCAGACGATTGCAGGGCCAACACACACAACCATTCACACTCACATCGGGATAATATAAAACAGCCAATTAGCCGGATGTACACGCCTTTGTACTGTGGAAAGAAAACCCAGAAGAAACCCACACAAGCGTGGCGAGAACATGCAGACTCCCTATAGAAGCGCTTCCTCCGATCCCAGGACTTTCCTGCTGTCAGGTGGACTGTAGTCAGCGCCTTGAGAGAGAGAGAGATTTCCTTCAGGCTTTTTCCCTTTATCAGGGGTCACCACAGCGAATAATTCACACATTTGATTTGGCATAGGTTTTTGCGTCGGATGCTCTTCCTGACACAAGCCTTTTAGCAAGGGGCAGAAACACGCTGACGGCTCTGCGGCCTACTCTTTACGAAAGTCAGCAGTGGTTCTTTTACATACCTCTCACCAGAGACAGTGAGAGACATGGCCGGCCTTTGATAACCCAGTTGGCTGTACTGGGGGGGACAGTGACAACCTTGTGGAGAGTGGGACTCAAACCCCCAACCTTAGGATCAGCGATCCAGCACCCTATACCACTAAACCGCCACTGCCCCTGTAGTCAGCGCCCTGATACTAAGAAAAACAGATATGATTTTAAAAAATAAATACAGATTTGTGTCACTTCTGCTGCCAGTCTAAGTGCAGACCAGGTCCAGTGTGGATTCAGATCTAGAGGTGATGTAAAGAATGGGGGAGGTGACCCTCAAAGGCTTTGAATCAAAAAGGAGCCCAAAGGTAGTCTCGCTCATTTACAAGTGAAGAATGAAAACTGTTGAGAAAGCAGTGAGTTAAATGTCTGTGATCAGCAAAGAAGATAGAAATATCAGTATCACCATCAGTATCCATAGCATGGCCATTATTATTCATTCACAAAGTCCCACATAGAAAGAGCTGACTTACATGATAAAAGGAAAGAAAAAGAAAGTGAGAGCGGAAATGATGAGGTGATAACTACAGTGGCGGCTTAGTGGTTAATGCAATGGGTTACTGATCTGAAGATTAGCAGTTCAATCCCCAATGTCAGCACTGTTGGGCCCTTGAGCAAGGCCCTTAATCCTCAATTGCTCAGTTGTAAAAAAAAAAAAAAAAAAAAAAAAAAAAGGATAATTGTAATACGGTCTGGATAAGAGCATCTGCCGAAATGCTGTAAATGTAACAGGAATTTGCAAAGCAAACAGTGATCTTGGGTTATCAGAGAGCTGACAACAGGGCGGCACACCCGCACCAACATTGTCCTTCAAGTTCCAGCAAGGACATTTCTACAAGGGGTCTCTGCATGTTCTCCCTGTGCTCAGGGTACTCTGGTTTCCTCCAACAGTTCAAAGACATGAAGATTAAATTACCCTGCTTGCCTTAAACCAAATAGCGTGTGTGCGGGGATGGTCTGGCAAGCAGTTCAGGGCGTACCTAGCCTTCAGCCCATGTCGGCTGAGATAGGCTGCAGACTCCCAAGTTGGATTAAGTTAGCAGTGAGTGAGTGATGAGAGCTGATCACAGATCTGAAGTGTGTCAAGACACTGTAGTGTATTTTAGGATTAAGGTGAACAGAGTGATGGGTAGATCCTGGTTAAAACACATGAAGCATCTCATCTTAAATCTCAGAAGAGTAAAACCACTTTACACACTCCAACTCAGCCATAAAACTATGTCCACCCAGAGGAAACTGGGCCCTGGTTGGACAAACAAAAGGTCTGTGAATACCAAGGAGGTTTTTCAGGAGAATAATCACATTGACGGGTTATTTTGGTGACTCTGCGTTTCAAAGTTCGGTCGAGAAGCTTGTTTTTATGTTTTGTTTTGGGTTTTGTGTGTGTGTGTGTGGGGGGGGGGGTCCAGTCCTCATACCGCATTGATGGTTGAGGCGAACAACGGGATCTGACTGAAAAGAAAGGAGGGGGGGCACAGCTGGGGCCAGCAGTAGGGAACCAAAACAACAATTCGGAGAAAATAAATAAATCATAAAGTAAAGGTATTACGCTAAAGGTTTAAAGGAGAGCTGGAGAGGAAGGAGGCTCCACATCTCCGTTTTAAACTGCTTTACTCACCTTCACACTCCCTCCTCAACAACAGCTGCCCTGCACGAGACCAACACCAGGCAGTGTTTCCCCTCCGCTCCTAAACGCAGGCGCTCACAGCCATCCTCATCGACACCCATCAACTCCTGCTTCCCCACCTCCGCGCACAAACACCGAAATCCGCTTGTTTTTCCAGATTTTACAAGTTAAAGTCTGCTTCAAACTTGCGAGTCGGTCCAACTGCACCATACAGTTAAGCGAAGCAATGAGATCACCGTGCTCGTGCTGGTGCTGTGCTGTCCTGTATCCGCCCCCTACTGGAGTATCGCGAGAGTTGCGCCGAGAACGAGACTACGCCGGAAACTCAATGGATCGATGGATTACAATGAAGAGCAACTGGAGTGTAAATAATGCCTCAGGATACTTACCCCGCCTAGGATGAAACAAAAGGCAATAAAGTCGAAGTCCTAGCACAGGATTCACAAAAATAACAACAAAACGTCCTGTCTTGTAAAATATTACCTTTAATTCTGAAAATAAACATTATTTTCCAGAGCCTCTGCTGTTGGCAGCTCCCCATCACAGCTACATGCTAACATAGCAACAGTTTCTGAACCACCACTACTAATGAACCCACTCTCTGCTAAACCACCCAATCCCATTAGGGTCACAGGAAGGTAGAGCCTATCTCAGCCAACACTGGGTGAAGGCAGGGTATACACACAAGCAGCATGCGCAGCCATTCACAATCTCACCTAGGGGCAATTTGGAGCAGCCGGTGAGCCTAATGTGAATGATTTTGGACTGAAAGAGGAAACCGGTCTACTCTGATAAAACCCTGAATACACAGGGAGAAGACGCCTGAGCCAATCCAGGGAATTATCCCTTTAATGCCCGAATTATTTTTTGCGGTTAATAAAAAGTATCACTAGTTTTTCCTAATCAAAAAGGCCTAAGGAAACACCCCGAACACATTTCTGTCAACAAAATTATAATAACACTAATAATAATAATAATAATAATAATAATAATAATAATAACAAATTATAACACTCTCACAAATTTGTGAACAACAAAATCCTGTGCACGGCTAGGCCACAAATATAGAACACTTGAGCAGCACTGAGTACAATGTGTCTAGTAGTTATTAGCATGTATTAAAAGAGGACCATATGGTACTGTTGGCGTTAAAGGGTTAAACCCAAGACCTTCTGGCTGTGAGACAGCTGTACTAACTATGCAACAGTGCTGTCCACTACAAAAGCAACAATGTAAAAATATTTTGAGGAAAATTCCATAACATTAAGGCAATTAGAAATAAATATTTGTAACATTGAGTCATCATCATCATCCAGGGTCAGGTCACGGGTCAGCAACCTAAGCAAAGAGGTCCAGACATCCCTCTCCCCAGCCACTTCCTCTAGCTTTTTTGAGGGAGACATTGAGGTTACTCCCAGACCAACCGAGAGACATAGCCCTTCCATTATGTTCTAGGTCGACCCTGGAGTCTCTTCCCGGTTGGACATGCCCAAAACATCACACCAGGGAGGTGTTTGGGAGGTATTCTGACCAGATGCCTGAGCCACCTCAACTGGCCACTCTCAATGCGGAGGAGCAGCGGTTCTACTCTGAGCTCTCCTTGGACGGTAGAGCTTATCTTTAAGGGAAAGCCCCGCCACCCAGCGAAGGAAGCTCATTCAGCCACTTGTATCCGCAATCTTTTTCTTTCGGTCACTACCCAAAGCTTGTGACCATAGGTGAGGGTTGGAACGTAGATCGACTGGTAAATTAAGAGCTTTGCCTTGCAACTCATCTCCCTCTTCACCACGACGGACTGGTACAGGCTCCATTTAACAGCAGAGGCTGCAGCGATCTATCTGTCGATCTCCTGCTCCATCCTTCCCTCACTCGTGAACAAGTCCACAAGATACTTAAACTCCTCCACTAGGTGCAGGACCTCATTCCCAACCCGGAGGGTGCATTCCACCCTTGTCCAATTGAGAACCATGGCCTCGAACTTGGAGGTACTGATTTTCATCCCAGCCGCTTCGGACTCAACTGCAAATAGCTCCAACAAGAGCTGGAACCAGAACCCCTCAGTGCCTCAGCTGCACCTAGAAATTCTGTCCATAAAAATTATGGACAAAGGACAGCTTTGGTGGACTCCAACCCTCACCAGAAACGAATTCGACCTGTTGTTACCAATACGGACCAAACTCTGCCTTCGGTGATAAAGCGATCAAATGTCCCATAGCAACAGGTCCAGAACACCGTACTCCCAGAGCACGCCCCACAAGGTAGCCCAAGAAACACGGTCGAAAGCCTTCTCCAAATCCACAAAACACATGTGGACAGATTGGGCAAACTCCCATGCCCCTCCAAGATCCTTTGAAGTGTATAGAATGGTCAAGAGTGCTACGGCCAGGACGAAAACCACATTGTTCCTCCCGAATCCGAAGTTCGACTATCGGTCAGATCCTCCTCTCCAGTACCCCTGCATAGACTTTCCCGGGTAGACTGAGGAGTGTGATTCCCAGATAATCCTTTATTTAAAAAGGGGGACGACCACTCCGGTTTGCCAATCCAAAGGTACAGCCCCTGATGACCACGTAATATTGCAGAGACGTGTCAACCAAGACAGTCCAACAGCATCCAGAACCCTGAGATATTCAAGGCGGATCTCATCCAAACCTGGAGCCCAATCACCGAGGAGCTTTTTGACGACCTCAGTGACCTCCACTCCATTGATGGGCAGACCTCCATCCAAACCCCCAAAGTTTTCCTCCTCCATGGAGGGCTTGTTGGTAGGATTGGGGAGGTCCTCAAAGTATTCCTTCCACCTCCCGACGACATCCCCAGTCGAGGTGAGCAGCAAACAGTGTTTGTGGAGAACTGCTTCCCCCTCCTGAGGTGTCGGATGGTGGTCCAAAACCTTTTTGAGACCTACCGATAATCACTCTCCAGGCCCTCGCCGAACTCCTCCCACGTTTGAGATTTTGCATCTGCGACAGCTACGGCTGCAGCACGTTTGGCCTACCGGTACCCTACCGGTACCTGTCTGCTGCTTCAGGAGTCCCACAGGCCAATAAGACCCGATAGGCCTCCTTTTTCAGCTGGACTGCCCCATCACCACAGGTGTCCACCACTGGGTTCAAGGGTTACCACCATGGCAAGTACCAACAACTTTCCGGCCACAGCTATGGGCTGCTGCCTCAGCAATGGAAGCATGTGACATGTCCCATTCAGAGTCCATGTCATCCGACTCCTCTGGGATGTGGTTGTAGCTCTGCCGGAGGTGGGAGTTAAAGGTCTCTCGGACAGGAGACTACGCCAAACGTTCCCTGTAGACCCTAATAACTCGCTTGGGCCTGCAACATTTGGAAGGCAGCCTCCCCGCCATCAAAGCCAGCTCACCACCAGGTGGTGATTGGTTGACAGCTCAGCTACTCTCTTCACCCGAGTGTCCAGAACATGCGGTCGCAAGTCCGATGACAAGATCATCGAACTGCGACCTAGGGTGTCCTGGTGCCAAGTGCACTTATGGACACCCTTATGTTCAAACGTGGTGTTCGTGATAAACAAACTGTGACAAGCACAGAAGTCCAACAACAAAACACCATTCGGGTTGACTGGAGAGGCCGTACCTACCGATCACACCCTTCCAGGTCACAGTGTCGTTGCCCACCTGGGCGTTGAAGTCTCCCAAGACAACGAGTGAGTCTCTTGAGGGAGTGTTCTGCAACACACCTTGTAAAGACTCCAAGAAGAGTGGGTACTCTGAACTGTCATTTGGTGCATAAGCACAAATAACTATCAGAACCCATCCCCCCACCCGAAGGCGGAGGGAAGCTACCCTTTCATCGACCAGGTAGAACCCCAGTGTTTGGCCACCGAGACGGGGGCAACAAGGATGCCTACACCAGCTCGCCGCCTCTCCCCATGAGCAACTCCAGAATGGAATAAGGTCCAGCCTCTCTCGAGATGGGTGGTTCCAGAGTCCAAGCTATGCATTGAGGTGAGCCCGACTACATCTGTCAGTATCTCTCCACCTCATGCACTAGCTCAGGCTCCTTCCCCACCAAAGAGGTGACAGTCCATGTCCCAAGAGTCAGAGTCAGTAATCGAGGATCGGTCTGACAGAACCCATGCCTTCAGCTGTCACCCAACTCATATTGCACCCGACCCATATAGCCCCACCCACAGGTTGTGGGTCCATGGGAGGGCGGACCCATGTTTTCTTTTTGGGCTGGGCCCAGCTGGGCTCCATGGGCAGAAGCCAAACCACCAGGTGCTTGCCTTCAAGCCCCTTCGCCAGGCCTGGCTCCAGGGGGGACCCCGGTGACCCGCGTCTGGTCAAGGGAAACTGCGTCCTTTTCTTTTTATTTAGCATAGAGGTCTTCTGAACCGCGCACTTCGTCTGGACATTCACCCAGGACCTGTTTGCCTTGGTTGACCCTACCAGGGGCATTTATGTCCCCGACAACATAACTCCTAGGATCATTATGTCACGCAAACCGCTCCACCACGGTAAGGTGGTGATTCAGGTAGAGGACGATAAGGTGGCGATTCAAGGAGGGACTCATTTAGTTATTTATTTATAGAGCCAGTTTATCCCTACTAGGATACTAATGTGCAAGTCTTTGGACTGCCTGAGAAAACTGAAGTACCCAGAGGAAACCCACACAGGCAACGGTAGATGATGCAAACTTCACACAGAGCCGAGCCCAGGACACAGCCACTCCTTACTGTGAGATGGACATGTTAACCATATTAGTTGGACACCATGTCCAAACATATGCACATCAGAGTAACTGGCTGTTAAAATTGCCCCTGTGTGTGAGTGTGTGTGTGAATGGCTGTGTGTGTTGCCCTGTAATGGCCTTGGAGGTCATCAAGGTTTTATAATGTTATACCCTCACGACCTCTTCATTATTCCTGTAAACTGTACAGTATATCATAATCAGAAATGGAATACTTTATTGATACCAGAGGAAATTGTGTATCCAAGCAATGATGAACAGAAAAGCATTTCACAACACATCAAGCCTTTAGTTGAATGAGGAACAAGAGTGCATGGTGTTTTCCAATCTTAAATGGTTTCTGTGACCCTGTACTCCTGCATCATCAAAATTCTCTAAATAAGGAGTGAAGTGTAATGTGGTTGTTTTTTCCCCTCATTTTAACCCATCTCTTGCAAAAATCATAACGCAGTAGTATGCATTTTAAGATGTTTGTGTGCTCTACATGGATGTAAAGAGAGGTTCTTTGATTGTCAGCCACCACTTCAATTCATGCTTTTGTGGTTCTTAGAGACAAATAGCTCAATCATTTCAACCATACTGTTGCAATCCATAGATAAAATGAATCACTTCATGAGAAACATGGTCGTACATAAATCAACACGACTTCACTGTGAGATCATCCATAATGCTGGTGGCTTTAAGGATGCAGGGTGTGATGTACATGTCCAAGGTGGAGGGAAGGGACACTCAAATGATGTACCCAGCTGTCTTCATGATCTAATGTAGAGTTTTGCCATCCATCCCAAACTAAATCATAATACAGCTGCAGAGAATGCTCTCAAAAGTCCCTCTGGATAATATTGTAAGAATGGGAGATGGGCTTTCTTCAGACATCTCAAAAAGTAGATTACCATCAAGCTGGTGTTGACGGACCATTTGAGGTTCTCCGCCAGATGAACACCAAGGAATTCAGTACTCTCCACAAATGAGCTTTCTGAGTGATTTGCTTAATTGTTGGAATGTGTAATTTTTCACTCATTCACTCACCAAGCTGCTCAATCATAGTCAAGGTTGTGGGGAGACTGGTGCCTATCTCAGCTGACACTGAACAAAGGTGTGATACAACCTGAACAGCTCAACAGACCATCACAGGGCAGCACACACACACACACACACACACACACACACACACACACACACACACACACACACACACAAAACCATTCATACTCACATCCACAGCCAGGAGCAATTTGAAGCCACTGATTGGCATAATGAGCATTTCTTTGGACAGTAGGAGGGAACTGGAGTACACAGAGGAAACCCACACAAGGACAATTTTCCTCAGGGAAATCTACGCAAGCATGGGAAACATGCGAACTCCACACCGAAATGCTCAAACTAAGGCCAGGGCGCGAATCAAGGACCTTCTTAATGTGGGTTGAAGACACACTCCCCACTATGTATCCTCACTATATATACTGGAGGCAACGTGATAAACACCAAGGGTGTTATGGTCTGTGCTGGCTGGCAGAATTAACTCTTCCTTAATCATTGCAGGTGCTGGCGAGGGGCGTGGCGGTTGCCGGTAGGAGAGTCCCAGGCTGAACGCACCTGGTCCCAATCTGCAATCAGCATGCAGCCAGCCATAAATGGGAGCAGCGCGCTTTCCTCTGATGTCAGAAGATTGGTTTCCCCGTGACTCTGTTCCTTGGCTTTCTCTCTGACTCCTGGTTCTTGATTTGTGCTCGACCAGTTCTCTCGACTTAGTATTTCAGTGATTGATAGTTTATAGTGTTTAATAAATCGTTTGAACCTTCTTTTGGTCTCCTGCAGCTCTGGGTCCTACACATACACTCCAGGCATAACAAAAGGCGCTTAAAAAATTGGAATGGGTGGGCGCTTATTAAAATTAATATTACCAGAGGAGTGGTAAGTGCTAATTACCATTAAGGTGGAAAACATGAATAATAACTGAACAATAAAAGAGTTTTACTGGTATTTGTGTTATTCATTTTGTGGTATCAACAAAATTACTTACATGAAGGCTGAAAATAAACAGAAAACAAGCATAATAATAATAATAATAATAATAATAATAATAATAATAATAATAAAAAGAACCTTTAATTTTCCCTCCTGGTGCTGTTCCTTTAAATATTTTCCCAGATGTAAAATCGAGCCAATCAACACAAATGTCAACTTTAGCACATGGCATGTTGAACCAATCAACATGAACATAAACAAACGCACATGATCACTTTCCTGCTCATCTTTCCATTCATTCAGAGCATCCCATAGTTTTGCTGTAGCAGTTTCTCATGGTTCATCTTGTTGGACATTTACCAAAATATATTCCTGTTTTTTAAAGCACGGCAGAACAATCAAATGTGTTGTTACTGATGAACATTATAGACATTCCCCAGTGGCAGGGGGTCTTGAAATACCCTGTAAACTCACTTTTACAGGCAGTGGACGCCTCATTTTACTGTTACAGAGACTGAATAAAATTGGTAAGTTTGATCTACCATTTTTCTCACAGTACACATGGGCGGTTATTGTAGATATAGATTAAAACAAAACAGGGGGGCGGCATTTATTATGTGTTACGATACATATATATATATATATATATATATATATATATATATATATATATATATATATAAATGTGTGTGTGTTACTATGTGATCTGCCATCACTTCCAATACCCTGACAGCCTGTACTAACAATAGACAAGATCATATTACTGCACATCCTTTCTGTACAGGCCTAATGTTTTAATAGAACACTTAATGTTTAAGAGCTTATAGTTGCTATTAGAATCATATCTATGACACTGGTCTAGACCCTTTCCTGCTTTGGGTGCAATCATTTTAAAACATTTTTTTTAATTTCTAGAAGGATACAGGATGCTAAAACTGCAGCCCTGTTTATTTTTGTCCTTCCTCGATATTTCCTTAACTGACATTGTCGTTATATTATTATATTCTTTGGTATGTACCAATGCAGCCGTGAGGGAGGGGCACAAGCCAGTGTCTCTCCCTCACGCCGGTCCCAAGCCCGGATAAATGCAGAGGGTTGCGTCAGGAAGGGCATCCGGCGTAAAACAAACGATAAATAAAACATACGAGTCATATCAAGAAAATTCATACCGGATCGGTCGAGGCCCGGGTTAACAACGACCTGGTGCTGGTGGAAATTGGACTACTGTTGGTCGAAGACGTCGAAGAAGGAGAGGTGGGAGGCGTGTCCGTAGGCAGAGAGAGAAGAGGAAAGGCAGGAGTCTAGAACTGAAAGTAGGGACTTTGAATGTTGGAACTATGACAGGAAAAGGTAGAGAGTTGGCAGAGGAGGAAGGTGGGCATACTGTGTGTTCAGGAGACCAGGTGGAAAGGTAGCAAGGCTAGAAGCATAGGAGCAGGGTTTAAGCTGTTTTTTCATGGTGTGGATGGGAAGAGAAATGGAGTAGGAGTCATTTTGAAGGAGGAGTTTGTCAGGAATGTTCTAGAAGTGAAAAGAGTGTCCGACAGAGTGATGAGTCTCACGTTAGAAATTGAAGACATGATGTTCAATGCTGTTAGTGCTTATGTCCCACAGGCAGGATGTGAGCTAGAAGAGAAGGAGAGATTCTGGAGTGAGTTAGATGAAGTGATGCAGAATACCCCCAAAGATGAAAGAGTAGTCATTGGGGCAGACTTCAATGGACATGTTGGTGCAGGAAACAGAGGGGACGAGGAAGTGATGGGCAGGTTTGGTATCCAGGACAGGAACGCAGAAGGACAGATGTTGGTAGATTTTGCAAAAAGGATGGAAATGGCTGTGGTAAATACTTTCTTCCAGAAGAGAGAGGAGCATAGAGTGACTTATAAAAGTGGAGGTAGGAGCACACAGGTAGACTACATCTTGTGTAGGCGATGTAATTTGAAGGAAGTCAGTGACTGCAAAGCAGTAGTGGGTGAGAGTGTTGCCAAACAGCATAGGATGGTGGTATGCAGGATGACACTGATGGTGAGGAAGGTGAAGAAGGCAAAGGCAGAGCAGAAGACAAAGTGGTGGAAGCTGAAAAAGGAGGAGTGTTGTTTTGTCTTCAAGGAGGAGTTGAAACAGGCTTTGGGTGGTCAGGAAGTGCTTCCAGATGACTGGACAACTACAGGGAATGTGATCAGGGAGACAGGTAGGAGAATACTTGGTGTGTCATCTGGAAGGAGAGGAGACAAGGAGACTTGGTGGTGGAATGAGGAAGTGCAGTTGTGTGTACAAAGGAAGAGGTTAGCTAAGAAGAAGTGGGACATAGAGAGGACCGAAGAGAGTAAACAGGAGTACAGGGAGACACAGCGTAAGGCAAAGGTAGCAGTGTCAAAGGCCAAACAGAGGGCGTATGATGACTTGTATGCTCGGTTGGAAAGTAAAGAGGGAGAAAATGATTTATACAGGTTGGCACAGCAGAGAAATAGAGACGGGAAGGATGTGCAGCAAGTTAGAGTGATTAAGGACAGAGAGGAAAATGTATTGACTGATGAAAAAAGTGTGCTGGGAAGATGGAAAGAGTACTTTGAAGAGCTGATGAATGAGGAAAATGAGAGAGAAAAAAGAGTAGAAGAGGTGACTGTTGAGGACCAGGAAGTAGCAAAGATTAGTAAGGGTGAAGTGAGGAGGGCATTGAAGAGGATGAAGGATGGAAAGGCAGTTGGCCCTGATGACATACCGGTGGAGGTATGGAAGTGTCTAGGAGAGGAAGCAGTAGATGTCCTGACAAGAACATTCAACAAGGTCTTAGAGAGTGAGAGGATGCCAGAGGAATGAAGGAGAAGTGTGCTGGTGCCCATTTTTAAGAACAAGGGAGATGTGCAGAGTTATGTCAACTACAGAGGGATAAAGTTGATGAGCCATACGATGAAGTTATGGGAAAGAATAGTGTTAGCAAGACTAAGGGCAGAGGTCAGAATTTGTGAACAACAGTTTGGTTTCATGCCAAGAAAGAGCACCACAGATGCAGTGTTTGCTTTGAGGATGTTAATAGAGAAGTACAGAGAAGGTCAGAAGGAGCTGCATTGTGCCTTTGTGGATCTGGAGAAAGCATATGACAGGGTGC
Organism: Plotosus lineatus; assembly: GCA_024760905.1. Classification (NCBI taxonomy): domain Eukaryota; kingdom Metazoa; phylum Chordata; class Actinopteri; order Siluriformes; family Plotosidae; genus Plotosus; species Plotosus lineatus. The sequence continues at coordinate 42,100,807 of CM045732.1, read as the reverse complement.
CGAGAGAGGAACTGTGGTATTGCATGAGAAAGTCTGGAGTGGCAGAGAAGTATGTTGGAGTGGTGCAGGACATGTATGAGAGATGTAAGCCAGTGGTGAGGTGTGCTGTCGGTGTGACAGAAGAGTTCAAGGTGGAGGTGGGACTGCATCAAGGGTCAGCTCTGAGCCCCTTCTTGTTTGCTATGGTGATGGACAGGCTGACAGACGAGGTTAGGCAAGAATCTCCATGGACTATGATGTTTGCAGATGACATTGTGATCTGCAGTGAGAGCAGAGAACAAGTGCAGGAAAATCTAGAGAGGTGGAGGTATGCCCTGGAAAGGAGGGGAATGAAGGTTAGCCTCAGTAAGACAGAATACATGTGCATGAATGCCAAGGACCCAACAGGAACGGTGAGGTTACAAGGAGCAAAGATAAGGAAGGTGGAGGATTTTAAGTACTTCGGCTCAACAATCCAGAGCAATGGAGAGTGTGGAAAAGAGGTGAAGAAGCGTGTGCAGTCTGGTTGGAATGGTTCGAGAAAAGTGTCCAGTGTGATGTGTGATGTGTGATAGGAAGGTATCGGCAAAAATGAAAGGAAAAGTGTACAAGACGGTGTTGAGGCCAGCGATGTTGTATGGTTTAGAAACAGTGGCCCTGGGGAAAAGACAGGAGGCAGAGCTGGAGGTAGCAGAGATGAAAATGTTGAGGTTCTCTTTGGGAGTAACGAGGATGGATAGGATCAGGAATGAGCACATCAGAGGGACAGCACATGTAAGATGTTTTGGAGACAAAGTCAGAGAGGCTAGATTGAGATGGTTTGGACATGTACGGAGGAGGGATAGCGAGTATATTGGTAGTAGGATGTTGAGGTTGGAACTACCAGGCAGAAGGCCTAGAGGAAGACCAAAGAGGCGATTCATGGATGTGGTGAAGGAGGACATGAAGGCAGTTGGTGTAAGAGGAAAAAGATGCAGAGGATAGGGTGAGATGGAGGCAGATGATTCGCTGTGGCGACCCCTGAAGGGAAAAGCCGAAAGGACAAGAAGAAGATTCTTTGGTATGTACCAACCCAATAAACTGAGTGTTGACCTTCGACTTAGAAAAAACTTTGTCGTTCAATATACAGCGAGTGAATAAAGAACGAAATTTCGTTGCAACTACATCTGAACACTGGATTAGAATAATGATACTGTTGATATGGATAGCAGCAATAATACTATAAAGTGCAGTACTAAAGTCACCTGTGCAATTTCCACTCGGTCAAAATATAAGAATAATTTAAAAAGAAGATTGTTCATATATGACACAAAATAAATTTAAAAGCTATGAAGCAGTGCACAGAAGATATGGTGACCAGTATGGAAACATGCATCTAGTACGAGCAGCAATTGTTCCACCTTGTTCCTTGGTCTATATTAATGTGTTTATCAATAAAATGACTGTAAAAGCTTAAGCACATCACAGAATTCCAAAAGAAGACATGCTGATTAAAATGGAGATCAGGTGAGCAGGTGTTTTTTATATTACTCTTCTGTTTTATTGATGTGCATAACTTAATTTCTGTATGTCCCTATTTACTGCATTTTCTTCAATATTGTGACAGTGATAACTCGAAAACGAATGAACGTCCAGTATTTCCATAAAATTTTAACCAAATGTGTAGTTTGGGTCAACAAACAACTGATCAAATTTTGAGTGTGATCTGGATAAGGTTTGTTTTGAAAGATTTAAAAAAAATTACACTATATACACAATAGGGCAAGGAAACGGGAAATCACCCAGAATTCACCAGGAGGAAAAAACAGAACTCAAAATAATTTCTGAACAGAACACAAGAGGGAACCATAATTCTGCATCATTTGCCACTCTAACCCATGTAAAGAGGAATTTGAAAAACGAATCTGGACTACTGTGTATTTTGTGTTTTACATAGAATTTCAATAAATTCCTTTGCGAGATTAATACAGTATAGCACAAATATGAATAAACAAACAAAAATAAAATGCAAACCTTTTCAATAAAGCACTAATTTTAATATATGATTACAGCAAGAACCTGAGGAACTTGATTAAGATGGAGTAAACTGTAATAACTTTAGGTAATAATCTAGTTGGGGTTAGCCGAGACCATATTGTGCAGAATTACAGGCATGGTGGTTTCCTTCTGGAATGACCTGCATTTATATAGAAATTAAATACAGGGATCCCTCACTTTCCACGGTAAATAGGCACCGAGACACCCCAACCACCAATTTCCGCAAAGTCGAATCGACCCCCTGTTTGACGTATACGTACATGTATATGTGTATATTATATCAAGAAATACATATTCAACTTAATGCTTATAATAACAATTAAACATTGAAAAATAATGCATAAAATGTAAATGAAATACAAATACACACACATACAGACACACGCACACACAGATGCACGCGTACACACTCAGATAAGAATGTAAGTTATGAACCTCACATTAGAATGTAAGTAGTTTTGTTGGGGGCGGGATGTTTTTATTTTTTTTGCATAATTGGCCTTGTTTTGCGGCATTTTCCTTAACTTTTTCCCTTTTTTTTTTTTTTTGATGAATATTTTTAAAAAATCTGCAATGCATTGAAGCCGCAGAAACTGAAGCATGAAGTAGCGAGGGCTCACTGTATCACGACAGAGCTCAGGTGTAGCTATAGCCATGTAAGGTGCAGAGGAGTAAAACAGCAGCATTTAATAACTTAAAAGGAATGAAAATTCTCTATTATGGGTCGCACAGTGGCATAGCGGTTAGCATGTCTGCCTCACCGCAAGAAGGGTTCGATTCCCAGCTCGGGCATTTCTGTGCGGAGTTTGCATGCTCTCTCTGTGTGCTTGTGTGGGTTTCCTCCGAGTACTCTGGTCTCCTCCCATTGTCCAAAAACATGCACATTAGGTTAATTGGTTGTACCAAATTGCCCCTAGGTCTGAGTGTGAGTGGTTGCAAAAGTGTTAGCCCTCCAATGGCCTGGCGAGTTGTCCAAGGTGTACCCTGCCTTTGCCCAGAGTCAGCTGAGCTGGGCATCAGTCTCTCCGCAGCCCTAATTAGGATTACGCAGTTCAGAAAATGAATGGATGAATGCTGTATTATGTGCTACAGGATAGAAAATGGAAGAACAGTTCTTACTAATACAGTATTTAGGTTTTGTAAGTGTGTACTGAAAGTAAACAACTTACTATCTTTGGTTAGTGCTGCCAGCAGTGGGATAGGAATGTGATCTACAGCAAATAAATTCAATCAGTCATTTACTGGAGTCAGTCTTAAAGGATAGATAGGTAAGGGTCCACCTTGGCCAGCTTGCCAGATCATTGCAGGGCCAACGCCCATGCACACCAATTTGCAATTTGGAATGGTCGACCAAGCTAATGTGCACGTCTTTGGACTGTGGGAGGAAACTGGAGTACCTGGAAGAAACCCAAGAAAACAAAGGGAGAACAAGCAAACTCCATACAGAAACACCCGAGCCAGGGACTCAAACCTAGGACTGTTTTGCTGGTAGGTGAACGTATGAAACACAACAACACCCCAAAAGAAAGTCGCTCCAAATTACTTGTACTAGTCAAGTTTCATTTCCTTCCCATGTCAGTGTGGGTTTCAACCCACAGTTCAAAGACAGGCAGATTAGGTCAACTCGGTCCACTAAGGTGTGAATTGGTGTGAATGTGAGTATGAATTGTTCCTTTCTGAGACAGAAAGGTCAGCTGTTCAGGGTGTACTTTGCCTTTCACCTCAAGTCAGCAGCGATTGGCTCCAATTTCCTCCCCATTATGCGGACAACAATAAGTGAGTAAATAATGGATGAAAGACCATGTAAATGTTAGTGCGTCTATGAGGTACCAGTTAGAAATCTTCAGCAATACTACCATCTAATGGTCACACAAAGCAAATACAGTAACAATTTCTGTTATTTAATCTATAGAAGGTATACGTATTCATAATGTTTTGAGATAAGACACAGAGTAAATTAATTTTTTTTTTATTAAAACATTCCTTTCAGTACATTTGTTAGCATCGTCTACACATCTTTTTTTATATTTACAGAACATCAGTTAACACTCCCTACGTTAATTTAGAGCATCAACTTCATTAAGTAAAATAAGAAAAGGTAGAGGAAGACACAGTGGTACCTACAGCAAAATTGAATACATGTTGAAACACCTGTGTTGATTAGTTTTTGGTCAGCCTCAATAACCTCTGAATGTCAGGTTCTATATTAATGGTCTCAAAGTTTTTGCTGTATCTCTTGAAGGGCTCTCCTTCTGGGCCAATCAAAAACTTCTCAAAATTCCATGAGATATCAGTTCTGCTGATGGGACTCCACACCAAGAACTTGGGGTCCTGGATAAGAGAGACTGGATCATCGTCAGGGTAGGGAAGTTTGTCTTTTAGGTATGCGAAAATGGGATGCGTGTTAGTCCCGTTAACATCACACTTCTCAAAAATGGTGAATGAAGGCTCGAACCCTCCACCTGGTCGCACATGCTTCAAGGAGTTCATGATCTCTCCATTTTGGCAGTTTTCCTGGAGCAAAATAAGATATAATCACACAACCTCCCTTGTATGTTAGTATCATGATTCTGCAATGCTTGTATTTTGGTAATTTGTGCCCACTGATGAAAAGTTAAAAAACAAAAAAAACAAACAAACAAACAAAAAACTTCCATAAACATTTTTTTTAAATTACAACTGAATTTTATTGTTGTTTTGGTGGTACAATCAAGCATTAATCTTTTACATGCATTTGATATAACTTGAATTAGTTTTTAGAGTAATGTTTACAAGAATAGCAATTTTTTGGTTCAATTATGTCATTAATTATTTTTTTATAAAGGTTAAAAAAAAAACATTAAAAGGTACAAAAATGTAGCATTGAGGGTACCATTTTCCTTGAACCAGCGATATATACTGATAATATATTTATATAATAATTATTATGCACTATACACTGGCATCAGCAGAAGTAATTAGCAGCACAATGTTTGCCACGATTTAACCTACTGACCGGCTGCCTTCCTGAAACTTTTGGTTCCATTTCTAATCCCACATATTTGACCCAATCAAAAACACTGATTCCATTCACTTCACAGCTAATATTGGAGTTAGGTTAAAATTGAATTTTGAAAATTGGTATAGGAATGTCCTTTGGTTTTAATAAAATTCCAAAAACCTTCTATCCCACACATGCATTACTTTGACTAACTTTGCTCATCTAAATTGAGCTGAATTTTTATTTTTAATTTTAAATTATTGTGCCTAAACTGTCCAGGAAACCGAATTCAAAATACATCAAAATCAGTTCTGACATGCTAAATTGGCTGTCCGACTAACCTGATAGCCAAACTGATTACAGGGGAAGGCCAGGACCACCAGCCGGTGAGGGTATCTGCTCTGGAGCTGATTGAGCTGGCTGTAGTCCCGGGTAGTGGTGCCTCATAGTGATGCAACATTCTCAATAAGCACCACTCGGCCGCGGTAGACATTAAAATCGATGGAGTCCCCATCCAGCGTAGTAGCACGCAGGTCATAAAACGTCTTGGCTATGAAGGGCATGGTCAGCGGTTGAGTAGCGTGCTGTCGTGTGTCTGCTTCGAACTGTCATCCTAGTTGCCTGGCTTCATCTATAAAGCTTGGGTGTCAAATCACTTGGAGGAAAGTTGATATGCAAGTGATACATGATATGCGTATGTGGTGAAAAGATCGAGCTAAGCCATCTCAGGTTTTAACCTATAAACCTGCACTAGCTTTTCTACACATTCAGACAGTTTTGTCTATGCAATAAGTTGTAAATTACAATTTTCTCCAGATGGACAGAGAGGAAAGGCGTTATAAAATTTCCAAAGATTTCCCTTCAATTTACGAAGAAATTAATGCCACACTCAACAGATGTTCCTAGTCCATCTACAATGATTCGCCAAAAGCAGTTACTCTGCTTTATCATGCGAGAAAGGTTTTTTTATACAGTTCTTCTTATGCAGTGGATTCAGTTAAACTCTGAGTGGCTTTAGAGACTGAATCTACTTCTCAGCCATGAAACATTCAGCAAGTTCGGCCTGCGTTCTCGCATCATTAAAAATGGATAACTGGTCAATCTAATACCATTCAGTGCAGCACGGCGCCAATTCTGATTCTGTTACATCGAATCTGTAATGCAGTGACACTCCTAACCTGCCAAAGAGCTATGCTTCCTAAATCATATCAAAATCCAGACTCACTAATGTGCGTCCGACAGTAAACCTGAAGTAGTAAAAAAAAAAAAAAAAAAGAAAAAGTGTTCATAGAGTGGTCATGGTTATGATTATAATTGTAATACACCTTTATTATAGAGAGTAGTACTATTTTGCATACAGCATACAAGTCTTTACACTTTATTTCTGCTATAAATAGATCTTTGGTAGACATACAGATTTTACTGGATGCAAGGTATATCTTCATTTTTTACAGTAACACAGGAATTAAAATTCAAATTTATGTTTCTTTAATGCGCTGCATTAGCTTCTCTGTCTCACAGCAAGAGGGTCCTTTAATCAGGTGTTTCCATGTTTTCTTTGTGCATACCTGGTTTTCCTTCAGGCACTCTAGTTTCCGCCACAGTCCGAAGACATGCACATTAGCCCACCTGATTGTTCCATATTAACCCTAGGTGTGAGTGAATTGTGTGTTTTTGTTGGCCCTGAAATTGTCTGGTGAACTGTTCAGGGTGTACCCCACCTCCGCACAGTGTTGGTTCAGATAGACTTCAGTCTCCCAACAACCCTCGTAGGAGTGTACAGATTGGCAAAAAAGTGAGTGATTGTTTCAATAAAAATTTGCAACATGTTTATACCATGGTAATGGATAAAACAAACCTTTCACCCTCTGTTTAAAAACTAAGTACAACAGTAATGTCAGTGCGCACCCATTCACCCAATGCAGTTTTGGGGTAATGGGTCCGATGGAGATCTTCTGTCAGTCTACAGTCAGTTCAGTCAAAGAGTGATTAAATTTACCACAAGTCCCTGATGTCTGTCAAGGTGCTGGCCATGTTGATGTTACAAGCGGAACTCATTCTCGCTCATCCTTTGCCAGACCACTTAATCCTGCTATTAAGGTTGCAGTGAGGTAGGAGCCTATCTCAGCAGACACTGGCGGAAGGCCGGGTACATTCTGAATAGCTGACAAGAATATCACAGGACAGTTTGGAACAGCCAATTAGTCTAATGTGTAGATCGGTGGACTGTGGGAAGAAACTGGAGTACACAGAGGAAACCCATACTAGTACAAGAAGAAAATGTGAAGACAGGACTCAGACCCAGGACCTTCTTGCTGTGGGGCAGACGTGCTAATTCACTACACCATTGTGGAAGTGCCAGCAGAACTCTAAGAGGCAAAATGTTTTTTAAATAAAGAATTAATTGCAGAAACGAATAAACCAATGATTACATACAGCAGAAGTGCATTTTCCAAACGACTGCTGTTGATTCTTGAATCTAGGATCATGTTACCCACATGAAGTCATCAGGGAGATTAAAAAATGTTTCACAAATACTTTAGAACAGACTCTGTTGAACTGGTATTCATAAATGCCTTAGTGATCTCAGCAGCCGAAAAATATACTCTAACATGAGCAGGTGGAATATCCAGGCTCTTGTTCTGTCTCAGTAGTGATGAGATCATGGCTGTTGGAAGGCAGTGCAGAATCCATCTCCTTCCTGTTGGCTTCCAGCACCAGCTCAGTCATCCGAGTGAATGCCTGAGAGGTACACAGTGTAATATTAGCCCCAGTGAATCCAATTACAGTGGATCCTGAATCATATTGATACATTTCTGTTTAGACAACCATTTTACAAGATTATACATCAGAACAAGTGCCAAACTCACCTCTATGATATTGTAGTTGGTAAAGGCGCTCGTCTCCAAGAAATCCATGCCATAAGACTTGGCAAGCTTATTGAAAGAAACCAAGGTGTTACATTAATTCTAATCTTCTTCAGTACAAACCAAACCCAGTTCTTCTGGAAAAATGTGTATTCTCTTAAAGGAATTAATATATAATCTATAGACAGATTATTCATTAATTCATTTTCTGAACTGTTTAAATCTAATTCGGGTTGTGGGGAGGCTGGCACCCATCTCAGCCAAGTTTATAAATAGGAATGCTGTCCCATTCTTGACTAATACAGGCCTCGAACTGTTCAACTGTCTTGGGCCTTCTTTGTTGCATCTTTCTCTTTATGATGCGCCAAATGTTCTCTATAGGTAAAAGATCTGGACATTTCAATATCCAGATCCTTTTCCGATGCAGCCATGATGTCGTAATTAATGCTGCATATGGTCTGGCATTTTCATGTTGAAAAATGCAAGGTCTTCTCTGAAAGAGGCGACGTCTGGATGGGATCATACGACGTTCTAGAATCTGAATATACCTTTCTGCATTGATGGTGCCTTTCCAGATGTGCAAGCTGCCCAGGCATCACGCACTCATGCAACTCCATGACATCACAGATAAAATTTGGCATTCCACATCATTGCATTCAGTTTTTATTCACAATCTGTATAGAGTGCCAACTTTTTTGGAATCCGGTTTGTACATGAACCTCACAACACAGACAGTGAGAGACATGGCCAGCCTTTGATAACACAGTTAGCTGCATTGGGGGGACAGCAGTGACAACTGTGGCGCTCGAACTCCATAACCAGTAATCCAGCATCCTACCACTGGGCCACCACAGCCCATTTATATATTAATACATGTCTGTCTGTCTTCCTTTCGGCTTTTTCCCTTTTACTCGGGAGTCGCCACAGCGAATCATCTGATTCGCACGTTTGATTTGGCAGAGGTTTTTACGTTGGATGCCCTTCCTGTCACAACCCTTTTAGCAAGGGACAGAAACACGCTGACGACTTTGCAGCCTACTCTTTACGAAAGTCAGCAATGGTTCTTTTACATGCCTCTCACCATAGACAGTGAGAGACATGGCCCGCCTTTGATAACCCAGTTAGCTGCACTGGGGAGGACAGTGACAACCATGTGGCGAGTGGGACTCGAACCCCCAACCTTTGGATCAGCGACAGTGACAACCATGTGGAGAGTGGGACTCGAACCCCCAACCTTTGGATCAGCGATCCAGCGCCTTATACCACTAGACCACCACTGCCCCCCTTATATATATTAATACATGAAAATGCAAAATGTTTATCCCTTTATCAATTATTAATCTAGATCATACTCGGCTAAAGCCTTGGACAAAAAAAATGTATTTTATCACTATTATGTTTACTTTGTTTATTCATTCATTTTCTGAAATGCTTAATTCTAATTAGGGTAGTGTGGAGGTTGGCACCCATCTCAGTCCACTCTGGGCGAGGGCATAGTAGACCCTGGACAGCTCGCCAGGCCATCGCAGGGCAGAAACATGCTGACAGCTATGCAGCTACTCAGCTACTCTTGTCAAAAGCCAGCAATGGTTCTTTTACATGAACCTCTCACTACAGACAGTGAGACATGGCCAGCCTTTGATAACCCAGTTAGCTGCACTGCGGGGGACAGTGACAACCCATTGAGAGTGGGACTTGAACCCACAACTTTAGGATAAGTCATCCCGCACCTTACCACCAGGCCAACACTGCCCCATGTTTACTTTGTGTTAAGTTTAATTAATTTTTTTTTATCAGCCAGGCCTGTTCTTATGGTCATTTGGCTTAGCAAAGAATTTGAAACAGGTACCTTGTTCCCCTGCTCTGTGGTCACTTGTCTTCGATGCTCTTTATCATGTTTGTTCCCAACAAGAATCTTCTGCACTATGTCTGGTGTATACTGTAAATTAAAGTCAAACTGTGATGGTGAATGCAACTAGATCATACAGTATATAGAACCTTGCAACGAAGAACAGAATCTGAGCACTCACCTCATCAACATCACTAATCCACTTCATTATATGCTGGAAGGACACAGAGCTAGTGATGTCATATACAAGGAAAATTCCCTGGGAAACAACATAAAACATAAAATAAGTTAAATTTGAAGACCTCATACAAACCAGTCTTAAAATACAAATTTTTTTTCATATTTTTACCAACCAAATTAAAGTCTTTTGTTTACATTTCCAAAGATAGAATTTGTTGCCTACAGTACCTTCACAAGAGCTGCAGATTTGGGAAGTGGTACCAGGAGATTCTGTATTACAAGAAATGCTAAACGGAGTTAAGGATAGAAGCACCAGGCTGGGCTTGTGATCCATCCAGAGAAAAGGATACTAATGATTATTTCCAAAGAATCGTCATCAGAGTGACATCTCATGATCAACAATACTACAATCTAACAGGTCAAAAGTTTCTGTTACCGAAGTAATATCATTGCTGCCCAGAGGTGAAAATAAGCCGGAACGCACCAGAACGCCCTGGAACGCTGTGCTGATAAGAAATATACAGACCTCTTCTACTGGAACGCACCAGAACACTTCAGAAAGCAACTTTCACCAACGTATACAATACGAGCCCCGTATTTTTTCAAGCGAATTTTATGAAGAAAAATGTAAAATTGATGAATACATAAAAATCATCCAGAATTTGCCTTCTGCGATGTGTTGAACTGGGTATTAGTGGCTGGACGAACACTATAATTTGTACACTATGGTACTCACTTTCCGTGAAAGGTTGCAATTTGTGCTGCAACAACGAATTGATAAAATCGATTATTAAGCATGTTGGCAGCAAGTCTTGTTATCAATAAGTCTCGTGATTACCGTATAATCAGCCGCTACAGAGGAGTGTCACTCAGTACGGAGTTGAACTGACGTGTCATATGTGTGCCTTGAATTTTTTCATCTTCATAAACATTACCAAACATGGCTCAGCCGACTGCCAGTGGCACTGGGCAGGAAAAAAAGTGACCAAAATCTTCAAAAGTTTGGGAGCATTTTAATCTCCATTGTGCCCAAAAATGTGTTGAATGCAGGCTTTGTAAAAGTTAGATGGCACGGCATGGGAGCGTGACAGTGAAGCAGGAGCATCTTCAAATAAATCATATGTAGGAATTATTATTGATGAGGAAGCCGATCCATCAGAAGGGTGTGACTACAGAACTGTAAATTTATTCTGTTTAGAAAGTTATATGTATATGTATACACACACACACACTCACACACAGGGATCCCTCGCTACTTCGTGCTTCAATGCATCGGGGTTGTAAAAAAAAAAAAAAAATTCATCGAATTAAAAGATAAGGAAATCAAGGAAGAATAGGGGAAAAAGTTAAGGAAAATGCTGCAAAAACAAGGCCAATTATGCAAAAAAACAAAAAAAAACAAACCCTAAACAAACACAAAACAAAAAACATCCCAAAACCTCCCATCAAAACTAGTTACATTTTTGTGAGGTGCGCACCCGAGTGCATGCACGCGCATCTGTGTCTGTAGGTGTGCGTATTTATATTTTATTTACATCTTATGCATTATTTTTTATGTTTGTTATTATAAGCATTTATAGCACTGACTATGTGTCAGTGGTGGTCTAGTGGTATAGGGCACTGGATCGCTGAGCCAAAAGGTTGGGGGTTCGAGTCCCACTCGCCATAGGGTTGTCACTGTGACCCCCAGTGCAGCTAACTGGATTATCAAAGGCGGGCCATATCTCTCACTGTCTATGGTGAGAGGCATGTAAAAGAACCATTCCTGACTTTCGTAAAGAGTAGGCTGCAAAGTCGTCAGCGTGTTTCTGTCCCTCGAAAAAAAGGGTTGTGACAGGAAGGGAATCCGACGTAAAAACCTCTGCCAAATCAAACGTGCGAATCAGATGATTCGCTGTGGCGACTCCCGAGTAAAAAAGGGAAAAAGCTGAAAGGAAGACAGACAGACAGCACTGACTATGTATCTATTGATATCTTATATGCATGTACGTATACTCGTGGGGGGGGTAATTGTACTTCGTGGAATTCGGTGGTCGCGGGAGGATCTGAATCCCAATTAGCCGTGAAGAATGAGGGATCCATATTATATATATATATATATATATATATATATATATATATATATATATATATATATATATATACACACACACACACACACACAAAGTATATATATATATATTCCTTAATATATATATATTCCTTAATATATATATATATATATATATATATATATATATATATTAATATATATATATATATATATATATATATATTCCTTAATATATATATATATATATATATATATATATATATATATATATATATATATATATATATATACACACACACACACACACACACACACACACGCACACATACTTATGATAGTTTATTACGAAAACTCACAATGCAATAAATCGGCTCATTCCGCCATTTCTGTACATTGAGACCTAACCTTGGCACCCGGCCCGGGCAACACATGAGTGAACAATAGTAATACACAAGCGTGTTTGATTGTTACGTGATCTAAAGTATGTCTGGCAAGTCAAGATGGCAGCTGTAATGTTCCTGGCGAGGTTGTTTGACCTTTACTGGAATGCGCGGCCGAGATGTTGTAGGATTGTGAAAGTTCAAAGTTCATTTGAAATGTTAAGGTTGTTTATGCTCTCTTCATTAGCATTTAATAATTGTTTATGTTAGCATTAGAAACTCATAGTGAGTGCTGAGAAATTGCTGTATTATTTATAGAAGCAATAGACCTCTTTCATGATTACCAATGTGGCAATGCTAATAGAGTGGAGAACAACACATCTCTACTGAATGTTTAGAATACACAATTTACATGAAAATTGAAATATATGAATTTTAATTTATAAAAGTAAATTTAAGCTTTATACAAAATTAGCTAAAATTAAGTCAGCATTTGAGAACCAAACAGCATGTAATACACTATAGCATGCAGGAAATTTACATACAAGTAGATTATTTATATGAATATGCTATGTCTAAATATAAAAAAAATTAACAAATGACTAGATATATACTCAGTTACTCACATATGGACTGGCAATTTGAAAACAAATGGTCTATTTTTGAATATAGAAATGGAAAAAAAAAAATGGTTGTGCTCTTTCCGATTAATCAAAAAAATAATCGGCTGATTGATCGATTCTTAAAATAATCGTTAGTTGTAGCCCTAGTTGCAACTTGCAGTACACAGTCACTCTTTGTAGCGTAACGTTAATCCAATGTCCACTCATGCTGTGTTTTTTTTTTTTTTCCAGATACCAGGGGTGTCATTTTGGGTCATCATGAAGGAGGAGTTTGTCAGGAATGTTCTAGAAGTGAAAAGAGTGTCAGACAGGGTGATTAGTCTCAAGTTAGAAAATGAAGATGTGATGTTCAATGTTGTTAGTGCTTATGCCCCACAGGCAGGATGTGAGCTGGAAGAGAAGGAGGGATTCTGGAGTGAGTTAGATGAGGTGATGCAGCGTACCCCCAGAGGTGAAAGAGTGGTCATTGGGGCAGACTTCAAATGTACATGTTAGTGCAGGAAACAGAGGGGACGCGGAAGTGATGGGCAGGTTTGATATCCAGGACAGGAATGCAGAAGGACAGATGTTGGTAGATTTTTGCAAAAAGGATGGAAATGGCTGTGGTAAATACATACAAAAGATTTATGGAATTCCGTCACATCCCAAGGGGCAGACTGAAGAACCATTGTTGGATGTGTGTGACTTTCGACCCTTCAGGCAGCACTGCTCAAGAAACTGTCATGGTTTCTTCATGGTTTCGTGTATCACACGAGTTCAAGAGTACTTTGGAAAACTGGTGCGAATTAATACAGTCAACCAATGTCTCAAGAAATGTTACGTGAAACTGTACTTTGGTATTTCAGGAGGCGGCATCAATCCTGTGATTGAAATACTGAGAGGACTGAGGGCCTGACTACAACTTAGACTGGAAAATAAAGACTGAGGAATGAGGTGTTTGATTTCACATTTCAGCCTGTTTTGGGGGAAAAACAGAATCAGCTGAGATAAGCACCAGCCTCCCCGCGACCCTAATTAGGATTAAGCGGTACACAAAATGAATGAATGAATGCATGAGTTAGAATGGTCTCCGGTAACAATGCATTTGGTGATGCCTGTAGTTATCATGATATTATAGTGAAAATGACCAGAATCACAGGTGAGCATATAATCCATACCTGTGCTCGTCTGTAATATTGCTTTACAATAGATTTGTATCTCTCCTGTCCAGCTGTGTCCCTGTAGAAGACAGACATATGGGTGGAGCTAATCTTCATTTACTAACTGCTAAATTAGGACTAGAAGTAATCACATCAATCACCACACTCACCATATCTGTATTCTCACTTTGATGCCATTGACCTCTACTGTTTTCATTTTGAAATCCACCCCTGAGGAAAGATACACAGGACCAAACAATTAAAAAAAAACTTGATCCCGTGAACTATGTAAAATACTGTTGAAACAAGCATGATGATTAAATAATATAATCATAATAAATCATGGGTGGCACAGTGGCGTAGTGGTTAGCTTCTCCGTCTCACTGCAAGAAGACCTGGGTTCAATTCCCAGGTTGGGCATTTCTGTGTGGAGTTTGCATGTTCTCCCTCTGCTTTCCTTTGGGTACTCCAGTGTCCTCCCACAATCCAAAACCGTGCACAGTAGGTTAACTGGCTTTTCTAAATTAAAAAATCTAGGTGTGAGAGTAAGTGTGTAATGTTTGTGTGTGTTTGCCCTGCAATTGCCTGGCAAGTTGTCCAGGGTGTACCCTGCCTCCACCCAGAGTTAGCTGAGATGGGCACCAGCCTCCCCGCAGCCCTAATTAGGATTAAGCAGCTGAGAAAAAGAATGAATGAATAATAAATCATAATTATGGCAAGGTGGTGTAGTGGTTAACAGCAAAGGGTTTGAGTCCCTGGCTTGGTGAGGACGTCGCTGTGATTCTGTGGGTGCTCCCACAGTCCAAATACAGGCATATTAGGCTAACTGGTTGTTCCCAAGTGAACTTAGGTGGAGGTGTGCATGGTTGTGTGTGTTAACCCTATGATAGTCTGGCAAGCTGTTCAGGGTACTGTGCTTTCACCCAGTGTCATTTGAGACAGGCTCCAGTCTCCCAGCAGCTGGTGTAGGATTAAGCAGTTTGACAAATTAACTTTTTATGATGTACTTTATGAAGTAGCTGAAGTATAATATGGGCGGCACGGTGATGCAGTGGTGAGCACGTCTGCCTCACAACAAAAAAGTTCAGGTTCGATTCCCAGCCTGAGCATTTCTGTGTGGAATTTGCATGTTTTCCCCTTGCTTGCGTGGGTTTCCTCCAGGTATTCCAAATTCCTTCCACAGTCCAAAAACATGCACAGTAGGCTAATTAGCTGTTCCAAATCGACACTGGGCATGAGTGTGAGTATGACTGTTGGCGCCAGCGAGGGCCTGGCGGGCTGTCCAGGGTGTACCCCGCCCTCACCCAGGGACTAATTATGATTAAGTGGTTTCGGAAATGAATGAATGAATTAGAATTATGGGGCAGTGATGGTCTAGTGGTATAAGGCACTGGATCGCTGATCTAAAGGTTGGGGGTTCGAGTCCCACTCTCCACAAGGTTGCCCCCCCCACCCACCCCCAGTGCAGCTAACTGGGTTATCAAAGGCCGGCCATGTCTCTCACCGTCTATGGTGTGAGGTAGATAAAAGAACCACTGCTGACTTTCGACAAGAATAGGCTGCAAAGCTGTCGGCGTGTTTCCGCCCTGCGATGGCCTGGCGAGCTGTCCAGGGTGTACTCTGCCCTCGCCCGGAGTTGGCTGGGATGGGCACCAGCCTCCCCGCGACCCTAATTAGGATGTTTGATATATTGTTCTGGTTGTGTGACGGTTTACTGTAATAATAACTTCAAGATAATGTTATCAGAGGAACAATCCTACACATGCACTATAAATGCAGCCGGGGGGAGGGGGGGTCGGCACAAAATGCAGTGTCTCTTCCTCACGCTAGTCCCAAGCCCGGATAAATGCAGAGGGTTGTGTCAGGAACGGCATCCGACGTAAAACCAGTGCCACATATAAAAATGCAAATCAAAAATAAAAATAACATACCGGATCGGTTGAGGCCCGGGTTAACAACGACCGCCATCAGTGCTGTTAACCAACAGGGTGCTGGTGGAAATTGGACTACTGTAGGTTCAAGAAGAAGAGGCGAGTCCGTAGGCAAAGAGAGAAGAGGAAAGGCATGAGGCTAGGACTGAGAGTAAGGACTTTGAATGTTGGAACTATGAAAGGAAAAGTTAGAGAGCTGGCTGACATGATGCAGAGGATGAATGTGGACATACTGTGTGTTCAGGAGACCAGGTGGAAAGGTAGCAAGGCTAGAAGCTTAGGAGCAGGGTTTAGGTGGTTTTATTATGGTGTGGATGGGAAAAGAAATGGTGTAGGGGTCATCTTGAAGGAGGGGTTTGTCAGGAATGTTCTAGAAGTGAAAAGAGTGTCAGACAGAGTGATGAGTCTCAAGTTAGAAATTGAAGGCATGATGTTCAATGTTGTTAGTGATTCTGCCCCACAGGCAGGATGTGAGCTAAAACAGAAGTAGATTCTGGAGTGAGTTAGATGAAGTGATGCAGAGTACCCCTAGAGGTGAAAGAGTGGTCATTGGTGCAGGCAACAGAGGGGACGAGGAAGTGATGGGCAGGTTTGGTATCCAGGACAGGAACACAGAAGGACAGATGTTGCCAGATTTTGCAAAAAGGATGAAAATGGCTGTGGTGAACACATTCTTCCAGAAGAGGCAGGAGAATAGGGTGGCTGATAAAAGCAGAGGTACAAGCGATGTAATTTGCAGGAAGTCAGTGACTGCAAAGTAGTAGCAAGTGAGAGTGTTGCCGAACAGCGTAGGATGGTGGTGTGTAGGATGATGCTGATGGTGAGGAAGGTGAAGAAGGCAAAAGCAGAGCAGAAGACAAAGTGGTGGAAGCTGAAAAAGGAAAAGTGTTGGGTTGTCTTCAAGGAGGAGTTGAAACAGGCTTTGGGTGGTCAGGAAGTGTTTCCAGATGACTGGACAACTACAGCTAATGTGGTCAGGGAGACAGGTAGGAGAGGAAATGGTGTCATCTGGAAGGGAAGTCGATAAAGAGACTTGGTAATGGAATGAGGAAGTGCAGAAGTGTGTACAAAGGAAGAGGTTAGCTAAGAAGAAGTGGGACAGTGAGAGGACCGAAGAGAGTAAACAGAAGTATAGGGAGACACAGTGTAAGGTGAAGGTAGCGGTGTCAAAGGCCAAACAGAGGACGTATGATAACCTGTATGCTAGGTTGGAGAGTAAGGAGGGAGAAAAGGATTTATACAGGTTGGCACAGCAGAGAAATAGAGATGGGAAGGATGTGCAGCAAGTTAGAGTGATTAAGTGGGAAATGTATTGAGTGATGACAGAAGTGTGCTGGGAAGATGGGGAGAATACTTTGAAGAGCTGATGAATGAAGAAAATGAGACAAAAGAGTAGAAAAGGTGACCGTTGAGGGCCAGGAAATCGCAAAGGTAAGGGTGAAGTGAGGAGGGCATTGAAGAGGACGAAGAGTGGAAAGGTAGCTGGTCCTGATGACATACCGGTGGAGGTATGGAAGTGTCAGGTGAGGTAACAGTCGATTTCCTGACAAGAACATTCAACAAGGTCTTAGAGAGTGAGAGGATGCCGGAGGAATGGAGGTGTACTGGTGCCCATTTTTAAGAACAAGGGAGACGTGCAGAGTTGGGGCATTTACAGAGGGATAAAGTTGATGAGCCATACAATGAAGGTATGGGAAGAATAGTGGAAGCTAGTAAGGGCAGAGGTCAGCATTTGTGAACAACAGTTTGGTTTCATGCCAAGAAAAAGCACCACGGATGCAGTGTTTGCCTTGAGGATGTTAATAGAAAAGTACAGAGAAGGTCAGAGGGAGCTGCATTGTGCCTTGTGGATCTGGAGAAAGCATATGACAGAGTGCCGAGAGAGGAACTGTGGTATGAGGAAGTCTGGAGTGGCAGAGAAGTATGTTAAAGTGGTACAGGACATGTATAAGAGATGTAAAACAGTGTGCTGTCGGTGTGACAGAAGAGTTCAAGGTGGAGGTGGGACTGCATCAAGGGTCAGCTCTCAGCCCCTTCTTGTTTGCTATAGTGATGGACAGGCTGACAGACAAGGCGAGACAAGATTCCCCATGGACTTTGATGTTTGCAGATGACATTGTGATCTGTAGTGAGAGCAGAGAACAAATGCAGGAAAATCTAGAGAGGTGGAGGTATGCCCTGGAAAGGAGAGGAATCAAGGTTAGCCTCAGTAAGACAGAATACATGTGTATGAATGACAAGGACCCAACAGGAACGGTGAGGTTACAAGGAGAAGAGATAAGGAAGGTGGAGGATTTTAAGTACTACGGCTCAACAATCCAGAGCAATGGAGAGTGTGGAAAAGAGGTGAAGAAGCGTGTGCAGGCAGGTTGGAATGGTTGGAGAAAGGTGTCCGACATGATATGCGATAGGAAGGTATCGGCAAGAATGAAAGGATAAGTGTACAAGACGGTGTTGAGGCCAGCGATGTTGTATGGTTTAGAAACAGTGGCACTGGGGAAAAGACAGGAGGCAGAACTGGAGGTAGCAGAAATGAAAATGTTGACGTTCTCTTTAGGAGTAACAAGGATGGATAGGATCAAGAATGAGTACATGAGAGAGACAGCACAAGATGTTTTGGAGACAAAGTCAGAGAGGCTAGATTGAGATGGTTTGGACATGTGCAGAGGAGGGATAGTGAGTCCATTGGTAGTAGGATGCTGAGATTAGAACTACGAGGCAGAAGGACGAGAGGAAGACCAAAGAGAAGATTTATGGATGTGGTGAAGGAGGATATGAAGGTAGTTAGTGTAAGAGAAGAAGATGCCGAGGATATGGTGAGATGGAGACAAATGATTCGCTGTGGCGACCCCTGAAGGGAACAGCCGAAAAGAAAAGGACACTATAACTTAGCAGTGTAACCCCAATTCGCAGAAGGTGGAAATGTCTGGTGTCAAATGCCCAAAAAGAAGCCTTTCAAACTCTTCTGTTACAAAGAAAGTAATATACATACACACACACACACACACACACACTAGTCCATCTCAAAAAATTAGCATATTGTGATAAAGTTCACTATTTTCTGTAATGTACTGATAAAATTAAACTTTTATATATTTTAGATTCATTGCACACCAACTGAAATATTTCAGGTCATTTATTGTTTTAATACTGATGATTTTGGCATACAGCTCATGAAAACCCAAAATTCCTATCTCAAAAAATTAGCATATCATGAAATGGTACTCTAAACGAGCTATTAACCTAATCATGTGAATCAACCAATTAACTCTAAACACCTGCAAAAGATTCCTGAGGCTTTTAAAAACTCCCAGACTGGTTCATTACTCAAAATCTCAATCATGGGTAAGACTGCCGACCTGACTGCTGTCCAGAAGGCCATCATTGACACCCTCAAGCAAGAGGGTAAGACACAGAAAAAAATCTCTGAGCGAATAGGCTGTTCCCAGAGTGCTGTATCAAGGCACCTCAGTGGGACGTCTGTGGGAAGGAAAAAGTGTGGCAGAAAACGCTGCACAGCCAGAAGAGGTGACCGGAACCTGAGGAAGATTGTGGAGAAAGGCCGATTCCAGACCTTGGGGGACCTGTGGAAGCAGTGGACTGGGCTACAGGTGCCACATTCCCCAGGTCAAGCCACTTTTGAACCAGAATCAGCGGCAGAAGCACCTGACCTGGGCTACAGAGAAGCAGCACTGGACTGTTGCTCAGTGGTCCAAAGTACTTTTTTCGGATGAAAGCAAATAAATTTTGCATGTCATTCGGAAATCGAGGTGCCAGAGTGTGGAGGAAGACTGGGGAGAAGGAAATGCCAAAATGCCTGAAGTCCAGTGTCAAGTACCCACAGTCAATGATGGTCTGGGGTGCCATGTCAGCTGCTCGTGTTGGTCCACTGTGTTTTATCAAGGGCAGGGTCAATGCAGCTAGCTATCAGGAGATTTTGGAGCACTTCATGCTTCCATCTGTTGAAAAGCTTTATGGAGATGAAGATTTTCATTTTTCAGCATGACCTGGCAGTGTCAAAACCACTGCTAAATGGTTTACATGGTATTACTGTGCTCAATCGGCCAGCCAACTCTCCTGACCTGAACCCCATAGAGAATCTGTGGGATATTGTGAAGAGAAAGTTGAGAGATACCAGACCCAACACTGTGGATGAGCTTAAGGCTGCTATCGAAGCATCCTGGGCCTCCATAACCCCTCAGCAGTGCCACAGGCTGATTGCCTCCATGCCACGCCGCATTGAAGCAGTCATTTCTGCAAAAGGATTCCAGACCAAGTATTGAGTGCATAACTGAACATAATTATTTGAAGGTTGACTTTTTTTTGTATTCAAAACACTTTTTATTGGTCGAATGAAATATGCTAATTTTTTGAGATAGGCATTTTTGGTTTTTCTATACTTTTTTTGCCAAAATTATCAATATTAAAACAATAAAAGGCTTGAACTACTTCAGTTGTGTGTAATGAATCTAAAATATATGAAAGTCTAAATGTTTATCCGTACATTACAGAAAATAATGAACTTTATCACAATATTCTCATTTTTTTGAGAAGGACCTGTGTATATACTGTATACATACACACACGCACACAGTCAGTCCTCATTATTCGTAGAAATTGCATTCCGCCCCTTCCTGAAAATCCGTGAATTATTGATAGTTTTAAAACCCATTTCATCTCATCATCTTCCACTAATCCAGGGTCGGGTCGTGGGGGCAGCAACCTAAGCAAAGAGGTCCAGACGTCCCTTTCCCAAGCCACTTCCTCCAACTCTCCCAAGGGGACATTGAGGCGGTCCCAGAAAAGCCGAGAGACATAGTCCCTCCAGAGTATTCTAGGTCGACCCCGGGGTCGCTTCCCAGTTGGACATGCCCGAAACACCACACCAGGAAGGCGGTCGGGAGGCATTCTGACCAGATGCCCGAGCCACCTCAACTGGCCACTCTCAATACGGAGGAGCAGCGGATCTACTCTGAGCTCTCCTCGGATGGTAGAGCTTCTCACCTTATCTCTAAGGGAGAGCCTTACCACCTGGCGAAGGAAGCTCATTTCAGCCGCTTGTATCCGTGGTCTTGTTCTTATGGTCACTACCCAAAGCTCGTGACCATAGGTGAGTGTTGGAACCAAGATCGACTTGTAAATTGAGAGCGTCACCTTGCGGCTTAGCTCCTGCTTCACCACGACAGCCCAGTACAGGCTCCGTTTGACAGCAGAGGCTGCAGCGATCCATTGGTCGATCTCCCGCTCCATCCTTCCTTAACTCGTGAACAAGACCCCAAGATATTTAAACTCCCCCACTTGGGGCAGGACCTCATTCCCAACCCGGAGGGTGTATTCCACCCTTCTCAGACTGAAAACCGTGGCCTCGGACTTGAAGGTACTGAGCTTCATCCCGGCTACTTCGGACTCGACTGCAAATTGATCCAATAAGAGCTGGAGGTCCTGACTTGATGAAGCCAAAAGAAATTCTGGGCATAAAAATTCTGAATAAAATTCTTCGTGACAAAGGACAGCCTTAGCGGACTCCAACGCTCACCAGAAATGCATTCGACCCATTGTCACTAATACGGACCAAAATCTGGCTCCGATGATACAGTGATCGAATGGCCTGTAGCAATGTGTCCGGAAGGCCGTACTCCCGGAGCACGCCCCACAAGATTGTTCGAGGGACACGGTCGAAAACCTCTCCAAATCCACAAAACACATGTGGACAGATTGGGCAAACTCCCATGCCCCTTTCAAATCCTGTGGAGCATATAGAGTTGGTCAAGAGTGCTGCGGCCAGGACGAAAACCACATTGTTCCTCCTGAATCCGAGGTTTGACTATCGGTCGGATCCTCCTCTCCAGTACCCTAGCATAGACTTTCCCGTGTCGGCTGAGGAGTGTGATTCCCCGATAATTGGAACACACCCTCCAGTCCCCTTCTTAAAAATCAGGACCACCACCCCAGTTTGCCAATCCAGAGGTACAGCCCCCGATGACCACACGATGTTGTAGAGACATGTGAACCAAGACAGTCCTCCAGCATCCAGAGCCCCGAGATATTCTGGGTGGATCTCATCCAACCCCGGAGCTCGACCACCGAGGAGCTTTTTGACAACCTCAGCGACCCAAAAAGGGTGAGTATTCTGAACTGTCATTTGGTGCATAAGCACAAATAACAGTCAGGACCCGTCCCCCTGACCTGAAGACGGAGGGAAGCTTCCCTTTCATCAACCGTGGAGAACCCCAACATTTGGGACCCAAGACGGGGGCAACAAGAATGCCCACACCAGCCCGCTGCCTCTCCCTACGACCAACTCCAGAATGGAATAAGGCCCAGCCTCTCTCGTGATGGGTGGTTCCAGAGCCCAAGCTATGTGTCGACGTTAGCTCGGCTATTTCTAGTAGGTACCTCTCCACCACATGCACCAGATGAGGCTCCTTCCCCGCCACAGAGGTGACATTCCATGTCCCGAGGGTCAGAGTCAGTAACCGACTAGTAGCCTTCAGCTGCCATCCAACTCACATTGCACCCGACCCCTAAAACTCCTCCCACGGGTGGTGGGTCCATGGGAGGGCGGACCCATGTTTCCTTTCCGGCTTAGGCCCGGCCGGGCTCCACGGGCAGAAGCCCGACCACCAGGCACTCGACTTCGAACCCCTCCTCCAGGCCTGGCTCCAGTGGGGGACCCCGGTGACCCGCGTCCGGGCAAGGGAAACTGCATCCTCGTGTGCCTCTTAGTCATAAGGGTCTTCTGAATCGCACTTTGTCTGGACCTTCACCCAGGACCTGTTTGCCTTGCGTGACCCTACCAGGGGCATTATGCCCCCGACAACATAGTTCCTAGGATCATTAGGTCACGCAAACTCCTCCACCATGATAAGGTGGCGATTCAGGGAGGGGTTTTTAAAATCCTATATATGATATTACATCCACTAAAATATGCTTCTGAAACACATTTTATAGCCAGTCTTACTCATTAATACAGTAATAATGCAGTAAAATGTAGTAATGATTCATTAAAAACTTTTTAATTTTGTACTGTGATAATATTTATGAATAAATATAGCGCTTATGCTCCTTACTAGAAGCTAGAGAAGATGCAAGGTGTTTGAGTGGCATCATAGGGCTTAAATAATCATTAAAAACACACAAAAAACCCTTGAATTTGCAATTCAAGCAATCATGTTGATAACTCGTGCGCGAAGGAGAAAAAAAAAAAAAAAAAAAAAGAGGTGTATCATCATCTGCAAAGAACCAGCAGGAGGGAGAAACAAAAGCTCTCAGCCATTGGCTAAATTTGAATGATGTGCCAGTAATGTTGCCAGGGCTGCCGCTCATTATGAAAAAAAGGCTTTCAGAGCAAAATCCACGAGCATGTGGGGCTACATATGGTGAACAGCGAATGGGTGAGGGTTTACTGTATTTATATACCCACATATATACAGACACACACACAGTGATCCCTCGCTACTTCGTGCTTCAGTTTCTTGCGGCTTCAGTGCATCGCATTTTTTTCAAAAATATTCATCGAAAAATTAAAAAAAAAAGGAAATTAAGGAAGAATAGGGCAAAGGAAAATGCCACAAAACAAGGCCAATTATGCAAAAAAAACCCCAAACAAACAAAAAAGCAAATCCCCCCCAACAAAACTACTTACATTTTTATGTGAGGTGTGCATCTGCATGTGTGTGTAGTTATATTTTATTTACATCTTGTACATTACTTTTGAATGTTTAATTGTTATTAGAAGCATTTATAGCATTGAATATGTGTTTATTCATATTATATACACATATGTCGGGGGGGGGGGGGGGGTCGATCCTACTTCGTGGAAATCGGTGGTCGTGGGGGGTCTCAGTCCCCATTAACCACAGAAAGTGAGGGATCCCAGTGTGTGTGTGTGTGTGTGTATATATATCACACACACGTGTGTGAGTGAGAGTTTGTGCATTTAGCACCAGCTCGTTTACATTAGGCATGATATAACATTTAAATGCTCACCACTTCCTTATTTAAAACTCTTTCTACATAAATCACGCATCACTTTTTTCACACTACAGTGACACCCCTTGTATGAGGACTTATTACTTGCTTTTTTTCATGAAGAACACTGTAATAATGATATTGCATTGTGATGTCCAAAGACCTGTACCATGTATACAAGCTTTTACTCACTTTTGATTTATTTCCTCCTTAAGAAACAGAAGAATGCATCCAATTTCAAGAGAAAAAAGCAGATTGTTTATGAATATTGTTGTGCCTGTTTCAGGTCACTGACACTCACGTACAAGTATAAAGTCACATTCCCACAGAAGGTGATGAGGAACAAATGTGCAACAACACTGAGTTAATGATCGGAAGTAAAATGAGCGACGAGAGACAAACTTTTCTCAACAACATGAAGCGGGTGGGCAACTGATTGGAACTTCGCACAATGCCATTCAAGCATTAACCAGTCAGAGCTTAAAAGGTTCTCTTGTTTTCCTATTTGCTTCCAAACACTTCGTAAAATGGGTCATTTGAATATCACTCAACACTTCCTGTGTGAATGCAGTTTAAGTTGTCCGATTTCGTGTCGGTTCTTATAGATAACACTGGATTTCATGTTTATTTATAATACCTGGTGAGGGAAACAGCCCCTTGAGCATCTCATATGTGATATGATACTGGTGGTATCATGGTTAACACATCCACACTCACATCAACGGTGTCCTGGGTTCGATTCCTGGGCCACAGATATTTCTGTGTGTAGTCTGCATAATCTCCTCATAGGTTTCCTCTGGGTATTCCAGTTTCCTCCAACAGTCATGAGGCTGGTCCAAATTGACCCTAGTTGTGAGTGACAGTGTAAATGGTTGGGTGTGTGTTGCCATGGTTGTCAACTAAGAGAGGCATCAGCCTCCCCGTGACCCTTATAGGATTGAGCTGCTGAGCAAATGAGTAAAATCATTCTATCGTAGTTATAAAATAGGAGCTCAATTAGACTGGAAATCAGAAATGATGAGATTATGAGAAAGCAGGAATTAAGAGTAAAAAGTTCATTCCAATGAAAAGTGACGTCATTCTGAGGAGAATAATAATTTCACGGACCTGACGGTGGCGGAAACGGGTTTCTATAAACATTCAACAGTTCATCAACAGGTTATTCCCGCCGGTTTTGTTCCGTTTCCGCGGTATTGGTGTTGCGGTTCTTACCGATGGTGGAGATATGCGGTGAAAGAAACTCGTTGTCGGTCAGGCGGTAGAGTAAACAGGTCTTCCCGACCCCGGAGTCTCCTAACAGCAGCAGGCGGAACAGCACGTCGTACTGCTTCGCCATGGCGTGGACCAAGTTTCCGACAGGACGCGTTCAGGGTGCACCTCGGTTATTTTCTAGTCGTTGAAGTGCCGTATTCTTTCATAGTTCCTGCAATTAAGCCAAGTTTCCGCATCACCTTAAAATCAAACTCCTCAGAGTAACTGAGTGTCAGGAAATGAGCTTCCTGCCTCTCTCTCTCTCTCTCTCCCTCCAGGCTCAAAGCAGCTATGAAGATCTGTATCAGTCTTACCCACCCACTCATCCATCCATCCATTCACTCAATCACCCGCCCACTCATCCATTCATTCAATCACTCACCCACTCAATCACCCGCCCACTCATCCATTCACTCAATCACCCACCCACTCATCCATTCACTCAATCACGCTAACCCACAAACTCACCCATTCACTCAATCACCCGCCCACTCATCCATTCACTCAATCACCCACCCACTCATCCATTCATTCAATCACTCACCCACTCAATCACCCGCCCACTCATCCATTCACTCAATCACCCGCCCACTCATCCATTCACTCAATCACCCACCCACTCATCCATTCACTCAATCACGCTAACCCACAAACTCACCCATTCACTCAATCACCCGCCCACTCATCCATTCACTCAATCACCCACCCACTCATCCATTCACTCAATCACCCATGCATTCATTAATTCACTCAATCTCTCTCACCCACAAACTCATCCATTCACTCAATTACTCACCCACTCAATCACCCACCCACTCATCCATTCACTCAATCACCCATCCATTCATCAATTCACTCAATTTCTCTCACCCACAAACTCATCCATTCACTCAATTGCTCACCCACTCAATCACCCACCCACTCATCCATTCACTCAATCACCCATCCATTCATCAATTCACTCAATCTCTCTCACCCACAAACTCATCCATTCACTCAATTACTCAATCACCCACCCACTCGTCCATTCACTCAATGACCCATCCATTCATCAATTCACTCCATCACTCTGACCCACCAACTCATCCCTTCACCCAATTACCCAATCACCCACCCCCTCCTCCATTCACTCAATGACCCATCCATTCATCAATTCACTCAATCACTCTCACCCACAAACTCCTCCATTCACTCAATTTCTCACCCACTGAATCACCCACCCACTCATCAATTCACTCACCCTCACCCACAAACTCATCCATTCACTCAATTACTCAATCACCCACCCACTCATCCATTCACTCAATCACCCATCCATTCATCAATTCACTCAATCACTCTCAACCACAAACTCCTCCATTCACTCAATCACCCATCCATTCATCAATTCACTCAATCACTCTCAACCACAAACTCCTCCATTCACTCAATTACTCACCCACTGAATCACCCACCCAGTCATCAATTCACTCACTCTCACCCACCCACTTATCCATTCACTCAATCACCCATCCATTCATCAATTCACTCAATCACTCTCACTCAGAAACCCATCCATTCACTCACTCACCCACCCACCCACTCATCCATTCACTCAATCACTCACCCACTCAATCACCCATCCATTCATCAATTCACTCAATCAGTCTCACCCACAAACTCAACCATTCACTCAATCACTCACCCACTCAATCACCCATCCATTCATCAATTCACTCAATCAGTCTCACTCACAAACTCATCCATTCACTCACTCACCCACCCACTCATCCATTAATCAATTCACTCAATCATTCTCACTCACCCACTCATCCATTCACTCAATCACTGACTCACCCACCCACTCATCCATTCACTCACTCACCCACCCACCCATCCATTCATCAATTCACTCAATCACTCTCACCCACAAACTCATCCATTCACTCAATACCTCATCCACTCAATCACCCACCCAGTCATACATTCACTCAATCACTGACTCACCCACCCACTCATCCATTCATTCACTCACCCACTCATCCATTCACCAATTCACTCAGTCACTCCTCATCCATTCACTCAATCACTCGCTCATCCATTCGCTCAATCACTCACACACCCACTCATCCATTTACTCAATCACTAACTCACCCACACATTCATTCATATTCACTCACTCACTCACTCACCCTCCCACTCATTCATTCATTCACTGAATCACCCACTCATTCGTTCACTCGGTCATTCACTCACCCACCCAATCGTTCATTCATTCAATCATTCACTTATTCACTCACTAACTCATAAACACACCATTTAATTCATTAATTTACCAAAAAATAAATTCATTCACTCACTCACCAAAACACTTATTCATTAACTTACCAAAACATTCACTCACTTATTCACCAACACATTCATTCACTCATTCATGCACCTTCCCACTCATTGATCCACTCACTCACCTATCCACTCATTTATTCACTCACTTACTTACAAACACACTCATTCACTCACCCACCAAAACTTCACTTACTCACCCACTCATTCATTCACTCACTTACTCACAACACACTTATTCATTCACTCATTAACCAACACTCATTGATTCCCTCACTCACTCTCCAATACACTCATTTACTCTCACATACCCACTCATTCGCTCGCTCCCTCCCTCACTCACTTACTCACTCACTCACTCACTCAAACACTCATTCATTTACACACTCCTTCACTCATTTGCCTACTCATTCACTCACCTACCCACTCATTCACTCACTCTCACACACTTACTCACTGACTCACCAAACACACTTATTCATTCATTCCTTCACTCACACATCCATTCAGTCATTCATTCATTCACCAACACACCCATTAATTCATTCACTCACCCACCCACTCATTCATTCACTCACCCAACACTGTCAACACTGGGTGAAAGTATGGTTCCCTGAACAGCTCACCAAATTATTGCAGAGCAGCTCATACCTAGGGTCAATTTGGAACAGACAATTAGCTTAATATGCATGTCTTAAGAATGTATGAGAAAACCAGAGTACCCAGAGGAACCCCATACAAACACAGGGAGTACATGCAAACTTTAGGTAGAAATGCCTGAGCCCAGGAATCAATCCCAAGACCCTCTTGCTGTGAGGCAGGTGTCCTAAAAACGACACCACTGTACTGCTCCCATCTGCATCAAATGTCCCAATTTCTTGAAGGTCAAACCCATGTCATGTTCTTGCTACAACCAGATACAACTGTCAATATGCTTAATTAGCCTCAAGATTCATATAATAAGTGGCTGCCATGGAATAAGATTAGCTATGCTTCTAAATAGATGACCTATGACCCCAAGTGAAACAGTCAGAGACAGTACATTGAAATATTGAACACGATTAATACCGATTTGTAAGTGATCCTTCACCTGTATTACACTTCAACCAATACAACAGCACATTAGTTTATGATTCGTTCAATCATTCATTTTCTAAGCCGCTTAATTTGGGTAGTGGGAAGGCTGGTGTGCATCTCGGCAGACTCTGGGTGAGGGCAGGGTACATCCTGGACAGCTCACCAGGCCATTGCAGGGCCAACACTCACACAACCATTCACACTCGCACCTATTTGCAATTTGTAACAGCTAATTAACCTACTGTGCATGTTTATAGGCTGTGGGATGCAACCAGAGTACCTGGAGGAAACCCAGTCATGTACGGAGAACATGTAAACTGCACATAGAAGCCCCTGAGCCTGGGATTTGAACCCAAGACCTGAGTTGGACATGCTAACCACTACATCACTCAGGATTATTACTGTCTTATTCAAGAGTTCAACAGCGACCCCCACTGCCCAGAAATATATACAGCATGTTATAATTTCTCCATCCATTCATTCATTTTGTGGATCTTGGGGAGGCTGGCGGCCATCTCAGCCGACTCTGGGTGAGGGCTGAGTACACAATGGACAGTTCATCAGGCCGTCACAGGGCAGAAGCACGCTGACGGCTATGCAGCTACTCTTATCAAAAGTCAGCAATGGTTCTTTTACATGAACCTCTCATCATAGACAGTGAGAGACATGGCCGGCCTTTGATAACCCAGTTCGCTGCACTGGGGGGACACTAGTGATGACCTGTTGATAATGGGGCTTCAACCCCCAACCTTGGAATCAGTAATCCAGTACCTTACCACCTGGTCACCACTGCGTGATTATTCTTATTCTTCTTCTTCTTTTCCTTTCGGCTGTTCCCTTCAGGGGTCGCCACAGCAAATGATCTGCCTCCATCTCTCCCTATCCTCTGCATCTTCTACTCTTACTCCAACGACCTTCATGTCCGCCTTCACTGCATCCATAAATCTTCTCTTTGGTCTTCCTCTGGGCCTTTTGCCTGGTAGTTCCAACCTCAGCATCCTACGATCAATATACTCACTATCCCTCCTCTGTACATGTCCAAACCATCTCAATCTAGCCTCTCTGACTTTGTCTCCAAAACATCTAACATGTGCTGTCCCTCTGATGTACTCATTTCTGATCCTATCCATCCTCGTTACTCCCAAAGAGAACCTCAACATTTTCATCTCTGCTACCTCCAACTCTGACTCCTGTCTTTTCCCCAGGGCCACTGTCTCTAAACCATACAACATTGCTGGCCTCATCACCGTCTTGTACACTTTTCCCTTCATTCTTGCCGATACTCTCCTATCACACATCACAGGACACTTTTCTCCATCCATTCCAACCTGCCTGCACGCGCTTCTTCACCTCCTTTCCACACTCTCCATTGCTCTGGATTGTTGA
Organism: Plotosus lineatus; assembly: GCA_024760905.1. Classification (NCBI taxonomy): domain Eukaryota; kingdom Metazoa; phylum Chordata; class Actinopteri; order Siluriformes; family Plotosidae; genus Plotosus; species Plotosus lineatus. Next base: position 42,070,782 of record CM045732.1, on the reverse strand, counting down.
GCCTAAGTACTTAAAATCCTCCACCTTCTTTATCTCTGCCCCCTGTAACCTCAAAGTTCCTCTTGGGTCCTTGTCGTTCACACACATGTATTCTGTCTTACTAAGACTAACCTTCAATCCCCTCCTTTCCAGGGCATACCTCCACCTCTCTAGATTTTCCTCCACTTGGTCTCTGCTCTCACTACAGATCACTATGTCATCTGCAAACATCATAGTCCATGGAGATTCTTGTCTAACCTCGTCTGTTAGCCTGTCCATCACCATAGCAAACAAGAAGGGGCTGAGAGCTGACCCTTGATGCAGTCCCACCTCCACCTTGAACTCTTCTGTCACACCGACAGCACACCTCACCACTGTCTTACATCTATCATACATGTCCTGCACCACTCTAACATACTTCTCTGTCACTCCAGACTTCCTCATACAATACCACAGTTCTTCTCTCGGCACCCTGTCATATGCTTTCTCCAGATCCACAAAGGCACAATGCAGCTCCTTCTGACCTTCTCTGTACTTCTCTATTAACATCCTCAAAGCAAACACTGCATCTGTGGTGCTCTTTCTTGGCATGAAACCAAACTGTTGTTCCAAGTGGGATTGGACCCAAGTGGACCCAATTGGGTTGCACCAAAGTGATTATTCTTATTCTTATTATTAATATTATTACTACTATGACGACGTCTGAGATGTATTTTACAACATGTTCCATTTTAAAATTTACTGCTATGTAATAAGTTGCCCTTTACTTTACTTTATTTATTTACTGTATTTATTTATTTAGTTAGTTTTGTATATGGTGGCCATTAATGACACACAGAGTCAGTCTCTGGATGAGTTTATGTTCTGTATAATGAAGTTTAGAAAAACAGGGTAGAGGTGGTCAGGGCTTGTATGATGGAAAAGCTTGAAATAAAATCTGGATTATTATCAGTAAGATCATTAAAAATACATTCTTGAATGTATAAAACTTTTCAAATCAATTGAGAGATTCATTATTTTTATATTTATTTTTTAATTATTGAAAATGTGCTATGTTTGGTAAATAATAATTTAAAAAATAACGCGTCTCATTTCAACTGAAATGTGCTATTTCTGGGCAGCACAGTGCTTGCGTGGTTATTATCTTCACCTCACAGCAACAAAGTCTTGGGTTTGAGTCCTGGAGTGTTTCTCGCATTTTCTCCCTCTGCTTTTCTCGGATCCTCTGGCTTCCTCACACGGTCCAAATCTAAATCAATTAGTTCTAAATTGCCCCAGGTGTGAGTGTGAATGGTTGTTTTTGTGTTACTCTGAATTAATCTAGCAAGCTGGTCAGGGTGTGTCCCACATTTACCCACCCAGTCAGTGTCGACTGATATAGGCTCCATCCTAGTAGGATTAAGTAGTTTGGCAAATGAGTGATTGAGTGAATTTTTTTTTATTTTGGTGTCATGCAGCCACACAATATACTAGTCCTTCTAAAAAAATTAGCATATTGTGATAAAGTTCATTATTTTCTGTAATGTACTGATAAAAATTAAACTTTCATATATTTTAGATTCATTGCACACCAACTGAAATATTTCAGGTCTTTTATTGTTTTAATACTGATGATTTTGGCATACAGCTCATGAAAACCCAAAATTCCTATCTCATAAATAGTGATGGTCTGGGGTGCCATGTCACCTGCTGGTGTTGGTTCACTGTGTTTTATCAAGGGCAGGGTCAATGCAGCTCGCTATCAGGAGATTTTGGAGCACTTCATGCTTCCATCTGCTGAAAAGCTTTATGGAGATGAAGATTTCATTTTTCAGCACGACCTGGCACCTGCTCACAGTGCCAAAACCACTGGTAAATGGTTTACTGACCATGGTATTACTGTGCTCAATTGGCCTGTCAACTCTCCTGACCTGAACCCCATAGAGAATCTGTGGGATATTGTGAAGAGAAAGTTGAGAGACACCAGACCCAACACTGTGGATGAGCTTAAGGCCGCTATCGAAGCATCCTGGGCCTCCATAACACCTCAGCAGTGCCACAGGCTGATTGCCTCCATGCCACGCCGCATTGAAGCAGTCATTTCTGCAAAAGGATTCCCGACCAAGTATTGAGTGCATAACTGAACATAATTATTTGAAGGTTGACTTATTTTGCATTAAAAACACTTTTTTTATTGATCGGATGAAATATGCTAATTTTTTGACATAGGAATTTGGGGTTTTCATGAGCTCTATGCCAAAATCATCAGTATTAAAACAATAAAAGACCTGAAATATTTCAGTTGGTGTGTCTGGTGTGATGTGTGATAGGAGAGTATCGGTAAGAATGAAGGGAAAAGGAGTCAGTTGGAGGTAGCAGAGATGAAAATGTTGAGGTTCTCTTTGGGAGTAACGAGGATGGATAGGATCAGAAATGAGTACATCAGAGGGACAGCACATGTTAGATGTTTTGGAGACAAAGTCAGAGAGGCTAGATTGAGATGGTTTGGACATGTACAGAGGAGGGATAGTGAGTATATTGGTCGTAGGATGCTGAGGTTGGAACTACCAGGCAGAAGGCCCAGAGGAAGACCAAAGAGAAGATTTATGGATGTGGTGAAGGCGGACATGAAGGTCGTTGGAGTAAGAGTAGAAGATGCAGAGGATAGGGAGAGATGGAGGCAGATCATTTGCTGTGGCGACCCCTGAAGGGAACAGCCGAAAGGAAAAGAAGGTGTGTAATAAATCTAAATATATGAAAGTTAAATTTTTATCAGTACATTACAGAAAATAATGAACTTTATCACAATATGCTAATTTTTTGATAAGGACTAGTACTTCATGTTGTCCATGTGATCTAAATCAAACTGTAGATGGGCAGCAGTGTTCTTTTGGTAAATGTTTTTTTTGGTTCTTTTGTGCTGTTCAGAGGTCTGAGGGTGGACTCATTCACAATAATATTTATCCGTGTAAAAGAGGCCTTTAGTTGTTTAGACATTTCACTTGGTTCCTTTGAGACCTCACAGATTATTACATAAATTTATTAGATTATCATATACGACACTGCTTTATTTCCTTTTTATCTTCATTGGTCCTGAAGGTGTGATAAAAACATGAGAGTAACAGATGGAATGACCTTGACATGATGAAAGATTTTGGAGATGGTTTAATAGCATTTTCCAGTCTATGACATTGCAAACTACAATCATTCCCACATACACACAGAAGACCACGAGAGACCATTTAGATCAACCAGGTTACCCCATATGGGTGTTTTTTTGACTGTGGAATAAATCCAGAAGACCTGAAGGAAAGACAGGGAGAACATGCAAACTCCACACTGAAAAGCTGAATCTGAGACTCAAACCCAAAACTTTCTTGCTGTGAAGCGGATGTGTTAACCACAACGCCACCTTGCCGCCCTCTTTTCCAACCTGATAAGCATTAATAACTAAGGTCCCCAGAAGTCTCCTTTGTTTGTGCCATGTTACACATTCAGATGTGAAGGTCACACCAGATGTAATAGATGTAATTATGATGAGCATCCCAGCCTGACGGACCTAGGGTTAACGAACATTGGCAATGGTCAATCGACGATGAGTGTGAACTGCAGATGTGGAAAGGTCTGCAAGAACAGCCGAGGTCTTAAGATTCACCAGACTCGGATGAAGTGTTTAGAGGGAGAGCAAGCGTCACAACGCACAGGGAACACACCTGGTGAGACGCAGGAGGAGCCAGGCCCGGAGATACCCCACAGAGCCAGGAACCTCCAAGTACCGCAACCAATTCCTCAGAACAGACTTCCGGTGAGGGTTCGAGTCAATTGGCCGCAGGCCTGCAAGACGGCAGTCTGGCAGCAGTTCGACGGGGATGTGGACTCTGTGTTAGAGGCAACAGCGAGGGGCAACGCGGACTGAAGACTTCAAACAATGACCATAATCATCGTTAGTCTGGCTGTGGAAAGGTTCGGAGTAGTGGAGAAGAGGACGGAAAGAGCACCCTTCACCATGAACCAGAGAGCAACAAAAATCCAACGGATCCGGCAGGAGCTCAAGTCCCTTCAGAGGCAGCACAAGGAGGCAAGCGAGGAGCAACGCCCCCCCCTTGGTAGAGCTGCGAACCATCTTGAGAAAGAAGCTGTTGACTCTCCGAAGAGCTGAGTGGCACCGGCGGAGGCGAAAGGAAAGAACCAGGAAGCGGGCATCCTTCATTGCCAACCCCTATGGCTTCACCAAGCAACTCTTGGGACAGAAGCGTGGAGGGCGATTGACTTGCTCCAAGGAAGAGATAGATCGGCACATCCAGATCACCTATAGCGATCCTGACAGGCAGCAGGAGCTGGGCCATTGCAACACCCTAATACAACCATCACCCCCCACGAAGGAGTTTGATGGAAGAGAGCCGCTCCTTAAAGAGGTACAGGATGTTGTGAGAAAAGCCCGAACCAGTTCAGCTCCCGGGCCAAGTGGAGTGCCATACAAGGTTTATAAGAACTGTCCCCTGTTACTGAAGCGGCTATGGAAGATCTTGAAAGTCATCTGGAGAAGAGGGAAGGTGGCGCAGCAGTGGCGATATGCTGAGGGAGTCTGGATCCCAAAGGAAGAAAATTCCAAGAACATCGACCAATTCAGGATTATTTCCTTGCTGAGTGTGGAAGGGAAAATCTTCTTCAGCATAGTAGCAAGGCGGTTGACCGACTTTCTCTCCAGCAACAGCTACATCGACACCTGCGGCATATCTGGGGTGCCAGGTTGCCTGGAGCATACGGGAGTGGTGACCCAGCTCATCAGAGAAGCTCGGGAGAACAAAGGAGACTTGGCAGTGCTTTGGCTTGACCTCGCTAACGCCTATGGATCCATCCCACACAAGCTGGTCCAAGCAACCTTGGAGAGGCATCATGTGCCAGGCCAGGTCGCACAACTCATTATGGACTACTACAATCAGTTCAGTATGAGAGTGTCAGCAGGGCTTGTAACATCAGATTGGCACAGAGTCGAGGTTGGGATCATCACAGGCTGTACCATCTCCGTGATCCTTTTTGCCTTGGCAATGAACATGCTAGTCAAGTCTGCTGAAACTCAGTGTCGGGGCCCAAAGTCTGCAACGGGAGTGCGGCAACCACCAATCAGGGCATATATGGACGATCTTACCATCACCACTGAGTCAGTACCAGGAAGCATGTGGATTCTGCAAGGGCTGGAAGAGCTGTCTAGATGGGCAAGAATGAGGTTTAAGCCGGAGAAATCGCGGTCACTGGTGCTGAAGAGGGGCAAAGTTGTGGACAGGTTCCGCTTCAGCATCGGTGGGGCACCAATCCCAACTGTCTCTGAAAAACCAGTGAAGAGTCTTGGCAAGGTGTTCAACAGCAGCCTTAAGGATTCAGCATCCATTCAAGAAACCTGTCAGGAGCTGGAGAGCTGGTTGAGAACAGTGGACCGGTCTGGGCTACCCGGGAAGTTCAAGGCCTGGATTTATCAACATGGCATCCTGCCCAAAGTGCTGTGGCCTCTACTCATCTACGAGGTTCCAATTTCGATCGTGGAGGGCCTAGAGAGGAAGGTTAGCAGTTTCCTCAGGAGGTGGCTGGGTCTGCCTAGGAGTCTTAGTAGCATCGCTCTCTATGGACGCAACACCAAGCTCCAACTGCCTCTGAGATCACTAGAGGAGGAGTTTAAGGTGACAAAGGCAAGAGAAGTGATGATGTACCGGGACTCCAGCGACCCTAAGGTGGCCCAGGCAGGGGTCAGAGTGAAAACCGGGAGGAAGTGGAGAGCCGATGAAGCTGTCACACACGCTGAATTGCGGATACGACACAGAGCCCTGGTCGGAGCAGTGACCCACGGTAGGGCTGGTCTGGGAACATGTACAACGCCACAGTATGAGAAGGCCAAGGGGAAGGAGAGACGGCGATTGGTGCAGGAGGAGGTGAGGGCAGAAGTGGAGGAGAGGAGGAGCAGCAGAGCAGTCGGCCTAAGGCAGCAGGGTGCCTGGACAAGGTGGGAGCAGGCCATGGAACGAAAAGTCACATGGGCAGAGCTTTGGCGGGCAGAGCCGCACCGAATAAAGTTCCTTGTCCAAGCAGTCTATGACATTCTGCCCAGTCCATCAAACCTCTCCATTTGGGGTAGAATAGAGTCTCCCAACTGCCCGCAGTGCCCAGGCAGAGGCACGTTGGAGCACATTCTGAGCTGCTGTCCAGTAGCCCTTGGGCAGGGGTGGTACACCTGGCGCCACAACCAGGTTCTGAAACCCAGTGCGGAAGTCATCAGCATGGGAATCAGCAAAAGCAGCAGACGGTCCTGCCCCACCACTCAGTTGATCACCTTTGTGAAGGCGGGTGAGAAGTTGGGAAAAACTGCAGGAGCCAGGAACCCATCGGGGCTACTGGCAACCGCAAAAGACTGGCAGCTGTCTGTTGACCTGGAGAAACAACTCAAGTTCCCCCAGTGTATTGTCTTAACCACCCTGAGGCCAGACATCCTTCTGGTGTCAAAAGAGACAAAGAGCATCATCTTGATGGAGCTCACCGTGCCATGGGAGGACCGACTGGATGAGGCCCATGAGAGAAAGAAGACCAAATATGAAGATCTGGTCGTAGGCTGCCGTAAGCAGGGCTGGAAGGCACAGTGTATGCCCATCGAGGTTGGCTGCAGAGGGTTCGCAGGCCAATCACTCTATAAAACCTTGAGTGTGCTGGGCATTACGGGGATAGAGAGGAGAAGAGCCATCAAGAGGATCACTGAGGAAGCAGAGAAAGCCTCGAGATGGCTGTGGATTAGGAGAGGAGATCCATGGAAAGCAAAAGCCACCTGAACACAAGTCGGGTCTGATCAACCATGGCTGGGTCGCCTGGGCGAGGGTGTCTGATGTTGAAAGACCCGAAACATCCGAGGACCTCAGGTTACATCACTGATGATGTGTTCAGGAGCATCCTAGAGATGTATCATAACAATATTAATCCCATAAGGGAAATTATTGCCTCATGTAATCCCTCTAAAATGAACACACACACACACACACACACACACACACACACACACACACACACACACACACACACACACACACACACACACACTAGCAGCAGCGGGCTGCCATACACATTGGAGGCGCCCGGGGAGCATCTAGGGGTTAGGTGCCTTGCTCAAAGGCACTTCAGCCATGAATGTAGAGGAAGGAAAGCTGGAGCTCACTCCCCCACCACCACACACTTTTCTTCCTGGATTTGGAATCAAACCAGCGACCTTTCAATCCCAAAGCCATTTCTCTAATCATTACACTACGGCTGCCCTAAAACAAGTAACTTGCCTTTTTTTTGTATTGTAATAATCCAACTAGAGAAATTATTATAAATTATTATTCATAATAATATATTAAAAACCCCCAACTGATCAAATCAATTGAGATTTGTGTGAGCCAGATGGCAAGTGAAGATGTATTTTCAAGCGCAAGATTTTTATGTATCTGTATATGTATATGTATATATGTCTCTCAGAGGATTAGATTTTAAAATATGTCTTTTTTTGGGCTCTCTGAGTCAAAAAGGATCCCGACCCCTGGTCTATGGTTGAGGTTCATGTAAAAGAACCATTGCTGACTTTCAATAAGTGTAGCTGCATAGCTGCCAGCGTGCTTCTGCCGTGCGATGGCCTGGTGAGCTGTGTGTACTCTGCTATCACCCAGAGTCAGCTGGGATGGGTGCCAGCCTCCATGTGACCATAATTAGGATTAAATGGTGACAGAAAATGAATGAATGACTGACTGTCTATGGTGAGAGGCATGTAAAAGAACCATTGCTGACTTTCGTAAAGTGTAGGCTGCAAAGCCGTCAGCGTGTTTCTGTCCCTTGCTAAAGGGTTGTGACAGGAAGGGCATCCAACTGATCCGCTTGAATTACCAAAAATATGTGGGAGGGGTTATAAGTGACCTTGCACAGATCCTTTTAAACATAAAATAAGCGCTTTGCTCCAATAAGCGCCCCCCTCCCCCGCCCCCAATATTTTTGATCTTACGTCTAATAATCGTCCATGTGTACTGGGAGCAAAATGGTATATCAAACTCACCAATTTTATTCAATCAATCTCTGTAACAGGAAAACAAGGCGTTCACTGCCTGTAAAAGTGAGTTTACACGGTATTTAAAGACCCCCTGCCACTGGAGAATGTCTATAATGTTCATTAGTGACAACACATTTAATCGTTCCGCTGTGCTTTAAAAAACCAGGAAAATATTTTGCTGTGTTCTCTTGGTAAATGTCCAACAAGATGAACCATTAGAAACTGCTACAGCAAAACTATGGCATGCTCTGAATGAATGGAGCGATGAGCCAGATATGGACTTATCAGAAAGTGATGAGTATTTTTCACTAGATTCTCCTGCTCACTAACTTCACACATTTAAAGAGGTTCCTGGCCATGTCCTTTTCAACAGTGCCATGGACTAAAGTTGACCTTTGTGTTGATTGGTTCAATGTGCCATGTACTAAAGTTGACATTCATGTTGATTGGCTCGATTTTACATCGGGGAAAATATTTAAAGGAACAGCACCAGGAGGGAAAATTAAAGGGTCTTTTTTTTTTAATTATGCTGTTTTCTATTTATTTTCAGCTTTCATGTAAGTAGTTTGGTTGATACCACCAAAAGAATGACACAAATACCAGTAAAACTCTTTTATTGTTCAGTTATTATTCATGTCTTCCACCTCTATGGTAATAAGCACTTACCGTTTCACTCCGCTGGTAATATTTTAATAAGCGCCCACACACTCCAATTTTTTAAGCGCCTGGGTGCTTATCACATCGATACAGTATATTATTTTTGGTTCATTACATAAAACTATTTTCATACTATCAGTGGAAAAAATGCAGCATTTAACTTTATTAGTTTTAAGTTTACAGTTGTCTCATTATTTAAAGTCTTAATGAGTTACACCTGTATATACAGGTGACCCGTGCGGCATTTGATATATGGTTTGTAAATCTTTTCAATAATGTTATCATACGGTATAGATAAATGTATGAATTTAACTTTTGAGTGTGTGAATAATAGTATATCTGGATTTCCCCCTTAATTGCAGCCAAATTGCCAAACATCCAGAAGATGGCAAAGAGGATGGTAGTGTTGTTTGGCGCCATGTGTGTGAACAGACTTTTAGTGTTATGAACACCAACAAAGCATCCCACAGAGCCCAATGGAGTGATGAACACCACGAATCTGTTCTGAGAACCACAGCAGAATTACCACCAGGCTTCGATGCACTGGCAATGTTAATATTTTGATATTAATTTTAATTTATATGTTAATATAAAAAGGGTATGTTCATATTTTAATGCTTTTTTCTGTTTGTTTGACATGTACTGTTAAAAAATGCATTATTTTTTTATCGTATCTTGTGCTGACCCGGCCCATTTGTCAAATTTTAAAAGTCAGTGTGGCCCCGAGTCAACCCCTTGTTCTATATGGTTTATATTTTTATCTGGTTTATACAAATACAAAACTGAACTGAATTAAGATGTGGAACTTCACAACTCATGATGCTTTCAGAGATGGTACTAGATGTGCGACACTTGTGCGATATATCCGTGATGCATGTGTGATATGTATAAAGTTGACATCAGCCCTGCAGTATTCTCTGCGCAGCAATGTTACTGTATGTGAGGTTGTTTTTGGTAAGTGACATTGACTGTCAAAAAAGTCAGGAAAGTAGCTCAATTCCCACCTGTTATACATCAATTAAGTCAAAATATATTTCATTACAGACGCTCCCCTACTTACGAACATTCGTTTTACAAACATCCGGAGATACGAACATCTGGTACGAGGTTGAAAGTGAAAGTGAAATGAAATTGAAGAACAAGTAGTAATAGAAATGGAATAAAATCTATAGAAAGATATATTATAAATATAACTATGAAATATGATTAAACATTGTCCTGAGGTACACGGGGCGTGGCTGACGTGCTTTCCACCGGAGGTCCCAGCAGAACGATACATTTCGGAACTCCTGCCAAAAGTTTCAAAGAAGAAACAAATTGACTCCAGTATCATAATGAACTGGATAAGAATGAAACTCTCTAAATCTGATCAGCTCCGCTGTGCTTGAGAGGAACCAGGAGTTTAAACACGGGACATAATGATATTGACAATGTGATGATTGTGGAGAGAGAGAGCGAGCAAGAGGTTAAAAGGTTTCTAAGTGTTTAATTTCATGTCCCCCACTGGTATGAACTTTCTGCCTGTGAGCTGGTAATGTGCACTCAAGATTCAGCACGTCTTGCACCGTTCCAGCAACGCGCAGCCTGAAGCGCATGCGTGGCGGCCGCACACCTCCAGATCCCACACAGATAACTTAATTATCTGGACCAGGAACAGTGGGTTAAATTGTGTGGCTTGGCGATGCTGAGTGGTTTTGATGTGCAGGATGTTTACTGTGGTGTCACGGGAGGAATGGTGTCATTAACATATTTGTGATGGTCATGATTAAACACCATAAAGACTTTATAAAGCTTCAGGCGTGGGCAGCAGGTTGAGTCGAGTCGGATCAACGTGGGGCTGAGCAAGACACAAACCATGAATCATATTGGGAAATGATTCACAAATAATCCACCAATCAAACAGAATTATCTAGGAAGCATTACGCACACTTCGACTAAATAAATAAATAAATAAAACAGATTATCTTCATGTCAAAGTTTGATTATAGTTCTCCGGTGTTTCTTCCAAGGGCAACCAGAAGCTGATCAGTTCAACTGTCCAGTTGTAGTGTCACCCATGTGTGTGTGTGAATGTGAGTGAGAGAGAGAGAGAGAGAGAGAGAGAGAGAGAGAGAGTGTATACAGTACAAACTCGTATAGGTTACTTATCCAAGATTTAAACATATGTTCCCCTTTAAAGAATGCCCTATAACAACTTACAAACAAATTCATCTAATGAACAACCATCGGGAACCTAACTCGTTCGTAAGCTGGGGAGCGTCTGTCTTGAGCCAGTGATTGTAAATGGATCATCCTGCTAAACTTTCAAGCAAAATTCTGAAGAGTAGACATTTTTTAAACATCTAATCAGGTAGTATAAACATTGTGTCTCTAAAATCCCAATTTCCAGTTAATCACCAAGCCTTTAATATCACTTAATTTGTAATTAGACTTAAAAAGACACTAACAGCTTATTTTGCCTCGGTTCAATATATCCACCCATTAGGTATAGACTCATCACCAATACGGGCGATCCACAACTTACGTGGTTCTCAGTGACACTAAATACAATGGGGCCAATAAGTATTGGTCAACGTAAAAATGTACAAGTTCACCCATTTAAAAGGATAAGAGAGGTTTGTAATTTTCATCATAGGTACACATCAAGCTTGAGAGCCAGAATGTAAAAAAAAAAATCCAGGAAATCACATTGTATGATTTTTAAACAATTTATTTGTGAAAGTTACTTTTAATACTTTGTAATGTAGCCTTGGTTGGCAATGACAGAGGTCAAACGGTTCCTGTAGTTCTTGTCCAGGTCTACACACACTTTAGTTGGTATTTTGTCCCACTCCTCTGCACAGATCTTCTCTAGAGCTGTGATGTTTGAGGGCTGTCGCTTGGCAACTCAAAGTTTTAACTCCCTCCACAGGTTTTCGATTGGATTGAGGTCTGGAGACTGGCTAGGGACCTTGATATGCTTTTTACGGAGCCACTCCTTGGTTTTCTTGGCTGTGTGCTTTGGATCGTTATCATGCTGGAAGACCCAGCCATGTTTCATCTTTAATGCTCTGACCGAGGGAAGGAGGTTTTTACCCAAAATGTCACAATACTTGGCCCCATTCATGTTGCCATTGATACGGTGCAGTCTTCCTGTCCCTTTTGCAGAGAAGCATCCCCAAAGCATGATGTGTCCACCCTCATGCTTCACAGTACGTATGGTGTTCTTGGGATGCAACTCAGCATTCTTCTTCCTCCAAACACAGCGAGTGCTGTTTAAACCAAAAAGTTCAATTTTGGTCTCATCTGACCACATCACATTCTCCCAATCCTCCTCTGGATCATCCAGATGGTCTTTCGCATATTTCAGACGGGCCTTTACATGTTTTTTGTTTAGTAGGGGAATTTTTCGGGCAATGCAGGATTTTATCTCATGACGACGTAGTGTGTCAGGTATTGTCATCTTTGTGACGGTGGTTCCTGCCGTCTTCAAATCAATGACCAGTTCCTGCCGTGTAGTTCTGGGCTGATTACTCACTGTTCTCAGGATCCTTTGAACCCCACGAGGTGAGATCTTGCATGGAGCGCCACTCCTTGGGAGGTTGTCAGTGATGTTATACTTCTTCCATTTTCTAATAATGTTTCCAACTGTTGATCTTTTCTCACAAAGTTGTTTACCAATTGTAGTTTGACTCATCCCAGCTTTGTGCAGTTGTACAATTTTATCTCTGGTGTCTTTGGGAAGCTCTCTGGTCTTGGTTATGGTGAAGACTGCAGTCTGACAGTTTGAAGGTGTGTGCAGGTTTAAAGGTGTCTCTTATGCATCTAATCAGTTCAAACAGGTGTCATTCACACTGTTAACGAGTGGGGGACGAAATAATGTTTGTTTTCTAGCTGCCCAATGCTTATTGGCCTCCCATTTTCACAAATAAATTGTTTAAAAATCATACAATGTGATTTCCTGGATTTTTTAACAGTCTGTCTCTAAAGCTTGATGTGTACCTATGATGAAAATTACAAACCTCTCTTATCTTTTTAAATGGGTGAACTTGCTCATTTTTACATTGCCCAATACTTATTGGCCCCACTGTATATGTACGTAAGAAAATAGAGAAGGATTCGAAGTTATGACACTCTGTTCGTAAGCTCCTACAACGCGTTGTAGTTTTTGACACGGAGTGCATATGACTACACAGCTGCGCGGTCATCAGCATCGTCTATTTTGTCTTGAGGCGTGTCATAGTGTAGATTGTCTGTGTTTGTACTCTTTTTTTGCATTATGGCCACAAAAAAGAAAGCAGGATCTTCTGGAGAAGCTGTTCCAGGAAAGCCATTACAATGGAAACGAAGCTGGATATTATTAAAAGGTCGGAAAAAAGAGAGAAACCAACCATTTATTTTATTTCAATTGAAATGTCTATTTTAATTATCTGTACTGTTTTCCCATAAATATGAAGTATAATGCATTGATTTAGAGATTATGGGGATATTTAGAGGTAAAAAAATCAGACTTGTGTGGAATTCCGGGTTACGACGCATCATAGCAACAGAGTAACTCGTAACGTGACTCGAGGACTGCCTGTACTACAGATTTAATTCTATCAGATCCTGAGGACACGAAAAGGTGGAAAAATTTAAAGGTTTGAAAGAGGCCACTGAGCACTACAGTCACCTCAAACACCCCATGTTATTACTGAACTTGTAACCCAACCAAATACAACACAATTAAAACATGTAGGTCTTCATAAAGTAACAAAAAAAAAAACCCAGCACAATTGAACAAACAAATCAGAAACAGTACAAACAATTAGATTACCAACTCACCATTACAGGAAAATATCTATTCATGATAGAATCGGTCTCCATTTACTTACTGTACATACGACTATAACATATTACTGTATATTATACAAGTATACATGAATATTTATAGCATTACTTTTATGTAATTCTGATAGAGACACCAAATTATTGCAACAGATTCCTGATATGCATCAACATACATGATGTATAAGGCTTGATTCTGATTCAATGCTGTGGATAGAAATAAAACATTTCAACAATCAGTTTCTATTCAAACACACACACATACATACATATATATATATATATATATATATATATATATATATATATATATATATATATATATATATATATATATATATATATATATGGGGCAGTGGTGGTCTAGTGGTATAAGGCACTGGATCGCTGATCCAAAGGTTGGGAGTTCGAGTCCCACTCTCCACAAGGTTGCCCCCCCCCCCCGTCCCCCGTCCCCAGGGCAGCTGACTGGGTTATCAAAGGCCGGCCATGTCTCTCACTGTCTATGGTGTGAGGCATGTAAAAGAACCATTGCTGACTTTTGACAAGAGTAGGCTGCAAAGCCGTCAGCGTGTTTCCGCCCTGCGATGGCCTGGCGAGCTGTCCAGGGTTTACTCTGCCCTCGCACTGAGTTGGCTGGGATGGGTACCAGCCTCCCCACGACCCTAACCCTAATTAGAATGAAACGGTTACAGAAAATTATATATAATATATATATATAATTATATACATATACATATATATGTGTGTGTGTGTGTGTGTGTGTGTGTATGTATATATATATATATATATATATATATATATATATATATATATATATATATATATATATATATGTGTGTGTGTGTGTGTGTGTGTGTATATATATATACACACACACACACACACACACACACACACACACACACACACACACGGTGGTAGCTTGACTTACGAAATTAATCTGTTCCGAGGGTGAGCTCGTAAGTCAAAATGTTCCTTAGATAAAACAAAAAAATCCCATAGGAAATAATAGAAAACCAATTAATCCATTCCAACCCCCTCCCAAACTCATATAACCTGCCACAAACACATATTTGACCTAGTATATTAAAGATAAACATAAAAACAACAAATATTTAATCATACATGTACATTAACATAAATAATAATTAACAATAAATAATAATAAAACAGGAATAAACTAAGTCAACTAACCCGTCCGATCATCGACTGTGGCAAAGATGTCACATGGGCAGGCATGGGGGGGTGCATAACAGAGGAGGAGGAGAATTTTGTGCATGTGCACACTGCGAATGCCAGCAAGGAAAGGCTTATGGTGAGCTCCCACAAGGCCAGTGCTTCTCAAATAGTGGGGCACGCCCATGATGCCAGGGGGGTGTGTGTATGACCCTAGGAAACCTGCTTTTTTTTGCCATACTGAACTAGAATTAACTGTAGCTCGTATCATGGAAAATTCATTATAAAAGACACTCATAAGTCAAGGTACCACTGTATATGATTGCATGTTGGTGGGATGCTGCTGGCTTTTGATTGTCCATTTTAGGTTCAGGTGGTCATTTTTCTACTTCATGTAAGGTTGATTGTTGTACTTGTCTTAAGTTTGTGGCATCACATGTAATCAGTAACCAGAAGGTAAACATGCAAAATTTCATCCCCACCAGCACATCCACACATAATGAGGTCAAAGATAAAATAGTTTTATTTGGAGTCTCATAGTAAAGGTATGCCTCAACTTGCAAGACGACTGTTGGCAGTATGTACAACATACCTGTAATTTCCATGGAATGGAATAAAAGCACGATGTTTCATACACTCTTTCAAATGAAACCAAAAACATTCCCTAGGCAGGCAAGATCGCGGGGAAGATTATTCCATCAAGACGATTACATGTAGGAGTATACAGTGCCACGTACTATGAACTGAAATGAACAAAATTACATAGACATTTAGGAAAAAAAACACCTTCTTTTTAACTACACATCATCATTCAACATCACCTGTATTAAAAAGTCGTCCTGTTTTTGGCAAAGACGATTAAAAATCCAAGTTCCAGAGCTATGAGACAGCATATGGAAAAGTCGAGGTCAGCTACTTCCACTTGTAATCTCAGGCAAACAGAGCACATGAAACAAAATACAGCCCCAACATTCCATTAAATAAACAAATTAAGCAATAGATATTCACTGGGGAAAAAAGGGACACACACACACACACACCAGTCTTCCACACCAGGATCGTACAGCCAACATACGCTTGTGTTCTTTCAAAAAGCACCATTGTATATCTTATGGAAAATTAGAAATATTACAAATGTAAATAACTTTTTATTAAATGCCTATTTTCCTGTTTCTATCTCAGCTCGTTTGGGAAAAACAATGGTTGGTGCTTTACATTGCTTGCCGCATGACTACTTGAAGAGACTGAAAAATATCGCAGTCTTAAAACTGCCAAGCTGCCACACCTTGGAGAAAAATGAAGCTTTGTTTGATCCACACACAAAGTGGCATCAGTGTTAAGAGACGAAAGTTTCACGGGGAAACTTTCACGCCTTTCTCGGGACACTTCCCAGGTTTCTGAACACGCAGGGAAAAAGAGAACAGGAGATGAAACAGGTTGGAGGAGGGGGAGATGGAGAGGGGCGAGGATGGAGGAGAGAGTCTGACAGGCAGGATGGATGGATGTGTCTAACTGGGCTCCATACGCAGCTTCTTTCTGGTGGGAGGCTCCTCAGGCTCAGACTCTGAGCTGGAATCAGAACCGCCATCAAAGGCAGAAACAGCACTGCCTTTTGGGTTGGTATACAAGCTGCTGTCTGATGAGTAGCTGGCCTGCAGCTGCGTGTTCCCCTTGGCTTTTTCTAGAGCACGGACTGATGTGGTGAAGAAAAACACGGGGGGGGGGGGGGGGGTTAGAACTTATTTTTAATTTGAACACAACAAAGCAATCTGAATAAATGAAAATTTGCAAGGTTCCATAAAACTGGTGTTCTTTATTTATTCTTTTCACCTCTTTTCTTTTATATATATATATATATATATATATACACACACATACACATACATACTAGTCCTTCCCCAAAAATTAGCAGATTGTGATAAAGTTCATTATTTTCTGTAATGTACTGATAAAAATTAAACTTTCATATATTTTAGATTAATTGCACACCAACTGAAATATTTCAGGTCTTTTATTTTTTTTTATACTGATGATTTTGGCATACAGCTCACGAAAACCCAAAATTCCTATCTCAAAAAATTAGCATATTTCATCTGACCAATTAAAAAAGTGTTTTTAAGACAAAAAAGTCAACCATCAAATAATTATGTTCAGTTATGCACTCAATACTTGGTCGGGAATCCTTTTGCAGAAATGACTGCTTCAATGCGACATGGCATGGAAGCAATCAGCCTGTGGCACTGCTGAGGTGTTATGGAGGCCCAGGATGCTTCGATAGCGGCCTTAAGCTCATCCACAGTGTTGGGTTTGGTGTCTCTCAACTTTCTCTTCACAATATCCCACAGATTATCTATGGGGTTCAGGTCAGGAGAGTTGGCAGGCCAATTGAGCACAGTAATACCATGGTCAGTAAACCATTTACCAGTGGTTTTGGCACTGTGAGCAGGTGCCAGGTCGTGCTGAAAAATGAAATCTTCATCTCCATAAAGCTTTTCAGCAGATGGAAGCATGAGGTGCTCCAAAATCTCCTGATAGCTAACTGCATTGACCCTGCCCTTGATAAAACACAGTGGACCAACACCAGCAGCTGACATGGCACCCCAGACCATCACTGACTGTGGGTACTTGACACTGGACTTCAGGCATTTTGGCATTTCCTTCTCCCCAGTCTTCCTCCAGACTCTGGCACCTTGATTTCCAAATGACATGCAAAATTTGTTTTCACCTGAAAAAAGTACTTTGGACCACTGAGCAACGGTTCAGCGCTGCTTCTCTGTAGCCCAGGTCAGGCACTTCTGCCGCTGTTTCTGGTTCAAAAGTGGCTTGACCTGGGGTATTGCGGCACCTGTAGCCCATTTCCTGCACATGCCTGTACACGGTGGCTCTGGATGTTTCTACTCCAGACTTGGTCCACTGCTTCCACAGGTCCCCCAAGATCTGGAATCGGCCCTTCTTTCACTTTTTCCTTCCCACAGACGTCCCACTGAGGTGCCTTGACACAGCACTCTGGGAACAGCCTATTCGCTCAGAGATTTCTTTCTGTGTCTGACCCTCTTGCTTAA
Source organism: Plotosus lineatus (assembly GCA_024760905.1). Taxonomy (NCBI): domain Eukaryota; kingdom Metazoa; phylum Chordata; class Actinopteri; order Siluriformes; family Plotosidae; genus Plotosus; species Plotosus lineatus. The sequence goes on along the minus strand of CM045732.1, from coordinate 42,053,064 downwards.
GGGTGTCAACGATGGCCTTCTGGACAGCAGTCAGGTCGGCAGTCTTACCCATGATTGCAGTTTTGAGTAATGAACCAGTCTGGGAGTTTTTAAAAGCATCAGGAATCTTTTGCAGGTGTTTAGAGTTAATTGGTTGATTCAGATGATTAGGTTAATAGCTCGTTTAGAGTACCTTTTCATGATATGCTAATTCTTTGAGACAGGACTTTTTGGCTTTCATGAGCTGTATGCCAAAATCATCAGTATTAAAACAATAAAAGACCTGAAATATTTCAGTTGGTGTGCAATGAATCTAAAATATATGAAAGTTTAATTTTTATCAGTACATTACAGAAAATAATGAACTTCATCACAATATGCTAATTTTTTGAGAAGGACTAGTGTGTGTATGTATATATATATATATATATATATATATATATATATATATATATATATATATATATATATATATATTACACACGACTCCTCGATATTGGCTCCTCTGTACATGACTTAAGAACAATTTTGATAAACAGTCCAGTAGATTTAATTTTAGAGTCCCCTGCCCCCAGTAAATGTCCGATCATTCGGCAGGTGTGAATTAATTCTGATGTAATTATTTTCCGATGGTAAACCATGTGAAATCCTGTGGTGCTACTGAAATTTGAATAAAAACCTCACACTTACCCTGCTGCTCTAGCAAAGCATTCTGTTTCTTCAGGTCATCGATATCTTGTTGGTGTGTGTGGTTCTTGCGACGCATATACTGGATATACTCTGTGGCTTTGTCTAAAATCTGCGCTCGGGAAGCCTGTTTGACAAAGTTCTGTCACACATCTGAATCATGACAATAGGTTCAATTATGTACAACAATTATTTTCCTCAGGCCTGGTGAATATTTCTGAATATTCAGGAATATCCACCGAACCTGAGGCCAATAACTGTTTTAGTATATACTACACGGGAACATAAGAAAAGCAACTAAAACAACATTGAGATTTTCTTTAGCCATTTTCCTTTATCAGGGGTTGCCACAGCGAATGATTCGCACGTTTGATTTGGCATAGGTTTTTACGTCGAATGCCCTTCCTGACACAACTCTTTAGCAAGTGACAGAAACACGCTGATGGCTTTGCAGCCTACTCGTTTTACAAAAGTCAGCAATGGTTCTTTTACATGCTTCTCACCATAGACAGTGAGAGACATGGCCGGCCTTTGATATCCCAGTTAACTGCGCTGGGGGGACAGTGACAACCTTGTGGAGAGTGGGACTCAAACCTCAAACCTTTGGCTCAGCAATCCAGCGCCCTATACCACTGCCCACAACTAAAACAACATTGTTAAGGTTTAATCCTCTATGACGGTTGCAGGAAGGCTGGATATATCTCAGCCGACACTGGGCGAAGGTACACCTGAACAGCTCACCAGATCATTGCAAAGCATGCTATGGTTTCGTTTTTACATTTTTTATTGACTGAAGCACGATTCCATTGCTTCTGAGTGGATAATTTACTACCACATGCCAAAGACGAGGGGAGTGTCGCTAGTTATTTTATCGCCTTCCCCTGAGGTTTGAGGTGCAAACTGATTTAGTTTACTATTATCCAAGCAAAAAAATCACTCTTAAATGAGACTTTAATAGTTCAGTTCATTTTCTGTAACCGCTTAATCCTAATTTTGGGTCAAGGGAGGCTGGTGTCCATCCCAGCCAACTTCGGGCGAGGGCAGAGTACATCCTGAACAGCTCGCCAGGCCATCGCAGGGCGGAAACCCGCCGACGGCTTTGCAGCCTACTGTTTACAAAAGTCAGCAATGGTTCTTTTACATGCCTCACACCATAGACAGTGAGAGACGTGGCCGGCCTTTGATAACCCAGTTAGCTGCACTGGGGGGGACAGTGGCAACTTTGTGGAGAGAGGGACTCGAACCCCTAACCTTTGGATCAGCGATCCAGCGCCCTATACCACTACACCACAACTGCCCCCTACTTTAATAGTTTATTTACTTATTTTTAAGCCATGAAAGATGAAAGCAAGCTTCTCGTGCAGGCAGGTGGAATCTACCGCACTGCATAACGGTGACCATTACAGAGCCTTTACAGAGCTGTGGTGTAACTGTGCAGAAATATATCGAAAGATGAGAGATTTCCTTTTGGCTTTTTCCCTTTTATCAGGGGTCGCCACAGCGAATGATTCGCACGTTTGATTTGGCATAGGTTTTTACGTCGGATGTCCTTCCTGACACAACCCTTTAGCAAGGGACAGAAACAAGCTGACAGCTTTGCAGATAAGTTAAAAGATTTTCATTAGTTTATATTTGCATATTTTTACTTTGAGAGGTGCTCCAGGCCTAATTAAAGCTCCATTTCATTCCATCACCCATACTGTTTTTTTTTGCTGTATGGAAACCGGTGCTGATCCCAGCGCGCTCTGGAAAAAGCTCGGGTGTACCCAGATAAACTCAGAGACTGCAAACCAAGCAGATCGCGCTGTTCCCATGTAGTACATATTAAATACAATTAGCAAGAAAACAATAATCATTACACTTCTAAAGGTTAAAAAGTTTAGTAAATACAATTTGCATCAAACAACTGTGAATTTTGTTATACATGCCAGATACACATTCATCCTAATTTACTGGAAAACAGAACTCCATCATTAATTAAAAAAACCCCAAAGGACTTCAAATAAATTCAACAGTATAAAATGTTTTTGTATTATAAAATATTTGGTGGCCTGGTTAAACCACTAAACTGTTCTATCTGCTTGGATTTAAATAAACAAATATTTCAGAGCCTTTGATTGGATAATTTCTACAACGATTAATATGCTTCAGCTCTCAATCACTTTAACAGTAACTGTTGCAGTGGGTCACCGTGTTACAGGGCATATCCCGTGGTCCAGCACTGTAACTAGGATTTTTCGAGGGTAGTAAATACAATCCATGCAAATTATTTAAACCTTCAGTTGTTACATTACTCAGATTAGTGATTTGTTAACAGCAGGTAAATTATACCATCACTAGCTATTAACAGTATCAACTGTTACCGGGCAAAACTGCGCAACTTCATGCTTCCTTCTGTTGGATGTCCAGCTTCTGGAGTGAAGGTAAGCTAAGATTCCTGTTTACCATGTTGCTATGCATAATATTGGAAATACAAACGTTAGTAAGATATTCCACAAGAGTTGGTGTGCTCCTGTAACATGGGCTATGCGGCCTGAGCTAAAAAGGCATGTTTACCCCCCCAGAACGGCATTAATTTTGTGACAAAATCATTTTATCCAGTTTGTTTTATTTGTCTTGGGATTCCTTCATGTGTCCAGAGGACGCTATGCTTACATGGAACAAAGAACCAAAATGTTGACAGGAACAGCATTTATTGATGTTTTTAGAAGTATGTCAAAGACTTGTTTTGGCAGATGTGTTTTGTTTCCGTTGGGCTTGCATTGTAACTTGGTACTTGAGTTTACTTGCTAATAATGAGTACAGTAGGCTCTTGACTGTTCGTGGTTTTGCACTCGCACCCCCGCATATTCGTGGATTGCGGAGTAACTGTCATGTGATTCAAATTCAGCCAATGGCTGTTCTCCCTCCTGCTGATTGGTTGAGATGAAATATACGCCCCTTTTTTCTCATTCGCACACATTTTATGCATGTGCTTCTTTTGTCTGTTTATAATTACAATTAAACTCCGTCATTCCACCCAAATGCTGCGCACCTTCTCAGGCTTCTGGTAAGGCGCCGAAGCGCCAGAAAAAGGTAATGACGCTGCAAGAAAAAGTAGAACTGATTGATATGATTCAGGAAGGAAAGAGTTAGGCTGCAGTAGGATGCCATTATAAAGTGAATGAAAGTACAGTCCGCTACATAAAGAAAAATGAAAAGGCAATCAGAGCTAGGGTAGCATCGAGTTTTTGTGGAAGTGCAAAGGTGAATGTTGTATAAAATAAGGTAATCATCAGAATGGAATCTGCCTCAGTATTCTGGATACTTCTAGTTCTATAGTACTGTACATTATAATGTTTTTGTTATTATTCCAGTACAGTACTGTACCAAAGTTAATGTTTAGAATGTTTATGTTTTGAGATTTTATGTTCTGTAGCATGTTTATTCGAGTTTATCATTTTGGTATCCAGAACAGTCGGCCTTCTACTAACGAAATTAATCCGTTCCAGAGCCTTTTTCGTTGCCTGGAGTTTTTGTAAGTAGAGGCGCATTTTACATGTAAACCACATGATTCGTTCCAATGCTCCCAAGACTACCCCATAAACCCTTTAGAAATGACAAAAGTACACAAATTTTGTATGAAATATGTGTTAAAAGTAAAAGAAAATTATTCATTAAACCATTTCAACATTTTATTAACATATTAAACCATTTTATTAACATATTTATGAATTACACCATTATTAAACATTTTTTATTAACGCACATACACACACACACACCTCTATCTCTCTCTAGCTATCCCTCTCTGTCTCTCTCACACACACACACACACACACACACACACACACACACACACAAACAAACAACACACATTTATGGTGTGCTCCGCCTACATGCAGGATGCCAGAGCATTTTAAGATGGAGAATTCAAAGCGCACTCCCTACTTGACAGCTCGGAGGTCAACTTTAACTTGTTTCCTTGAAGGATCGGAGGTCCGGATGTGCTTCGTTTTGCTCACATTCAGCGGAGCGCGCCACATTTATTCAACATTTACTGAATTAAACAACTTAAAAAACGAAAAATAAGCTACAATGTGCTCTCTCGAAAGAGAAGATTAAAGAACATCTCCTTTCATCTCTGACTGACTCTGTAAGCAGTCTATCTCTCTCTCTCACACACACACACACACACACACACACACACAGACACTAACTGTCTCTCTCTCTGTCTCTCTCTCACACAACTCTCTCTGGTGTGTTTTGCCGAATGCGGGCTCCACCCACACGTAACGCGCAACCGACAATTCGATTTAAATTTTAAATGGACAGGATGTTGTATTTAAAGTGGAATTACAGTACCTGATTGAAAGATCAGAGGTCCTGATTCAATATTAACTTGCTTCCTTGCGAGATCGGAGGTTGTCCCACAGAGCACTCTATTTTCATGCTCCTTCTGCTTCAATATCGTGCCGAAATAATCGCCTCCGTCATTGTATTTCCGCTTTAAGGTCTCCTTCTGCTTCAATATCATACCGATTGTAGAGGGGTTTTCGGCAATAACGAAATATAACGATGCAATGATTAATCTCAAAACAAGCCAACAGTCCTGTTCAACACTCCACGCATGTGACAAACAAGAAGTATGGGTACAGGAAGTATGAGTACAGGTCAGCTTCCTCCTGGCCAACGGGAGGCCAGCAGGGCAGGATGTTGGGAGACAGCCAATGAGAGAGCAACTCGCGAATCGTGTGAAATTTTGATTGGCGTGTTTGAATTTTTGAATGGCACGTTTGGCACCCTTTCGTAAAAAGAGGTTTTCGTAAAAAGAGGATGGAAATTTAGGAAAATGTTTTTCATAACCTAGATTTTTCGTACTCAGAGGTTTTCGTCAATAGAGGGCCAACTGTATTTACACTTCATGCAAATATAATGTAATGTAAAGTAAATATAATGCAATGCCTCCCTCTAGTGGGCATTTTTGAAAACTACATTGCTGTATGTTTATCCAAGTTTATTACACTTCATTACTTTGTGTTCTTTTATATACAGTCAGCCCTTGACTATTTGCGGTTTTGCACTCGCGGCTTTGCATATTCGCGAACTGCCGAGCAACTGTCACGTGTTGAAATTCAGCCACTGGCTGTCCTCCTTCCTGCCGATTGGTTGAGATGATGTCCACCCCCCTTTTTCCTCATTCGCGCATAAGAGCCTTTTTTTAGTGTGTTTTAATTACCAGTTAATGTTCTATGATGCCACTCAAACGTCAGCTAAGCACCAGAAAAAGGTTATGATGTTGGATGTCTCTTCTGAAGAAATAAGACTTTCTCCAGAAGAAACGACGGTTTCCTCTGAAGCGTCTGAAGAGGAATAATCGTCTGAACTGTTGTAAAACATTCCACCATTAAAGTCTTTTTCAATTATTATTCCAATACAGTACCTAAGTTAATGTTTAGAATGTTTGTGTGTGTGATTTTATGTACTGTGGTTGAGCATGTTTCTCATTTTGTTTTGTTTATCCAATTTATTACATTTCCTGTTCTTTTATGTCCTTTTTGTTATGGTCTGTGTTTTTGGGGGACTTTGTTTTTGGCGGCTGTGCCTCTAACTAACTGTTTTCTCTCTGCTTTGGCTGAGGGGCGTGGCTGAGTTGCTCGGAAGCTCACACCTGAATTCACTATTCTCATCTACTCCCAATAAACAAAAGCATGCTTACCTCTGCACCAGTGGATTGAATCGCATCACATCACCGCTTTTTTTGGACTGTAACGCTCTCCAACTCTCTCAATCTAAAACTCTGTTTTCTACCCACTCTGGCTGAGAGGCATGGCTGAGCTGCTTGGACTGAATGCAGTTCATACCTGAATTCAGTCATCTCATGCCTAATGCAATACCTTCCTCTAGTGGGCATTTTTGAAAACTACAATGCTGTATGTTCATTGCAATTATTCACCGAGTTCGGAACAAGACACACTATAATCCATACACCAGAAGAACGGCCGTGAAGTAGTCTTTCCATTTTGGATACTGTTTTGATAGTAGTATGCCGTTTCAGTGAATAAAATAAAGGCTATGAAGATGATATGCTTGTAAACAATGCAGGCGAGTTCCTAAGGAAGATCGGAAACGAGCACACTGATTGGTCAGCTCGGGCTTGCACATGCGCAGTGCCCGTCACACGTTAACTGCCGGTTTACTTCCTGCTTCTGGTTTACTCCATGTGAAATTTATCTCCAACTTTCTCTTCAATAACAGTCATTAAGTTTATTTAGAAGATTGTGAATACAGTACACATAATTTCTGGAAAAGGAGGGTGAAATGTCATCTGTGATTTTAAATTCGAAGAAAGAATTTTGAAGATGCCGGCATGCTTGAAGATTATTTTGCCGATGAGTATTTTTCTCTGCATGCAAAATTTGATTATTATATTTTTTTATTTGATTTGTGTGTAATCTTGTCTGGACGGGACATGCTGGATCGCGGGTTGTTTAGTTTTGTACGAAAATTGGTCAAGACCTGAAAAATACTTAAATGTTTCATTCATTTTACAGATGAACAAACTGATGATGATGCCAGCTGTGTTGAAGATTTTGAAGTTGATGAAGAAGAGGCATCTGTTAGTAAAAGTGTGCATGAGTGGTGTTTGTGAAGATGAAGTGATCGTTTCTGCTGAGCAGGATATTGAGGTTTTGCAGTCACGTGACCCCAATGCCTTCATACACCATCTTGGACGGCAAGCACGAGCCAAAACACACATATACACACACGATTCACTAAGCATGGCTTCAACAACAACTGATAATGACAGCGAAAGCAAAATATGTGAGTGTCGAAGGCGAAAGCAATGACACTATAATATTGTCAGCTGTTGTCAATCATCTGACAGGTGACCAGAGGGCGAGGTGTCGGAGTAAAATAAAGCAGCTGGGGATTCCCGATCCATATCTAATGCCGTAGTCAATATTTAGGAATGTGTTAGAATGTGATCATTCTTCCCTTCCTGCTTTTGCCTACTTGGATCTCCATTTACTGGCAAAAAGTTAAAAGCTTACAAATCAATGGAAGCTTAGAAGTATTTTGTTGCCGGATTTGTAGGCTGTATGCAACAATGGGAGCCAGGAACCGGGAAGAGAGACGACCACCTCATAACGGCTAAGGTGCGTGTTCTATCCCCAAATAGACCTACACAAACAAGCGCTTATGCAATAATAAATTAAAATTTCAGTGCTTATAATGGTTGTATAAATTCACCTTTTATTTATATATAAGCCTATACATTGTGAATATATATATAAATATATATATATATATAATTTTTATAGCATCAATTTTATTTTTACCAGATGCTACCTCAATGACAATAGCCACCCTAGGCCCGATATAATAATGTACAGTCAAACCTCGGCTGACGAACGCTTAAGCTCACGAACTTTTCGCCTCAAGAACTTTAAATTCGCGAAAATATAGTCTTGGCTGACGAACTACTTTTCGGCGGACGAACCAAACCACGCGGTCGAACAGCGCCACGGTGGCGGCCACGAGAAGCTGACGCACGCTCATGGCGTCACAGTTCGTCACCCCCTTTCTTTGAATGCGGAAGTGGTTTGTGTTTGCTAGACATTTTGGACCATATTGAGTGTACTTTTGCTATTATGGGACCGAAAAAGCCCTCACCACAGGCGGAGATCATTGAAAAACACGAACGAGGTGTGCGTTTGTGTGACTCAGCGTCCCAGTACCAGTACGCTAAGTCTACCACCATCCTTAAGAACAAGGAAGCTATTAAGGGTGCGTGTGTGGCTATGCGTGTTTCCAAACAGTAGGCGTTTCCAAACTCTCCTTCCAAACGGTAAGTCCCTCCCTCCCTCCCTCCTCCTCCCACTCCATTCCATCAAGCCGTCAACTACCATCACAAAGGTAAATAAAACGACTTTATTATACAGTACAGTTTATTTCTTTAATTACAATACAATAGACATTTATTATACATAAAATAAGGTATATTTTTGTGTAGTTTTAAGGCTTATTTAGTAGAAAATTATGTTTTATGGGGACCTGGGAACGGATTATTCTCATTTTAATGGTTTCTTATGGGAAATAAATGTTCGGAAGACGAACTTTTCGCCTCACACACACTTTCTGGGAACCAATTATGTTCGTGAGCAGAGGTATCACTGTATATTTACCTGACACAAAGTGTTCACTGCATATTCTACTGTATTCTGTAGGATTCCAGTCTTTCCTATTGACCGCTGTGATCCACTTGGCTTTTCTCTCTGGGTCAGATGGAAAACGATAAAATGACAGTGCAGGCTTACTCCTCTGTCTATTTGCACAGCCAACAGCGCAACACGACATAACCATACTCACTGGTTATTTTGTATCACTCCGGGGAAGTTAGTAACCGACAAACAACATCCAGTTGGGTAATGTACAACCACTATTACTTATTTTAAAATGTTTCGCAATGTTAAATGAGTGAGCGCCGTCCGGATCATGCCATCCAATATGGCAGATAAACAAAAGTCACGTGACCCTGTGATGTCACGTGCAAAACCTCAATAGATTAAGATGATGATGAGGGCAGAGTTGATGAAGCCAACTGTTGAGCATAGTTGATGATGCCAGCTGTGTTGATGAAGAGGCATCTGTTAATAAAAGTGTGCATGAGTCAGTTTTGTTGTGTTTGAGATGTGATCCTTTCTGCTGAGCAGGATATAGATTAAGATGATAATGATAAGGGCAGAGTTGATGAAGCTTACTTGTAGAAAGAGATCAGAGAGTTTTGTTATTCAGTTGGCCCCCGACTTCCGAAATTAATCCGTTCCAGTGCCTTTTTCGTAACGCGGGAGTTTTATCAGTAGGGGTCGCATTTTACATGTTAAACACCTGATTCGTTACAAGGCTCCCAAAGACAACCCCATAAACCCTTTAAAAATGATAAAAGTACACCAATTGTGTATGAAATGTGTTAAAGGTAAAATAAAATAATTTATTAAACCATTTAAACATTTTATTAACATATTAAACCATTTTATTAACATTTATTAATTAAACCATTATTAAACATTTAAAAAAACACACACACACCCCTGTCTCTCTCTCTCTCTCTCTCACAGACACACAATACAAATGTGTATTGTATACACATTAAATGTTTATTGTAGCGCTGTGGTCCACGCCTACAAGACGTGGAAATCAAAGCGCATTCCCTGCTTGACAGATCAGAGGTCCAAACTCAACTTTAACTTGATTCCTTGAGGGATCAGAATTCCACATGACCTCACATGGGCCACATTTATTAAACATTTACTGAATTAAACAACTTAAAAAACTAAAGAGTTAAGCTTCCTTCTCACACACACACACACAGACACACACACACACACACACACACACACACACACACACACACAATACAAATGTGTATTGTATGCACATTAAATGTTTATTGTATCGCTGCGGGCCACGTCAACAAGACGTGGAATTCAAAGCACATTCCCTGCTTGAAAGATCGGAGGTCCAATCTCAACTTGAACTTGATTTCTTGAGGGATCGGAATTCCAGATGAGCTTACATGAGCCACATTTATTAAACATTTACTGAATTCAACAACTGAAAAAACTAAACTAAAAACTAAAGAGTTAAGCTTCCTTCTGTCGCTCGCTCTCTTTCTCTCTCTCTCTCTCTCACACACACATACACTATCACATACACACATGTGGACAGGATGTTTTATTTAAAGCGGAATTACAGTAAATGTTTGAAAGATCAGAGGCCCTCACTGGATTTCTGCTTTAAGGTCTCCTTCTGGTTCTTCGTCATCCCTCCTAGCCAATGGGAGGCCAGCGGGGCGGGATGTTGAGAGACAGCAAATGAGAAAGCAACTCACGCATCGTGTGAAATTTTGATTGGCACGTTTGAATTTGGAATGGGCTTTTCGTATAAGGAGGTTGTTTTCATATCTTGGGATTTTCGTACCCAGGGGGTTTTGTAAGTCGGGGGCAGACTGTATGGTTTTTTTTCCTTTGGGCTTTTCCCTTCATGGGTCGCCACAGCAAACCATCTGCGTCTATCTCACCCTATCCTCTGCATCTTCTACTCTTACTCCAATGACCTTCATGTCCTCCTTCACCACATCCATAAATGTTCTCTTTGATCTTCCTCTCGGCCTTCTGCCTGGTAGTTCCAAACTCGGCATCCCTCCTCTGTACATGTCCAAACCATCTCAATCTAGCCTCTCTGACTTTGTCTCCAAAACCTCTAACATGTGCTGTCTCTCTGATGTACTAATTCCTGATCCTATCCATCCTTGTTACCCCCAAAAAGAACCTCAACATTTTCATCTCTGCTACCTCCAGCTCTGCCTCCTGTCTTTTCCCCAGGGCCACTGTTTCTAAACCATACAACATCGCTGGCCTCATCACCGTCTTGTCCACTTTTCCTTTCGTTCTTGCCGATACCTTCCCATTACACCTGATACTTTTCCCCAATCATTCCTACCTGCCTGCACATGCTTCTTCACCTCTTTTCCACACTCTCCATTGCTCTGGATTGTTGAGCCTAAGTACTTAAAATCCTCCACCTTCTTTATCTCTGCTCCCTGTAACCTCACCGTTCCTCTTGGGTCCTTGTCGTTCACACGCATGTATTCTGTTTTACTGAGGCTAACCTTCAATCCTCTCCTTTCCAGAGCATACCTCCACCTCCTTCAATCCTCACCATTTCCTGCACTTGTTCTCTGCTCTCACTACAGATCACAATGTCATCTGCAAACATCATAGTCCATGGAGATTTTTGTCTAACCTCGTCTGTCAGCCTGTCCATCACCATAGCAAAGAAGAACGGGCTCAGAGCTGACCCTTGATGCAGTCCCACCTCCACCTTGAACTCTTCTGTCACACCGCCAGCACACCTCATCGCTGTCTTACATCTCTCATACATGTCCTGCACCACTCTAACATACTTCTCTGCCACTCCAGACTTCCTCATGCAATACCACAGTTCCTCTCTCGGCACCCTGTCATATGCTTTCTCCAGATCCACAAAGGCACAATGCAGCTCCTTCTGACCTTCTCTGTACTTTTCTCTTAACATCCTGAAAGTAAACACTGCATCTGTGGTGCTCTTTTTTGGTAAGAAACCAAACTGTTGTTCACAGATGCTGACCTCTGCCCTTAGTCTAGCTTCCACTATTCTTTCCCATAACTTCATCGTATGGCTCATCAACTTTATCCCGCTATAGTTGCCACAACTGTGCACATCTCCCTTGTTCTTAAAAATGGGCACAAGCATACTTTTCCTCCATTCCTCCCGCATCCTCTCACTCTAAGACCTTGTTTAATGTTCCTGTCAGAAAATCTACCGCTACTTCTCCTAGACACTTCCATACTTCCACCGGTATGTCATCAGGACCAACTGCCTTTCCCCTCTTCATCCTCTTCAATGTCCTCCTCACTCTTCCTTACTAATCACCCTATGCTCCTGTCTCTTCTGGAAGAAAATATTCGCCACAACCATTTCCATCCTTTTTGCAAAATCTACCAACATCTGTCCTTCTGTGTTCCTGTCCTGGAACTGCACCATGTCCACTGAAGTCTGCACCAATGACCACTCTTTCACCTCTAGGGGGTACTCTGCATAACTTCATCTAACTCACTCCAGAATCTCTCCTTCTCTTCAAGCTCACATCCTGCCTGTGGGGCATAAGCACTAACATTGAACATCACACCTTCAATTTCTAACTTGAGACTCATCACTCTGTCTGACACTCTTTTCACTTCTAGAACATTCCTGACAAACTCCTCCTTCAAGATGACTCCTACACCATTTCTTTTCCCATCCACACCATGATGAAACGACTTAAACCCTGCTCCTAAGCTTTTAGCTTTGCTACCTTTCCACCTGGTCTCCTGAGCACACAGTATGTCCACCTTCCTCCTCTGCATCATGTCAGCCAGCTCTCTACCTTTTCCTGTCATAGTTCCAGCATTCAAAGTCCTTACTCCCAGTCCTAGACTCATGCTTTTTCTCTTCTCTCTCTGCCTACGGACACGCCTCCCGCCTCTCCTTCTTTGACCAACAGTAGTCCAATTTTCACCAGCACCCTGTTGGTTAACAGCACTGATGGCGGTCATTTTTAACCCGGGCCTTGACCGATCCAGTATGAAATTTGTCTTTATGGTTTGCATTTTGTATTCTGGCAAAAGTTTTACGCTGGATGCCCTTCCTGTCGCAACCCTCTGCATTTATCCAGGCTTGGGACCGGCATGATGGCGGGCACTTGTTTGTAACCCCCCCCTCATGGCTGCATTGTATAGTTTTCTTATATATGGTTTTCTTCATTTCAGTGTGACTGTTTGAACCTGACTGTTTTGTTTTTCAAAAAGTATCATTTGAAGGCATTTGAACCTTTATATAATGGTCGAAAAGAAACATACTGAGCTCATTGGAATAAACAGAAATGAAAAAAAGTCGGTTTTTTTGTTCATTTTTTGGAGGTTACCACAGTGACTGATGGGTTTAAAAAGGGCCTGTTAGATTAAAATGAGGATGATTTCGCTTATCATCTCTTTGTAAAACCTTTCTGAGACATGTTATCTAAAAGTTTATGTGGCTGAGGTGCATAAAAATGTTTGGTTGCTAAGGCCTACTGATCCTGGAAGAAGGGCAATTTTTGTGCTCATTTTTCTCTAAAACGTCTTTTGAAATTTTTAGTTGAATGCTGACACAAGAAATAGCATTGCTCAGTCAGTTTTCAAGGTACTGACAAACTTTTTGCTGCATGATGCAGCTTTGGGCCTCCTATCTGACTGTGTAAAAAGCTCATTTTTGGACACAAGAGCCTACTTTCGGTGGAGTGGCTCACATACATACACTATATATATATATATATATATATATATATATATATATATATATATATACACACACACAAAAATAAAAGGGCAGGACAAAGACTTTCTATTGAAACTCCATTTATCACTACAGATCTGTTTCGAGGGGTGGTGAAACCATCCTCTCTCTTCAGGTGATTATAGAAGAATTCTTTGGTTGGGGGTTCAAGTCCTACTTTCCACAAGGTTGTCACTGTCCCCCCCAGTGCAGCTAACTGGGTTATCAAAGGCGGGCCATGTCTCTCACTGTCTATGGTGAGAGGCATGTAAAAGAACCATTGCTGACTTTCGTAAAGAGAAGGCTGCAAAGTCGTAAGCATGTTTCTGTCCCTTGCTAAAAAGGGTTGTGACAGGAAGGGCATCCGACGTAAAAACCTCTGCCAAATCAAATGTGCGAATCAGATGATTCACCGTGGTGACTCCTGAGTAAAAGGGAAAAAGCCGAAAGGAAGACATATAAGTAAAAATACACTACAGATCTGTTTCGAGGGGTGGTGAAACCATCCTCTCTCTTCAGGTGATTACGGAAGAATTTCTTCTAATCACCTGAAGAGAGAGGATGGTTTCAACACCCCTCGAAACAGATCTGTAGTGAAAATGAAGTTTCAATAGAAAGTCTTTGTCTTGTCCTTTTATTATTACTTATATTTGCTCTACGAAAAAGTACTGAGCACTCTCTTACGGAAGGATCTACTCAGAAAATTCTAGATACATATATATACATACACACACACACACACACACACACACACACACACACACATACATACAGGGATCCCTCTACTTCGGGCTTCAATAATTCATGCGGCTTCAATGCATCGCGTTAACATTCTTCGAATAAAAAAAAAAAAAAAGGAAATTATGGGGAAAAGTTAAGGAAAATGCCACAAAACAAGGCAAATTATTGCAAAAAAACCCCCAAATAAAACCCTCCTCATCAAAACTACTCACATTTTTATGTGAGGTGTACATCTGAGTGTGTGTACACACATCCGTGTTTGCGCGCGTGTCTGTATGTGTGTGTATTTATATTTTATTTACATCTGATGTATTATTTTTGAATGTTTAATTATTATTATAAGCATTTATAGCAATGAGTATGTATTTATTGATATTATACACACATATATGTGTACGTATACGTCAGTCGGGGTGGGGGGGTGGGGTTGATCCTACTTTGCGGAATTCGGCGATTGCAAGGGGGATCTCGGTCCCAATTAACCAATTAACTGCGGAAAGTGAGGGATCCCTCTGTGTGTGTGTGTGTGTGTATATATATATATATATATATATATATATATATATATATACACACACACACACACACACACACACACACACACACACATTTACACAGTAGGCCCTTGATATTCGCAGGGGTTCAGTTCTGGCCCCTCCCATTAATGAAGATAATGAGTTCTGTACCCGGAAGTAAAACACCATGTATCACGTTACATATGCGAATCAGCAGCCGGAAGTAAAATACTATGTATCTATTACATGCGCTAAAATATGCTACTCAAACACATTCTATCGACAGTCTTACTCATTAATTCAGTATTAATGTAGTAAAATGAGGTATTCATTAAGAAAAACTTAATTTTTTACTTTGATATTTATTGATAATAAAATACAAACATTATACAGCATACATATAAAAACACCTTTAGATGCATTCTCTTTGAAACGTACAGCACTGTAGTTTTCAAAAATGCCCACTAGAGGAAGGTATTGCATTAGACATGAGATGACTGAATTCAGGTATGAACTGCATTCAGTCCGAGCAGCTCAGCCACACCCCTCAGCCGGAGCAAGTACAAAACAGAGTTTTAGAGTGAGAGAGATAGGGAGCACTACAAACCAAAGAAGCGGTAACATGATGCAAGTTAATCCTCTGGCGCAGAGGTGAGCGTGCTTTTGTTTATTGGGAGTAGATGAGAATATTGAATTCAGGTGTGAGCCACCAAGCAGCTCAGCCACGCCCCTCAGCCGAAGCAGAGAGAAAACAGTTAGTTAGAGGCACAGCGCCAAAATTAAAGTCCCCCAAAACACAGACCATAACAAAAAGGACATCTCATTTTTACCATGTTTTGGTGTCTCTACAATATCAAGAAGTGTATATTAAATACAGTTACATAGTAATATGCATAAGTAAATACTATAATGTATTAATATTTAAATAGAATTTATATCTAAATATTTTAAGTACTGGACTCACCTCTGACAATAGCTCTTCTCCGCGGTGCAGGACGTTCACAAACACTATAAGATCACAAAATCACAAAAAATTCCGCGGGAATGTGCGAGGCAACAGCGTCATGCGTCTAAGCCAATCAGCTTGCGAGATTGAGTCGCGTGGGCGGGAGGCAACAGCGTCACAAGTCTAATCCAATCAGCTTGCGAGACTGAGTTGAGTGGGCGGTCCCTGCCTGAACTGGGGAGGAGGGGCACTTCAGTCTGTTGTTTGTAAACAATGAACGCAGCCTGCCTTGGGTCCCTGCTTTCCGCTTGCTTACATGCGAGTTTCAGCACGAATTTTGAGTTTTTTATGAATTTTTAAATTTTTATTTTTTATTAAAATACCACGATGCTCAAATCGCGAAGTGGCAAGAGATGACTGTACACCACAGTAAATAAAATCTAACACACAAACATTACCTAAGGTAATGTACTGGAATAATAATTGTAAAAGACTTTAATAGTGGAGTGTTTTACAACAGTTCAGACAATTATTCCTCTTTAGACACTTAATAGGAAACCGTCGTTTCTTCCAGAGAAAATCTTATTTCTTCAGAAGAGACATCCAACGTCATTACCTTTTTCTAGTGCTTAGCAGGCGTTTGAGTGATATAATAGAACTTAACTGGTAATTAAAACACACTAAAAAAAGGCTCATTGACAACCTGAGCACGAATGAGGAAAAAGGGGTGTTACATCATCTCAACCAATTAGCAAGAAGGAGGACAGCCATTGGCTGAATTTGAATCACGTGAGAGTTGCTTGGCAGACCGCGAATACTCAAACCGTGAGTGCAATACGAATAGTAAAGGGCCTACTGTATACATACACATACAGTGGTGCCTCGGTACTCAACCATATGGCTGGTCGAATTCCAATTTGGTCGAATTCCGAATCCGCTTTTCCCATTATAAATCCAGACGCTCCCCAACTTACGTTCATCCATTTTACGTTTTTTTGATTTCACTTTTTTCCCAAATTTTTTCCAAGTCATATTTTGAGTTGAGACATACCTACGTAGTACACTGACGTAATGACGCAATGACGTCGTCTCTGTGATCTTTGTGTTTGCACTATTTTGCGGACTTTTGTAACCCTAAGCAAATATGGTTGCTCAGAAGTGTAAGCCTACTAGCATGCGTGCAAGTCTCCTACACAGAGATGAATTAACTATCTGCTCGGATCGGCAGGATCTACCATGCATACTCAGTTAAGCAAAGAGTTGTAAAATGAATGAAAACCCAAATCCACAAATTACAGAACCATTACAGATATTTATTATCTTTTAGCAGAATCCAAAGAGTGTATATTTATTTTTATATAAATATTCATTAGGATTTGTATGTTCTTTATATGCATCTCGTGAATAAAGTTTACTTACTTACTTACTTACACAAAAGAAAGAACTCTCTACTTTGCTGGGATTCACATCAGTGCAGGCTGTGTTCTAAACGAGTTCAATGGCACCATTGCGCACTTGAAAGACCGGAAGTCTGTATAACCCACAGCAAGTACAGTACTTTCACAAGTACACTACTTTTGGTATTGAGCGCCTCACATATTGTAAGCGTTGATTGGCTGTTTTAAGCTTCATGTAAAGTGACTCGGTATAAATAAGTGACTTATTTGAAATTAATGTTGATATTATTTGATATATCTGATATTATTTTACAATGTTATGTTTATAATAATTGATTTAGGGGTGTTTTATGAGACACGGTAATGGTATTTATGGATGTATAGTGCAGTATGAGTGTCATACGTACGGCACTACATACATTCACTTTCAACTTATGTTCGGCCATCCAGAAGTCAGGGAACGTCTATAATGTAAATGGTCTTAATCCGTTCCATTGTCTTTTGAACAGAAGTTAATGGTACTGTAACTCATACCATAGGTCCTTAAATTCAGTAAAAAAATTATTGAATATGGTACACTATGTTATGGTCTGTGTTGTGAGAGACTGGTTTTGGTGGCTCTAACTCTCTCTCTCTCTCTATGCATGCTGAAGAGGGGCGTGGCTGTCAAGCACAAGTGGAGTGCTCAGCACACACACCTGATTCCACTTAGCAATCACTGGGCTTCTCTAACAGTAACTACGATTTCCCAATGCTCTAGTGCCTTCCCTGTCAACAATAAAGCTCACCCGTTTTCATCACACTCTGTCTTTTGCATTTTTGGGTCCGGCTGAATGTTCCTGGTGCCACAGAAGGGCTAGAAGATTCTGTGATGCCAGGAACATTCAGCCGGACCCAAAAATGCAGGAGACAGAGTGTGATGGAGGAGCTTTATTATTCACAGGAAAGGCACTCGAGGAACTAGGCACTAGGGGTCACTGTTAGAGAAGCCCAGTGATTGCTAAGTGGAAGCAGGTGTGCATGCATAGAGAGAGTTAAAGGTGCCAAAACCAGAGTTTCTCACAAAAGAGACCATAACACACTAAAATAAAAACCACAGTACAATTAAAGCATATCAACAATAAAGATAAGAATTTTTACCTTTGTGGTGGTGAGCAGTTGGCATACGTAAATGTTGGAGAGGGTGAGAGGAAGTGGATCCCCTTCCATAACAGAGAGGGAAAGAGGAAGCGGATCCCCTTCCATAACAGAGAGGGAAAGAGGAAGCGGATCCCCTTCTATAACAGCTTCAGGTGAATCAGCCAAAGGTGTGGGGGGGGTTTTTCTCTTGCTATTCGCTTTGGCGTGGATGACTCTTCTTCAGGATGTCCCTTTCGTTTGTTGAAGAACATTTCTAATGTGGCTTGTTTCTGCCTTCTTTTCAAAACCTTACGGAAGTGGCTCATGACCTCATCGTTAAAGGTGTTCACAGCAATACAAAGTATCAACAACTTCCGGACTTCCCCGAAACAGCGCTTGCTTTATCAGGCTGGTACATAGTATTAACAACTTCCGGAAAGAACGCATTTCCCCTACCTCTCGGTCTCGTTTTTTTTAGCGTTTGACTTCCGAATTTTGGTTGACTTCCCGGGGGTGGGGTTGTTTGTCAAATTCCGATTTGATTTGTTTGACCTCTAAAGTGGTCGATTACCGAGGTACCACTATGTATGTATATGTGTGTGTGTGTTGTGTGTGTGTGTGTATATATATATATATATATATATATATATATATACATCAGGTCTTTTATTGTTTTAATACTGATGATTTTGGCACACAGCTCATGAAAACCCAAAATTCCTATCTCAAAAAATTAGCATATTTCATCTGACCAATAAAAAAAAAAAAGGGTTTTTAATACAAAAAAAAGTCAACCTTCAAATAATTATGTTCAGTTTTGCACTCAATACTTGGTTGGGAATCCTTTTGCAGAAATGACTGCAGAACGCGGCGCGGCATGGCATGGAGGCAATCAGCCTGTGGCACTGCTGAGGTTTTATGGAGGCCCAGGATGCTTCAATAGCGGCCTTAAACTCATCCACAGTGTTGGGTCTGGTGTCTCTCAACTTTCTCTTCACAATATCCCACAGATTCTCTATGGGGGTTCAGGTCAGGAGAGTTGGCAGGCCAATTGAGCAAAGTAATACCATGGTCAGTAAACCATTTACCAGTGGTTTTGGCACTGTGAGCAGGTGCCAGATCGTACTGAAAAATGAAAATCTTCATCTCCATAAAGCTTTTCAGCAGATGGAAGCATGAAGTGCTCAAAAATCTCCTGATAGCTAGCTGCATTGACCCTACCCTTTGATAAAACACAGTGGACCAACACCAGCAGCTGACATGACACCCCAGATCATCACTGACTGTGGGTACTTGACACTGGACTTCAGGCATTTTGGCATTTCCTTCTCCTCAGTCTTCCTCCAGACTCTGGCACCTTGATTTTCGAATGACATGCAAAATTTGCTTTCATCCGAAAAAAGTACTTTGAACCACCGAGCAACAAAGTGCTGCTTCTCTGTAGCCCAGGTCGGGTGCTTCTGCCGCTGTTTCTGGTTCAAAAGTGGCTTGACCTGGGGAATGCGGCACCTGTAGCCCAGTCCACTGCTTCCACAGGTCCCCCAAGGTCTGGAATCGGCCCTTCTCCACAATCTTCCTCAGGGTCCGGTCACCTTCTGGTTGTGCAGCGTTTTCTGCCACACTTTTTCTTTCCCACAGACGTCCCACTGAAGTGGCTTGATACAGCACTCTGGGAACAGCCTATTCGCTCAGAGATTTCTTTCTGTGGCTTACCCTCTTGCTTGAGGATGTCAGTGGTGGCCTTCTGGACAGCAGTCAGGTCGGCAGTCTTACCCATGATTGCGGTTTTGAGTAATGAACCAGGCTGGGAGTTTTTAAAAGCCTCAAGAATCCTTAGCAGGTGTTTAAAGTTAATTGCTTGATTCAGATGATTAGGTTAATAGCTCGTTTAGAGTACCTTTTCGTGAAATTGCTAATTTTTTGAGATAGGAATGAGCTGTATGCTAAAATCATCACTATTAAAACAATAAAAGACATGAAATATTTCAGTTGGTGTGCAATGAATCTAAAATATATGAAAGTTAAATTTTTATCAGTACATTACAGAAAATAATGAACTTTATCACAATATGCTAATTTTTTGAGAAGGACTAGTGTGTGTGTGTGTGTGTGTGTGTGTGTGTGTGTGTGTGTATATATATATATATATATATATATATATATATATATACACACACACAATGATTAAACTATTTATTTTTGTAAAAAATTTCTTTTTTGAAAACCAATGTATAATCGAGAATGACTTAGGGGTCATTCAACATTTTCCTAAGCGTACAAAACGTACGCTAAGGGGGAGGGGGTAAGATGTCTGTGTACGCTTTTTAATACAAAAATGTCGATCAACAATAATACATGTGCTCGTGAATATATATAGATTTTTTGTGCGTGTACGTTTGAAACTGTCAATGCGCGATTCGCCAACCACCTGTGGTGTTGCATATCTGCAAAGTCTGCAATGAATACTATCCAACCCGGTATCAGCTGCTGAAACATCAGAAGGCAGCTGATCTAGGGCGTAGGCTGGGGGGGGGGGTGTTTTTGCACCCCCCCCACAGCAGGAGTTGAGTTGGACAAGAAATTATGTGTATTCACAATCTTATAAATAAACTGATTATACAATAATGACTGTTATTGAAGAGAAAGTCAGAGATAAGTTCCGCATGACTAGAGTCAGGAAGTAAACCGAAAGTTAACATGTAACGGGCACTGCGCATGTGCACGCCCGAGCTGACCAATCAACAAACATAATATCAGTAAGCAATAATAGCTGAACACTGTCAAGCAAACAAAATGCGAGTGTGAGAATAAAGCACAGTTTCTTAGTACCGCCTCCGGCTCCTGCACATGTGTTAGAACACAAACATTGACGCACAGAGAATGAATGGCTAAAATAATTATAAGCCATCCAGCCTGTATCTGCAGCCTAATGGTCAGTACATTTATAAAATGAATAGTATGTTTTTGAGCTGTAAATATGTATTAATCTTTGTTTGTGCCTTGAAATAGATAAATAACTTTAGCTCAATTTGTAAATGTATTTAGCACATGTACTTGCAGATGTAGTTTGAAAATATATTTGAGAATGTTTTTGGTTGAACTATAATATTTGATTCATCTTCTGAGAGTAATCGTCTTCTGCTGAAAAACTGTGCTTGTTGTTGGCATGAGATTCCGTGTTGTTTATATCATATGTTGTGACATGCATGCACTATATTTTATGTGGTACTTTGTATCAACTTAGTGACGTCACGGTAACTTTGTGGAGGCGGGCACTTAGCAATGGCGGCTTTCGGGTCGATAACTTACACGACAAGCACATAAAGCAAAACTGCTGCGTGTATAATGGTTTATTTATGATATAAATTTTAAGCCACAATCGCTTCAATAAAACATACTTAAGCCACCGCCAAATTATTTAGTCGGCGTTTCATTTCCCCTTTAGGGCTTAGGCTCCAGTCAACTGAGATGCGCACCCCCCAAACTCCTGCTGAACAGTAACCTTAAGGGCTTTATGAATTTGGGTGTGACTTAAGATAACATAACAGAAACCAAAACAAACAAAAAAATAAGGGGAGAGGTCAAGGAAACATGGATCTGGAAACACTTTCCTCAGTGCATTCAATGATCTTAAAGCTGTATAGATGTAACTCCATCCTGCTTCATGCTCCCGAACACACTATGTTGGTGACTGAATACAATTGGGGTTAGGCTACCAACACACCCAACACTGAAGGTTCCAGGATCCTTCAGGCTTCCAGGAAGCTTCAGGCAACACAAAATGTAGCAACAACGGCACCTAGAATCATAAAAACCCAAAACAGCCTCCAACAATCTGAGCTACATGGATGGAATGTGGATCGTCAATATATCATATCAAGACTCAAAAATGTCTCTTGCACCCATGCTGAAAGTAAACAGGAATTCAGACTTTTTTGATCCAAGTTGTACTTTTTGCCGAATTCCACATTTCTACTTGAATAAACTCCGACCAAGTTATCAAAAGCTTGAAATTTCTTCAGACTGTGTCGTGAGTGTGGCCAATTTCACCAGCAGACATGAAGGTGGTTTCAAGAGTTCTGTATTGACTGCCTACACTCATTGCATCTTAATGATATTTCACATATTGAGTTCTTGTTAGGGGCTGTGGGCATGACAGGGTGGCACATTATTTTAAATATACATTTAAAAAAAATATATATATAATAATAATAATAATAATACAGGAAGAGAAACAAAACTTTTGTTTTTTTTTTGGTTTTCCAGAGCATTTTCCCAGACCACCTACTTCTATAAGTCAGTGCTAAGCAGTGGTAAAATTTTTCAGCAAATATAAAATCTAAACTAAAGGCAAAATGAGAAATGTCTTCCAACCTTCTCTCCTTGTAAAGAAGGCACAGAGTCACGTAAACTGTGAAAGCTGTCTTTGATGTGGTCCCTGCGTTTGCGCTCCAGTGCGTTGTGGTGTGCCCGCTTGTCTGCCTGCAGTTAAAATAAAACAGGTCATGTTCATATACAAAAATAGGAAGCAGAATTACAATTTCACTGACTAGAAAAACTGGCCAAGCGCGATGAGGAGACCTTTACTGAATTTAATAAGTATGCAAGCAAGAAATTTACTACTGAGAATCACAAACAGGCCACGTAGGGATTCTGTTTCTGACCAACTTCAACATGCTAGTTTCAACGTTTTAAATTGTTTACTACTGAGATTACAATGAACTGTTGCAGTAGAAATTTTATAAGACAGACGTTCAAGATAAGAATTTTGAGAAGCAGAATAAAATTGTCAGTATTTCATACTACAGTGGTACCTTGGTTCTCAAACACTTTGGAGGTCGAACAAATCGGAATTCGAACAAAAAAAATCCAGGATTTTTTTGTCTTGGAAGTCGAACGAAATTTGGAAGTCGCACTCTGAAATGCACGAGAAAAAATGAGACCGAGGGTGAGGAAAAGTGCGCGACTTCCGGAAATCGGTCTTTTTTGGCTCTACTCGACCACTGTGTGCGTGTGGATGTGCTTGCTCCTGTTCTACAAAGTACAGTATATCGTGTTTTTTTTTTTTGTTTACTCGATTAGATTAGCTAATAAACATGTTTCTAAAGAAAGCCACTGAGAAAAGGTCAGTTGTGCGTAAAACTGTTGCATTTAAGAAAGAGGTGATAGCTAAGCATGAATCAGGTGTGCGTGTTACTGATCATGCTAAGGAATATGGCATGCTAAATCAACGATATGCACCATCCTGAAGAACAAAGAGGGTGTTAATACCAGTGATGTGGCGAAAGGCTCGACAGTTATCAGCAAACAAAGACTGCAAGTGCTGGAGGAGGTGGAAAAATTACTGCTCCTATACATAATGAAGCAGCAGTTAGTAGGATATAGTGTTAGCGAGGATGTGCTCTGCTGCAAAGCTCGTGAAATCTCCGATGACTTGGTGAAAAAAGACCCTAGCTCGAATCCTGAAGGGTTCCCACTTCAAAGAAAGTCAAGGCTGGTTCAAAAATAAACAAAAACAAACAAAGACAAAATAAATTAATCTATTAAGAATTTTGTGTGTTTGTCCTATTGTTTCACATTTAATATACCATTTGATATATGAACGACATTATGCAATAACATTTTGTTTAAAAAAGGTAGTTTTCTAGCGTCTTGGAATGGATTAAAACCGTTTACATTATTTGTAATGGGAAAAGTGGATTTGGAATTCGAACAGCCTTCTGGAATGGATTAAGTTCGAGAACCAAGTTACCACTGTACTAAAATATACCACGTGTGAACGACTTGATCCGATTGGTCCACTATGTGAGGACATATGAGTGAATGATGTTTGATTCAAAACAATGGGCACTCGATTTTTTTTTTTCATGGTCAACTGGGGAAGGCGGAATCCTCATTATCCCACTTTGAAATGGAAAAACATAACACAAATTTTATTTTAGTTTTTCTTGTTTACCAATAAATCTCTGAACAAATGGACACCTTTAACTAAACAGCATTTACCTGACCTGTCTCTGTCATTGATTGAGAGCTTCACCTCAATAAAACCTTACATACATTATATACATTTTTGCACATCAAAACACACTTTTGTCATAAGTTACTTTGTAGGGAAAAAAGCAATTAATCATTACATGAGAAGCAAAACATGTCAAATGTCACATCACACGTGATTCAATTGCATGCGACAGTAAATACAGAAGTAATATACACATGGACAAAGGGTGCGACATACGATTTTCCCATTCCTATAAATATGCAGCCCCTTGTATGACGTATGTAATCGAAAGCTCCTGTGTAGATGTGTTTTACTAGTTTTACATTTTACTGAGAAGTTCAGTGGTTTATAACTGCCTCGTTAACATCTGTATGCAGTAGGTTCTTGACTAATCGCGGTTTTGCACTCGTGCCCCCGCATATTCGCGGATTGTCGAGCAACTGTCACGTGACTTAAATTCAGCCAATGGCTGTTGTCCCTCCTGCTGATTTGTTGAGATGATGTAACACCCCTTTTTCTTCATTTGTGCACACTTTGTGCATGTGCTTTTTTGTGTGTGTGTGTTTTTAATTACAGTTAAGCTCCATCATGCCACCCAAACTCTGCACATCATCTCAGGCTTCTGATAAGGCGCCAAAGAACCAGAAAAGGGTAATGACGCTGCATGAAAAAGTAGAACTGCTTGATATGATTCAGGAAGGAAAACGTTTTGCTGCAGTAGGGCGCCATTGTAAAGTGAATGAAAGTACAGTCCACTACATAAAGAAAAATGAAAAGGCAATCAGAGCTAGTGTAGCATGAAGTTTTTGTGCAAGTGCTAAGAAGGTGAATGTTGTATGAAACAAGGTCATCATCGATTGTACTTGATTCCTAGAAGTATCCAGAATACTAAGGCAGGTTCCATTCTCAGTTATTATTCCAGTACAGCAGGTTCCATTTTCAGTTATTATTCCAGTACAGTACTGTACCTAAGTTAATGTTTAAAATGTTAGTGTGTGAGATTTTATGTTCTATAGCATGTTTATTCAAGCGCGAAATATCCACCTGATGTAATTTCATTGGTATCCACTTCATGTAAATATATTGCAATGCAAAGTAAATATAATGCAATGCCCCTCTCTAGTGGGTATTTTTGAAAACTACAGTGCTGTATGTTTAATGGACGATATTATACTCAGTTCGTGTTCTTTTATATATAAAATATACACACATTTTATAGTTTTATATATATGTATATATACACACACACACACACACACACACACACACACACACACACACACTCACTAGTCCTTCTCAAAAAATTAGCATATTGTGATAAAGTTCATTATTTTCTGTAATGTACTGATAAAAATTAAACTTTCATATATTTTAGATTCATTGCACACCAACTGAAATATTTCAGGTCTTTTATTGTTTTAATACTGATGATTTTGGCATACAGCTCATGAAAGCCAAAAATTCCTGTCTCAAAAAATGAGCATATCATGAAAAGGTACTCTAAACGAGCTATTAACCTAATCATTTGAATCAACTAATTAACTCTAAACACCTGCAAAAGATTCCTGAGGCTTTTAAAAACTCCCAGACTGGTTCATTACTCAAAACCGCAATCATGGGTAAGACTGCCGACCTGACTGCTGTCCAGAAAGCCATCATCGACACCTTCAAGCAAGAGGGTAAGACACAGAAAGAAATCTCTGAGCGAATAGGCTGTTCCCAGAGTGCTGTATCAAGCCACCTCAGTGGGACGTCTGTGGGAAGGAAAAAGTGTGGCAGAAAACACTGCACAACCAGAAGAGGTGACCGAACCCTGAGGAAGATTGCGGAGAAGGGCCGATTCCAGACCTTGGGGGACCTGTGGAAGCAGTGGACTGGGCTACAGGTGCCGCATTCCCCAGGTCAAGCCACTTTTGAACCAGAAACAGCGGCAGAAGCACCTGACCTGGGCTACAGAGAAGCAGCACTGGACTGTTGCTCAGTGGTCCTAAGTACTTTTTTTCGGATGAAAGCAAATTTTGCATGTCATTCGGAAATCAAGGTGTCAGAGTCTGGAGGAAGACTGGGGAGAAGGAAATGCCAAAATGCCTGAAGTCCAGTGTCAAGCATTCACAGTCAGTGATGGTCTGGGGTGCCATGTCAGCTGCTGGTGTTGGTCCACTGTGTTTTATCAAGGGCGGGGTCAATGCAGCTCGCTATCAGGAGATTTTGGAGCACTTCATGCTTCCATCTGTTGAAATGCTTTATGGAGATGATTTCATTTTTCAGCACAGCCTGGAACCTGTTCACAGTGCCAAAACCACTGGTAAATGGTTTACTGACCATGGTATTACTGTGCTCAATTGGCCTGCTAACTCTCCTGACCTGAAGCTCATAGAGAATCTGTGGGATATTGTGAAGAGAAAGTTGAGAGACACCAGACCCAACACTGTGGATGAGCTTAAGGCGGCTATCGAAGCATCCTGGGCCTCCATAACACCTCAGCAGTGCCACAGGCTGATCGCCTCCATGCCACGCCACATTGAAGCAGTCGTTTCTGCAAAAGGATTCCCGACCAAGTATTGAGTGCATAACTGAACATAATTATTTGAAGCTTGACTTTATTAAAAAAAGTATTAAAAACACTTTTTTTTTTTTTTTGGTTGGATGAAATATGCTAATTTTTTGAGATAGGAATTTTGGGTTTTCATTAGCTGTATGCTAAAATCATCAGTATAAAAACAATAAAAGACCTGAAATATTTTAGTTGGGGTGCAATGAATCTAAAATATATGAAAGTTTAATTTTTATCAGTACATTACAGAAAATAATGAACTTTATCACAATATGCTAATTTTTTGAGAAGGACTAGTGTATATATATATATATATATATATATATATATATATATATATATACACACACACACACTATATATACATAGGCTGTATAATGTTTATATTTTATTATCAATAGATATCACAGTAAGAAATTAAGTTTTTCTTAATCATTACTACATTTTACCACAAGAAGTAAGTCGGTCTTCGTCAATCCCAAAGGACTATGGCTGCGCTCTGGCTGGTATCCCTGCTGGTCATATTCTCCAGTTAGCAGAACCGGGGTAGGGAGTAATGGAGGACAGGCTGTTACCTAAGCAGCAAGTGCCCCCTTTTGGCGCCACCGGAAGGATCCAATGGAAGGGCAAGTGCCGATACGACTGGGTTCCAGTGCCGCTGCAGGAGTTGTCAGAACGTTACTGTGAACGGACTGCCTCAAGGGACTCCAACTCCCGATTAGAAACACACCGATGGCTTTGCAGCGTACACTCGTCGAAAGTCAGCAATGGTTCTTTTACATGAACCTCACACCATAGACAGTGAGAGACATGGCCAGCCTTTGATAACCCAGTTAGCTGTACTGGGGGGACAGTGGCAACCTCAGAGTGGGACTTGAACCCCTAACCTTAGGATCAGTGATCCTGCGCCCTATACCACTAGACCACCACTGACCCAGTATATATTATATAATATAATACTGTATTAGTGAGTAAGACTGTCTATAGACTGTGTTTAAGAAGCATATTTTAACGCATGTAATATGATACATGGAGGTTTTACTTCCAGGTACAGAACTCACAGATTATCTTCATTCGCGAGAGGGGCCGGAACCGAACCCCTGCGAATAAAGAGGTACTGTACTGCTATTATTCTTTTGTGCGATTGAGTGCAGTCGCGAGAGTGAAACAGCAGTATTTTTTAAACTGGCTGATGCAAACTATCAAACTGATTTTTGCCGATTGCAACTTTGAGAATGAATGTGAAAACCACTTGATGTTGATGTGTAACAAGAAAGTATGGAAGGCTTGTCTTTCAATTCACTTTAAATTTGTAAATTAAAGCACAAAGCTCTCAGCTCAAAAATGAGTATACATGAATAGCGATGCCACTGCAGAAGGTGGCGTGCTCTGGACGCAGGCCTGACCATGCGAGAATAAAACCATCCAGCCGGCCGGCACAACTTATTTATTTTGGATTTACTCCACAAAAATTAACAAAAATGGAGGTTGGGGCATTTGACACACAAGCACAATTGACATGCGATACAGCTATCGCTATTTCTCAGGGGCAGTGGTGGCCTAGTGGTATATAGAGCATTGGATGGCTGATCCTAGGGTTGAGGGTTTGAGTCCCCCCCAGTGCAGCTAACTGGGTTATCTGGGTAGCCGGCCATGTCTCTCACTGTCCATGGTGAGAGGCATGTAAAAGAACCGTTGCTGACTTTTGTAAAAAAGTAGGCTGCAAAACCGTTAGCGTGTTTCTGTCCCTTGCTAAAGGGTTTTGTCAGGAAGGGCATCCGATGTAAAAATCTATGCCAAATCAAATGTGTGAATCAATGATTTGCTGTGGCGACCTGAAAAAAGGGGAAAAGCCGAGGGGGGGCAGCTAGCACTATTTCTGATTCATGCTACACACCAAAAGCAACAAAATGCGGAATCTGTTGTTAAGAATTTTCTTTTTTTACTTCCAATTTGGTCCCATTTTCCACAGTAAAGAAAACACTGGGAGCTACAAATCCCTTTTTAACATTTGAAATAAAATAACACTGCATATAATGTTTCCCCCCTTTTTCCTTCATGTTGATATAAAAAAAACAATGTGTTGCATTGATTTGAATGACTGCAGAGAACATTAAATTACAATTCTGCTTGCAACAAAAACAATTAGTTTCAAAAAAAGACGTTGAATAAAAAGTTACTTTCAATGAAAACTTCCAATGTCTATTTGAGCACTGAGGCAGTAATGGCCTGGTGGTAAGGAGCTGGATCACTGATCCTAAGGATGGGGGTTCAAGCCCCACTTTCCCGGGTTGTCACTGTCTCCCCAGTGCAGCTAAATGGGTTATCAAATGCTGGCCATGTGTCTCACTGTCGATGGTGTGAGGCTGTAAAAGAACCACTGCTGACTTTCGACAAGAGCAGCTGCAAAGCCATCAGTGTGTTCCTGCTCTGCAATGGCCTGGCGAGCTGTCCAGGGTGAACTCTACCCTTGCCCAAAGTCAGCTGGGATTGGCGCCAGCATCCCCGCGACCCTAATTTGGATTAAACGGTTACACAAAATGAATGAATGTGTTTGAGTCCTCCTTGTATTTTTATTAAAAAAAGAAAGAATATCTATCCCACAAAGCGAGGGACGAGGTGCAGCCAAAAGTGTTAACGGGTTGGGTAGCCGACCTCACCATCACTCCCTTCGTGAGATCTTTTTCTTTATTCATTATATTAATGTTGTTTTGTCATAGTTTTAATTTACAAAAATGAAAACAAAAGTATAAGCAGACTTATTTTCAGGAGTCTGCTCAACATTCTTTTAAAATGCTTAATACTGCACTGACCCATTCTCAGAGTGGAGACTGAACCACACTGCCAACTTTTATTTTGTCATGGGGGGTATTTAATTTGGATTAAATACGAGACAATGGATGAGACTTGGTTTATGCACAGCAATCTTCTAGCCCTTCTTTGACGCCAGAAACATTCAGCCAGACCCAAAAACACAGGACACAGGGTGTGATGAAAACGCATGCACTTTATTGTTCACAGGAAAGGCACTAGAGCACGGGAAATGGTAGTCACTGTTAGAGATGCGGAGAAACATGGAAATCAGACTGAAGCAGGAACTGATGGAGCATGGATCTGAAAGCCAGAGAGATCATGGGGAAGAGGGACAATCTTCTAGCACCGAGAGGAGCACTCTGCTCGTCTTTACAGCCCGTGATTAAGTGGAATCAGGTGTGGGTGTGTGTGTGTGTGTTTAGCGCTCCACCTTTGTGTGACAGCCACGCCGCTCTCCAGCACGCAGAAAGAGAGAGACAGAGACAGAGAGAGAGAGACACCAAAACCAGAGACTCTCACAACACAGACCATAACAGTGTACTGTATTCAATCATTTTTTCCACTTAATTTGAGGACATATGGTGTGAGTTGTGGTACCGTTAACTTCTATTCAAAAGACAACGGAATGGATTAAGACCATTTACATTATTTGTACAGACGCTCTCTGACTTACGTTTTTAATTGGTTCCGGACGGCCGAACGCAAGTTGAAAGTGAATGTAAAGGGTTGGTCACACAGCGTTTTACGGCTTAATCAGGACCAAAACCCGTCCAAAAATGGTTTCCTGTGAAGCAGACGGTGTTGTTCGTGTTGATGTCAAGTTTAAGATGTGCTAAGTCGATTTTTAGACGTGGCAGGACATGGGAAAAAATTTGAATGGCGCTGGACGTGAAAAAAAGTTTTGAATTGCTCAAAATTTTAGACCGCGGACAACCATGTGGTAAAGACGTGCAACACAAGTGAAACACACGTAATAATCCGTGTTCTGGAAGTGATAAAAACTTGGGGAGACGTGATAAGACGCAAAAGTTTAGGGGTCTGTCACAGCCAGAGCACGACCATTGGGCGGGTGTTACACGTTGGTATCATGAGAAATAGTGGCTTATCACTGACAAATGGGTTTTTCCATGTAAATAGCACGTACATAGCACTACCTAAACCCGTTCAACAACATCTTGATCACGTTCTAAATACGACTGATCACTGCCTAATCACTTCTGTTTCACGGCATATAAAATACCATAATTTTCTGAGACCTCGGCACTTGCAGTCTAGATGTCAAGGGGTGAACATAAACCCTCAATGCGGTGATGTCCTCATCTTCATGCTCCAAAACCAACAGAACCAACTGATACAGGCCCAACATATAAGCGAAGAAGAAGATGAAGGAGGGGGTGGTATGGAACATCTGGGTGCATCACTGGATTGGGAGGAGACCTAAGCTGGGGCTTTATGATCGTATCATGAATTAAAACAACTTAAAAAACTAAAACGTTATTCCTTCTCTCTCGCTCTCTTTCCGTCGGGCGCGCTGTGGGCCATGCCCACAAGACGTGAATTCAAAGCGCATTCCCTGCTTGACAAACTCAACTTTAATTTGATTCCTTGAGGGATCGGAATTCCAGATGAGCTGCATAACGAAGATCCAAGAGCCTTTCAGAACTTTATGAGGAGGTGTCTTGCGATTAGGCAGTGCTATGGCAGTGGAGTGCCCATTTTACGTCCGCTCTCAAGACGTGATTGGCAGTGATACAGACGTGATGAGACCGTGGTAACTTGCAGTTTTTTTTCCCCACGTTCGAACACGTTTTGCCGAAGTTGCCTTACACGTTGCTGGACGTGGGTAGCCGTGCTTAGGCAGTGTTTTAGCAGTGGAACAGCCGCCGATTGCCTTACCATGTAAAAAGCACGTACAAAGCACGGCCAAGCCAAAATTGACCAAAAGTTATCACTTACGACCACGTCCACCAGATTTTCAGAACTTTTTTATACATGATTTAGACGTGGAATGCTGTGTGACCGAGGCTTAAGTTGTTACAGTGACGTATGACGCTCATACTGCACTATACATCCACAAATACCATTACCGTATCTCATAAAACACCCCTAAATCAATTATTATAAACATAACATTGTGAAATATCAAATAATATCAACATTAATTAAAAAAAAATTAAATTCAAGCAAAATAATTTTAAATTGATAAATTTTAATTAAATTCACTCATCAAATATCAAATACAGTATCAAATATAACCTTTAACATTCTCTATGATGAGATCTTTCTGCTTGTAAATGGTGCCGATGGTCGATGGATGGTCAGTTTACATGAAGCTGAGCCGAGTCACATTACATGAAGCTGACCGAGTCACTTTCCATGAAGCCTAACACAGCCAATCAGCGCTTACACTATGTGAGGCGCTCAACACCGAAAGTAGTCCACTTGTTTGTGCTTGTAATGGGAAAAGCGGATTCGGAATTCAACCAAATGTGCGTTTGTATCTCCACTCACACACACACAAGTTCTTCTGTATGTTCGATTTTTTTTTTTGGTCTCTCTCTAGTGTATTTTTCATTAATTCTGCATTAATGTAAATTTGTTTACCTTTGTATATTTAATGTGAACATTTGAGAACAACCTGGTGATAATGTTACTGTTTTTTTTTTTTCTTGTGACGGATGTTTGAATCTGTCTCATCTTTTTCTTATTAAATACAGATGTTACCCTACTTATGAACATACGAACAGGGCTGTCCAGAGGTCAAATGTGAAAGTGAAATTGAAGAACAAGTAGAAATTGAATAAAATCTATAGAAAGATATATACTAAATATAAGCATGAAAATGATTAAACATTATCCTGAGGTATACTTAATACTCGATTAGGCTCCGGCAGAGGGGCGTGGCTGACACGTGTGGGCAGATCCCAGTGTGCACACCTGATCCTACTCATCAATCTACTGAGCTATAAAGATGAACAGCACGCTCATCCCGCTGCTAGAACATTGTTCCTCTTCACGTCCCCGTTTTCCTGCGATCTATCTGGTTCCTGGTTTCACCTCCACGCTTGACCAGTTCCTGCTCCGTCGTTCCCCGTATCAAAAGTTTTCCTGTTTCTCCTCATGAATAGCAGTGACTACATTTTCCCCTTGCTCAAGTGTCTCTCCTGTAACAATAAAGTCTCTCTGTGTTCATCCTACTCTGTCTCCTGCATTTTGGGTCCGGCTGAAAGTTCCTGACGTCACAGTTAGCTTGATAATTTATGGTGCATTTAGATTTGCACATTGTATCAACAAATTATAAATTCAATCAATTGAAATAACATGATTATGCAGGCAGAGAGCGAGAGAGAGAGAGAGAGAGAGAGAGAGAGAGAGATTGTATACAGTACAAACTCGTATAGGTTACTTATACAAACTTTATACATATGTTCCTCTCTAAAGAACGCCATGTAACGACTTACAAACAAATTAATCTAACGAATGGTCGTTCATAACGTATCTCGTTTGTAAATTGGGTAGTGTCTGTACATGTACACCGGGCACGAAATTAAGAAAAATGTCCACCAGACAGAGGGGCAGGCATCAGAAAAAATCTGCAGGACCCCTAAGAATTTTACTGGACCCCACTTTTTCCTGGAATGATTAATTATGTGATAATCTGTTATTATTTTTTTCATTCACTTGTTCACCTGTCTATATATTTGGTGTACAATGGCCATTATGACTGTATCAGAAACATACACGTAAACCAATTCTCTATCATACGCAACTCTATTTTTCTGCTGATCAAATTAAAAATTCAGTGAATAAAGAATAATGATGCAAGCAAAAAATATAAGCAAGAACTAGACTGAGTTTCTCAAAACTTAACATAGAAATCTGTAACCTCAAGTAATTATCAGTTTTCTCGAGATAGCATTCTACATAATCAAATTATTTGAGATATTTTCCTTCAGTTTTCGCTTCTGTCCTGTTTCTTATAATCTTCTGTGCCTCTTCATTTTCTTGTATCACCAACCTCACTCTCCACATAATCATCTAACTCGCACTCCTCTTCAGCAAGATCAATGAGTGCTTCATCTGAATATTTGCATAGACCTGCCTTTTGATTTGTTTTTTCAGGTCCATATGAAATTGTAGAAGGTCTCTTAGATCTGCTTCCAGCTGAACTCCATAGTGGAAATGGTTCAGGATTATCTTTTACATTTACTGTATGCAGTCTTATTCTTATAAGGTCTCAAACAGTCTCTGGAAGAAGTCCACTGCGCAAATCTGTATGCAGTAGTTTGTATACTTGCGGATTAGTGGCGAACCTGGAAGTTACTGGCACGTGATTCAACTTTAGCCAATGGCTGAGAGCTTTTGTTTCTCCCTCCTGCTGATTGGTTGCAGATGATGTGATTCCTCCTTTGCACACGTCATCAACATGATTGCTTGAATTGTGAATTCACATTTTTTAGTGTTTTTAATGATTATTTAAACCCTATGATGCCACTCAAACACCCTGCATCTTCTCTAGCTTCTGGTAAGAAGCCTAAGCGCTTTATTTATTTAATATATAATGACGATCCAAAATTATCAATATTATGATTTCCAATATTATTAATGAGTCAATACCAATTTATTGCACTGTAATTTTCCTCGTTGCCTAAAGATGTCGCACCAGTGTAAACAAAACACGGATGGTCTAACTATTAGTGTTAAGATGTGTTCTTCAACTTCTAAAAATTCAGGGTTGTGGTGTTTTTAAATAATATCAGACCACAATGACAAATCGCAACCTTTAATTTAAGTACATTTATTCAGTGTGTGTGTGTGTGTGTGTGGGGGGGGGGTCCCACAGCATCATCGATTCTCCT
This sequence comes from Plotosus lineatus, assembly GCA_024760905.1. Lineage (NCBI taxonomy): Eukaryota > Metazoa > Chordata > Actinopteri > Siluriformes > Plotosidae > Plotosus > Plotosus lineatus. The sequence continues at coordinate 42,018,579 of CM045732.1, read as the reverse complement.
CAATATTTCGTAGTGGGCATGAGGTGCTTTTTTTTTTTTTTTTAGCATTCTCATCTTTTGTGTTCTGCCAGAACCACTTAGTGTTTGTTGCCAAAGAGCGCTACTTTGGTCAAATCGTACTAGAGCACACAGTCTCAGTACCATGCTTCGCAAACTCCAGGTGTTTGTGTTTATGATTGTGAGTGAGAAAAAGGTTTTTCCCCTGCATGCCTCCCAAACAGCTTGAAGCATGTATAGTCATGGGCAAACATTTTGGCAGTGATGCAAATTTTAAGGTTTCACAAATTTTGTTGCTTGGTTTTGTGAGATTTGTGTTTTTATGGTATGCCCACATATGTTACATGTTTTAGAGACTTTTATTGGAAAATACATCAATTTTTGGCCAAAAGTCAATATTTACAGTGTTGACCCTTCTTCAAAACTTCAGCAATTTGCTTTGGCATGTCTGATAAATGATGTTAGCTAATCATTTTGCACCAAGACCAAACACAGCGTAAATGGGCTTTTTGTGAGTCAATTTTTATTCACAAGAAGCTCTTTGCAATTCATTAAAATGCTTGTTATCTCTGTGCATAATAATTTAGAAACGATGTTAATCACCACCACAAAATTGAAGCAACAAAATTTGCAAAAACACAAAATTTGCATCACTGCCAAAACTTTTGGTCATGACTCAAGATGGTGCCTGATGGTTGTTTTGGAGACTTTGTGACACCACCCCCGACCCAAGAGGCTGCCATTTGTTGTGATTCTTTAACAGTGTGCTTTGGAGAACTTCATGTGTCTTTTACCATCCTCCTCACTGTTTGAGGGATAAAATAACCTTGCACCCTATTCCAGGCTTGTTAACCACTGTTCCAGTTGTTTTAAGCTTCTTAATGATTCCTCTGACAGTAGATGTGTGCAGGTGCAGGCGAGGGGCAATTTTCTTGTAGCTGTTGCCTGACTTGAAGGTCGACACTCATCTGCCTCACTTGAGAAGTCGACACTTTTCCTTTGTTAATTGCCATATTAAAGAGAGGATACGAGAAATGGCCTCTATGTCACATCATATTTATACCCCAGGGAAACAGGAAGTGATGAGATACGCTGATCAACTATGTAAACTACTGTCGACATGACATACTTCAATTACATTTATTTCCTAGGAATTGTGGAAATATTACAGTACAAAATTAAAATGTTTTTACTTAATCCTTGCTACATTTTACTGCATTATTGCTGTATCAATGAGTAAGACTGTCTATAGAATGTGTTTAAGAAGCATATTTTAGTGCATGTAATATCACACAGAGTTTTACTTCCGGGTAAATAACTTATGGAATTTCGTGATCCGCGGGAAGGGCCGGACCCAAACCCCAGCGAAAAACGGGGCCTGCTGTACACTAATCTTCGATCTATACTTGTTGTGCGATTATTATAAGCTATTTATTATGATAATATAAGAAACACATTAATCAGTACACAGCCATCCTTTCAACAATCACTTAAGTAGTTCGGGGGACTATTAGCAGGCTGAATGCTCTGCCTGGGCTAACACACCATGTTGTCAGGAACAATGACAACAATAAGGCAGACAATATCACAGTAATGTGTGTGTGTGTGTATTTGATGAGCTATTTGGACCAATCTTTCCAACACAGTCAAGTTCCTTTTAGCAGTACAGTACATGATGTTCGTGATTATTTATCTCCTGCTCACAGAACATTCTCATTCCTCAGACTAAACAGGATAAAGCCTGGGTCATAGGATCACATGGAGCTTTAAGGGAGCATGGAGTTCACCTCATCTGCCTCAGTCTCAGGATTAAAATATGTAAATATAAAACAATAAAATAGGTACCGGCAGTGATGCATGATACATTCAGGAACTGTGACATAGCTAAGCCTGACGACTGAAAACAGTCAAACTTCAACCTGCAAACGCAGCCCTTGAAACCAAATAATGCTGAATAAATTTAATTGTGTTAAAAGTTCATTTCATTCCTGTTCCAGTGGTACCAAATTCAGCTGTTTCATAGAAAAAGAACATTTCATTTTAGACAGTTTGTGTTGATTTTTCACCAATCTTGATTAGAGCGCCGTTGTTTTGATGAGATCGTAAACGTACTGCATCCCAGTTGCAAGGCATTGTCCACGAAATCAGCTCATGTGTCGCACTATGACGACGCACATTGTCTAAACCATTACCGTATTCGCAGTGAATCTCCAGCTTCCAGCCATGCCCGGTTTGTCAGGGATATATTTTGCTGGGTTTTTTTAAAACTTCATATTTATATATATCCCCAAGAAGATTGCCTGTTCTTTAAAAATCAGTAGAATAAAACCCACACAAACTAGATACCATAATTTCAAGATTTTTGTCTACAGTGGAGACTTGGAATCCAAACACTCGAGAGTTCGAACAAATCCGTGATTTTTTTTCTCGTCCCGGAAACCAAACAAAAACCAGAAGTCGTACTCGAGAAACGCGCGAGAAAAAACGAGACGGAGAGGGAGGAAAAATGTACAACTTCCGAAAGCCCGGAAGTTGTTGATGCTATGTATGTTCTGGGAAAGTCCGGAAGTTGCTGATACTATTTTGCGGACTTATGGTATGAATTATGGTACTGTTAACTTCTGTTTAAAAGACGACGGAACGGATTAATACCATTTACATTATTTGTATTGGGAAAAGCGGATTCGGAATGTAAACAAACCGGAATCTGAACAACCGTCTGGAACGGATTGAAGTTCGAGCACCGAGGCACCACTGTAGTTTAAAATGATATTTGAATCAAAGCTCAAGAATAAACTAGCGTGACGCACCAGGCAATTTAATTGCAAGTCCCCCTCAAAAAAAGGCATTACTGTATTGACCATCACACGTCAAGATGGCCGCCACCATGATGGACGCGTGTGAGCAGGATACCGTCATTTCTGATCTACAGAAATGCTACAGAAAGCTCCCCTTCTTCTTTCTTCTTCTTTTCCTTTCGGTTTTTCCCTTCAGGGGTCGCCACAGCGAATCATCTGCTTGCATCTCACCCTATCCTTTGCATCTTCTTCTCTTATACCAGCTACCTTCATGTCCTGCTTCACTACATACATGAATCGTCTCTTTGGTCTTCCTCTAGGCCTTCTGCCTGGTAGTTCAACCTCAGCATCCTACTACCAATATACTCACTATCCCTCCTCCGTACATGTCCAAACCATCTCAATCTAGCCTCTCTGACTTTGTCTCCAAAACATCTTACATGTGCTGTCCCTCTGATGTGCTCATTCCTGATCCTATCCATCCTCGTTACTCCCAAAGAGTACCTCAACATTTTCATCTCTGCTACCTCCAGCTCTGCCTCCTGTCTTTTCCCCAGGGCCACTGTTTCTAAACCATACAACATCGCTGGCCTTACCACCGTCTTGTACACTTTTCCTTTCATTCTTGCCGACACCTTCCGATCACAGATCACTCCGGACACTTTTCTCCAACCATTCCAACCTGCCTGCACACGCTTCTTCTCCTCTTTTCCACACTCTCCACTTCTCTGGATTGTTGACCCTAACTACTTAAAATCCTCCACCTTCCTTATCACTTCTCCCTGTAACATCACCGTTCCTCTTGGGTCCTTGTCATTCACACACATGTATTCTGTTTTACTGAGGGTAACCTTCATTCCCCTCCTTTCCAGGGCATACCTCCACCTCTCTAGATTTTCCTGCACTTGTTCTCTGCTACCACTCTTAGATACTTCCATACCTCCATCGGTATGTCATCAGGACCAACTGCCTTTCCATTCTTCATCCTCTTCAATGCCCTCCTCACTTCACCCATACTAATCTTTGCTACTTCCAGGTCCTCAACGGTCACCTCTTCTGCTCTTTTCTCTCTCTCATTTTCCTCATTCATCAGCTCTTCAAAGTACTCTTTCCATCTTCCCAGCACACTTCTGTCATCAGTCAATACATTTCCCTCTCTGTCCTTAATCACTCTAACTTGCTGCACGTCCTTCCCATCTCTATTTCTCTGCTGTGCCAACCTATATAAATCATTTTCTCCCTCTTTACTTTCCAACCGAGCATAATAGTCATCATACACCCTGTTTGGCCTTTGACACCGCTACCTTCGCCTTACGCTGTGTCTCCCTATACTCCTGTTTACTCTCTTCGGTCCTCTCAATGTCCCACTTCTTCTTAGCGAACCTCTTCCTTTGTACACACTCCTGCACTTCCTCAGTACACACTCCTGCACTTCCTCATTCCATCACCAAGTCTCCTTATCTACTCTCCTTCCAGATGACACACCAAGTACTCTCTTACCTGTCTCCCTGATCACATTTGCTGTAGTTGTCCAGTCATCTGGAAGCACTTCCTGGCCACCCTGTTTCAACTCCTCCTTGAAGACAACACGACACTTTTCCTTTTTCAGCTTCCACCACTTTGCCTTCTTCACCTTTCTCACCATCAGCGTCATCCTGCACACCACCATCCTATGCTGTTTGGCAACACTCTCATCCGCTACTACTTTGCAGTTACTGACTTCCTTCAAATTACATCACCTGCACAAGATGTAGTCTACTTGTTTACTCCTACGTCCGCTTTTATAAGTCACCCTATGCTCCTGTCTCTTCTGGAAGAAAGTATTTACCACAGCCATTTCCATCCTTTTTGCAAATCTGTCCTTCTGTGTTCCTGTCCTGGATACCAAAAATGCCCATCACTTTCTTGTCCCCTCTGTTGCCTGCACAAACATGTCCATTGAAGTCTGCCCCAATGACCACTCTTTCACCTCTGGGGGTACTCTGCATCACTTCATCTAACTCAATCCAGAATCTCTCCTTCTCTTCTAGCTCACATCCTGTCTGTGGGGCATAAGCACGAACAACATTGAACATCACACCTTCAATTTCTAACTTGAGACTCATCACTCTGTCTGACACTCTTTTCACTTCTAGAACATTCCTGACAAACTCCTCCTTCAAGATGACACCTACTCAATTTCTCTTCCCATCCACACCATGATAAAACAGCTTAAACCCTGCTCCTATGCTTCTAGCCTTGCTACCTTTCCACCTGGTCTCCTGAACACACAGTATTGTCCACCTTCCTTCTCTGCATCATGTCAGCCAGCTCTCTACCTTTTCCTGCCATAGTTCTAACATTCCAAGTCCCTACTTTCAGTCCTAGACTCATGCCTTTCCTCTTCTCTCTCTGCCTACGGACACGCCTCCCACCTCTCCTTGTTCGACCAACAGTAATCCAATTTCCACCAGCACCCTGTTGGTTGACAGCACTGATGGCGGGACGCAACCCTCTGCATTTATCCGGGCTTGGGACCGGCGTGAGGTAGAGACACTGGTTTGTGCCCCCCCCCACGGCTGCATTCTACAGATGCTCCCCAACTTACATTTTTTCGATTTTTTTTTTTTAAGTCAAATTTTGAGTTTAGATGTACCTACGTAGTACACTGACGTAATGATGAAATGATGTAATGACGCTGCGTCCATTTTTAACAAACGACAGAATGAACGTGCTCCTCCTTCTTCCCAGTTCAGTTATACATATCTCAGTTATATAGCATGTTACCCTTGTGTTAAGACGTCCTCTCTGGGATCTTTGTGTTTACACTGTTTTGCAGACTTTTGTAACCATAAGCAAATATGGTTGGTCAGAAGCGTAAGCCTACTAGCATGGGTGCAAGTTTCATACACAGAGATGAATTAACTATCTGCTCGGATCAGCGCAATCTACCTTGCATACTCAGTTGAGCAAAGAAAGTTGTAAAATTAAAGAACTCTCTGCTCTGGTGGTGATTCACATCAGTGCAGGCTGAGTACTAAACGAGTTCAACGGACCCTTGCTCACTTGAAAGACCGGAAGTCCGTATAACTCGCCTTCAAGCACAGCAAGTGCACTACTTTCGGTGTTGAGCGCCTCACATATTGTAAGAGTTGATTGGCTGTTTTAAGGTTCATGTAAAGTGAGTCAGCTCAGCTTCATGTAATGTGAATCAGCTCAGCGTCATGTAATGTGATCATCCGTCGACCATTGGAACCATTTACAAGCAGAAAGATCGCATCATAGAGAATGTTAAGGGTTATATTTGATACTGTATTTGATATTTGATGAGTGAATTTGATTAAAATTTATCAATTTGAAATTATTTTGCTTGAATTTAATTTATTTTAAATTAATGTTGATATTACTTGATATATTTGATATTATTTTACAATGTTATGTTTATAATAATTGATTTAGGGGTGTTTAATGAGATACGGTAATGGTATTTATGGATGTATAGTGCAGTATGAGCGTCATATGTCACACGTCATACGTCACTGTAACAACATACGTTCGGCCGTCCGGAACCAATTAAAAATGTAAGTCGGGGGGCGTCTGTATTTATTAAACACCTGGGTGAGTAATATATATTTCTACAACTGGAACCTTTATTGTGTATAGAATTTTCTAGTGTGGCTGTTTTGTTGAAATCTTGCGATAAATATAAACATATAAACTTTGATTGTAAACTGATCAGGTCATTTGGTTCGCTGGTTAAACATGAAAGGAATTGGCACTTCCGACAGATTTTTATTTAATTTATGGGTTCTAATTTCAAAATCAACAGATAGGACATTATAAATTAAGATTCCTACTCAGTCTGAGGATATTGAAGAGTGTTTTGATGGAGAAATCTTAACCAACATTATATAATAATATATACATTCCTGTCTAAAATCAGCTGCTGCATGTGTACTCAAGGCCACGCCCCCAGTCATTCAATGTAGAAAGATCATTATCAATAATAGGACTGTTTATTCATATGATCCGTTTCTTTTTCCAGTGAAATTAGAGTACAATACTCAGAAAAAGATGAACAATTATTACTTATGACAATACACTGAATTTTCCAAAATGATTATGTATTAGACTTTTCCAACATGTTGCCATTTAAAAAGTTTTGGCTTCCTTCACAGCCAAAACCATGGTAGATAGCCTAAAACTGATGTTTCCAATGGATTAAGCAGGTCATTTTACTTTAATAACAAAAGTTTCAGGTTGTTGGCTTGGTTGGTTGAAGTACGATGGATTTCAAAAAGTTGACTATTTTCGCCATTTTTGTCAAATGTCACTTTTCTGACCCCCTTTAAATCCCAAACCATGGTAGATAGCCTAAGACTAATTCTTCCAATGAATTAAACAGGTATTTTTCCCTTAGAAACAAAAGTATTGACTTGGTTGGTTAAATTTGAATACATTTTCAAAGATTGATTATTTTCTTTCCGCGGTGTAAATTGCAGTTTGAGGCATTTTTGAGAGACAATAACTTCAAAAGTGAGAAGAATTGGCCTCCATAAAATTAGAGTGATTTAGTATCTCATTATCTTAAAAAAATTGCATAATATGGCTTTGTAGACGTCTAATTTTCAAAATAAGGGCGTCTAAAAATGCCGTCTTTGCTAATTTGGGGCTACCATAATTTGAAGAAAAAAAAAAATGCATTTTGGAATGGCTTTTACTACAAAACCTATTACCTGAGAGGCCTGAAACTCTACAATGCCGAACTAGGTTTTAGAAATGACTACGAAATTGCATCTACATTATCTTTGTAGAAAGTAATAATTCTTGTTTCATAGACTCCCCAAAAGATGTCCAAGCTAGGGGCCTGAAGCAGGAGTAACGGAACAGGCTCTGTCTATCTCAGAAACCCTTCAAGATAATTGCATGAAATTTGGACTGGTGATTTGTAATGGTTCACCCAACAAATAGAACCTAAAACCATACATTTATGACGACTAAATTTTTCGGGGCCAGTACCAAATTAAAATCTTGTTTTCACTGCTATTTTTAAAACAGGTCTGTGACTCCATTGCGCCACTCTCTATTGAGCTGCATCTAATTGTTTTGCTATTTTTAAAAAATCAAATTAAAACTTTTACATTGATGAATATCATTAATTATTAATAACATATTTAAAGAGAAATTGAGCAAGTTTGTTATTTCAGAAGTGTGTATCGACCCGGTAGCCTTTCACATTAATTGGTACGCAAGAATTAGCCCTAAGTTTCAAAAAGGTTGGTGACCCCTGATCAAATGGGAATAAAAAATAAACAAACATTAATATTCATTAATGAGATTTTCTCCTTTCTTATTGGTGGAAACACATAGAATAATTCTTGATATTGCACCATTGCTATTGGATAATTTGAATAATTATTTCACAACTGGAATGTCTAACACAGCAATATGAGAGTCATCTTTGAAAATATTTTTGAACTAGCAATCAAACAATTCTAGATCTCAGCTTTCATATTTTGCATCATTTAATAATTGTTTATTATCCCAGTGGATAATGTTGAAGCAAAACAGCAGACATTCACAGACTGCCACGGTCACTCAGAACAGATTACGTTATTCTTCTTCTTTTACTTTCGGCTGCTCCCTTCAGGGGTCGCCACAGCAAATCATCCGCCTCCACCGCACCCTGTCCTCCGAACAGATTACGTTATTATAACACTAAAATGAAAAGAAATCCACACCAAAAAAAGCACTGTTGCTTTGACGCTATTCTTCCCCATTTTTCGACTGTACAATGGCATCTCCTGATGGTTTCGACTTAGATATGGCATTTGATTTTTTTTTTTTTTAAGAAATCAGGTGAATATCGAAGCCTTAAAGATTTTTAAGATAAATGTAGATAAAGTGACTGAAGCTATACGATCCATCCTAGATGATCAGTCTTGCACATTTAACATGGACTAAAATCTGAAAGTATTTCAAATAGAACTAAACTAATCTCAGAACCACAATCAAAACATATACAGTAGGCCCTTGACATTCGCGGGGTTCGGTTCCAAGACCTCCCGCGAATTGAGATAATCCGTGGGTTCTGTACCCGGAAGTAAAACCCCATGTATCACGTCACATGCGCAAATGAGCAGCCGGAAGTAAAATACTATGTATCTATTGTTAAAATATGCTTCTTAAACACATTCTATAGACAAGTCTTACTCATTAATACAGTATAAATGTAGTAAAATATAGTAATGATTAAGAAAAACTTTTCAATTTTTACTCTTATTTTTATTGATAATAAAATATAAACATTATACAGCATATACTTTTGTAAAGCACTCGTTTTAAAGTCTTTTTCAATTATTATTGCAGTCCAGTACCCAAGTTAATTCTTAGAATGTTTGTGTGAGAGATTTTAGGTTCTGTAGCATGTTTAACAAATGATACCAAAAGGATAAACTTTATTACACTTTTACATTGAACTTGTAGTGACGTCTCCAAGATGGCGCTGCCTTGAGGGCAACGTCACGAAGTCCTCAGAGTCAAATTGTTTCTTTGTTCATGTTTTGCACTATGCTCGTCTATGATCGGTCGACCCCACTACAACTACGGGCAGCTTCACCTTCCGGCAACTAAGCACGCAACAACTATCGTGAGCTAATATGCTATGGGAGCTCACTGTACCCCGGCTAACAATAAACCCAGGCGGCGTTGTCAGAGTCTCCGGCGCCTGGTTAACACTTCCAGCCATACTGCATGAAAATGTTCAGTTCCTGTGAAATAAGATGGACGAGCTTCTACAGGACTGTGTTTCTGTGAAACATGGCTCGAGGAGAGTACACCCGATGAGGCGATTGCACCAGCTGGCTACACTGCCTTCATCCCCTGCAATCCCAAATGCCGGAGTCGTCGGGCCCCTTCGCGCCTGGGCTTCTTGTTAGCTGGGGTGCGGCTAGCATTAGTTCGGCTGTCAAGAAGCCCAGCTGAGCGTGCTTAGTTATACATGCCCGAAGATACTCCTATCTTATAGCTGTAGTAGGGTCGACCAGTCGTAGACGAGCATAGTGCAAAACATGAACAAAACAAAACAACAAATAAAACAAATTAAAACGAACAAAGAAACAATTTGACTGAGAACTCATCTTGGAGACGTCACTCCAAGTTCAATGGGAAAAAGGACATGAAGAATACTGTAATAAAGTTTATACTTGTATATCCTATGTTAAACATCGTTTTGCCAGAGAAGACGTGTTTCAGTGGTATCGAGCTTAACTGGTAATTAAAACATACACAAAAAAAGAGGCTCATTGACAACTTGTGCGAATGATGGAAAAGAGACATCACTCAACCAATCAGGAGAAAAGAGGGCATCCATTGGCTGAATTTGAATCACGTGTCAGCGAATACTCAAACCGTGGGGCAAAACCGCAAAAGTCAAGGGCCTACTGTAATTACAGAAAAGATTTTTGGTACTGTGTGCGTCATTGACTGACCACATCCTCCGTGTCGTTTTTATGTTGCCTGAGCGTGACTTTTCTTAAGAAGAAAAAAAATGGGGCGGTAAACAGCCCTGCAGCAAAACACTTCCATGGACAAGTGCTTGTCAAGCAAACACAAACTGAACTTCAGGCGGTTTAAAATGACACCAAGGGGTACAACTATGCTTTCTGTACAGTACGACCCACCCCAGGGGGCGGGACATAAATGCTGTTGACATCATTTAACTGGATGAACAAATACAAGCCGATGATTACATTCACAGCCATAATATCACATTTAAAAATTCAGCAACCAAATTTTCCCCCAAAATTATCAACCTTACATCTACAATCGGAACACATAATAACAGATGTGATCTCGGAGGTAAAGAGAAAATAACCTGAATAGGAATCTAAACAAATAATCAGCTATATTTATCGCTTGTGTGATCCTGTTAATGACCTTGATTGATCACATTTCCCTATATATAGGTCTTTTTCTCTGTGTCAACATCTTTATGTGATTTAGTGCAACTTAAAAATCGAGTTTTTAGAAAGATATTGTGCAATCAGGAAGTGAAGAAGTGAACTGCTGTTGGGGATGGGAACACATACACACACATATATATATATATATATATATATAACCTCCAATGCCAGCAGTTATGGTTATGACTAGTAGTAAACATCAGGCAGATGATCATGCTTAAGGACAACTGCACCAGCAGCGCAGAGGAGGACGCTCATGGAGCTCATTAGTTAGCAAAACGGCTACATACCACTGGGTGAAACCTCGACGACTCTTCCTGTGAAAACAAAACTGAGTTAACAGGGAATAAACCGCCCAACCCTAACCAGATGCATATAATTAACCAGTCAGAACATCGAACTTGACAATAAATCACATGCAATCCAGCGCGAGCTCTCTTGCTAACCCGGTAGCATTCTGTAAGCTAATCAGTTAGCCGAAGAGAAAGTGACTGAAGCACGCGCCTCATCAGTTACACCAAACACTGCCATTCAATCAGGATTGTAATCAGCTCACGAAGAGCATGGTGACATACATCACTATCGACTTCGATGTCATCGTTATCACTCATCCTCTGAACCCGACAGGAACACCGCAGATATTCCGAGCAGAACGCAAACACCACAGTTCCCCTCTGAGAGACAAGAGGGACTCGGGTAAACTGTACACGTGACTGAAAGGCACCGTTGAGCAGCGCGCATGCGCAGTGACGCAATGCTTGCTGGACATTTGTGTTTTTTTAGGAGCTGATTCTCAAACGTTCTGTGTGATTTGCGTGTTCCCTCAGTGCTTGCATGGGTTTCCTCCCACAGCCCAAAGACATTCACATTGGACCAGCTTGCGACTCCTAATTTCCCCCAGGAGTTAGTGTGAGTGTAGCTGGTTGTTCGATGTTGCCTTGTGATTGTCTACCTCACCTTCACCCCGTGCTGGCTGAAACGGGATTAGTCCTTTTGCCGAGCCATTTAGGATCACGGGGAGGCTGGTGCTTCGCACGACACTGAACAAAAGCAAGGTACACCTTGAACAGTTTGCCAGAAGATCACAAGACAGCAAACATACAGCTGTATTTACACACACACACACACACACACACGGCAATTTGGAATTCGCCTCATGTGCATGTTTTTGGACTGTGGGAGGAAACTGGAGTCTTCTTTTTTTCTTTTCCTTTCGGCTGTTCCCTTCAGGGCTCGCCACAGCGAAATTTTGGCTCCATCTCACCCAGTCCTCTTGCATCTTCTCTTACACCGACTACCTTCATGTCCTCCTTCACCACATCCATAAATCTCCTCTTTGGTCGTCCTCTAGGTCTTCTGCCTGGTAGTTCCAATCTCAGCATCCTACTATCAATATACTCACTATCCCTCCTCTGTACATGTCCAAACCATCTCAATCTAGCCTCTCTGACTTTCTCCAAAACCTCTTACATGTGCTGTCCCTCTGATGTACTTATTGCTGATCCTATCCATCCTCGTTACTCCCAAAGAAAACCTCAACATTTTCATCTCTGCTACCTTCAGCTCTGCGTCCTGTCTTTTCCTCAGCACTACTGTTTCGAAACCATACAACATCGCTGGCCTCAACACCGTCTTGTACACTTTTCCTTTCATTATTGCTGATACCTTCCCATCACACATCACACTGGACACTTTTCTCCAACCATTCCAACCAGCTTGAACACGCTTCTTCACCTTCTTCACTTTTCCACACTCTCCATTGCTCTGGATTGTTGAGCCGAAGTACTTAAAATCCTCCACCTTCTTTATCTCTGCTCCCTTTAACCTCACCGTTCTTCTTGGGTCCTTCTCGTTCACACACATGTATTCTGTCTGACTGAGGCTAACCTTCATTCCTCTCCTTTGCATGGCATACCTACACCTCTCTAGATTTTCCTCCACTTGTTCTCTGCGCTCACTACAGATCACAATGTCATCTGCAAACATCATAGTTCATGGAGATTCTTGTCTAACCTCATCTGTCAGCCTGTCCATCACCATAGCAAACAAGCAGGGGCTCAGAGCTGCCCCTTGATGCCGTCCCACCTCCACCTTGAACTTTTCTGTCACATATACAGCATACCTCACCACTGTCTTGCATCTCTCATACATGTCCCGCACCACTCTAACATACTTCTCTACCACTACAGACTTCCTCATGCAGTACCACAGTTCCTCTTTCGGCACCCTGTCATATGCTTTCTCCAGATCCACAAAGGCACAATGCAGTTCTTTCTGACCTTCTCTGTACTTCTCAATTAACATCCTCAAAGCAAACACTGCATCTGTGGTGCTCTTTCTTGCATGAAACCAAACTGTTGTTCACAAATGCTGACCTCTGTCCTTAGACTAGCTTCCACTGTTCTTTTCCAGAACTTCATCGTATGGCTCATCAACTTTATCCCTCTGTAGTTGCCACAACTCTGCACGTCTCCCTTGTTCTTAAAAATGGGTACCAGCACACTTCTCCTCCATTCCTTCGGCATCCTCTCACTCTCTAAGACCTTGTTGAATGCTCTTGTCAGAAAATCTACTGTTACCACTCTGAGATACTTCCATACCTCCATCGGTATGTCATCAGGACCAACTGCCTTTCCATTCTTCATCCTCATCCTCAATGCCCTCCTCACTTCACCCTTACTAATCTTTGGTACTTCCTGGTCCTCAACAGTCACCCCTTCTACTCTTTTTTTCCTCTCTCATTTTCCTCATTCATCAGCTCTTCAAAGTATTCTTTCCATCTTCCCAGCACACTTCTGTCATCAGTCAATACATTTCCCTCTCTGTCTTTAATCACTCCAACTTGCTGCACGTCCTTCCCATCTCTATTTCTCTGCTGTGCCAACCTGTATAAATCATTCTCTCCCTCCTTACTTTCCAACCGAGCATACAAGTCATCATACGCCCTCTGTGTTTGGCCTTTGACACCGCTACCTTCGCCTTACGCTGTGTCTCCCTGTACTCCTGTTTGCTCTCTTCAGTCCTCTCTATGTCCCACTTCTTCTTAGCTAGCCTCTTCTTTTGTACACACTCCTGCACTTCCTCATTCCACCACCAAGTCTCCTTATCTCCTCTCCTTCCAGATGACTCACCAAGTATTCTCCTACCTGTCTCCCTTATCACATTAGCTGTAGTTGTCCAGTCATCTGGAAGCATTTCGTGACCACCCAAAGCCTGTTCCAACTCGTCCTTGAAGACAACCCAACACTTTTCCTTTTTCAGCTTCCACCACTTTGTCTTCTGCTCAGCCTTTGCCTTATTCACCTTCCTCACCATCAACATCATTCTGCACACCACCATCCTATGCTGTTTGGCAACACTCTCACTTGCTACTACTTTGCAGTCACTGACTTCCTTCAAATTACATCGCCTACACAAGATGTAGTCTACTTGTGTGCTCCTACCTCCGCTTTTATAAGTCACCCTATACTCCTGTCTCTTCTGAAAGAAAGTATTTACCACAGCCATTTCCATCCTTTTTGCAAAATCTACCAACATCTGTCCTTCTGCGTTCCTGTCCTGGATACCAAACCTGCCCATCACTTCCTTGTCCCTTCTGTTGCCTGTACAAACATGTCCATTGAAGTCTGCCCCAATGACCACTCTTTCACCTCTGGGGGTACTCTGCATCACTTCATTTAACTCACTCCAGAATCTCTCCTTCTATTCTAGCTCACATCCTGCTTGTGGGGCATAAGCACTAACAACATTGACCATCACACCTTCAATTTCTAACTTGAGACTCATCACTCTGTCTAACACTCTTTTCACTTCTAGAACATTCCTGACAAACCCCTCCTTCAAGATGACTCCTACTCCATTTCTCTTCCCATCCACACCATGATAAAACAGCTTAAACCCTGCTCCTAAACTTCTATCCTTGCTACCTTTCCACCTGGTCTCCTGAACACACAGTATGTCCACCTTCCTCCACTGCATCATGTCAGCCAGCTCGCTACCTTTTCCTGTCATACTTCAAACATTCAAAGTCCCTACTTTCAGTCCCAGACTCATGCCTTTCCTCTTCTCTCTCTGCCTACAGACACACCTCCCACCTCTCCTTCTTCAACGTCTTTGACTAACAGCAGTCCAATTTCCACCAGCACCCTGTTGGTAAACAGCCCTGATGGCGGTCGTTGTTAATCCGGGCCTCGACCGATCCGGTATGAAATTTTTTGTTGTTACTCGCATTTTTTATTTGACATTTTGTTTTACGCCGGATGCCCTTCCTGACGCAACCCTCTGCATTTATCCAGGCTTAGGACCGGCGTGAGGGAGAGACACTGGCTTGTGCCTGTCCCTCACAGCTGCATTTTATACACAGCAGTTTATGCAGTTTATTGCAGTTTATACACAGCAATCACCAAATTAAATCACTCTCCTCCCAGTGACAAAATAAAAGATTGGGTGTGTTGTTCAGTCTCCACTCTGAGAATGGGTCGATCAGTGCAGCATTAAGCATTAATATTATTTAAAAGAATGTTGATTA
Organism: Plotosus lineatus; assembly: GCA_024760905.1. Classification (NCBI taxonomy): domain Eukaryota; kingdom Metazoa; phylum Chordata; class Actinopteri; order Siluriformes; family Plotosidae; genus Plotosus; species Plotosus lineatus. The sequence continues at coordinate 42,003,313 of CM045732.1, read as the reverse complement.
GGCTCTTTCTTAAAAGAAGTCTTCTGTAACACAGGTAAACACATGGTTACTAATTTTATTGGAAAAAACCCTAGTTCCAACACTCCCTGAAAGCACTAGTTTCCTAGTCCCCTTGAACGCATCATAGGCACGTGCCTGCATGCGACCAGCAGAGAGTGCAGCAGAGAGCGTGAAGAGCAGGACGCATACAGAGCCCTCGAAAAGCGACACGAGTGAGTCAACGATCAAAAATGTGATTAAGTGAACTTTTAACAAGTTTAACTAAGTTTGTGTGCTTTTCAGAGCCTTGTATGTGTTTTGTTCTCTCTCAATCGAACCGGGTGGAGAGAGTTTGTTTTCTTGGAAACTCCGGTGAGTCATTGCAATATGAAGCTAGTTTAAGAACCTATGCTAACTTTACACGTGGTGAACCTATGCTAACTTTACACGTGGTGACTTTTAAAGCTGTGTGCACTATTTTGTCTTTAAAAGGCTAAGACCAGTCGGAGTACATAACAAAGATTGTGCTGTGCACAAAATGAACCTTACATTTTATTTTTCTAAATGTTTTGTTGAAAGCACTTTTGCTAATGCACTAAAGTAGTGCAGATTAGCTGTTTTGTATTACATTCCATTCAGTGCCTTTCATGCACTTTTGTCATTTTATTTAGGAATTATTGTTGTTAAATATTTTATTCATTGTGTCTGTACTGCATGTGCAGACTGGTTTTTTAGTGGATCTGGATTTGATCTTGAAGCTGGTTTCGGACACGGAGGGCGAGCCAAATCCAGTGAGAACTCTTGGTGGATCCAGAAGCAGTGTGGCCAACTGTTCTCTGGATGCGAGAGTAGATCTACAGACCCAACCACTTCAAATCACAGGATCCCAGATAAGAACAGATAAAAACACCTTTATCCCAAACGGATCACAATCCTGGAAAAGACTCCCGGGTTCACACGAATCAAACCTTAGAGATTTAAGCTTATTTTATTTTATTTTTAATTTGTAAAGAAAGTTCTACAATATTGTTTGCACTGTTTCTTGTAGTATTGTTAATTGTAATAAATCTGCCGGCTGTTCAAATTCAAATCGCCACAATTCATTTTACTCCTCCAGAACCTAGTATAAAACCTAGCACAGCTATATCAAGCTGGTGTTACATCTTCATATACTTTTCTGTTGCTGTCGTTTTTGTAAATTAAAACTATGACAAAACAACATTAATATAACTAATAAAGAAAAACAAAATCCCACGAAGGGCATGATAGTGAGGTAGACTACCCAACCCATTAACACATCTGATTGCACCCTGTCCCACGCTTCGTGGGATAGATATTCTTTTTCTTTATAAAAATACAAGGACTCGAACACATTCATTCATTTGCTGAATCACTTCATCCTAATTAGGGTTGCAGGTAGGCTGGTGATGTTTTTTTTTTTTTTTTTTTTTAATCTAAATGTTTTTGTTGCAAGCAGAATTGTAATTTAATTGTCTCTGCAGTCGTTTAAGTCAATGCAACACATGGTTGTTTTATATTATCATGAAGCGAAAAGGGGGAAAACATTATATGGAGTGTTATTTGATTTTAAATGTCAAAAAGGATTTGTGGCTCCCAGTGTTTTTTTTTACCGTGGAAAACGGGTCCAAATGGTTCTTTGAATGGTAAAGGTTGCAACCCCTGAACTAGAAGTATCCAGAATACTAAGACAGTTTTCACTCAGATGATGACCTTGTTTCATAGAACCTTCACCTTCTTAGCACTTCTGCAGCAAAACTTTTTCTTTCCTGAATCATGTCAAGCAGTTCTACTTTTTCATGCAGCGTCATTACCTTTTTCTGGCGCTTTGGTGGCTTACTAGAAGCCTGAGGAGGTGCGCAGCATTTGGGTGACATGATGGAGCTTAACAGTAATTAAAAACATGCACACTTAAAAAGCACAAAGTGTGCGCGAATGAGGAAAAAGGGGCGTTACATCATCTCAACCAATCAGCAGGAAGGAGAACAGCCATTGGCTGAATTTGAATCACGTGACAGTTGCTCGGCAATCCACGAATATGCAAAGCCGTGAGTGCAAAATTGCGAATAGTCAAGGGCCTACTGTACTTTTATCTGGTTTCACCCAAATAAGGATGGTGTTGGCTCCTCGAAAGGTTTCATCCTTATGTCAATCAACTGGGGTAGATTTTCATTGTCACTCTAACTGCGGGCTTGCTCAGTCGGGATGTAGAGAGTTTATGTAAAAATGTTTCAAAGCAATAGTTTAAATTCTTTACAACATTTTTTTTACTGTGTAAAGTTGCTTTGCAACACTGTATATTGCAAAAATTGCTGGGCTGGATCAATGAGAAGTGGGGAATGGTATGTTTTTAAGTTGTTATGTTGTTGTGGGTAATGATGTAACACATTGTGGATGATAAAACTGGCTTTGAAAAAAAAGAAAGATCATATTCTTTGAGCTAGAAAATAACATGGATCCAGAAATATCCCTCTGCCATCAACATGATGTGTAAATATTAATATGAAGAAAGCTAAAGGCCAGTAGGAAGAGTTTTTCATAAATTCATTTTCAAGGTGTGTGAATATCCAATATGTTGAACTTATATTATCAGATGATTTTGGGTGAATATAAAGGTTTCCCAGTGAAACAATCCCGTTTCTCCCCTCCTTGAATCGCCACCTTATCGTGGTGGAGGGGTTTGCGTGACCTAATGATCCTAGGAGCTATGTTGTCGGGGGCAAATGCCCCTGGTAGGGTCACCCAAGGCAAGAGGTCCGGGGTGAAGGTCCAGACAAAGTGCGATTCAAAATAAACCCCTATGACACATGAGACAACACAGGAAGCAGTCTCCCTTGCCCGGATGCGGGTCACCGGGGTTCCCTCCTGGAGCCAGGCCCAGGGGAGGGGCTCGAAGGCGAGCGCCTGGTGGTCTGGCTTATGCCCATGGAGCCTGGCCGGGCCCAGCCCGAAAAGGAGACATGGGTCCGCCCTCCCATGGACCCACCACCCGTGGGAGGAGTTTTAGGGGTCGGGTGCAGTGTGAGTTGGGTGGCAGCCAAAGGCATGGGTTCTGTCGGACTGATCCTCGGCTACTTACTCTGACCCTCGGGACAGGGAATGTCACCTCTCTGGCGGGAAAGGAGCCTGATTTGGTGCGTGAGGTGGAGAGATACCGACTAGATATAGTCATGCTCACCTCAACGCATAGCTTGGGCTCTGGAACCATCCATCTCGAAAGAGGCTGGACCTTCTTCTTTTCTGGAGTTGCTCATGGGGAGAGGCGGCGAGCCGGTGTGGGTATTCTTGTTGCCCCCCGTCTCGGTGCCCAAATGTTGGGGTTCTCCCCGGTTGACGAAAGGGTAGCTTCCCTCCGTCTTCGGATGGGGGGATGGGTGCTGACTGTTATTTGTGCTTATGCACCAAATGACAGTTCAGAGTACCCACCCTTTTTGGAGTCTTTGGGGGGGTGTTGGAGAATGCTCCCTCGGGAGACTCGCTCGTTGTCTTGGGAGACTTCAACGCCCATGTGGGCAACGATAGTGTGACCTGGAAGGGTGTGATCGGTAGGTACGGCCTCTCCAGTCTGAATCCGAATGGTGTTTCGTTGTTAGACTTCTGTGCTCGTCATAGTTTGTCTATCACGAACACCATGTTCGAACATAAGGGTGTCCATAAGTGCACTTGGCACCAGGACACCCTAGGTCGCAGTTCGATGATTGACTTTGTAGTCGTGTCATCGGACTTGCGACCATATGTTCTGGACACTCGGGTGAAGAGAGGAGCTGAGCTGTCTACCGATCACTACCTGGTGGTGAGTTGGCTTCGGTGGTGTGGGAGGTTGCCTTCCAGACCTTGCAGGCCCAAGCGTGTAATCAGGGTCTGCTGGGAACGTTTGGCGGAGCCACCTGTCCGAGAGGCCTTTAACTCCCACCTCCGGCAGAGCTACAACCACGTTCCGGAGGAGGCGGGGGACATGGAATCCGAATGGGCCATGTTTCGTGCCTCCATTGCTGAGGCGGGAGCCCATAGCCGTGGGCATAAGGTCGTCGGTGCTTGTCGTGGCGGTAATCCCCGAACCCGGTGGTGGACACCTGCGGTGAAGGGGGCCGTCCAGCTGAAGAAGGAGGCCTATCGGGTTTTATTAGCCTGTGGGACTCCTGAGGCAGCAAACGGGTACCGGCAGGCCAAACGTGCTGCAGCCGAGGCTGTCGCAGATGAAAAAATCTCGGGCGTGGGAGGAGTTCGGTGAGGGCCTGGAGAGTGATTATCGGTTGGCCTCAAAAAGGTTCTGGGCCACCATCCGACGCCTTAGGAGGGGGAAGCAGTTCTTCACAAACACCGTTTACGGTGGAGGTGGGGAGCTGCTTACCTTGACTGGGGATGTTGTTGAGAGGTGGAGGGAATACTTTGAGGACCTTCTCAATCCCATCAACACGCCCTCTGTGGAAGAGGAAGACCCTGGGGGTTCGGGTGAGGGTCCGCCCATCACTGGAGGTGGAGGTCACTGAGGTTGTCAAAAAGCTCCTCGGTGGTCGAGCTCCGGGGTTGGACGAGATCCGCCCAGAATATCTCAGGGCTCTGGAGGTTGTAGGACTGTCTTGGTTGACACGTCTCTGCAACATCACGTGGTCATCGGGGGCTGTACCTCTGGATTGGCAAACTGGGGTGGTGGTCCCAATTTTTAAGAAGGGGGATCGGAGGGTGTGTTCCAATTATCGGGGAATTACACTCCTCAGCCTACCTGGGAAAGTCTATGCAGGGGTACTCGAGAGGAGGATCCGACCAATAGTCGAACCTCGGATTCAGGAGGAACAATGTGGTTTTCGTCCTGGCCGCAGCACTCTTGACCAACTCTATACGCTCCACAGGATTCTGGAGGGGGCATGGGAGTTTGCCCAATCTGTCCACATGTGCTTTGTGGATTTGGAGAAGGCTTTCGACCGTGTCCCTCGAAAGATCTTGTGGGGCGTGCTCCAAGAATACGGCGTTCCAGATTCGTTGCTACGAGCTATTCGGTCGCTATATCACCGGAGCCAGAGTTTGGTCCGTATTGGTAACAGCAGGTCGGATTCATTTCCAGTGGGAGTTGGAGTCCGCCAAGGCTGTCCTTTGTCACCGATTCTGTTCATAATTTTTATGGACAGGATTTCTAGGCGCAGTCGAGGCGATGAGGGGTTCTGGTTTGGTGGCCATCGGATATCGTCTCTGCTTTTTGCGGATGATGTTGTCCTTTTGGCTTCATCATTCGGGCCCTCCAGCTCTCATTGGAGCGATTCGCAGCTGAGTGCGAAGCAGCCGGGATGAAGATCAGTACCTCCAAGTCCGAGGCCATGGTTCTCAGTCGGACAATGATGGAATGCACCCTCCGGGTCGGGAATGAGGTCCTGCCACAAGTGGAGGAGTTTAAGTATCTTGGGGTCTTGTTTACGAGTGAGGGAAGGATGGAGCGAGAGATCGCCAGACGGATCGCTGCAGCCTCTGCTGTTAAGCGGTGCCTGTACCGGTCCGTCGTGGTGAAAAAGATTTACCAGTCGATCTACGAAAGTCGAGATTTTCAATTTACCAGTCGATCTACGTTCCAACCCTCACCTATGGTCACGAGCTTTGGGTAATGACCGAAAGAACAAGATCACGGATACAAGCGGCTGAAATGAGCTTCCTTCGCCGGGTGGCGGGGTTCTCCCTTAGAGATAGGGTGAGAAGCTCCGCCATCCGGGGAGAGCTCGGAGTAGATCCGCTGCTCCTCCGCATTGAGAGGGGCCAGTTGAGTTGGCTCGGGCATCTGGTCAGAATGCCCCCCGGACGCCTCCCTGGTGTGGTGTTTCGGCATGTCCAACCGGGAAGAGACCCCGGGGTCGACCTAGAACACGCTGGAGGGTCTATGTCTCTCGGCTTGTCTGGGACCACCTCGGTGTCCCCCCGGGAGAGTTGGAGGAAGTGGCTCGGGAGAGGGACGTCTGGACCTCTTTGCTAAGGTTTCTGCCCCCGTGACCCGACCCTGGACTAAGCGGAAGAAGAAGATGATGATGATGATGACAATCCCGTTTTTTTTTCATCTGTTTCATGTCTTGTTCACTTGCTTCGACTTTGCGTTCAATTACAGTAACAATAACAACACTGTAGAGCAGGGGTGCTCAATCCTGCTCCTGGAGATCTACCTTCCAGAAGACATTCGCTCCAACCCTAATCACGCCCACCTAACCATCCAATCACCTCATGAAGATCTGACTGGGTGTTACATGTCACATGGGCCACATTAGGGTTGGAAATGAAGTCATCTGGAAGGTAGATCTCCAGGAGCAGGATTGAACACCCCTGCTGTAGAGGAAGAATCTTGTACATGTGCAATAACGTTACAGTGAAAATATATTTTAAATACCTCCTGAGACTAATGTCTCACCTATTAATATTATTACTAAACATCAACAGGCATAGTCTGATGAAGTACACACCATTGCTGGAGTTTTTCATCAAGCATGTTTAAAGACTACTCCAAAAATTTGTGCAGTAAGTACAATGTCTGACCAGAGGTAACAACATGCTGGTTAAAATCCATTCTAAATTAAAGTATCTTTATTGAGCACTTCCTCTTCCACATCTGTACTTGTCAGACCATATCCTTGCCCTTTATCTCAGCATTTACCCTACCTGTGAAAAAAACAATCAAATCTGGTCTGAGGGCGCCCTCTTCCAGCTGCAGGGACTGTAGGTCCCTCAACACAGGCCCATATTTTAACACCAGCACTCAGTTGAGCACACAGACAACATCTGCTTTTCTCCATGTTTTTACAGGTCCTTCTCAAAAAATTAGCATATTGTGATTAAGTTAATTATTTTCTGTAAGGTACTGATAAAAATTAAACTTTCATATATTTTAGATTCACTGCACACCAACTGAAATATTTCAGGTGTTTTATTGTTTTAATACTGATGATTTTGGCATACAGCTCATGAAAACCCAAAATTCCTATCTCAAAATATTAGCATATCATGAAAAGATACTCGAAATGAGCCATTAACCTAATCATTTGAATCAACGAATTAACTCTAAACACCTGCAAAAGATTCCTGAGGCTTTTAAAAACTTCTAGAACATTCCTGACAAACTCCTCCTTCAAGATGACTCCGACTCCATTTCTCGTCCCATCCACACCATGATAAAACAGCTTAAACCCTGCTCCTATGCTTCTAGCCTTGCTACCTTTCCACCTGGTCTCCTGAACACACAGTATGTCCACCTTCCTCCTCTGCATCATGTCAGCCAGCTCTCTACCTTTTCCTGTCATAGTTCCAACATTCAAAGTCCCGACTTTCAGTCCTAGACTCATGCCTTTCCTCTTCTCTCTCTGGCAACGGACACGCCTCCCGTCTCTCCTTCTTCGACGTCTTTGAACAACAGTTGTCCAATTTCCACCAGCACCCTGTTGGTTGACGGCACTGATGGCGGTCGTTGTTAACCCGGGCCTCGACCGATCCGGTATGTCATTCTTTCTTGTGATTCGCATAGTTTATTTGGCATTTGTTTTTACGCCGGATGCCCTTCCTGACACAACCCTCTGCATTTATCCGGGCTTGGGACCGGCGTGAGGGAGAGACACTGGTTTGTGCCCCCCCCCTCACGGCTGCATTAATTTTTGTAATAAAACAGTAGTATGAATTAGTAATGTTAATTTGTGAAGCCGGCAACCGAACTTGACCAGACATGTTTGACTTTCATTCCGGAGCATCTGGACTTTTAGTATGAATAATTCAAAAAGGAAAGTGTCAACACCTTGTAATATACTGAAATTATGCCGTATTTATTTTGCCATCCACTTTAAACAGTTATTCAGTTGAACATGCAGTTGTAGATAAAAATTGTATATTATATGTAAATTATATACACACACACACACACACACACACCTGTATATATATATATATATATATATATATATATATATATATATACAGTACAAACGTACATGTACTCTACACATACACACATACTGGTCCTTCTCAAAAAATTAGCATGTTATGATAAAGTTCATCATTTTTTGTAATGTACTGATAAAAATTAAACTTTCATATATTTTAGATTCATCACACACAACTGAAATATTTCAGGTCTGTTATTGTTTTAATACTGATGATTTTGGCATACATCTCATGAAAACCCAAAATTCCTATCTCAAAAAATTAGCATATTTCACCCGACCAATAAAAAAAGTGTTTTAATACAAAAACAGTGAACCTTCAAATAATTATGTTCAGTTATGCACTCAATACTTGGTCGGGAATCCTTTTGCAGAAATGGCTGCTTCAATGCGGCGTGGCATGGAGGCAATCAGCCTGTGGCACTGCTGAGGTGTTATGGAGGCTCAGGATGCTTCAATGTGGCCTTAAGCTCATCCACAGTGTTGGGTCTGGTGTCTCTCAACTTTCTCTTCACAATATCCCACAGATTATCTATGGGGTTCAGGTCAGGAGAGTTAGCAGGCCAATTGAGCACAGTAATACCATGGTCAGTAAACCATTTACCAGTGGTTTTGGCACTGTGAGCAGGTGCCAGGTCGTGCTGAAAAACTGAAAAAGGAAACCTTCATTTCCATAAAGCTTTTCAGCAGATGGAAGCATGAAGTGCTCAAAAATCTCCTGATAGCTAGCTGCATTGACCCTGCCCTTGATAAAACACAGTGGACCAACACCAGCAGCTGACATGGAACCTCAGACCATCACTGACTGTGGGTACTTGACACTGGACTTCAGGCATTTTGGCATTTCCTTCTCCCCAGTCTTCCTCCAGACTCTGGCACCTTGATTTCTGAATGACATGCAAAATTTGCTTTCATCTGAAAAAAAGTAATTTGGACCACTGAGCAACAGTCCAGTGCTGCTTCTCTGTAGCCCAGGTCAGGCACTTCTGCCGCTGTTTCTGGTTCAAAAGTGGCTTGACCTGGGGAATGCGGCACCTGTAGCCCATTTCCTGCACACGCCTATACACGGTGGCTCTGGATGTTTCTACTCCAGACTTCTGTCCACTTTGGCCCTTCTCCACAATCTTTCTCTGGGTCCGGTCACCTCTTCTGGTTGTATAGTGTTTTCTGCCACACTTTTTCCTTCCCACAGAGTCGCACTGAGGTGCCTTGATACAGCACTCTGGGAACAGCCTATTCACTCAGAGACTTCTTTCTGCGTCTTACCCTCTTGCTTGAGGGTGTCAATAATGGCCTTCTGGACAGCAGTCAGGTCGGCAGTCTTACCCATGATTGCGGTTTTGAGTAATGAACCAGGCTGGGAGTTTTTAAAAGCCTCAGGAATCTTTTGCAGGTGTTTAGAGTTAATTGGTTGATTCCGATGATTATGTTCATAGCTCGTTGAGAGTACCTTTTCATGATATGCTAATTTTTTGAGATAGGAATTTGGGGTTTTCATGAGCTGTATGCCAAAATCATCAGTATTAAAACAATAAAGACCTGAAATATTTCAGTTGGGGTGCAATGAATCTAAAATATATGAAAGTTTAATTTTTATCAGTACATTACAGAAAATAATGAACTTTATCACAATATGCTAATTTTTTGAGAAGGACTAGTATATATACATCTTTTAAATAAAGTTTACTTACTTACTTACACAAAAGAAAGAACTCTCCGCTTTGCTGGGATTCACATTAGTGCAGGCTGTGTTCTAAACGAGTTCACATTTCAACAATGTAGCCTAGAAAGGACACAGTGGACACATGAAATTCACATTTCTCTGTTTTTACATGCAGCTTGTTTTCAAGGAGTCTTTGAAGGACCAGCCTTACAGGTTGAATATGCTTACCATCGTTCTTGGAAAAGATCAGTGTGTCATCTAAGTAGACAAATATGAATCTATTTAGCATGTCCCTGAGAACGTCCTTGATTAGCAATTGGAAAACTGCGGGATCGTTAGTCAAGCCAAAAGGCAGCGCCAGATATTCAAAGTGCCCAAGGTACATGTTAAAGGCAGTTTTCCATTTGTCACCTTCACAAATCAGACAAGGTGGGAAACCCAATTTAGAGAATATGGTGGCGGCTTGGAGAGGAGTGAAGGCTCCTTCTCAGAGTCAAATTGTTTCTTTGTTCATGTTTTGCATTATGCTCGTCTATAACCGGTCAACCCTACTACAGCTATGGCATCGGAGTCTTCGGGCAACTAAGCACGCTCAACTCCTCCCCTGAGGTAATTTGCAATGGTAGCTCAATGCTCAATATAATTCTGGTTTTGAGTCTATTTTAGCTCCTCCTTACCATATTTACATATTTTTCTTATTTCTAATTATCTCTCAGTCACCACACCTTCGGCTCTAATTTTGACGTCATCTGTCCCTAAGTACGTCATTTCTCTTAATGATAATTCCTCTTATCTCTAGGTCAAAGTGGGAGGGCTTAACCCTTTGAACACCAGGGACTGCTTCACTGGCCGATAGGTTAGTGTGGCATATTTTTATTATTTATTAATTATAATACATTTCCCAGGAAGCTGGTGTAGTGGGTCAGAACTGATTCAGGGTCCCGGTGTTCAAAGGGTTCATAAAAATATTAGCATTTATTTAAGCGCTTGCTTCACTTCATTTGACAATTTCTGCTGGGTTTATGCACACAACTCCGCACAAGTGTCTTTTATTTTATTTTATTTTTTTCCTTCAATATTGTGAATCTTCTAACTATTGTATGAAACCTTACAAAGTCTGTTAGTAAGTCCAAGTAGCTAAATGTATCATTACTTTGTTTAATCATGTTCTTCTACTATCAGTGTACCAGCGCTTATCTATGTTGTTTCTCAGTGCTTGTTTCAGCTTGTTTCAGCATTTTGAATTCTTCAAGGAGAATTGAAAAGAACAAAAGGTATTAGCAGGTAATTATAGCGTATTTATGCTCGGAACAAAAATGGTCTTTTACTCACTCATTGTCAATTTTACATGATAAATTTTGTGTAAGTCAAACTTGATACAAAAAATTACATAAAAACATTCTCATGCGACGTGTTTGATGGCTGATGATATTAGGGATAGAAGGCAGTGATATTTCACAGTGCCTTAGTTTATGCTCTGTAATCAATGTAAGGGCTGACCCTTCCTCTACCATGAAAATGATGGTGGTAGACGAGGAGGTCGAGTGATGAATAATGGCCTGAGCCATGGATTCAGTGATATAGTCCTGGTTGGAACCATGAAAGGGAAAGATAGAGAGATTGCTGACATAATGCAGAGGAGGAAGGTGGACATACTGTGTGTTCAGGAGACCAGGTGGAAAGGTAGCAAGGCTAGAAGCTTAGGAGCAGGGTTTAGGCTGTTTTATCATGGTGTGGATGGGAAGAGAAATGGAGTAAGAGTCATCTTGAAGTCTCTCGAATGTTCTAGAAGTGAAAAGAGTGTCGTGTCAGACAGAGTGATGAGTCTCAAGTTGAAGGTGTGATGTTCAGTGTTGTTAGTGCTTATTCCCCACAAGTAGGATGTGAGCGCTTGGAAAGTAAAGAGGGAAAAATGATTTCTACAGGTTGGCACAGCAGAGAAATAGAGATGGGAAAGACGTACAGCAAGTTAGAGTGATTAAGGGCAGAGAGGCAAATGTATTGACTGATGACAGAAGTGTGCTGGGAAGATGGAAGGAGTACTTTGAAGAGCTGAAGGAAATGAGGAAAATGAGAAAATGAGAAATGAGAAAATGAGAGAGAAAAAAGAGTAGAAGAGGTGACTGTTGAGGACCAGGAGGTAGCAAAGATTAGTAAGGGTGAAGTGAGGATGTGACAGCCTGCCTTTGATAACCCAGTTAGCTGCACTGGGGTTCAGTGACAACCTTGTGGGGACTCGAACCCCCAACCTTAGGATCAGCAATCCTTGTCAGAAAATCTACTGCAACCGCTCCTAGACACTTCCATACCTCCACCGGTATGTCATCTGGACCAACTGCCTTTCCACTCTTCATCCTCTTCAATGCCCTCCACTTCACCCTTACTAATCTTTGCTACTTCCTTGTCCTCATCATTCACCTCTTCGACTCTTTTTTCTCTCTCTCATTTTCCTCATTCATCAGCTCTTCAAAGTACTCCTTCCATCTTCCCAGCACACTTCTGTCATCAGTCAATACATTTCCCTCTCTGTCTATCAAAGTTCTCTTCATATCCACACCATGATAAAACAGCTTAAACCCTGCTCCTCAGCTTCTACCCTTGATACCTTTCCACCTGGTCTCCTGAACACACAGTATGTCCACCTTCCTCCTCTGCATCATGTCAGCCAGCTCTCTACCTTTTCCTATCATACTTCTAACATTCAAAGTCCCTACTTTCAGTCCTAGACTCATTCACGCCTCTGCCTCCCCTTCTTCAACCTCTACTTCTTCAACCAACAGTAGTCCAATTTCCACCAGCACTCTGTTGGTTAATAGCACTGACGGCAGTCGTTTTTAACCCGGGCCTCCACCAATCCGGTATGGAATTCGTATTTTTGACTCGCATGTTATATGTGGCATTGGTTTTACGCCGGATGCCCTTCCTGATCCAACCCTCTGCATTTATCCGGGCTTGGGACTGGCATGAAGGTGAACACGGGCTTGTGCCCCCCTCACGGCTGCATTTATATATATATATATATCATCTTCTTTTCCTTTCGGCTGTTCCCTTCAGGGGTCGCCACAGCAAATGATCTGCCTCCATCTCTCCCTATCCTCTGCATCTTCTACTCTTACTCCAACGACCTTCATGTCCGCCTTCACCGCATCCATAAATCTTCTCTTTGGTCTTACTCTAGGCATTTGCCTGGTAGTTCCAACCTCAGCATCCTACGACCAATATATTCACTATCCCTCCTCTGTACATGTCCAAACCATCTCAATCTAGCCTCTCTGACTTTGTCTCCAAAACATCTAACATGTGCTGTCCCTCTGATGTACTCATTTCTGATCCTATCCATCCTCGTTACTCCCAAAGAGAACCTCAACATTTTCATCTCTGCTACCTCCAACTCTGACTCCTGTCTTTTCCCCAGGGCCACTGTCTCTAAACCATACAACATCGCTGGCCTCATCACTGTCTTGTACACTTTTCCCTTCATTCTTGCCGATACGCTCCTATCACACATCACACCGGACACTTTTCTCCATCCATTCCAACCTGCCTGCATGTGCTTCTTCACCTCTTTTCCACACTCTCCATTGCTCTGGATTGTTGAGCCTAAGTACTTAAAATCCTCCACCTTCTTTATCTCTGCCCCCTGTAACCTCAAAGTTCCTCTTGGGTCCTTGTCGTTCACACACATGTATTCTGTCTTACTAAGACTAACCTTCAATCCCCTCCTTTCCAGGGCATACCTCCACCTCTCTAGATTTTCCTCCACTTGGTCTCTGCTCTCACGACAGATCACGATGTCATCTGCAAACATCATAGTCCATGGAGATTCTTGTCTAACCTCGTCTGTTAGCCTGTCCATCACCATAGCAAACAAGAAGGGGCTGAGAGCTGACCCTTGATGCAGTCCCACCTCCACCTTGAACTCTTCTGTCACACCGACAGCACACCTCACCACTGTCTTACATCTCTCATACATGTCCTGCACCACTCTAACATACTTCTCTGTCACTCCGGACTTCCTCATACAATACCACAGTTCTTCTCTCGGCACCCTGTCATATGCTTTCTCCAGATCCACAAAGGCACAATGCAGCTCCTTCTGACCTTCTCTGTACTTCTCTATTAACATCCTCAAAGCAAACACTGCATCTTTGGTGCTCTTTCTTGGCATGAAACCAAACTGTTGTTCACAAATGCTGACCTCTGCCCTTAGTCTTGCTTCCACTATTCTTTCCCATAGCTTCATTGTATGGCTCATCAACTTTATCCCTCTGTAGTTGCCACAAGTCTGTACATCTCCCTTGTTCTTAAAAATGGGCACAAGCACACTTCTCCTCCATTCCTCTGGCATCTGCTCACTTTCTAAGACCTTGTTGAATATTCTTGTCAGAAAATCTACTGCTACCTCCCCTAGACACTTCCATACCTCAACTGGTATGTCATCAGGGCCAACTGCCTTTTCCACTCTTCATCCTCTTCAATGCCCTCCTCACTTCTCCTTTACTAATCTTTGCTACTTCCTGCTCCTCAACGGTCACCCCTTCCACTCTTTTTTCTCTCTCATTTTCCTCATTCATCAGCTCTTCAAAGTACTCTTTCCATCTTCCCAGCACACTTCTGTCATCAGTCAATACATTTCCCTTTCTGTCCTTAATCACTGTAACTTGCTGCACGTCTTTCCCATCTCTATTTCTCTGCTGTGCTAACCTGTATAGATCATTTTCTCCCTCCTTACTGTTCAACCTATCATACAAGTCATCATTCGCCCTCTGTTTGGCCTTTGACACTGCTACCTTCACCTTACGCTGTGTCTCCCTGTACTCCTGTTTACTCTCTTCGGTCCTCTCAATGTCCCACTTCTTCTTGGCTAACCTCTTATTTTGTACACACTCCTGCACTTCCTCATTCCACCACCAAGTTTCCTTATCTACTTTCCTTCCAGAGGACACACCAAGTACTCTCCTACCGGTCTCCCTGATCACATTGGCTGTGGTTGTCCAGTCCTCTGGAAGCACTTCCTGACTACCCAAAGCCTGTTTCAACTCCTCCTTGAAGACAACACGACACTCTTCCTTTTTCAGCTTCCACCACTTTGTCTTCTGCTCTGCCTTTGCCTTTTCACCTTTCTCACCATCAGTGTCATCCTGCACACCACCATCCTATGCTGTTTGGCAACACTCTCACCCACTACTACTTTGCAGTCACTGACTTCCTTCAAATTACATCGCCTACACAAGATGTAGTCTACCTGTGTGCTCTTACCTCCGCTTTCATAAGTCACCCTATGCTTCTGTTTCTTCTTGAAGAAAGTATTCACCACAGCCATTTCCATCCTTTTTGCAAAATCGATCAACATCTGTCCTTCTGTGTTCCTGTCCTGGATACCAAACCTGCCCATCACTTCCTCGTCCCCTCTGTTGCCTGCACCAACATGTCCATTGAAGTCTGCTCCAATGACCACTCTTTCACCTCTGGGGGTACTCTGCATCACTTCATCTAACTCACTCCAGAATCTCTCCTTCTCTTCTAGCTTACATCCTGCCTGTGGGGCATAAGCACTAACAACATTGACCATCACGCCTTCAATTTCTAACTTGAGACTCATCACTCTGTCTGACACTCTTTTCACTTCTAGAACATTTCTGACAAACACCTCCTTCAAGATGACTCCTACTCCATTTCTCTTCCCATCCACACCATCATAAAACAGTTTAAACCCTGCTCCTAAGCTTCTATCCTTGCTACCTTTCCACCTGGTCTCCTGAACACACAGTATGTCCACCTTCCTCCTCTGCATCATGTCAGCCAGCTCCCTATCTTTTCCTTGCATAGTTCCAACATTCAAAGTCCCTACTCTCAGTCCTAGACTCACGCATTTCCTCTTCTCTCTCTGCCTACGGACACGCCTCCCGCCTCTCCGTCTTCGACCAACAGTAGTCCAATTTCCATCAGCACCCTGTTGGTTGACGGCACTGATGGCGGTCGTTGTTAACCCGGGCCTCGACCGATCCGGTATGAATTCTATATTGATCATTTGCATTTTTAAATGTGGCAGAAGTTTTACGCCGGATGCCCTTCCTGTCGCAACCCTCTGCATTTATCCGGGCTTGGGACCGGCATAAGGGGGAGAGACACTGGTTAGTGGACACCCCCCCCCCCCCCGCCCGCCTCATGGCTGCATTTTTATATATTTATTTATATATATATATATATATATATATATATATATATATATATATATATATGTATGTATGTGTGTGTGTGTGTGTGTTTTGGATTGCATTTTGAGTTAAGTGTACAGTGTTTTATTGTTAACTGGATTATGTTGTATTTTGTTTGCATCATGTAAAGACATATCATGCATAAAATCCTGAATCCTGCATAATATAATTTCATGACCTCAATTATTAGCCTTAAATTCAATCATTCATTGATTTTCTGAACCACTTAATCCGAATTAGGGTCTCGGGGACGCTAATGCCCATCTCAGCTGACTCTGGGCAAGGGCGGGGCTCGCCAGGCCATAACAGGGCCATTAAGGTAAAGTACGTTGGGCTGTTTACATCCAAGCCCAGTGGCTCATCAGGCTGGTGCTTATTGCCGGTTTCTGTAGCGTGACCCTACCAGAAGTTCAACTTCTCCTGGATGGGACGCTAGTCCATCACGGGTTACCTTCCCAGTATATTTTTACTGTTACCCATTTATACTGCTGGGTGAACAGAGGCACACTTGTGGTTACGACCTTACCCAGGGGTCTGAGCACAGTTGGGGTCTAACTGGGATTTGAACACACAACCTCCCAATAATGAGTGCAGCACCCTGACCACGACATCACCGGCCCCACCTCACATGGCCATTCACCTTAAATTAATTATTAAAAATCTTTCTAAAATTGAACAAAAACTATTATATCGGAGATGATCATAAGTTTTATGGGTTCTAGATAATTGGTGTTTTGCGTAACACTCAGTATAACACCATCACACTGAGTAACAGCATCATGCCATAGTTGGTCTGTCCACACACAAGCATAAGCTGCCACCCTTTTTCCTCACTATGATTGTAATTCACTGCCGCACTTTACTTCATTTACATTCTAGTTTATCCACTTTGGAAATTTACATTCTGGTCTATCCACATTGGTGCTACTATTTATTGATTTATTCCATTTCACAATGCCTCAGTGTACGATCCATTAAAACTCATGAATACATTGCTTTATTGGAGTCCTATGGCACTTAAAACATGCTTGGCTTCCAGCACTGCAAAGATAGATGTATACTGGACAAATATTCCTCTGGGTCTCTATGAGGAGTGAATCGGTCAAGACACTGAGCTACTGCATTACAATAGCAGCATAGAAGTTTCTCAATTTAAGTATCATACAAATTTAATAAGTTTCTCGTGATTTAAGTATTTTTTGTAGCGTAGTCTGTATGTTCAATCTGTTTTTGCTAGCAATTAAATTTTATATTTACTTTCAGACATATACTACTGTTAATAAACAGAAAGAGAGTGTACTTGTTGCTCTTTGTTCTAGTTCAGTAAACTTTTTTTGGTACAATTTGTGAGCAAAACATTTGGTTGAAACTGGATTTTAGGGGTCTAGCCAACTTTCACGGGACATGGATTTGAATCATAGCCCTGTTGTTCTCTCTATGTTTGCATAGGTTTCCTCCAGACACTTCAGTTTCCTCTCACAATCCAAAGATCTGCACATTAGATCATTTAGAGGCCACTCTAAATTTCCAACAGCCCTGCAAAAGACTGGTGAGCTGTTGAGGTTGTACACTACATTGCTTGAAATCAACTGGAATTGACTCCCCCAAGGAGAAAATGGTACGGATAATGGATAGATGCTGTAAAAACACCTTAGGTAAAACAGTGACTATCTGATAACTCAGCCAATAAGTGATGCAGGGGGGCTGTCAACTTGGCAAATCTGTGCAAAAGTGGCAGTAATAGATAACAAAATCCAAAGGGGAGCACAGCACTGGAACGTGATGGGTTGACTGCCAATTAGATACAGCCTCAAACTTCTTGGGGCCCATGATCACCCAAGATTCACAATATGTCCCAAGAACTCATCTCTTTTTGAAAGAATACACCAGGGGTGTCAAACTCATGCCACAATGGGCCATGTAGTTGCAGGTTTTTGTTTCAACCAAGCAGCAGCACACCTGACTCGCTCATTTAAACAAACGGTTTGAGTCTTCAGGCAGTTGATTGGTCAATCTGTGTGTTCTTTACAGAGACTGACCAATCAACTGTCTGAAGACTGAACTCAGTTGTTTTAATGAGCAAAGTCAGGTGTGCTGCTGCTTGGTTGAAACAAAAACCTGCAGCCACATGGCCCTTTGTGGCAGGAGTTTGATACCCCTGGAATACACACTTATTTAAGTTGGCCTTAAGACTATGTGTTATGGTTGTGTTTGTTCTGTTCTAATTCTGTTTTCTCCCCTGCAGTGCAGGCTGTGGCTGAGGGGTGGGGCTGACCTGCTTCTGGCTGAATGAAGTAGCACACCTGATTCCACTCCTCAATAAACTCACTATAAAGACGAGCTGCACTTTCACCTCTCTGCCAGAAGATTGTTTTCATCTCACTTGGTTGCTACCTTGAGTTCTCTTCTGGCCCCAGGTTATTGCCCTGTGCTCAGTCAACCTTCTCTGTCTGAGTCCCTAGTGTTTGTAATTTGTTATTTTCTTCATCATCTCCAGTGTTTGTATTGTTTGTTTACTGCAGTGCCTCCAGAGTTGTTTCTATGTACTTTATTCAGTGTTGCCAGCAAGTCAATAAACAGTTCCTGTTACATTGTATATCACCTCCTGCAATTTCTTGGTCTGGCTGAAAGTTCACACCTTAACACCCTCCCCTTGAAGCTGCCATGTATCTTGACAGAGTTAATTGCAGTTACTGTTTGCACCTTTTCAAACAGAAGTCCTCATACGAAATTTCATTATTTGTGAACATAATGACAATAAAACGCTTGAATCTTGAAGGTTGGCAGACAAATTTTTGCTGAACAAAATAACAACAAGAATCAATGGCAACACAGAACATGAACTTGTTAAAGGGATAATTAAGCTATCAAAAGATGTAGGGGCAGTGGTGGCCTAGAGAGAAGGCGCTGGATTAGTGATCCCAAGGCCAGGGGTTCAAGTCCCAACTGGTTGTCACTGTCCCCCCAGTGCAGCTAACTGGGTTATCAAAGGCCAGTCATGTCTCTCACTGTATATGGTGAGAGGTTCATTTAAAAGAACCATTGCTGACTTTTATCAAGAGCAGCTGCGTAGCTGTCAGCATGTTTCTGCCCTGCGATGACCTGGCAATCTGTTTAGGGTGTACTCTGCCCTTGTGCAGAGTCGGCTGAGATGGGTACCAGCCTCTCTGCAACCCTAATCAGGATTAAGTGGTTCAGAAAATGAATGAATGAAGAAGGAAGATGAGACAAGTAAATGTGGAGAACCACAAAAAGGTGATGAAAAAAACCTTCTTTGGTAACATTTCCTGCTCTTGCTCCAGACCAAAACCGCTAAAGTCATTTATTTTTTTCAGAGCTGAAGCTGATTCAATGCTTAAAGTGGCTGCACTACTCTTATAAAACCAGCCTTGGGCACTTATCAGTAGAAGAATCTATGGGGTGTTCCACCTTTAGACATCTGGTACGACTGCCAATCAATGGTGCATTTAAAATAGCTTGGTGCTGGAAAAGTGCAGTGCACATTTAAAATTAAAATTACATGTATTTCAGAAATACTTAAAGCAGCCCATCTGGTGCCAAAAATCTTAGAACGATAAAAATGACAGACATGCCTTTTCTCCATTTTGATGTTGGGCATGAACATAATCTGAAGCTCTTGAGCTGAACCTGCATGACTGCATGCAGTGTGCTGCTACCACATGATTGGCTGACTACATTAATGAATGAATAAGCAGGCATGCAGGTGTTCCGATTAAAAGTGGATGGTGTATATAAGTTAACAACATTCTAGAGTCAACACTGAGTCAGTGTACAAACATTTACACTTGATTTCCTTTCTGTTGACTTTCTAGCTAATTCTAACAATTCAAGCTAAATGGAAGCAACACCATTCAGCAACCTCTACTTCATGATAAAGACTTCCTAGAAGAGGCCAGGGAGGCTTGGCAGAGAACCACACTGGTTGTGTGCCCAGATTGTTTTTGAGTATCCCAGTGAATGTGAATACAAAGAACAACAGCAGAACAACAACAACATATTGACATATATTGGGCAAGTTCCGATAGAGACACTGTTGAGCACAGATCCACAGATTTGATATTTAGTCTTGAATCATTTCTCTGTAAAAATCATACAAAAACTGTTATACAAAAGAAAGAATTCTTGCAATATTATCTTCCCCACAACTTTTTCACAAAATATCTGTATCTTCGAATTCAATATTTAAAAAGTGGTGTAAAGCGTTTAGTGATGTGTGCTTTATATTCCAGTTTGTCTGCAAATTGAATCACTCAGACATGCATCAGAAAGAAATTCCCTAAAACCTGCCATACACACAGACAGTTACCCATTTGTTTATGTTCCATAACTAAGATAAACCACTAAAATAGGTGAACAACTCTACAGTCGATGAATGGTTGAGATAAGTGCTGAAAATCCAGTTGAATTACGCAGGGGTGACAACACAGAGACTATAATACAGAATGTGATCACAGAGTTCACAGCACAGGTTTTGGACAGAAGAAAGGGAGGTGTGGAGAAAGAAAATAAGAGTGAGTGAGAGAGTGAGCGAGTTGATTGAGAGATTTTAGGAGTTTTCCCCGTGTTCTGTGGACTAACTTCACGAGGATCATTACGGTAAGAAAACCTGCTTTTGTGATATATGTAAAGTTGAAAATTCTTACTTGTGTTTATTTTTTCTATTAAACTATTTATTTTTTAGTAAATCCAATTTATTAACTGGTAAATTTCTAGTTTAAATTAACTCAAACATTTTTATATAAAGTTTCTAATACAGTTTTTAAATTGATTTCAATTGTTGACCATGATGAGTCCTTCCCAGCCTGACTTTAACTCCTCATTCTTCAATCTGGACATTTCTCTTTTGCTCAGAACCACTTGATTTACTCTATGGTTTCATACAAAAGAAGTCACACTGCACTCTTTAGACAGTAAAAAACGATCTTTACTGATTCTTCGTGGATTAAAACAGCGTGAATGTGAATCCATGGTAATCTCCTCGGATACTGTTACATTTCCTTTGACCATGACTTTGGCTTTTCTTTTTAGCATGAAGATTAACTAAAGGACAGTGTGTTATCGTTCCTTTTTAGCTTCTGTTACAGCTATCAACGGCTCAAGTCCTTTTGGGGTGTTATTTTCTCTTTTAATCTCTCAGACAATTAGCTAACGGTAATTTGGAAATGCCAATTGAGCATGTTTTTGAACCGTTTGAGGAAACCAGAATAAACTCCAGCAAGTATGGAGAGAACATGCAAAGTTTACACAGAAATGTACAAGTTGGAAATCGAACCCAGGACCTTCCTGCTGTGAGGCAGCCACTAACCATGGTATATGCCATAGTGCCTCCCGATGAGCAATGTACCATTAGTGCTAGATATGTAGTCATATATTGTTAGTTATAGTCTCTTTTAGATGAATAATAAAAAAATGTTTTAACGGAGCAGTATGATGGTGTAGTGGTTATTACATCTGACTCACAGCGAGAAGGTCCTGGGTTCAATTCACAGTTCCCGTGTTTCTGTGTAAAGTTTGCAAGTTTTCTCTGTGCTTGCATGGGTTTCCTCCGGGTACTTCAGTTTCCTCCTACAGTCCAAAAACATGCACAGTAGGTTAAGACGCTGTTCCAAAGTATCCCTAGGGTGTGAGTGCCACCCCTGTGAAGGCCTGGCGGGTTGTCCAGGATGTTCCCAGCCCTTATCTGGAGTTGAATGAATAATGTTTTTAACTTTACTGTTTTTTTATTTCATTTTTTTCTACCCTGGTTGGTAGAAAACCTGAATACTTATAAGACATTAATTCTATTGATCTGCATTGATTGTCCTGTGTATACTGTATTTGTGAGTGAAATGTGTATATCTTGATTTATAATACATGACTCTAAAATAGATACAGGATCCCTTGCTACTTCGCGCTTCAATTCACATGGCTTTAGTGCATTGCAGGTTTTTTAAAAAAATATTAATCAAATTATGCAAAAAACCCAAAACAAGCAAGAACAAAAAACAACCCAAAACACCCCATCAAAACTACCTACATTTTTATTTAAGGTGCACATCTGTGTGTGCACGTGCGTGCCTGTATGTGTGTGTATTTATATTTTATTTACATCTTATGCATTATTTTTGAATGTTCAATTGTTATTATAAGCATTTATAGTGTCGAATATGTATTTATTGATATTAAATACACATGTACATGTACATATACATCAGTCGGGGGTCAATCCTACTGTGTGGAATTCGGCGGTCACTGGGGGTCGTCTCGGTCCCAATTAACAGCGGAAAGTGAGGGATTCCTGTAAAAGGATTAGGAAATACTATGTACACTTTTCTCTCAGGGCGCCAGCCTCCCCTGACCCGAATTAGTATTAAGCGGGGGGTTCAAGCACCACTGTCAACGGGTTGTCACTGGTGTCCCCCAGTGCAGCTAACTGGGTTATCAAAGGCTCTCCATGTCTCTCACTGTCTGTGATGAAAGGTTCATGTAAAAGAACCATTTCTGACTTTCGGCAAGAGGAACTGCATAGCCGTCAGTGTGTTTCTGCCCTGCGATGGCCTGGTGAGCTGTCCAGGGTGTACTCTGCCCTCAACAGACCAGAGTTGGCTGGAATGTCTGCCAGCCTCCCTGTGACCCTTATTATCAGAAAGTGATTCAGAAAATAAATGAATGAACTTTTCTCTCATGGCAGCAATGCTTTTTTTGCTCAATTTTCTTCATCTGTGAGGGCAGTGGAGGTCTAGTGGTATAGGGCGCTGGATCGCTGATCCAAAGGTTGGGGGTTCGAGTCCCCCTCTCCACAAGGTTGTCACTCCCCCCCCCCCCCCCCCCCCCCAGTGCGGCTAACTGGGTTATCAAAGGCGGGCCATGTCTCTCACTGTCTATAGTGAGAGGCATGTAAAAGAACCATTGCTGACATTCGTAAAGAGTAGGCTGCAAAGTCGTCAGCGTGTTTCTGTCCCTTGCTAAAAGGGTTGTGACAGGAAGGGCATCCGACGTAAAAACCTCTGCCAAATTAAACGTGCGAATCAGATGATTCGCTGTGGCGACTCCCGAGTAAAAGGGAAAAAGCCGAAAGGAAGATAGATTTCTTCATCTGTGACCGAGAGTCTGTCACTCACTGCGATCGCCAGCCAATCACTGGCATTTGTGAGCTTAATCGTACGAGGGGCTGGATAGTGCTTTCCCTCTGAGTGTGTTTGTCCACCCCCAAATACACATGTGCCGCAGTTCAAAAAGAGGCGAGAGGCTCATATTGCATGTCACTGAGGGGGCTGGGGCATGCTTTCATCCCTCTCTGGTTGTTGGAGAATTGGATACAACAAAAATTAGGGAGAAGATGGAGGAAAATCCAAAAAAGTGTGCGGTACATTTAGGAAAAATATACTGTCACATGTCTCTTTGTGTATTCATCACTTTCTGATAATGAGTGAAGTGAATAAGTAAGTACATGTCAACAAAAGACTCTGCATTGCAGTATCACCTCTCGCAGCACACCATGCACCACAATCTGCACATAAATGTTTACACCGGACTTCTGCACTAAACGGCCAATGTGCACCATTTAACCATAACATATACAAATTTGAGACTTTCAACAATGTCTACCTCAAGTTCTTTCAACTTTTAATTGTTACTTATTGTATGTATATGTGTGTGTTTGTGTGTGTGTGTGTGTGTCTGTGTGTGTATGATTATTTATATATATAGCAAATCATCCGCCTCCATCTCACCCTGTCCTCTGCATCTTCTTTTCTGTCTCCAACGACCTTCATGTCTTCCTTCACCACATCCATAAATCTCTTCTTTGGTCTTCCTCTGGGCCTTCTGCCTGGTAGTTCCAACCTCAGCATCCTACTGCCAATATACTCACTATCCCTCCTCTGTACATGTCCAAACCATCTCAATCTAGCCTCTCTGACTTTGTCTCCAAAACATCTTACATGGGCTGTCCCTCTGATGTACTCATTTCTGATCCTATCCATCCTCGTTACTCCCAGAGAGAACCTCAACATTTGCATCTCTGCTACCTCCAGCTTTTCCTTTCATTCTTGCTGACACTCTCCTATCGCACATCACACCGGACACTTTTCTCCAACCATTCCAGCCTGCCTGTACACGCTTCTTCACCTCTTTTCCATACTCTCCATTGCTTTGCATTGTTGAGCCGAAGTACTTAAAATCCTACACCTTCATTATCTCTGCTCCCTGTAACATCACCGTTCCTCCTGGGTCCTTCTCATTCACACACATGGATTCTGATTTTCTGAGGCTAACCTTCATTCCTCTCCTTTCCAGGGCATACCTCCACCTCTCTAGATTTTCCTCCACTTGTTCTCTGCTCTCATTACAGATCACAATGTCATCTGCAAACATCATAGTCCATGGAGATTCTTGCCTAACCTCGTCTGTCAGCCTGTCCATCACCATCGCAAACAAGAAGGGGCTCAGAGCTGACCCTTGATGCAGTCCCACCTCCACCTTGAATTCGTCGGTCACGCCGACAGCACACCTCACCACTGTCTTACATCTCTCGTACATGTCCTGCACCACTCTAACATGCTTCTCTGCCACTCCAGACTTCCTTATGCAATACCACAGTTCTTCTCTTGGTACCCTGTCATATGCTTTCTCCAGATCCACAAAGGCACAATGCAGTTCCCTCTGACCTTCTCTGTACTTCTCTATTTACATCCTCAAAGCAAACATTGCATCTGTGGTGCTCTTTCTTGGCATAAAACTAAACTGTTGTTCACAAATGCTGACCTCTGTCCTTAGTCTAGCTTCCACTATTCTTTCCCATAACTTCATCGTATGGCTCATCAACTTTATCCCTCTGTAGTTGCCACAACTATGGACGTCTCTCTTGTTCTTAAAAATGGGCACCAGCACACTTCTCCACTCCTCCGGCATCTGCTCACTCTCAAAGACCTTGTTGAATGTTCTTGTCAGAAAATCTACTGCTGCCTCTCCTAGACACTTCCATACCTCCACAGGTATATCATCAGGACCAACTGCCTTTCCATTCTTCATCCTTTTCAATGCCCTCCTCACTTCACCCTTACTGATCTTTGCTACATCCTGCTCCTCCGTGGTCACCTTTTCTACTCTTTTTTTCTCTCTCATTTTCCTCATTCATCAGCTCTTCAAAGTACTCTTTCCATCTTCCCAGCACACTTCTGTCATCAGTCAATACATTTCCCTCTCTGTCCTTTATCAATCTAACTTGCTGCATGTCCTTCCCATCTCTATCTCTCTGCTGTGCCAACCTGTATAGATCATTTTCTCCCTCCTTCCTGTCCAACCTATCATACAAGTCATCTTACGCCCTCTGTTTGGCCTTAGCCACTGCTGTTTACTCTCTTCGGTCCTCTCAATGTCCCACTTCTTCTTAGGTAACCTCTTCCTTTGTACACACTCCTGCACTTCCTCATTCCACCACCAAGTCTCCTTATCTACTTTCCTTCCAGATGACACACCAAGTATTCTCCTACCTGTCTCCCTGATCACATTAGCTGTAGTTGTCCAGCACTTCGTGACCACCCAAAGCCTGTTTCAACTCCTCCTTGAAGATAACCCGACACTCTTCCTTTTTCAGCTTCCACCACTTTGTCCTCTGCTCTGCCTTTGCCTTCTTCACCTTCCTCACCATCAGCATCATCCTGCACACCACCATCCTATGCTGTTTGGCAACACTCTCACCCGCTACTACTTTGCAGTCACTGACTTCCTTTAAATTACATCGCCTGCACAAGATGTAGTCTACCTGTATGCTCCTACCTCCACTTTTATAAGTCACCCTCTGCTCCTGTTTCTTCTGGAAGAAAGTATTCACCACAGCCATTTCCATCCTTTTTGTAAAATCGATCAACATCTGTCCTGTGTTCCTGTCCTGGATACCAAACCTACCCATCACTTCTTCGTCCCCTCTGTTGCCTGCACCAACATGTCCATTGAAGTCTGCCCCAATGACCACTCTTTCACCTCTGGGGGTACTCTGCATCACTTCATCTAACTCCCTCCAGAATCTCTCCTTCTCTTCTCGCTCACATCCTGTCTGTAGGGCATAAGCACTAACAACATTGGCCATCACACCTTCAATTTCTAACTTGAGACTCATTACTCTGTCTGACACTCTTTTCACTTCTAGAACATTCCTGACAAACTCCTCCTTCAAGATGACTCCTACTCCATTTCTCTTCCCATCCACACCATGATAAAACTGCTTAAACCCTGCTCCTATGCTTCTAGCCTTGCTACCGTTCCACCTGGTCTCCTGAACACACAGTATGTCCACCTTCCTCCTCTGCATCATGTCAGCCAGCTCTCTACCTTTTCCTACCATAGTTCCAACATTCAAAGTCCCCACTCTCAGTCCTAGACTCATGCCTTTCTTCTTCTCTCTCTGGCAATGGACACGCCTCCTGCCTCTCCTTCTTTGACGTCTTTCGACCAACAGTAGTCCAATTTCCATCAGCACCCTGTTGATTGACAGCACTGATGGCGGTCCTTGTTAACCCAGGCCTCGACCGATCCGGTATGGGGGTAATACTTCTGATTTGCATCATAAAAGTTTGGCATTTGTTTTACGTCGAATGCCCTTCCTGACACAACCGTCTGCATTTCTCCGGGCTTGGGACCGGCATAAGGGGGAGAGACACTGGTTAGTGCCCCCCCCCACCTCATGGCTGCATTATATATATATATATATATATATATATATATATATATATATATATATACAGTATATATAGTGGTACCTTGGCTCTCGAACTTAATCCATTCCAGACGACTGTTTGAATTCCAATTTGTTCGAATTCCAAATCCGCTTTTTCCCATTACAAATAATGTAATTGGTCTTAATCCGTTCTGTCGCCTTTTGAACAGAAGTTAACAGTACCATAACTCATACCATAGGTCCACAAATTAAATGAAAAAATTATTGAATACAGCAAGCTATGTTATGGACTGTGTTGTGACAGACTCTAACTTTTCTGTGGTATTTATTTTAGTGTGTTATGGTCTGTGTTGTGAGAGACTCTGGTTTTGGTGTCTCTCTGTGCGCATTGGAGGGGGCATAGCTGTCACACGCGGGTGGAGTGCTAAACACACACACCTGATTCCACTTAGCAATCACAGAGCTTTTCTACCAGTGACTACAATTTCCCCGTGCTCTAGTGCCTTCCCTGTGAACAATAAAACTCATCCGTTTTCATCACACTGTCTCCTGCATTTTTGGGTCCAGCTGAATGTTCCTGATTTTGTAGAATCAGCCCTTCTATGATGCCAGGAACATTCCATATTTATATATATATATATATATATATATCTGATATCACAAAACTGCTGCTGAAATGTGTGACTCTAACCTTTCACATTTTCTTCTGATTGACATAAAATAGTTTTGTCCAATTTTTTCATGTATGTTGCCAATATCTATTAAATCGTGGTAGATGTGGGATAATATTCTCTGGAGAAGCAGCATTGTAAAATTATCAGTAGGATGACTCAAACTCAGTCAGTAACATGTATAGCATGAACAGCCTTCAATTCACGAATGATATCTTTATATAATAATTGTGTAATTAGTGACACCGGGTTGATTGATGGAGCTTCACATGTTCTACTTTTCTTTTTTTTTTTTTAAATCAATAAATGTCGATCCATCAGTGATCGGTGTGAGCACAAGATACACCATGTAATGGACAGGAAATGTCACGTATACCATTGATCCTGTAAATCTGCTGCTTATTTCACAATTTTGCCACACACATGTAAATTTCATGGTTGGTTCTTGGTGTGTGCACCTGTGCTCTGGTTCATGTGGTTATTGGAGCTGTGAAAATTTTAGCAGAGGCTCAGTGAGACGTGAAAATAATGAGGTCACAAAATTTTTCATGCTTCAATTTTTCATTTTTCAGGTATAAACTAGGAAGAATTTGAATTCAGTTCAGTTCATTTTCTGTAACCTCTTAATCCTAATTAGGGTAATGGGATGGTGCCCATCCCAGTCGACTCTGGGCGAGGGCAGAGTACACCCTAGATGGCTCGCCAGGCCATTGCAGGCAAAAACACGCTGACGGCTATGCAACTCCTCTTGTCGAAAGTCAGCAGAGGGTCTTTTATATGATCCTCAAACCATAGACAGTGAGAGACATGGCCGGACTTTGATAACCCAGTTAGCTGCACTAGAGAGAATTTGAATTATTTTAAATTAAATATAAAATACTATATATGCCTTAATTTAAATTTCTGGGGGTTGTATAGAATACGTGTGTGATATTTTACTGCATATACTGCTGGAAAATACAAATTTCCCTCTGAGATTAATAAAGTATCTATTTCTCATCAAATATATTCTTTGTCAACCTTATTCAGGAATTTCATAGCTTGATTTTTAATGGATTGATTGTTTTGTTGTCTTGTTGTATGAAACTAGGACAGTGAGCGAACAGGAGTTAAAAACTTAACAAGAGGAGAAAGCAAAATCAAAAGAAGGTAGGAGCTTGATTTAAAAAAAAAAAATATATATATATATAATATATATATAATTATATATATATAAATATATATATAATTTGGATGTGTAATGAACTTGGATTATTGCTATACAGTATTTCCAAATGACTGTGTTTTAAATGTATTTCTTAACCAAATAAAACAGCTGAAAGGAAAATGTTAATATTTGCTTTAATTTTTCAGTCGTTCAAAGTCATTTGTATTGGGAAGGTTTTGAATACAGTCATGACTATGAGAGAAGATTATCATTTGCACGTCAGTTACACCTTGAACTATAGTCTCAATAATGGCACATCAGCAAATGACACCGCTGCAGGTTTCCAGTCTCCCTTCTGTCCAGTAATGGACAAGGTCATCAGCGGGTTGAGCATCAGCATCCTCTTTATCATGATGATTTCTCTGGGCTGTACTATGGAGGTAAATAAAATCAGGCACCACATGTCCAGACCGAGTGGTGTGGGCATAGCCTTGATGGCTCAATTTGGAATAATGCCTCTCACAGCCTTCTGTCTGGCCAAGCTCCTCCAGCTGAGACCCATTGAGGCCATCACTGTACTCATCTGTGGATGCTGTCCAGGAGGAAATCTCTCTAATATTTTTGCTTTCTCTGTCAAAGGGGACATGAACTTAAGGTAAGTTCTGCTGGCCTTCATTTTGTAAAGGGTTTCAGAAATAATTTTCAGATTTTCTTTTTACAAAGATGTGCATTTAATTGACTTTAAGAGGCAGCTGATTGTGGATTCATTTATGTTCCACTGGTATTGCAAATATGTGTTTAAAGAAAAGGTTAGATATGGAAGAATTATGTGCCCAGAACTTAATAAATATTATACAGTATATTTCACTTAAAATCTGATTCTCTACAGAGGGACCACAAAATTATTGACTGTGTAGTCTGCTTAAAATATAACTCAAATTATTAAAAAAAAACCTGGTTATGAGAGAGATAGAGAGAGAGCGAGAGAGAGAGAGAGAGAGAGAGAGAGAGAGAGAGAGAATTTCAACCACATATAGCTGATGCAGTACGTAGTGAAATGAAACAAGTTTTTTGCTTTAAACGCTGTTGTTAACACCTCCAAGGAAAAATGTGAATAGTGACACAGAAACTCTCTTCTACAGTATCGTGATGACCACATGTTCAACATTATTGGCACTGGGTTTAATGCCCCTTCTCCTATTTCTATACTCGCAAGGCTTTTCTGGTCTGGAGAATACAGTTCCCTACACTGGAATCATTAGTGCTCTCATCATGACCTTAGTGCCCTGTGCTGTAGGAATCGCCATAAATCACTGGGCACCACGTTACTCTCAAATCATAATAAAGGTACACTGCACCTTAGGTTCAAACAGGGTTTTTTTGTTTTTTGTTGTTTTTTTTTTTTTGTTATTTGTTTTTTTGGTCACCTGTGTCAACAGTTTCCTTTATCAGTACTTACGGTACCAGCTGGAAAGGGTACTAGCGTGCATTCATTCATTCATTCATTTTCAGAACCACTTAATCCTAAATAGAGTTGTGGGGGGGGGGGGGGGCTGACGCCCATCTCAGCCAACTCTGAGTGAGGGCAGGTACTCCCTGGACAGCTTGCCAGGCCATTGCAGGGCCAACCAAGGTGCACCTGTATTAGTTTACCCATGTCCAGGAAATAACTTCTAAATTTCTCTTTTCTGTAATCACATTTTTATACTTTCTAGTATATTTTTAGTCTTTTGTTGTAACTTTAGAAAACACTCTCTTACAATAATTATTAACAAATCAAGGATTTAATTTCAGACCAAACTAAATGCAGCACCTGTGAAAATAATTCAACAGCTGCAGCGAGGGTTAAAGACCACCCAGGAGAATGACTTATGCTATAAGCTAATATTTATGTACTGCACTGTTTATTATTAGAATTATGAGTGATGCATCAATAATTTAATTATTCAACTAATTACTTTTTATTAATTCCGTGATGCTTATCTTTTCGACAGGTGGGTCTTAGCATCTTGCTAATATCCGCAGTGGTGATTGGTGTATTGTGTGGCCTGACTTTAGGAGCAACAGTATGGGTTGTGTTCTCTCCTAAAATCGTGGCTGCAGGATCTCTCCTACCTTTCGTAGGCTACCTGTTAGGCTACATCATGTCCATCATCTTCAAGCAGAATGGCCCGTGAGTACCAACAGCATATTTCAAGCAATGAAGTAAATGTACCTCATTGTACATTACAGAGTTAAATACTAGAAACACCAGTTTTCTCCGATAATTCATTAAAAAGAATATCCAATAAATAGAAGTTCTGATGAAACTGCCCTGCTTCAGGAAATCAAACTGTGATCAGGAAAGCAACATTAACTAGTGACAGAAAAACATATATACAGGTCCTTCTCAAAAAATTAGCATATTGTGATAAAGTTCATTATTTTCTGTAATGTACTGCTAAATATTAGACTTTCATTTATTTTAGATTCATTACACACAACTGAAATAGTTCAAGCCTTTCATTGTTTTAATATTGATAATTCTGGCAAAAAAAAGTAAAGAAAAACCAAAAATCCCTATCTCAAAAAATTAGCATATTTCATCCGACCAATAAAAAAGTGTTTTTAATACAAAAAAAGTCAACCTTCAAATAATTATGTTCAGTTAGGCACTCAATACTTGGTCGGGAATCCTTTTGCAGAAATGACTGCTTCAATGCGGCGTGGCATGGCGGCAATCAGCCTGTCGCACTGCTGAGGTGTTACGGAGGCCCAGGATGCTTCGATAGCGGCCTTAAGCTCATCCACAGTGTTGGGTCTGGTGTCTCTCAACGTTCTCTTCACAATATCCCACAGATTCTCTCTGGGGTTCAGGTCAGGAGAGTTGGCAAGCCAATTGAGCACAGTAATACCATGGTCAGTAAACCATTTACCAGTGGTTTTGGCACTGTGAGCAGGTGCCAGGTCGTGCTGAAAAATGAAAATCTTCATCTCCATAAAGCTTTTCAGCAGATGGAAGCAGGAAGTGCTCCAAAATCTCCTGATAGCTAGCTGCATTGACCCTGCCCTTGATAAAACACAGTGGACCAACACCAGCAGCTGACATGGAACCCCAGACCATCACTGACTGTGGGTACTTGACACTGGACTTCAGGCATTTTGGCATTTCCTTCTTCTCAGTCTTCCTCCAGACTCTGGCACCTTGATTTCTGAATGACATGCAAAATTTGCTTTCATCCGAAAAAAAGTAATTTGGACCACTGAGCAACAGTCCAGTGTTGCTTCTCTGTAGCCCAGGTCAGGCGCTTCTACCGCTGTTTCTGGTTCAAAAGTGGCTTGACCTGGTGAATGCGGCACCTGTAGCCCATTTCCTGCACACGCCTGTACACGGTGGCTCTGGATGTTTCTACTCCAGACTTTGTCCACTGCTTCCACAGGTCCCTCAAGGTCTGGAATCGGCCTTTCTCCACAATCTTCCTCGGGGTCCGGTCACCTTTTCTGGTTGTATAGTGTTTTCTGCCACACTTTTTCCTTTCCACAGACGTCCCACTGAGGTGCCTTGATACTGCACTCTGGGAACAGCCTATTCGCTCAGAGATTTCTTTCTGTGTCTTACTCTCTTGCTTGAGGGTGTCAATGATGGCCTTCTGGACAGCAGTCAGGTCAGCAGTCTTACCCATGATTGCAGTTTTGAGTAATGAACCAGTCTGGGAGTTTTTAAAAGCCTCAGGAATCTTTTGCAGGTGTTTAGAGTTAATTGGTTGATTCAGATGATTAGCTTAATAAATGCAGCCACGGGGGTTGGGGGGGCACAAACCAGTGTCTCTCCCTCACGTCAGTCCCAAGCCCGGATAAATGCAGAGGGTTGTGTCAGGAAGGGCATCCGGCGTAAAACAAATGCCAAATAAACTATGCGAATCACAAGAAAGAATGACATACCGGATCAGTCGAGGCCCAGGTTAACAACGACCGCCAGCAGTGCTGTCAACCAACAGGGTGCTGGTGGAAATTGGACTACTGTTGGTCGAAGACATCGAAGAAGGAGAGGCAGGAGGCGTGTCCGTTGCCAGAGAGAGAAGAGGAAAGGCATGAGTCTAGGACTGAAAGTAGGGACTTTGAATGTTGGAACTATGGCAGGAAAAGGTAGAGAGCTGGCTGACATGATGCAGAGGAGGAAGGTGTGTGTTCAGGAGACCAGGTGGAAAGGTAGCAAGGCTAGAAGCATAGGAGCAGGGTTTAAGCTGTTTTATCATGGTGTGGATGGGAAGAGAAATGGAGTCGGAGTCATCGTGAAGGAGGAGTTTGTCAGGAATGTTCTAGAAGTGAAAAGAGTGTCAGACAGAGTAATGAGTCTCAAGTTAGAAATTGAAGGTGTGATGGTCAATGTTGTTAGTGCTTATGCCCTACAGACAGGATGTGAGCGAGAAGAGAAGGAGAGATTCTGGAGGGAGTTAGATGAAGTGATGCAGAGTACCCCCAGAGGTGAAAGAGTGGTCATTGGGGCAGACTTCAATGGACATGTTGGTGCAGGAAACAGAGGGGACGAAGAAGTGATGGGTAGGTTTGTTATCCAGGAAAAGAAGAAGCTGATTAGCTTAATAGCTCTTATAGACTAACTTTTTATCTTCTTCTTTCTTCTTCTTTTCCTTTCGGATTTTCCCTTCAGGGGTCGCCACACGAATCATCTGCCTCCATCTCACCCTATAATTATATGAATTCATATATGTTATATGAAGTGAAAAGTACACAGTGAGTGGATATGTGGACAATCCAAACACAGCACATATCCCAAAGAGGAACAACTGCATAATCTTCATCTGCACACATTGCTAGATTCACTTACAAAAATATTTTCAACAGAGAACAGATGTTTCTTCTTCTTGTCCTTTCGGCTTTTCCCTTCAGGGGTCGCCACAGCGAATCATCTGCCTCCATCTCACCCTATCCTCTGCATCTTTTTCTCTTACACCAACTGCCTTCATGTCCTCCTTCACCACATCCATGAATCGTCTCTTTGGTCTTCGTCTAGGCCTTCTGCCTGGTAGTTCCAACCTCAACATCCTACTACCAATATACTCGCTATCCCTCCTCTGTACATGTCCAAACCATCTCAATCTAGCCTCTCTGACTTTGTCTCCAAAACGTCTTACATGTGCTGTCCCTCTGATGTGCTCATTCCTGATCCTATCTATCCTCGTTACTCCCAAAGAGAACCTCAACATTTTCATCTCTGCTACCTCCAGCTCTGCCTCCTGTCTTTTCCCCAGGGCAACTGTTTCTAAACCATACAACATTGCTGGCCTCAACACCATCTTGTACACTTTTCCTTTCATTCTTGCCGATACCCTCCTATCACACATCACACCTGACACTTTTCTCCAACCATTCCAACCTGCCTGCACACGCTCCTTGACCTCTTTTCCACACTCTCCATTGCTCTGGATTGTTGAGCCTAAGTACTTAAAATCCTCCACCTTTCTTATCTGCTCCCTGTAATCTCACCGTTCCTCTTGGCTCCTTGTCATTCATGCACATGTATTCTGTCTTACTGAGGCTAATCTTCATTCCCCTCCTTTCCAGGGCATACCTCCACCTCTCTAGATTTTCCTGCACTTGTTCTCTGCTCTCACTACAGATCACAATGTCATCTGCAAACATCATAGTCCATGGGGAACCTTGTTTAACCTCGTCTGTCAGCCTGTCCATCACCATAGCAAACAAGAATAGGCTGAGAGCTGACCCTTGATGCAGTCCCCTGCCACTCCAGACTTCCTCATGCAATACCACAGTTCTTCTCTCGGCACCCTGTCATATGCTTTCTCCAGATCCACAAAGGCACAGTGCAGCTCCCTCTGACCTTCTCTGTACTTCTCCATTAACATCCTCTAGGCCAGCGGTCGGGAACCTATGGCTCTCGAGCCATATATGGCTCTTCCGGAGACGTCATATGGCTCCCAGACAGTTTGGAGTTGAGGGGGCCAAAAAAAATTAAATTAAATTAAATTAAATTAAATTAAAATATATATATATTTTGGAACTGGTTTTAAAATACTAGTGATAATCTTAATAATATTAAGTAATTTAAAATTAGTTTTAAAGATACATTTTAAAAGTCAGGGGTGGGTTGCGGCACTTGCAATCCGCCGGTGACCCGAGGATCAGGTCGGGAACCAATCGATCGCAAGTACGTCACGGGTCATTGTCAATGTACGGAAATTAATTTTATCAGAGATAAAATTTCAACCCTTCAACCCGCTTCAACCCTTGTAACAGAAAAGATGGCGAAAAGAAAAAAAGACGATGATTACCGTACATTCCACGCTGCGTGGACAGAGGAATTTGCATTTGTGGAGAGAGCAGGATCCGCAGTATGTCTAATATGCAATGACAAAATTGCATCAATGAAACGCTCAAATATAAAGCGGCTCTTCGATACGCGTCATGCTTCTTTTGCATTGAAATATCCACCGGGGGACAGCAGGAAAAAGGCATGCGAAGAGCTGCAACGGAAAGTGCAGACGAGCCAGCAGCAACTGCGTGTCTGGACCACGCAAGGTGACGGTAATGAGGATGTGCGAATATGGCGAATATGCCAAAACATTTATGCTTGATGTGGCCAATGAACTTTTTGATGACTTTCCAAATAAAGCCAAGATAATCAAAAAAATAAAAGACATGCCACTGTCAGCAAGAACGGTTCACGATCGGAGCATCATGATGGCGAATCAAGTCGAGGAAACACAAATTAAGGACATAAACGCTGGGACATACTTTTCTCTCGCGTTAGATGAGTCAACAGACGTTAGCAATCTATCTCAGTTCAGTATAATTGCCAGGTATGCTACAGGTGACACACTGCGTGAAGAAATCTTGGCTGTTTTGCCAATGAAAGAGACAACAAGAGGAGAGGATTTATTCATGTCGTTCATGGAGTTTGCTAAAGAAAAAAAAATACCACTGGATAAACTTATTTCTGTGTGCACTGATGGTGCACCATGCATGTTGGGGAAAAACAAAGGGTTTGTAGCACTTCTCCGTGGGCATGGAAAGAGTGCAATCCTAAGTTTTCATTGCATCCTGCACCAGGAGGCGCTTTGTGCTCAGACGTGTGGCCAGCAACTTGGTGAGGTGATGTCGCTGGTCATTCGAGTGGTCAACTTCATTGTTGCCCGAGCTTTAAATGATCGGCAGTTTAATGCTCTGTTGGAAGAAGTTGGGAATCAATATCCCGGTCTGATTTTACACAACAACGTCGTTGGTTGTCCAGGGAAGGTGCTCAACCGTTTGCAGCTTGCCTGAGTGAAATCTGATTTTTCTAGAAATGAAAGGCGTCAAGCATCCTGAGCTGGACAATACTGCCTGGCTCCTGCATTTTCACTATCTTGTGGACATAACTGGCCATCTAAACCAGCTTAATGTGAAAATGCAAGGTATTGGGAAT
Organism: Plotosus lineatus; assembly: GCA_024760905.1. Lineage (NCBI taxonomy): Eukaryota > Metazoa > Chordata > Actinopteri > Siluriformes > Plotosidae > Plotosus > Plotosus lineatus. The sequence goes on along the minus strand of CM045732.1, from coordinate 41,967,618 downwards.
ACAATCTCATCCCTTCAACAAGCAGTGTTTGCATTTGAAAGCAAGCTGGAAGTTTTTCTCAGGGACATTGAAACAGGTCGTCTTTTGCACTTTGAAGGACTGCAGCAATTTAGAGATGCATGCTTAGCAAGCGACCCCACACAACATCTGGATCTCCAGCAGCTAGCTGACTATACGTCCAATCTCCTGCAGTCATTCAAGGCACGTTTTGGAGAATTTCGATGCGAACACTGGTCTTTTCAAATTCATCACTCATCCACATGAGTGTGAAGTGGACAAAATCAACCTGATGTGCATCCCCGGAGTCTCCATCGCAGACTTTGAGCTGGAAGTTGCAGACCTGAAGGCATCTGATATATGGATGACTAAGTTCAAGTCACTTAATGGAGAGTTGGAAAGACTTGCACGACAGTGAGCAGAGCTGGCGAGGGAACACAAGTGGTCAGAAATAAAAAAGCTTCAACCTGAAGACCAGCTAATTCTTAAAACTTGGAACGAGCTTCCTGTGACATATTACACAATGCAGCGTGTGAGTATTGCCGTACTGACCATGTTTGGCTCTACGTATGCATGTGAGCAGTTATTCTCGCATATGAGAAACATTAAGACCAACCTACGCTCGCGTTTAACTGATGGAAGCCTCAACGCCTGCATGAAACTCAACCTCACTACATATGAACCAGACTACAAGGCCATCAGCAAAACCATGCAGCACCAGAAGTCACATTAAAAGTAAACCTTTTATTATTATTATTATTATTATATGTTTAAAATACTATATGGCTCTCAAAAAATATATATCTAGAAATAATTCAGTTTTATGGCTCTCCAGGTCAAAAAGGTTCCCGACCGCTGCTCTAGGCAAACACTGCATCTGTGTTGCTCTTTCTTGGCATGAAACCAAACTGTTGTTCACAAATGCTGACCTCTGCCCTTAGTCTAGCTTCCAGTATTTTTTCCCATAACTTCATCGTATGGCTCATCAACTTTATCCCTCTGTAGTTGCCACAACTCTGGACGTCTCCCTTGTTCTTAAAAATGGGCACCAGCACACTTCTCCTCCATTCTCTGGCATCCTCTCACTCTCTAAGACCTTGTTAAATGTTCTTATCAGAAAATCTACTGCTACCTCTCCTAGACACTTCCACACATCCACCGGTATGTCATCAGGACCAACTGCCTTTCCATTCTTCATCCTCTTCAATGCCCTCCTCACTTCACCTTTACTAATCTTTGCTGCTTCCTGGTCCTCAATAGTCACCTCTTCTACTCTTTTTTATCTCTCATTTTCCTCATTCATCAGCTCTTCAAAGTACTCTTTCCATCTTCCCAGCACACTTCTGTCATCAGTCAATACATTTCCCTTTCTGTCCTTTATCAATCTAACTTGCTACACGTCCTTCCCATCTCTATTTCTCTGCTGTGCCAACCTGTATAAATCATTTTCTCCGTCTTTACTTTCCAACCGAGCATACAAGTCATCAAACGCGCTCTGTTTGGCCTTTGACACTGCTACCTTTGCCTTACGTTGTGTCTCCCTGTACTCTTGTTTACTCTCTTCGGTTTTCTCCATGTCCCACTTCTTCTTAGCTAACCTCTTCCTTTGTACACACTCCTGCACTTCCTCATTCCACCACCAAGTCTCCTTATCTACTTTCCTTCCAGATGACACACCAAGTATTCTCCTACCTGTCTCCCTGATCACATTAGCTGTAGTTGTCCAGTCATCTGGAAGCACTTCGTGACCACCCAAAGCCTGTTTCAACTCCTCCTTGAAGACAACCCGACACTCTTCCTTTTTCAACTTCCACCACTTTGTCTTCTGCTCTGCCTTTGCCTTCTTCACCTTCCTCACCATCAGCATCATCCTGCACACCACCATCCTATGCTGTTTGGCAACACTCTCACCCACTACTACTTTGCAGTCACTGACTTCCTTTAAATTACATCGCCTGCACAAGATGGAGTCTACCTGTGTGCTCCTACCTCCACTTTTATAAGTCACCCTATGCTCCTCTCTCTTCTGGAAGAAAGTATTCACCACAGCCATTTCCATCCTTTTTGCAAAATCTACCAACATCTGTCCTTCTGCGTTCCTGTCCTGGATACCAAACCTACCCATCACTTCCTCATCCCCTCTGTTGCCTGCACCAACATGTCCATTGAAGTCTGCCCCAATGACCACTCTTTCACCTCTGGGGGTACTCTGCATCACTTCATCTAACTCCCTCCAGAATCTCTCCTCTTCTCGCTCACATCCTGTCTGTGGGGCATAAGCACTAACAACATTGACCATCACACCTTCAAGTTCTAACTTGAGACTCATCACTCTGTCTGACACTCTTTTCACTTCTAGAACATTCCTGACAAACTCCTCCTTCAAGATGACTCCTACTCCATTTCTCTTGCCATCCACACCATGATAAAACAGCTTAAACCCTGCTCCTATGCTTCTAGCCTTGCTACCTTTCCACCTGGTCTCCTGAACACACAGTATGTCCACCTTCTTCCTCTGCATCATGTCAGCCAGCTCTCTACCTTTTCCTACCATAGTTCCAACATTCAAAGTCCCCACTCTCAGTCCTAGACTCATGCCTTTCTTCTTCTCTCTCTGGCAACGGACACGCCTCCCGCCTCTCCTTCTTCGACGTCTTCGACCAACAGTAGTCCAATTTCCATCAGCACCCTGTTGGTTGACGGCACTGATGGCGGTCGTTGATAACCCGGGCCTCGACCGATCCGGTATGTCATTCTTTCTTGTGATTCGCATAGTTTATTTGGCATTTGTTTTACGCCGGATGCCCTTCCTGACACAACCCTCTGCATTTATCCGGACTTGGGACCGGCGTGAGGGAGCGACACTGGTTTGTGCCCCCCCCTCACGTCTGCATTGTTTAGAGTAACTTTTTATGATATGCTAATTTTTTTGATAGGAATTTTGGGTTTTCATGAGGTGTATGCCAAAATCATTAGTATTAAAACATTAAAAGACCTGAAATATTTCAGTTGGTGTGCAATGAATCTAAATCTATGAATCTAATATATGCAAATTTAATTTTTATCAGTACATTACAGAAAATAATGAACTTTATCACAATATGCTAATATTTTGAGAAGGACCAGTATATTGAGTAATCAAAATAAATATAACAAATAACTCTCACCTCACTGATTTACTCAACAGGCTGTGGATTGACACTGGAAAGAGGCGGGGTACACCCTGAATAGTTTGACAGACCATCACAGGGCCAACACGCGCATAGGCATTCGCACTCACAATTCGAGGCAATTTGAACAGTCAATTATCCTAATGCGCATGCCTTTGTACTGTAGGAGAAAACCAGTCCAATCAGAGGAAACATACAAGCATAGGGAGAACATACAAACTCCACAAAAAATGTGTAAGCATAGGACTTGAACCCAAGACCTTTTTACTGTGAAGCAGATATGCTAAACAATACACCACCTTTGCCTCCCAAATACAAATAAGAAAGGTCCATGAACCAGGAAACTCCAGGTGAACCGACTCCAACAACCAGAGATGGAAGCAGTCTTCCAGGCCAAACTAGTGGAAAGGCTGCAGCACCCATCGAACCCTGACCCAAATACTCAATGGCAGATTTTCAAGACTGCAGTCCAAGAAACCACAGCAGAAACACTCGGCTTCTCGGTAAGATCGAACAGAGACTGGTTTAATGAGTCTGACCCAGCCATCCAAGATCTCCTGGATAAGAAATGCTCTTGCTACATTCACCTCTTATCCAAGCCTGCTGATCGTGCCGCCAAGGGGGCATACAGGAATGCTTGTAGCCCTTTGCAGGCCAACCTAAGAACCATGCAAAATGACTGGTGGGTATCAATGACAGAAAAGACACAACTGTATGCAGACATTGGGGACACTCGCTCCTTCTTTGAAGCTTTGAAAGCCATCTACAGCCCCTCCTACCAAACTCAAGCCCCACTCCTTTCTGTAGACAGAACCACTTGTCACACCGATAAAGGGTTGATCATGACTTGCTGGGCTGAACACTTTGAGGGCTTATTCAGCGACCAGCGTAAAGTTGCAGACTCCTCCATCGGGAAGGTCCCTGTCATCGAGCCAAAGCATGAGCTTGATGAGCCTTACACAGTGAAAGAAATTAAAACTGCTATTAGTAAAATGAAACCTGGGAAGTCCCCGGGATCAGATGGGATCCCACCTGAGATCTACCAACATGGTGGGGAGGTTGTGGTCAGCAGACTGCAGGAACTTTTCAACTCCTGTTGGAAACAGGGCGTTCTTCCACAGGACCTCAAGGATATAGTCATCGTCTCATTGTACAAAAACAAAGGGGAGAAATCGGACTGCTCATACTACCGTGGTATTACACTCCTGTCAGTAGCAGGTAAAGTGCTTGCCCGCGTTCTCCTGAACAGACTTATTCCCTCCATCATTGAAGACTTCACCCCTGAAAGCCAGTGTGGTTTCCGAGCCAACAGAGGAACCACTGACATGATCTTTGTACTCTGTCAAATCCAGGAGAAATGCAGAGAGCAGAACATGGGCCTCTTTGTTGCCTTCATCGATCTGAGTAAGGCATTTGACACCGTGAGCAGAGATGGTTTATGGAAGATACTTTCCCTCCTGGGCTGCCTCCCAAAGTTCCTCACAATCATCCGCCAGCTCCACAAGGGACAGAAAGGTCAGGTGAAGCACAATGGCGTCCTTTCAGATAGCTTCCCAATCTCCAATGGAGTCAAGCAAGGCTGCGTGCTTGCGTCCTCATTCTTCTCCATCTTCTTCAGCATGATGCTACACCAAGTAATGGAGGACGTCACAGACCGAATCTACATCCGCTTCCCCTCCGAAAGCAGCCTGTTCAATCTTAAACAGCTGTTTGCCCGCACCAAGACAATGGAGCAGCTCATCATCAAACTGCTGTTTGCTGATGATTGTGCACTTCTTGCACACTCAGAAGCTGCTCTTCAAAACCTTGTTGACCACTTCTCTGAAGCCTCAAAGGTCTTTGGGTTTACAATCAGCCTGAAAAACCCACACCTCTGCAAAACTACACGCCCCCTCACATCACTATTGATGGTACAACTCTGAATGCAGTTGAACACTTCACCTACCTTGGCAGTGTGACATCAAACGATGCAACCAGGATTCAGGATTGAGGATTTTTAATAGCCATTTGTGTTTTTTTTACACACATCGGAATTCTTGTGCAGTTGTTCAAGGAGTCAAGTTACAAACAGAAAAGAAGGCTCAAATCAACAACACACAAACTGCTATAAAATAAACGCATAAAAATTCTATATCTAAAAGGACCTTACATAGACCCAGCAAATAATATAATAATAACAACAAAAGTAATAAAAATAAAATGATGGTGATGATAATAATAATAATAATAAATAAATCAGTAGATAACTGCAATAAACGAAATTGCACTAAATTATCTTCTTCTTCTAAATTATATTATAGTATATTTATATTTATATTTATATTGCACTATGCCCATTGTTTTGTATGAAAAAAATGAACAGGTCTCTGGGTAAACAAAATGGCCGCAACTTCAAAGTTAGATGTTCTCCATTTTCAGAATAAGGTTTAGAGATAATCTACAGTCAGTCAGTACACCAGGTTTATTTAACGAGAATCCACCGTTCTTCCGCCGCGGTTTTTGTTGCTCGCAGCTGCGCTCCAGTCCTCCCTGAAGGCCGTGTAGCTTGCTTATGTAGTCGCCTCGTCGGGTGTACTCTTTGAGCCATACTTCACAGAAACACAGCATGGAGCAGTCCTATAGATCCCACTGTGCTGCAATCCAAGCAGGAAGCTGGTCCATCTTGTTTCACCGAGACTGAACATTTTCAAGCAATATGACCAGGAGTGCTAACCTTCCACTGCTAACCAAGCGCCAGAGTTGTCGTTCAGCCCCTCCTTACCTGCTGCGTTTTCTACTGGGATTACTGTTATTCGGAGTGCGGTTAGCATTGAACTGCGGTAGCATATTAGCTCAGGATAGGAGATGAGCGTGCTCAGTTCTAAATGTCCAAAAGGACTGTGCTCTCATAGCTGTAGTCGGGTTGCACGGTCATAGACGAGCATAGTGCAAAAAAAAAAGAAAAAGCAATATTTAAAACAAACAAAGTAACAATTTGACTCCAAGAACTCTATAACATCGCCCTCCAGGAAGTGCCATCTTGACCATTCACTGTTAAATGGCTATCGTCTGTGCTGTTGACCTAGATTCGTCCGCCACAAACGTTCCGCCTTCAACCATTGACAAGAACCTTGACAATCGGCTCTCAAAGGCGAACAGATCCATTGGTAGACTTTCCAAGTGAGTCTAGAACAACCAGTCACTTCGGCTAATTACCAAAATAAAAGTTTACAGAGCCATTGTTATCCCTACTCTTATATACGATGCAGAAGCCTGGACACTGTACAGAAGACAAGTGTGACTTCTTGAACGCTTCCATCAGCGGTGCCTATGCTCCATCCTGGCACTGTCACATCCATGACTACGTTTCCAACGAGGATGTCCTGGAAGAAGCTCAACTTCCCAGTATCGAGTCCATCCTGCTTAAGCAGTAGCTGCGATGGGCAGGGCATGCTGCAAGAATGGAGGACTCTCGCATTCCAAAAGCTGTCCGTTCGGGGAACTCAAGTCTGGAAAGTGAAACCTGCCTTTACCTGTCCACGTTGCAGCAGAGCCTGTGCATCACACATTGGCCACCACTGCAACTCACCAACCCTTCCCTGATCTTCGTATGCGAAGAAACAGCCATCATAGTTATAGTGAAATGTCTCCCCCTAGTGAGCATCATCTTCTTCACCCGGGGTCGGGTCGCAGGGGCAGCAGCCTAAGCAATGAGGTCCAGACGTCCCTCTCCCCAACCACTTCTTCCAGCTCTTCCCGGGGGTGGGACGACGACGACACCAAGGCGTTCCCAGACCAGCCGAGAGACATAATCTCTACAGCGTGTTCTAGGTCAACCCCAGGTCTCTTCCCAGTCAGACATGCTCAAAACACCACACCAGGGAGGCATTCAGGAAACATTCTATCCAGATGCCCGAGCAACCTCAACTGGCTTCTCAATGCAGAGGAGTGGCGGTTCTACTCCAAGCTCCCCCCGGATGACTGAGCTTCTCACCCTATGTCTAAGGGAGAGCCCCCCCACCCTCCAAACGAGGCTAATTTCAGCCGCTTGTATCTGTGATCTTGTTCTTTTGGTCACTACCCAAAGCTCGTGACCATAGGTGAGGGTTAGGACACAGATCGACTGATAAATTGAGAGCTTTGCTTTGAGGCTCAGCTCTCTCTTCATCTCGACGGACTGGTACAAGCTACGCTTTACAGCTGTGTGCATCAGAAAAACATTTTTCCCTGTGTTAATTCAATTTTTCTTGGGATTTTCCCCTAACAAAATTCCATTCATGGATCACCTCCGAAATTGGCTCTTCCCAGGCCCAGACCCCAGCCCTTCCCTAAGTTCCATGAAAATCAGATAAGTTGTTTTTGCATAATCTTGCAAGCAGAAAAAAATCCCATATCAATGCTTGTTAAAAAGCTTTTAATAAATTCCTGGACCTGGATCATGATAAAGATCTGCTCCAAAATTCTATGGGTTCTTGTCAGGCTCATAGCCATTCCCTTCAAACATTTGGTGAAAATAAGTTCAGTAGTTTTTGCATAGTCCTACAAACAGACAAACAAGCAAACAAGCATAGAGATGTTGGCAAATATATAACCTACCCCATCAAGCAGCATAGGTATTTATTCACGTGTTTAATTTTATATTTTTGACATTTCTTTACAGATCATTGCTTATCTTCATAAATTTGTTTAAGCCATCAGATTTTGCATTGATTTTTCATATAAAATGAGAAACTAGAATGTTTTGGAAGAGTTGAGGTTGTAATGAAATGATATTTTTGGGCCAATCACGTTGCCGATCTCTTGGTAAGGACCTCAGAACAGTGTTTTAGAAGAGATGCATTATTAGGTTTCCGTAACATTCGAGGACATTGTTTCAATATTGCCTTTTTTCAGTCTTCAGTATTTACTCACAATAACTCTAATTACAACTCTTTACAACATTGATGAGCAGAAAATCATCTGAGAATAAACACATCAATTTTAAGGATGCAACCTCAGACTCAACTCTCTCAGAGAGTAGGAATCTTAGGCTAAACTGGAGACATGCTGACTGACATAGGCGGTTGAAGATTGTAAAAATATGCCAGTGTTTACCTTATCACTGAGACATTGGGGTCAAATTTGCTGAAATGATGCCAGCTGTAATCACAACAGTGTTGAATAAAACCATAGCATGAGACTGTGGGACTGTAACTAAACTGCGTGTGTTCCTTTTTTCAAATTATTCAATCATTACTAGGCTATGCAGCAACAGACTGCACAATCGCAACATATTTGCAAATATACAGTATTGTGTGAAATTATAGTTTTTAATTATCCATATATGCAGTTTGAGTATCATGTGAACACACAGACCCATGTATATTTAAAGTAGCCTGAACCCAAACAGTTAAAACAACTCATTTTTGTTGGAAATGAATTTTGTCTTGTTTTGCTTTGTTTTTCCAGATAAATTATTCTGAAAGACACCCTGGACAGTTTCAGTTTACAAAGTTTTCTGCTGTCTCTTCAGGTGCAGGAGGACGATCGCTATGGAAACCGGCTGTCAAAACATTCAGCTGTGCACAACAATTTTGAAATTGGCTTTCCCTCCAGAGGTCATTGGACCCCTGTTTCTCTTTCCAATGATTTATATCCTTTTTCAGGGTGCTGAAGGCCTATTCATCGTCTTTATCTTCAGAATCTATGAAAGGCTTAATCCCTCAACTGAAGGTGTGTAAAAGATAAATTGAACAGATATCAAAGATATGGCTGTTGAACTATAAGAGCCTGTAATGGTTTGCCTAGATCAGGGATACTTCAGATATCCAAATATAAATATACACACTGTATAAATGGTTTGAATAAAACTGCTCAAGTTAAAGTAGCACGTGGCGTAGTGCTTAGAATGTCAACCTCACAGCACAAAGGTCCTGTGGTTGAATCCCATACTCGGCAAGGACATTTCTGTTTGGCGTTTGCATGGTCTCTCTGTGCTTCTTTCTCCTTTCCTCCAGAAAGCTGCTTGAAATTGCCAATAGGTCTAAGCGTGTGTGTGTGTGTGTGTGTGTGTGTGTGCAATAGACTGGTGAACAGTCTACTGTGCACACAGCCTTCATGGGGTTGATTGAGTTAGGCAGAAGCTGTTCAGCAAATGAGTGAGTGAGTGAATTTACAGAGCAGAAACTGCTGAATTTGCAGTGTTGTCTTGCACTGATTCTATATGACATTGTATCATTGATGAAGGACAACTGTCGTCTCAATATTTATTGCTGTCCATAAGGCATTTGACAATATTGGTCATTTGGTACTATTATACACACTTTCTGCCTTAGGAGTTTTAACCTGAGAACACAAATATTTTGAAAACTACCTTTGTGGTGGATCAAGTTTATAAATTCCAAGGAGTTTATACAAACTCAAAGCCAAATTGTTAAAGGTATTCCTCATGGATAAATACTTGGCCCTCTTTTATTTTTCCCATGTTAATGATCGGCATAATATTATATACCTATATACACAGATGTCACTGTTATTTTTTTCTGCTTACTTGACTGCCTTTATAACTTAGTGAAAGATAAACACTGATACAAAAATTGGTCAGAACTTGGATTAGTGGCAATAGCTTGTTTCTGAATGCTGCCAAGACTGAATAATTGTTACTTGGAACTAATGCTTAGCTTTCACAAGTTTGTAATTTTTATGTCAGAGTTATTGAGTGTGGATTTGAATATACAAAGCTTGGAGTAGTGTTTGAAAAACACACATCATTATATAGCCATGTTCAATTTATATTATCTAAAGCTGATAAGAGGGTTCAGGGTCATATTAGAAATAATTTAAAATCCTATTATCATCTGCATGTCTTTTATTCACCTTGTTTCAGAATATTTACAATGCATAGGAAATGCCTCAAGTCTACAGAAATTCTAGCATCATACGAAAAGAATAGTTACTTAATGGAACTTAATGGAAGTTACTTAGTGGAATAGATTTTTCTAACTGACTGTCACAACGAAGGTGAGATGAGCATGTCTAAAAATTAATGGAACTATGCATTGATGGGAAGGCGGCACGGTGGCATTATGGTTCGTACGTCTGCCTCACAGCAAGGTCTTGGATTTGATTCTCAGCTCAGACGTCTTCTGTGTGGAGTTTGCATGTTTTCCACGTGCTTGTGTGGGGGTTCCTCTGACAGTCTCAAAGCATATGCACAGTAGGTTAATTAGCTGTTCCAAACTGTTCCTGGGTGTGAGTGTGAATGGCTGTGTGCATGTTGGTCCTGCAATGGTCTGGCGAGCTATCTGGGGTGAACCCCGCCCTCGCCCAGAATCGGCTGAGATGGGAACCAGCCTGCCTGCGACCGTGATTACAATGAAGTGATTCACAAATTTAATGAATGCATTGATTTGATGGATGCTGCACACAGTAGAAATACTGGACAGTAGACACTGCTTCATTTGCTGTGGATTAGAATGAAAATAGCCATGAGATCCTTTAATTGTCATGGCTGCATAATTTGGATAGGTGACATAGTGGTTAGCATTAATTAATAAATTTGCATGTCTTGCATGATTTGTACTTTTCAGTTATTAATTCTATACTGTTGTGTTTTTGTGGCAGATCTCAGAAAGAACGTAGAATATGAGGAGGGAATGGTGAAAGTGGGAATGGTGAATGTTTCTTAAGACTTTATCCGAACAGCGCTACAATAAAAGTGCCACAGTGCTGACCATTAATCTATGTGTTGAAACCAAGAAACACGACGATCGACAGGATGATGGAAATGTTTGTCTGCGGAGCTGGTTAACAGAGCTGATTTGTAATGTGTTCTACAGGCACATTATCCATATCAACTAAAAAAAAAAACCCAGATATTAGGAGCCTGAAGAAAAAATGTAGAACTATTGACATGGAATCCTACTGGGATGTTTAAAGTGATTTTTGTCTTGTGTGTGTGTGTGTGTGTGTGCAGTATTTGCTTATATAGTACATTCACTGAAAATATGTAAAAAATAAACAAAACAGAACATTTTTATTGGTGAACTTATATTTAATGAATAATTATCTGTGATTCAGAGATAAGAGGATAAAATCTGACAAGAAACTTAATTCCGTGCAAAAAATAAAGTTACCGTTTTGGACTTATTTGGTCTTAAATAAATAAATTTTTAATTAAATTAGGCAGTGGTGGCCTGGTGGTAAGGTGCTGGATCACTGATCCTAAGGTTGGGGGTTCAAGCTACCATCTCAACAGGCTGTCACTGTCCCCCCAGTGCAGCTCACTGTCTTATCAAAGGCCGGATATGGCACTGTCTATGGTGTGAGGTTTATGTAAAAGAACCATTGCAGACTTTCAATAAGAGGAGCTGCATAGCCGTCAGCGTGTTTCTGCCAGAAGATGGCCTGGCAAGCTGTACAGGGTGTACTCTTCCCTTGCCCAGAGTTGGCTGGGATGGGTTTCAGTCTCCCCGTGACCCTAATTAGGATGAAGCGGTTACAGAAAATGAACTGAACTGAATGTTATCAGGATTTTATTAACTTTTTAAAGGATGCAAAGTTAGGTTCGACACTTTCATGGATCATATAATTAAAAATCTCGCACTTTATATATTCGTTCATTCAACATAGAACAGAGCACAAAAAATTAAAAAGTGATAAGTATGTCACATTAACAACTATATAAAGTGCTGGGCAGTAGTGGCTTAGTAGGGCAGAAACACGCTGACAGCTATGTAGCTACTCTTGTCGAAAGTCAGCAATGGTTCTTTTACATGAACCTCACACCATAGATTGTGAGAGACATGGCTGGCCTTTGATAACCCAGTTAGCTGCACTGGAGGGCCAGTAACAACACAGAGAGTGGGGCCTGAACCCCCAACCGTGGGATCAGTGAGCCAGTACCTTTACCACCAGGTCACCACTGCCTACTACTAGTTTTTGTGATTTAAATTTCTGTGTGCAAAATAAGATAAGATGAGCATCCAACATAAAGCGAGTATCTTTAGAAATGCTGTTTTGGAAATTCAATGCTCTGCGAAAACAGCATTTGAAAAAGTTTTAAATATAGCAAACTTTCATCGAGAGCTCATAAATTTGTGCTTATCTGTATTTTGGTTAATGCATGATGAGCAGTGTAGTGACCAGGGGATTACTAGGATGATAAAATGTGGCAATACATAATTCTGCTCAAACTCACGTCACATCACAAGTCTAAATATTGTCATCTTAAGAGTGATTCCAGTACTTTATTTCTGCAAATAAATTTTGTCACAAAGGTCTGAATATGACGATAAGCAACAAAGGATCACACAAAACACCAGGACATGAGGCAATTTTTATATATTTATTTACAAAAAAAAACAAACAAAAAAAAGAACCGCCAGCTAAAGTTACTGCACGGTACAGATCATCATAGAATTTAACTATTAAATCCGTCATACACATTGGTGCTCGAAAGTTTGTGGATTTTTTCAATACAGTTCCGCATAAATAAAATTTAAAACATCACTACATTTTCACAGAAATAGTAATAGATAAAGAGAAGCCAATTAAACAAAAGAGACAAAATATTACACATTACCATTACCATTGAATTCCTCAGGAATGTGATCCATTATTATATAACTGAGCAACAAAGGTATTCAATGCTTCGCTTTTACACCCCATTGTGCAGTAAAGCTAACTGCATATTTGTGGTAACTGATGACTAGTCGTGTTCAGTCTACTGCTCCATCCAGAACAGATTCTGCTCAGGAATTATGCTGGGTTCCCTAGCATGAACTGATCACACAAACCTTTTTTGGCTTAAGGTCAGGACATTGACTTGGTCATCCCAAAACATTACATTTATTCTTATTTAATCATTCTTTGGTAGAACAATTATATTTTACGGTCATTGTCTTTATTGTTTCTCTTGATATTAATCTTTGAAGACATTCTTCTTGAAACTATTCTGAGATATCCTGACAGTTTCCTTTGGAATTCACTGGTATAATTCAGAATTCATTGTTCCATCTATGATAACAAACTGCCCTAGCCCAGATGCAGCAAAACAGGCCAAAACCATGATACTACCACCAGCATGTTTCACAGATGGAATAAGGGTTTAAAGCTGGATTGTGGTGTTTTCTTTGCCCAAAACATAAAACTACTCGTTTCAACAACAGTAGCAAAAAGTTATATTTCATTTTATCCATCCATAGAACTTTTTACCAATAGCCTTCTGGCTTGTCCATGTGATCCGAAACTGTAGAAGGTCAGCAATGTTCTTTTTCGAGAGCAGTGTTTTTCACCTTACAACTCTGTCATGTACATCATTGCTGTTCAATTTCATCCTGGTGCACTGAAACTTTATTAGTCAATCTGAGAGACCGTTCCTTAGAAGTTACACTCCATCACTTTGATATCTCATAGACTATTATACCCAATGCTCTGAGATTGTTTGGTGACTCTTTCAGAAAGGAACAATAGTCTTGAATTTCCTCAATATGTCCAATTGTGGATTTCACTTTATTATGATGAACTTCAATAACGTTTTGAGGCCTTCACAAATAACTCAGTTGGGAGATAATATACTTCCATAAACCTATATTGTGAAGAACAGACTTTGATAGAACAGTGTTATTGTCAGAGCAATTAATCACCACTTGATTACCATAATATTGATCAAGAACACCTTTCATTTTTAAACCAATTATTAACACCAGAAGGTTAACATACTTTATCCACCCACATTTATGTAATATTAGATCATTTTATCCAATAAATATATGACCAAGTGGAATATTGTTGGCTGATTTGTTTGATTAGGTTCTCTTTACCTATTACAACTCGTATAAAAACATTTTTGCAGAGTCCACAAACTTTCAAACACCCATGAGTGTTCTGATAGTTTACATCACACTGAATATTCTTCAACAAGACTTCATTTACACCATTAACATTTAAAAAATATATTTTATTTCAGAAAAAATGTATAGACTAAAACAATTACCAATGACTAACATCTGTTTTAATCAGGAATTTTAAATGGCAGTGGATTCAAAACATCCAAAGAAAATAAATTCAAACAGCTATCAATTATCCATAAAACCCATCATTTTTTCGCAAAACCAAATATACATTTATAAAAAATGTCAAAAATGTGAACATTTGCTTTCCATAAATATTTATGCAATTCGACTCAACATAACAGACGGTTGCTACTTTGACAACAGGATTATTTTACTGAACTTAAGAGAATACGAAGGTTTTGTGTAGTACATTGGAACATCAAGAATAAGATTAAAACCAAAACAGTGCGCTGCCAAACAGATGATGGAATGTCAGTCCACTTAACCAAAAAAAAACCTTGTTATTTGAAATTATTTTTATATTATTCAGTATTCATCCACAAAATAATCATCCTCCTCTTCCTCTTCTCCCAAAGTTGGACCTTCCTTTTCAGAAAGCATGTTCCAAACAAAAAAGCTATCATCCTCAACTGTATGATGAGAAATAAAAGGAAACACTAAAGCTCGAGACATTTTTTAAAATAGATGAATACAACTGAATACTCATTGTGTACCTGAAGGCTTACCTACACATCTCTTCATGGTTTTCTTTGCTGTCAGAACAGGTGTGAACGTGTCCTGATAAATGAACAAAAACAAATACACAAAAAAAATTCACTTGGACTTGCTATGACCGAGCTGGCTGGCTTCATGTGTCTCAGAAGACGGAGTTTCATTTATAGAATTTATATTCAATGACAGTAAAGACTGAAGGACATCCATAATTTTTACGGACCTTCAATCTACTTGTGCACAATATTTGTGTGTTGCCAAACACGTGTTAAAATCATGGCTTTGTGCTATTTATTGGGGCCGGTGGCGTAGTGGTTAGGGTGCTGCGCTCATGATTGGGAGGTTGTGAGTTCGAATCCCACTGAGACCCTCACTGTGCTAAGACCCCTGGGCAAGGTCTCAACCACAAGTGTGGCTCTGTTCACCCAGCAGTATAAATGGGTACCAGTAAAATATACTGGGAAGGTAACCTGCGATGGACTAGCGTCCCATCCAGGGGGAGTTGAACTCCTAGTCGCTTCACGCTACAGAAACCGGGGATTAGCACCGCCCTGATGAGCCACAAGGCTCAGGTGTAAAAGCCCAACAGACTTACCTTTTTTTTGTGCTATTTACCAAGATGAACATGTCACAAGGCAAAATATGCGTCTGTATTTCGCGTTTGTATTTCAAATACAGTCGGCCCCCTACTTACGAAACCCCCTGGATACGAAAATTCTGGGTTATGAAAAACATATTCCTAAGTTTCGTCCCCGGGATATGAAAACAACCTCCTCTTACAAAAAGCACCAAATGCGTCATTAAAAATTCAAACGCGCCAATCAAAAATTTCACACGATGTGAAATGCTCTCTCATTGGCTGTCTCCAAACATCCCGCCCCGTTGGCCTCCCATTGGCTAGGATGTTACCCAAACTTCCTGTTTGTCACAAGTGTGAAGGAGAGTTGACTGTTGGCTTGTTTTGAGATTGATCATGCAGCGTTATATTTCGTTATCACCGAAACCCCTATACAATCGGGACGATATTGAACCAGAAAGAGACCTTAAAGCGGAAATACAGTTACGGAGGCGATTATTTCGGCACGATATTAAAACAGAGTGCTCTGTGGGAGAAAACCTTCAATATCGCAAGGAAGCAAGTTAATATTGAATGAGGACCTCTGTTCTTTCAAACAGGTAATGTAATTCTGCTTTAAACAAAACATCCCGTCCATTTAAACATTTAAATAGAATTGGTCCGTCAGCTGCGCGTTGCATGTGGGCGTGGCCCGAGTTTTTTGTGTGTGTGAGATAGAGACAGAAGGAGGCTTGACTCTTTAGTTTTTAGTTTAGTTTTGTAAGTTCTTTAATTCAGTAAATGTTTAATAAATGTTGGGCATGTGAGCAAAACCCGGCTCATCAATGTTAAAGTTGAGTTTGGACCTCCGATCTCTCAAGCAGGGAATGCGCTTTGAATTACAAATCTTAAAATGCTCCCGGCGTCCTGATTGTGGGCGTGGTCCACAGCGCCACAATAAACATTTAATGTGTATACAATACGCATTTAATGCATACTGTATTGTGTGTGTGTGTGTGTGTGTGTGTGTGTGTGTGTGTGAGAGAGAGATCGAGACAGGTGTGTGTGTGTGTTAATAAAAAATGTTTAATAATGGTTTAATTAATAAATATGTTAATAAAATGGTTTAATATATTAATAAAATGTTTAAATGGTTTAATATGTGATTTTCTTTTACTTTTAACTCATATGTCATACAAAATTGATGTATTTTTATCATTTTAAAAGGGTTTATGGGGTCGTCTTGGGAGCCTTGGAACAAATCAGGCGTTTTACCTGTAAAATGCGCCTCCTACTGACGAAACTCCTGTCTGTCTGTCTTCCTTTCGGCTTTTTCCCTTTTACTCGGGAGTCGCCACAGCGAATCTGATTCGCACGTTTGATTTGGCAGAGGTTTTTACGTCGGATGCCCTTCCTGTCACAACCCTTTTTAGCAAGGGACAGAAACACGCTGACGACTTTGCAGCCTACTCTTTACGAAAGTCAGCAATGGTTCTTTTACATGCCGCTCACCATAGACAGTGAGAGACATGGCCCGCCTTTGATAACCCAGTTAGCCGCACTGGGGGGGGGACAGTGACAACCTTGTGGAGAGTGGGACTCGAACACCCAATCTTTGGATCAGTGATCCAGTGCCCTATACCACTAGACCACCACTGCCCACTTTCGTCGACTGACGAAACTCCTGCGTTACGAAAAAGGCGCTGGAAGGGGTTAATTTCGTAAGTAGGGGGCCGACTGTATCTGATATATCGATAATAGGACAGTGCTTAAAAGTGATGGGTTAGCGATCCGAAGGTCAGTGGTTCAATCCCCACCGTCACCACTGTTGGGCCCTTGAACAAGGCCCTTAACCCTCACTCAATTTGGGGGCGGCTTTAGCCTAATGGTTAGTGAAGCAGCTTTGGACCGAAAGGTTGCTGGTTCGATTCCCGATCGATCAGGAAAAATTGGTGGTGGTGGAGTGAGCAGCACCTTCCTTTCCTGTACATTCATGGCTGAAGTGCCCTGAACCCCCAACTGCTACCAAGGTACCCCTAATGTGTGTATCAGCCCACTGCTCCAATAGTGTGTTCTCAATGTTTACATGGGTGTGTGCTCACTTTGGATGTGTTAAAATGCAGAGGAAATAATTTCCCTTTGCGGGATTAATAGTCAAAAAAAATAATAATAATAAATAGAGAGCCAAATAAAAATCTGTATTTTGAAGTACTGTATCTGACATCTCTAAAGCCACTGGCCGGAAATACCAAAATCACACAGTCAAACATCATTTGTGAACAACAGTTTGGTTTCATGCCAAGAAAGAGCACCACAGATGCAGTGTTTGCCTTGAGAATGTTAATACAGAAGTACAGAGAAGAACAGAAGGAGCTGCATTGTGCCTTTGTGGATCTGGAGAAATCATATGACAGGGTGCCGAGAGAGGAACTGTGGTATTGCATGAGGAAGTCTGGAGTGGCAGAGAAGTATGTTAAGAGTGGTGCAGGACATGTATGAGAGATAAGCGAGTATATTGGTAGT